>CM024471.2:14206358-15406358 GCA_014182885.2 Eucalyptus caleyi
GTTTTGCTACAAATTTCATGTTACCAACTATCTCTGTCCGATTCCAATCGATTTGTGGCCTTTTAGATCCATTTGCGTTGCAGGCAGTTTTTATCTCCCGCCTAGTTTACCCGCCTCAATCAACCTTTTAATGGTGCAAAATCATCGTTAACCGCTTCCAATGATGCACAGTGTATGAATTTGAGCAGATCTCTATCCATTGATGCATAGTCAAATGGCAGGAAATCAGTATTTAACTCTTTGACACTAGAGTTGCCATAATTAGACCGAACGCAACATGACGTAGGTATACTTATGTAGCTTTAAAAATGACAATAGAACTTCGGGTGCCTTTGGGAAGACCTTTGGGGAAAGTCTTTGGGAAAATGCAAAGGCCTTTGAGTTGAATGTATTTTCCAAAATGCAAATTGTGTTTGGTAAATTGTAATTTAAAAGCCCTTTGTGAAGTAACTTTGAGCAAAATGGTGTTTGGGGGACAAAGGGCTTTTGTGAAAAAAAAAAATATTTAAAGAAAAATAAAATAAAATAAAATAAAAAATGAAAACCAGCAACGGCGGCATCCGGCATCCCAGGCCGGCGACCCTCGGCGACCTACGGCGACCCCGATCTAGGCCGACGAGGTCGCGCGACACCGTCGCAACCTCCGGCGACCCCGGATCTGGGCTGGCGAGGTCGCGCGACGCCGTCGCGACCTCCCGCGACCCCGGATTTGGGCCCGCGAGGTCGCGCGACGCCATCGCGACCTCCAGCGACCCCGGATCTGGGCCCGCGAGGTCGCACGGCGCCGTCACTACCTCGGATTTGGGCCAGCAAGGTCGCATGACGCCGTCGCGACCTCCGGCGACCCCGGATCTGGGTCGGCAAGGTCGTGCGACGCCGTCGCAACCTCCGGCGACCCCTGATCTGGGTCGGCGAGGTCGCGCACGTCGCGCAACGCCGGCTCAACCTCCGAGAACCCTGATTGGCCGTCGCAAGGCTACGCAACCCTTGCCTGAGGTCGAGGGACCTCGGCGAGGGCCGCGCCTGAGGTCAAGGGACCTTGGCGACGGCCGCGCCCGGGTTGCGCGACCTCGGCGAGGGTCGCACGACCCCGATCGGCCGTCGCCGAGGCTACGCAACCCTTGCCTGAGGTCACGTGACCTCGGCGAGGGCTGCGCCTGGGTTGCGCGACCTCGGTGAGGGCCGCGCCTGGGTCGCGCGACCTCGCCGGCGGTCGTGCGACCTTGCTGGATGTCGCGCGACCTCGCCGGTGGTCGCGCGACCCGAGCAACTGCCGTCGGGGCCACCCTCGACGAAGAAGATGAACAGTGCTCTTCACAAGGGCAAAAAACGGAAAAACAAATAGTTCGTAAGGATAAATTTGGAAAAAAAAAATATATGAACAGTAACCTCAACTTACCAAGAAAGCTGAAATGCCCCTGCCTTGGGCTTTCAGCCTTCAAAAGGCAAATTTTGAGTTGAAGATACTTGCAAATTTTTTTGCCAAACACCCATTTTTAGCTGAAAGGGCTTTGGAAGCCTAAAGTGGCTTGAAAAAGCCGAATCCAAATGCGGTCTTTATCATTCCAATTGATACCATAATCTTCGTTTTATTTGTTTCGCTTAAAATACTAGCTACGGGCTAGGTATCGACTCTACTCTACTAAAGATTGCCACCATTACAAGGGAAATGATTTTCGTTTTTTGAAAATGAGATCATTTTCCCTCGTCTTCCTTTCACCCAAACCAGCCATGTTATCCTCCGTGCATCCTTTTAATTATTATTTTTTATTTTTCCTTTTTCCCTTTTCGCTTCGCCGGCTGGCCACTGTCGGGCCTCGTTGACCTACGCCGGTCTAAGGAGGGGCCTCGTTGGGGCCCTGGTCTCCAATAAGATCCAGATCCCCCTCCCACCCAACCAACCCGCCACCCCCCCCAACCCATAAAAGAAAGAGAAAATGATATAAGAATTTGTCTTTTTGGGTCTGCCCGTTTTGAAGTTATGGTAAATTTTTCCTGAACTAATCTGATTTTAGGCCAATTTTCGTGAGCCATCCCAAATTTTGGAATACTTATATTTGTGGAAAACTTAATGATAAGGAAAATACTTTCCCAAAAAGCGTTTTACATGAATATGATTTGTTTTCCTTTG
Organism: Eucalyptus caleyi; assembly: GCA_014182885.2. Taxonomy (NCBI): domain Eukaryota; kingdom Viridiplantae; phylum Streptophyta; class Magnoliopsida; order Myrtales; family Myrtaceae; genus Eucalyptus; species Eucalyptus caleyi. The sequence continues at coordinate 14,208,490 of CM024471.2, forward strand.
TTGGTGATGTATAATCAAAAATGTTTTATGCTATTTGGATTCTATTAGAAAATGATTTCACACTTTATCTGAGCCAAAAAAAAAATTCTAATTTTTAATTTTTTGATGTTTTATTTTAAAAAACTTAGATTTTTTTTTAATTATTTTTATTTTTAACTTACTTTTTTTCTTTCCTTCTATTTCTTTTTTTCTTTTTCTCTTTTCCTTCTTCTTCTCCTTCGCTCCTCTGCTTCCTCATGGCATCCCTTATGCTTCCTATGGCAATTCATCCCCGCTTACAAGGGGCAACCTTGAGCCTTCGTCAAAGGTCGTGAGCTCACCGATCTAGCGAGACTCAAGGCTTGCTGCCAAAGGCTACGAGGTCACTTGATATGGCACAACTCGTGGCTTGCTGCTTGAGTCTTGCTGTGAGCTTATTGGCCTTGGGCAAGCTCGAGCCTTGCCACTTGAGGCCGCAAGCTCGCTCGATCTGGTGAGGCTCTAGGTCCCTAGCTCACCGCTAGAGGCTGCAAGTTCACTTGATTTGGCGAGGCTTGAGGCTTACCATTGGAGGCCATGAACTAGCTCAACTCACTAGCCTTGGGCAAGCATGAACCTTGTCACCAGAGGCCATGAGCTCACTTGATCTGGCAAGGCTAGAGCTCGCCGGCCATCCGCGTGGTTGACAATAGGTGGAGAAGAAGAAAAAAAAAAGAAAAAAAAAATTCGAATTTTTAAGAAAATTAAAAATTAAAATTGAATTACAAAAAAATCATAAGAACTATTGTTTGTAAACCAAGCACCCAATCTAAGTTTTGGTAGATTCGGAAAATATTTTTATATTATTTTAACAGGGAAATTATTTATTTAAATTTAAGTTTTGATAGAAATTTTTTTCTGTTAATTAGGAAAACGTTTTCCGTTCACTCATTTTTCTGAGTGAATCAAACGCCGAAAAATGAGGAATATATTTTCATTAAAAAATTTAGTCTGCAAAACAAACAAACCCTTAGATTTTGTGCAGAAATCGAAAATTAAAAGGCCAAATCTCCTCCTCCATTTTTCTTTTTAACGATCGTTTCGTTTCATCGCCCAACGGTTTCTTTTTGAGCTGCCATTCTGACTCTCTCTCTCGCTCTCTCCTCTCTCTCAGAATTTTAGGGTTTTTGCTATTCTGCTGTTGCTCGCCCGGGCTCGATCGTGTCGTCTTGTTGGGCCCGTGAGCTCTTCTCCCCTCCCCCCTTCATTTTTTTGATGCTTCTGTTAGAGGTTGGCGAGGACTGAGACTCAGTGAAGCGGCTCCGCAATGGCGACTTCGTTCCCTGCTCCCGTCACTGCGATGCACGTGATTACCCCCTCGATGCTCTCCGTTGGCTTTTCCGTCGCGCCACCGGTCTTGGGCCGTTTTGGGCGAGATATTCCAGTTGATGCTTATTATTGTTAATTTTTTTCTTTCGGTCGAATGGTTGATGCGTATTGAAAGCAGGTTCTTTTTATTTATTTATTTATTTATTTATTTATTTATTTATTTATTTGGAGGCAGCTACGTGGGAATTTTCATCCAAGAAGGTTGGAAAAACGACTTATGCGAAAGTGTGTGAATCGGTGAAGCAAAACTCACGGTCAAGGAACAAAAGACGCAAAAGAAATATGTAAAATTGCATGCGCCAACTTCCAAAAGGTGCTCGACTATTTTAACAACAAAACGGTAATTATATACGACTCCTTGTGCGCGCGCTCGCTCAAGCGAAGTGAGACCGACTCCCTAAACCACGAGAGTGACCTCGCTAGGCATGACAAAATCAACTGCAACCCGCCCTCTCTTCCTATGCCTCTTCCTCTGTTTCCTCTTCTCGCTTGCGTTTCAGGGCTTATCATCACCGACCACAGAGGCGCAAGCTCTTGTCAAATGGAAGAACTCTCTCTCTCCTCCTCCTCCACCTCCTTCTCTGAGCTCATGGTCACTCACCAACATCGCCCATCTCTGCAACTGGACTGGCATCGCGTGCAACAATGGCGGGTCAGTCTCGGAGATCAGCCTCCCAAGGTCACGCCTCGGCGGCATGCTTGACGCACTCGACTTCGCTTTGTTCCCTAACTTGACCTGCTTCAATGTCAGTGAGAACAATCTCGAGGGCCCGATACCGTCCTCAATCGGCAATCTATTCCAGCTCAGGTTCTTGGGGCTGGCGGGCAATTTCTTCGAAGGGGCAATTCCTCGCTCCATTGGACAATTGAGAATGCTTGAAAAGCTTGATTTGAGAGTAAACAAGTTGACCTCTTCGATCCCTTCGGAGCTCGGGCTCTGTTCTAACCTCACCTACTTGGCCATTGCCAAGAATTGGATCTTTGGGGTGCTGCCTCTCTCACTGTCTAATCTGGTCAGATTATCAAGATTTGGAGCTTCGCATAATCGCCTGTCAGGGGAGTTACTGCCTGACTTCTTCACGAATTGGACCGAACTGGTTTCTCTGCAGCTCCAAAACAATTTTCTCTCCGGGAAAATTCCGACTGAAATCCGAAGCTTGACCAAGCTCGATTACCTCTCCATGTACAACAATTCGCTCTCAGGGACTATTCCTCCAGAGGTTGGAAATCTCACATTGTTGACCCATTTCGACCTTAGCAGGAACCAGCTTTATGGAGGGGTCCCCGAGACCATCTCTCACCTTGCTAACTTACAGTGGATCTCTTTGTACACGAACAATTTCTCGGGAGGAATACCACGTGATTTCGGCAAGTACAGCCCTTCTCTGAGCGATGTTGAATTTTCGGACAACAGCTTCACCGGAGAACTGCCGCCAGATTTATGCAGTGGGTTTGCTCTTCAATTTTTCGAGGTTGATGGGAATAACTTCACGGGGCCGCTGCCCGACTGCTTGAAGAATTGTTCGGCGCTGACGAGAGTCCGTCTAGACAGCAATCAGTTCACTGCAGATATCACGAGCGCGTTTGGAGTCCATCCGAATCTGGTCTATGTAAGCCTTAGCAACAACCAATTTGTCGGGAATCTCTCGGCACGATGGGGAGACTGTATGAATCTCACAAATTTGCAGATAGATGGTAACAAAATCTCTGGCCGCATCCCACCAGAGCTTGGGAAATTGTCTCAGTTGCGCGTCCTCGCGTTATCCAGCAATGAATTGACTGGGAGAATTCCCGACGAGATGGGAGATCTAGGGGAGTTGTTCAAGCTGAACTTGAGCAACAACCATTTGGCTGGATATATTCCTTTCTCGTTAGGAAAGTTATCGAAGCTCAGTTATCTTGATTTGTCGGAGAACATGTTGAGCGGTGGCATACCTGATGAGCTAGCGAATTTTGAGAATTTACTGAGCTTGAGCAACAACAATTTGTCCGGTAACATACCATCTGAGGTCGGGAAGTTGTCCACGCTACAGTTACTCCTAGACTTGAGCCACAATTCCCTAGCAGGATCAATTCCCTCTAATTTGGCAAAGCTTACTAAACTAGAAAATCTCAATCTTTCGCATAATAATTTGTCGGGTATGATCCCAACTTCTCTCTCCAACATGGAGAGTATATGCTCCATACATTTATCGTACAACAAGCTGACGGGTGCAGTTCCTAGTGGTAGGATCTTCCAACAAGCGCCCGAAAGTGCTTTTATAGGGAATTCGGGCTTGTGTCGAAACATGACTGGATTATCTCCTTGGGGCACGAGCTGTAAATCGACCCACCATAGAAAAAAAGTTCTGGTTGGTGTGAGTGTTGGCGTGAGCTGCTTACTACTTCTAGCGATTCTAATTGCTGTGATTTTGTTGGTGCTTCGGCGGCGAAAAAAGCTTCCCGACGAAGAGATCAAGCATCTTAAAAAGCACGAGAAATCAGAGCAGATCATATGGGAAAGGTTAGGGAAGTTCACATTCAGCGACATCGCCAAGGCCACCAATGATTTTAGCGGGGAGTATTGCATTGGAAAAGGTGGGTTCGGGAGCATTTACAAGGCCGTATTGGCCAGCAGCCAAATCGTCGCCGTCAAGAAGCTCAACGCACCAGAATCCGGCAACGTCCCAGCGGTCAACCGCCAAAGTTTCCAGAACGAAATCCACGTGTTGACCCAGGTCCGGCACCGCAACGTGATCAAGCTCCACGGGTTCTGTTCCACGAGAGGTTGCATTTACTTGGTCTATGAGTTTGTTGAGAGAGGCAGTCTGGCAAAGGTCTTGTATGGAGGAACAGGAGCAGCTGAACTGGATTGGGGTACAAGGTTGAAGATTGTTCAAGGCGTGGCTCACGCGATCGCTTACTTGCATCACAATTGCTCACCGCCTATTGTCCATCGGGACATAACGTTGAACAACATCTTGCTTGAGTCAGACCTCGAGCCTCGGCTCTCGGATTTTGGTATAGCGAGACTCTTGAATTCAGGCTCGTCGAATTGGACCACAGTGGCCGGATCTTATGGCTACATGGCTCCTGGTAAGCCATTTGATCAAAGCTAACTATGTATTTCGCGTGCACATATTATTTGGAATTGTTTAAATTTCTCTCATTAACTTCTCGAATTTGGATTCATTGAATAATTCTCACAAGACTATTTAGAAGAGCAAATATAGATTTTGAAAAGCCGTTTGTATTAATAATATCAAAGAAATTTGAAATTTGTGCACAACTTGACATTATGATCAAAACATTAATGCATTGTTCTTTCATGAAAAACAGAGTTAGCAACTACGATGCGGGTAACGAACAAATGCGACGTGTATAGCTTCGGAGTAGTGGCGCTAGAGATTATGATGGGAAAGCATCCGGGGGATCTTCTCTCTTCTCTATCAATGATGAAAACATCAACAATCTCGAAGGACCCAAATTTGCTACTGAAGGATGTGCTCGATCCGCGTCTTCCTCTTCCGAATGGCCAACTAGCCAAGAAAGTGGTATTCATCGTCATGGCGGCATTGGCGTGCACATGCACGAGACCTGATTCACGACCCAACATGCATTTCGTCGCGCAAGAATTATCCGCACGCACTCAAACTTACTTGTTTGAGCCGTTAGGCTCCATAACTATCAGCAAAGCTATCGAGTCTTCAGGATTAAAGTTTTAAGAGATGTTGCAGATCAAATGATACTTTTCTGTCTCTTTTATTTATTTATTTATTTATTTATATTTTTTTTGGAGTTTGCTCGTAATGAATGAGAAAGAGTGGGTGTACAGTTTGGATAATTTAGAAAAATTGTATTGCACTGTCTTCAAAACATGTTTACAAATCCTAACTAGGGATCCTCTAATGAATATGAAGTACGTTATCACTTCGGATGATCCGATAGACTCCCTTGCCTTTTGTTGTCCTTTACAATGGTATGAGATGTAAGTTGCCTTTTCAATGGGCCATTATAGATAATTTTGTACTCAAGTTCTAACTTTAATGATTAAGGACTTAAAATGGGACTATTTTTTCAAAAAAGAGTTTAAAATGTACTTTGTTTTACATAAGGCCCATAGTGGCTAAGTTAGTTTCAAATAATGGCTCAAACTTACTAGCCCACCAAATATTCACTGGTGAACATTTTTCAGTGACTTGAATTGGGGTAATTTAGTCAAAATCTACAATTGGGTAAAACATTGAAAAAATTCCCAAATTGATTAGGATTTTCGATTTTTCACATTTTCTTCCTGCCTCTCCCCGACTGCTTAAGCATGTCGCTCTTGCCTGATCCTCGTCGCTCCTCGCGAGCTTTGGTCTGCTGTTTGTCGTTGTCTCTTCTTTCGCAAGTTCATTTTCCACAGGCTTTAAGTCGTCCGCAAGCTTCAAGTTTATTGTCTGCAAGCTCCACTCACTTTCATCCGTTGTTAGTGTTGTTCATATTGGTGCAATTCGTCCAAGGAAAGTTATTGTAGCTTGTTGAAAGAACACGTCGCCCAGGTGCGGAATGTCGTGGAAAATCACCCCGATGGCAGTGAGGCTCTCTTCCCAAACCTGAATGGCTAATCCAATTACAGTCACGAAGCAATTCTTGTGAAATACCTGAGTTCCACATCCTCTCTTTGATGCTTCTTGGTCTATTCGTGCCACTACAATCCCAGAAGAAAAGAATTTCCATTCCCCCTAATGCCCTTTGCCTTCAGATCGATCTAAGTGGCGAGGAGGGTTCTCACTCGGGTTAAAACTGGGATTGCCTCGCACCGCCATCGCTCTAGCAAAGGCTTTCTTTGGCCCTGTGGCTTTAAACTACATTGCTGGGATTTTCTCGTTGTGATCTATGAACTATTTGTGCATCGTGCCCATTAGTGAATTTAACATTTAGATTAGTGATTTCTAATGTTTTGGAGCTGTGAGCACAGAAGCTAGAGCTGCGGCTTCTGGACATTGCAGAAAAGGAGGTCGGAATTCTTCTTTTTTGTCGATTTTCATGGCATCCTTAAGTTAGTAAATTGACTTTGTTATTGCAGGTAAGCTAGACATGGATTCCTCTGGGTAATGTTTTCGTGGTAATCAGCATGAGGCGGATGACTTCGTCATTGGGCTTCGTATATCTTCTGATGGAAAAGAGAATATTCTGTCTAATAAATTTTGCAACGTTGCTGGAAGACTTGCTCGAGCTTTGGGGAGGTGAAATGATTGCACATGTTTTGTTGATTATTAGTTATATCTTGTACAAAAGATAGATTCTTCAATGAGTTTTTCATTTAAACTTGCTGTTCTATAGTTTGTTCTGGGGAGGTGTAACAAGTTTCTGTGCTTTTTTTTAATGAGATAATCAAGTGTTAAAAAGGTGCTGTCTATATCATTCATGCTTGGACATTCCAACTTGAAGTGTCTGTATCTGCTATGGACATACACAGTGTTTTCTCGTCTATCAAGACTAAAACTATTGTCATTTTGGCCAAAACTCTCAGTCAACCAATATTCTCATATTATTCTACATCGGACTCAAATGAATGCAAGAAAAAACCACATTTGCACATCAATGAAACATCACAGAAGTAAAATTGACATACATTAATCCATATGATTATTTGACAACATCAGTTTACATCACCCCTAGAAGAGCAACAATAGAATAGAAAGCAACATTGGATAATGGATGGTGCTCGGCGCTTGATGTACTCTTAATTATTATGGCTAGGCCTTTGACGTCTGTATTGTCTTCAATGTTGGAAATTTACTATAATATGGGCTTACATGAATTAATTGATTTTCTATTTTAAATAATCAGGTTAATGGATATTTCAATATTTGTTGAACCCTAAAATGATCTGATTGAATTGGATATTGGCATCTATTGATAACGGGCTTAATTGAGCAGCAAAGTGTAGGCAATTGTATTTAACTGAAGCCCGTAATGGGAATGGTTCAGTTGACACGCTGTTGATTAAGGTTTGCTAGATCCTCTTTCTAGCCTATAAAAGGGTAAGTTATACTTATCAGTTACTTTAGTCCCATTGAAAGATTTTATACTGAAATAGATTATAGAGAGGAAGATCTGGCATTCCGATAGATCCCTGATTATCAGAGTGATCTACTTTTCTGTAAGTGAAGCAATGGCTTAAACATGCACGCTTTAATTCCGCTATATTTATTGATCGGTGTTTTCCAATCATATATGGATCTGTTATTTCCTTGATTGATTAGTTGTATATGTGAATAAATATTATACATGTGGTATCAGAGCTAATCATATATAATTGTAAAACACCAAGATCACATGTATAATATTTATTCACATATACAATTAACCAATCAAAACATGCTTACGAATCCTATGTACGGATATGCTAATGAATATAAAGAAGGTCATCACTTTTCCATTTTTTTTCCCTATATGTTGGTACGGGATGTGCCCCAAGTTGCCTTTTCACGGTCATGTAGAGATACTTGCGTGCTTAAATTCCAACTCTATTATGCTGTTTTTTCCAAGTAGGTTTTTGTCTGCAAACAAACTCAAACAATAGTCATTTTGTACCACCGGCCGCGGTGGCTCCACTGGATAAGACTCTGCTGATCCTCAACGAAGAGGTGAAGGGTTCAAAATCCAGGGGAGACGCTAGGTGTATTAAGTGTGACTCAGGGGTGGTGAGTCCTCCTGCTTAAGTGTCACTTGGGGGTTTACGGCACAACTGTCGGCTGCAAGCCGGTTCCTCCATTACCAAAAAAAAAAAAAACAATAGTCATTTTGTCGATCGCATCAAATGGCCTGACGAACATCTGTGAACCAAACATTATGAACACAAACTTGAACTTTTAATATTGTGTCGCATTCTCGAGTCGTATATGGAAATTCCACGTCTTGGAACTTTGTTATCAAATTCAACGACCAAAAAGAATAACATGATGGGAACTTCCAATGTGAGTAGCCAAAGCTCTAGCATTTTTTTCTTTTCTGGCCCACACAAATTCCAGCATGAGAAGCTTGCATGAATGTTTAGGATTTGGCTTTTCTCGCTTAATTTATGATGTTATGTTCCAACAAAAATGTTAATATTCATGTAATAATTCTATCAAAATGAAATACCCACCAAGAAGGGTTTTTGAGGCTCTAGGGTAAAGGGAAATTAGTCGGTAGAAGAACGCCGTAAGTGCCACAACTTGGCAATGAGGGACACATGAATGCCAAAACTTCTAAAAGGTATACTTAAGTGCCACTTTTTTTTTTTTTTTTTTGAAAATTGGACACTTAGGCTAGAAGAGGAAAAATGGAAGAGAAAAAAATAAAAATTACATGTCAATGCTTGCGCCTACATCAGCGATTTCTGAACAAAATTGGCTGGATTGACTCAATAGACAAAACATTGAAATGTTTATGATTCAATTAACAAATTAAAATGGTTTATAACTAAATTGGTAAAAATACAATATGTTTTGAACTTTTAGGACAATTTTCCCTCTTTTCTTTGTTTAGCCAATTTTCACATAATGCTACTTAATCAATGAGTAAACTTCTTAGCCATTCGAGAAACACGGTCTAAATCCTAAATCTTTTTGAAAGTTGCAATATAGTCCTTTTGAACATCATCTTTTTCTTGATTTATTATTTTCGACAACCTTAAATCACCTACTGCCGAACCTCTTTATAAGTCATCGCTTAAAGTGCTTGGCAATTTGTCAGCCACCATAAGTTTCCATAGTTTTGAACATCACTAGTGGTACATTCATCTCTATGGCACGACACATTACTCAAAAAGAGAAATTGATTTGCGAAAGTCCTAATTGGAGAGAGCATTCACCAATCCTAATTATTGGCGGGTTGGAAGTTAGGCATAAATGCAGTGCTAGTGACTTTTTGACTTATCAATTACGCCCACTTTCAGGATGCAATCCAACAGGTACAACCTGCTATTGGCCCAATGTGCAATTCATGTCTGCTTGTAAAAACTCAAGTGCTTCCAAAGGTTCCGCCAGATGGAAGCGTAGGATTTGGTTGATTGGTTAATATACATAGTGGCTCCTTTAGTTGAGCGTGAAGAACACTTGAGATTGACTAAGTTTTGTCTTTATATGGTTAATTGGTTTTCTTTAAACACATATGTAGAAAGATCGATAATTGAGGGCTATCCCATGTACAAAAGCTGCGAGCTGTGAAATCGTGTCCATGGTCCATGCACTTGAAACCGTATCAATTTAGACCTTACACTAGATATATAGATGATGCAACACACGATTTTAAAAAAAAAAAAAAAAAAAAAAAACAGAGAGAGAGGAAAAAGTAATTCTTACCTCAATCAACTCTCATTTTTTAATGATTAGGAACACAGGCACAAAGGTCCAATCACCACTAGCTCTCTTAAGAACACAACACATTAAAAAATGGATTAATACAGGTTTGTTGTAGTGAAGGAAATAATTTACAGGAGATGGTTGGATGAATTTTGGTTCTTATATATGTCTATTATGTTCTTTCTTTTGAAGGAAGAAACATTTTTCATCTTTTCCTAACATAATTTTTATTACAAATTCGAAATTTTTAATTTCCAAAACTTCTAACAACATTAGTGCGATAGTGCCGACGATGTGACGGTGATTGCAGAAAATTGACACGGGTCACTTTGCTAATGCCTTCAAAATGTGAGTTATTTAGAAGTATTATTTTTAGTAATTTCTTATTTGCTAGTTTTGTTCAAATTTATTTTATTTAAAATTGGTTTTTTTATTTTGGTATGTTATTTTCTATATTTAAGGAGAAAAGCTGTTAAGAATTGGAGTTTCAATTGGATTGGGCATGTGTTGGGTATATATTGCTAATATTATAGGTCAATATTGGTTAATTTGGTTGGACCCTATTGCAACCCATTCAAACTAACCCAACGCACTGATTTGACGAATCTACTCCCCACTAAATAATAGAGATGGTCAAAAAAAAAAAAATGGAGCTTGGCGTACAACCCCACGTTTGCATGTTGAGGCAATGTGAGACCTGTTCCTAAAACCACTTTGATTAATTAGTTATTGGTGCATCGGAAGTTATGCATAAATTGCATTGTTGGTGACTTGACCAGGCAATTATACCCAATTATTTTGGGGATTGCATTATTTTTACTTTGCAACTTTAATGTGGTCCATTTTAGTATTATGATTATTATGATTATTATTATTATTTGTCATATTTTAACTCTCAACCCACTCTTAGACTTTTGCTCTATCTCTTTACAGAGCATGGGAGTCGAAATTCACACAAAACTAAACGTCCCCACCCTAACCCTCCTGAGAAGGTGGGGAATTAGACTCCCCACCTTCCCCTTTCCATGTGGGCAGAGTGACTGTTGAGGCAACTCCCAATATTATTTAGGTGACATTATTTCCACCCTCTTTATAACTAAATGCACTTTATTTATAAAAACAAAAAAGCGAAATCACCCTTGATGGATTCTGTTAAAATATGTCTCGAGTTGAAGCTCAATAAACAAAACTTGACGAGAGATTATTTGTTACTTCTGGAGATAAGAATATTTCAAATTGGATATTTTACGGACGTCCGAAATCGAGCATTACATAAATTCTTCTGCGTCGTGAAATAAAGGGAGGGGCACACAACACAACTTTATATTTCCCTGTTAGTGCAGTCGGCCGAAGAAGTCAAAAGTGGAAAGTCCAATTGGACTTGGGTCGACCGAATATGGATGCAATTGGTTTGTTGATTCAGGATGAGATCGCGCGGAAGGAAAGAAAGTCCAAGTTAGACTTTTGGTTTGACCGAATTCCACTTTGATTTGCCTTTCTTTATCTAGTTGTTGCACTTTTTTAGGGAGTGCACATTCGAGCATAAATATATATTTTGTGGGTTGCTCCGTAATTGAGCAGGAAGAAATATTGAAGCGCCATTTCCAAGCGAGTGCTTGACGTGGGTTATTTTGTGGGTATTGTTCGTAAATTATATCCAAGAAGATACAAGTATTCAAGCCAGTTAAATATTATGAGTTCAAGATTTGTGTGTAATTTTATCATGAGATTAAAAGATTATTCAGCAATGAATCGTCTGCCAGGTGAGTTACTACCTGACTTCTTCACGAATTGGAATGAACTTTTTTCTCTGGAGTTCCGGAACAATTTTATCTGTGAGAAAATTCCTCCCGAAATCGCAAGCCTGACCAAGCTCAAATACCTCTCTACGCTCAACAATTCGCTCTCAGGGATTATTCATCCGGAAGTCAGGAATCTCACATTGTTGACCTATCACGACCACACCATGAATCAGCTTTGCGGAGAGGTCCCCGAGACGATCTCTCGCCTTGCTAACTTACGGTGGATCTTTTTGTGCACGAACAATTTCTCCGGAGGAATACCACGTGATTTCGGGAAGTACAGCCCTTCTCTGAGCGATGTTTGCTTTTCGAACAACAGCTTCACTAGAGAACTGTCGCGAGATTTATGCAACGGCTTTGCTCTTCGATATCTTGCCATCGATGGGAATGACTACACGGGGCCGCTGCCCGACTGCTTGAAGAATTGTTTGGGGCTGACAAGAGTCCATCTAGACAGCAATCAGTTCACTGTAGATATGAGTGCATTTGAAGTTTATCCGAATCTGGACTTTATAAGCCTCAGCAACAACCGATTTGTCGGGAATCTCACGGCACAATGGAGAGAGTGTACAAATCTCACGAATTTGAAGATAGATGGTAACAAAGTTGCCAGCCGCATCCCACTAGAGCTTCGGAAGTTGTCTCGATTGCGTGTCCTGACTTTGTACAGCAATGACTTGACCGGGAAAATTCCCGACGAGATGGGAAATCTATGGAAGTTGTTGAGCCTGAACTTGAGCAACAACCATTTGGCTGGAGATATTGCCATCTCGTTAGGGAACTTAACGAAGCTAAAAGAGAAGAAACGGAACAAAATCTGCATTGAAATGAATGTTGCAAGTACCAACAGTGAAAAGCCAAGTGTGTCTGCGAGGGAAGAAATTCTTGGCTTCAACTTGGGGCGGCAAGGTTGAGGGAGGTCGCGCGACGCTGCCGCTACCCAGATCTGGGGGTGATGAGGTCGCATGACCTAGATTGGGGAAGGCAAGGTCCTCCCGTGACCTTGCCGCCCTAGATCTAGGTCGCGGCGACCCAAACCTTGCTGCGACCCAAATGGTGCGGTGGTCGTGCCACCCCCCGGCAACAGTCGTTTGGGCGACAATCGCCGGCGACTGCTTGCCCTTCGCCGGTGACCACTCGCGGAAGAAGAAGAAGAAGAAGAAGAAGACGAAGTATAGTGAGGGCAAAACCGAAAAAAACAAAAAACCAATGAGGATAATTTGGGAAGAAATTTTTTTTTTAGCCCCTCAACTCAGTATTCTCGGCATGCTGAAAGTCCAAGGCAGCCCCCAACCTACCTTGGGTTTTCAGCCTTGTAAGGTGAACATTTTGCAAAGGTGTTGACACCTAAGATTTTGATTAGGTTATTAATTAGGCCTTAATTTATTTTATATTTCCTTTTTCGGATAATAAACAAAACAAATAACAAAAACATAAAAAAAATAATAATAAATAAAAACATAAAAAAAAGCAAATGCAGCCCAGCCCTTTTTTTTTTTTTTTTCTCGCACGGCCCCCACAGCTCGGCTTGCGTGACCCAGCCCGACCCCCTCTTTCTCCTTTGTCTTCTTCCTCCCACCTTCTTCTTCCTCTCTCCTTCCTTCTCTGCCTCTATAGTTCATGCGCAGCAACGACGACGCGCTCGAAGACAACCTACGGCCGAGGAGGGTAGGCCGACGTCGGCCGGAAGAGACAGATCTCAGGCGCCATTATTGGTTGCCTTCAATGTCGAGCACACCTTGTTGGAGGAGCTCGGATGGGACATTGATTCAGTTGAGGAGGATCGTTCGGTGCGCGAAGACCGGCGGTCGAAGCTTCGTCGACCGGCCGCCCCCTCACCTATAAATAGCATGCCACAACCTCCGTCGAAGGACACGATGAACTCGAAGATTTCCCTTGAGAGACTTCAGGGGAGATCAAAGAGTGAGTGCACGAGAGAAATCGGGTCGTGAGCTCAATCGACCTCCCCCCGAGAGACTTCAGGGGAGGCCAGTGGCAAGCGAGCCCGAGGGGGAGAGATCTAGTCAAGTAGGGAGGGTCTGGTTCCAAGGGAGTCCCAGATCCGTGACAGGAGCCGGAGAGATGAGGTCTAGATCTGAAGATCCGAGGGCGAGGGTCTGTGGAAGGGCTAGATCTAATCAGATCTGGGAGACGACGCTGCTTCACCAAGCCATCACAGCCCCAACGCTGACTAGCAACGCCCCCGCGCCGTGCTCCCTCTGCCGATAGGTATCAACCACCGCCCGCTGTTACTTTTCCGCCTGAAATCCTGGTCGCCGTCCCTACCTATCGTCGTAGCTTTGTCGTCGCTTCCCCTTCAAGAAACCTGCAGCCGCCCGTAGATGTTGCCGCCGTCTTTTCTTAGAAAGCCAACAGCCGCCCGTCGTCACCCTAGTCGTTGTTGTCGTGGAAGACCATCATCGCTGTCGCCGTCGACGCAAGCCGCTGCCTTAGTTCCTCTATCGGTGCCGCGTTTAGGCGAGGAAGAGAGGGGGAGTCGCGTCGGGTCGCAACCCGGGTCGGAATCGGGTAGGGTTTGGCTCCAAAGTGGGCCGGGTTGGGGTCATCATTTGGGCTGGGTCTCTGCATGTCCGTTGGGCCGATTACGTGTAGGCTGGTCTCTTGTGGGCCTGGTGGTGGGTGTCCCTTATTTGTGGGCTGCAATTTAAAAAAAAAAAAAATCGAGTCGGGCCTACGACTCTTGGGCGAATGGCTCAGGTCGGTTCCAACACGGGAACTCGACCGGAGTCGTTATTTAAATATATTAATATATTAATAAAAAAAAAAAAAAATAAAAAAAAGTAATTTATTTTCCAATATATCAAAAAAATTTAAAATGTCCATATTTTCTCAAAAAAGCCAAAAAAGTCAGAAAAAGCCAAAAAATGATTTATATTTTCAAAAAAATATCAAAAATCCAAAAAATGCTTTTTATGTCAAAAATGAGAAAAAGACCCAAAAATGTTTTTCCTCCACAAATGAATGGAAAATCCCTAAAAAAAAAAATATAAAAAGCCTTAGGTTTAAACAATATTAGGTAGAAAGGGCATTAGTGATTAACTAGTATAATCAAGTCCTCGATCCTAATTTCTCTAGTTACGCAGAGCGAGTATTTCTCCCATTACTTCACATGGGTTTCTAATCAACCTACCATAAATTGATTAGTGGCGACTCCGTTTTAAAATTAATTTATAGGTTAAAAAACTTGGACCATTAAGTCGTGAATTGGTGGACTTGGGAGAATCCAGGCTAAAAGACCTAGCCAAACCATTAGCCTCCTTAGGCGCTCGCCCCGATTCGAGCGCCGAAAAAAAAGAGAGGTTGCGACAGCTTGGCGACTCCGCTGGGGAAATTTGAGGACTTAGGCCATTTTATCTTTGTTTAAATGCGTTGCTGAATTGGGTTTTTTTTTCTTTTGTGCAGGTTAATAGCTTAGAGTTTTTTTTTTTTTTATATAAAATGTTTTGTGATTATAAACTGTTGTGCATCCTTAAATGTTTTAGCATTACACATGGGACACACAACCCGGTCGCCAGATTTGGGCCGCCATAGGATATCTAGGATGGTGTTAAGAAAGATACGGCCTTGAATGCGAGACTGCGATGTAGAGGTTGCCTTTATTTTCTCCGAATTTCTTTGGCCGAGGTTAAAAAGGTATGCTGCTAACGTGAGACTGCGATGGGCGGATACCTTTTTAATTTCAAGAAACCTTCTTAGTTAGAAATCGAGCTGCACACCCCATGCGCATGTCCTTGTGTTTGCCATTTTCTTTAAAAGCAAAGTAATTTCTTTACTTTTAATCAGTCTTTTTTATTGGCCCATGGCAATTTAGAGTAGGTTTTTTTCGAGCCCTAGTTTATATGCAATGCGAGGAGACAATATCCAGTTTATTCTCGTCCCTAAAGCAGAGCTCTTTAGATGGTAGGGTCAATCGGACCAATTTACCCAAGACTACGTGAAAGCCAAGGGTGGCCCGACAATATGGAACCCTTCAGGAGACCCAGCCGCTTTTCAGAGGAAAATACATCCACTCCGTCAAAGCCGTGACTACGCATGCGAGATTGCCATTATTGAGGAAACATGGAGTAAGTGCCATCGCAGAAGAATCATGGTAGCTGAAGAGCTTGAGGGACAGGAAAAAGCCTATCACGCCTCTGAGTCCTACTGTGACATCCTGAAATTCAACCCCGTTTCAATAAAATGAAATGTGCATTTCGTCGACGCGCCTATGGTCCTTTTTCTCTGAGCTGATCACTCATGAGTTAACTAACCTATTGGGTGAAGCCGTTAATGGATATATCCGCGGTAAAATCCCTAAAAGCTACATAATTGGTTGGATTGGACTAAATCACGTTCGGTCGATTTTAATCATGGAATTTGATTTGGTTTCGGGAATCGAATATTCGAGTGTGTCACAATTCAAATTTTTGGACCTCATCTCATCGTCCGTCAAATTATTGACGAGCCTGAAATTTCAAGAAAGAAATTATCAGAGGAAAAATCGAAGACCGAAAGAAAATAGAAAGGGAAAGAGAAAAGAAAAGAATAAAATAAGACTAATAGTATTAGGTTATTTTATTTCTTTCTTTTTCTCTCTCTCTCCCTTTTCTCTCTCTTCTCTCTCTCTTTTCTTTTCTCTCGTGCGATTCCCCCCGGCCGGATGCCTACTGTCTTCCTCTTTCTTTTTTCTTATTTCTCTGACTAGTCAAACCCTCCTCTCTCTCTCTCTCTCTCTCTCTCTCTCTCTCTCTCTCTCTCTCTATCTCTGTCTCTCTCTCTTCACTCTCTTCTTCTTCTTCTTTCTTCTTCGAATGAACCGAACCAGGAGCAGAAGAAGAAGCCGCACAATCGCAGCTCGCCGAAACCGCCCGTCGCCGCCCACACCGCAGCCCGGACGCCCACCGCTCGCCACCGTTCCGCCGTCCGCGTGCCCCCGCGTTCGTCCCCTCGCACCCAGTCCTCCCCCGTGCGATTCCAGCCGCTGCCCAGCTCGGTCCGGCGCCTTCGGCCACCGCCCAGCCCCATCCAGTCACTGCCTGGCCTCCCCGGCGTCCCCTCACCCTCCGCCAGCCTCCCCTCGCCGTCTTGGCCACCGGAGCAGCTACGGCCAGCCCAACTCCGCAAGTTGCCGAGTGGGTATCCAGCACCTTCAGGCTCGCTTTTGGGCCGTTTCCGGGCCCCGATCCCGAGCCGTGCTTTGGGAAGATTTGTTCCTCGCGTCGCCCTCGTCGGATTCATCCGATTTGCGCGCGATTTGGTGAGTAATCTCACTAATCCCGGATTAGTTGGCTAATTATGCTTAAGGTTGGTTTAGTTTTAATTAATTATGTTTAGGTTGTTAGATTAGAATAAATTAACAATTATTAGTCAATTGTGATGCGTTTTAGATAAATTGATTGTAGGGGTGAGCGGTTCTCGGTTCCTTACAGGTTCCGCTTGGAACCTGGAACCTACCCTCGGGTACAGGTTCCTCATTTTTTGGAACCTGGAACCTACCCGTCAGAACCAAGAACCTGGAACCTACCCTGTCACAGGTTCCGAGGTCGGTTCCAGGTTCCAACAGGTTCCAACGAGTTTTTTTTTTTTTTTTTTTCATTTTTAGTTTAAAAAAATGGAAGACTCATGAAAGACTCAACAGCAAGAATATGAAACTGCCGAATTATGCTAACGTGAAAATTTATTGAACAGAGGATAAGTCATGTGGAAATAGCATGTTGATTAATCAGAACAAGTTTAGTACAATGTGTGAGAGGTTATACACCAGAAAAGAGCTCATATGAACAGAGGAATAGCCTTCTCCACATTTACATGATTACCTGTCATCCATCCTTGTCTGAGCTTCAATATAAGACAGAGTTGCACATGATTTAATAATGCTTTTTGTATATCTTGTGGATATTATATCTGCTTCAGGTGTCATTTCCTGAAAAATGGGCAGTAAACAAGATTGTTCTCCTTTCATGGGAAGATCAATCAATATATTGGTATACACAGGGCCGACAATTCATGATTAGTAAGCACATGAGCTATCATTTAGTGTAGTCTGGTGATGGCGCTAATGGACATGCAATCCTCTTTACCAAAAAGAGCACAGCAAATGATGAAGATAGAACAAGAAACATACCTAGATAATAGAAAAAGCCAGTCTCTCCACATCTACCCGAAGTGAACATATATCCGCAACATAAATTCACATGTTAAGTTTGATATGGGCAGGACCATGGATTAACCACAATCAGTCTTTTCTTTGATGTTAAAGAGACATTTTACGGCTCTAAATGTCATATTACCTTGTGAATCAACGATGCGGAATTGTCAGGGGAAGCCCTGTTTTAGAGTCCCCGTGTTGGATTTCTGCAAGGGCGTGAAGAACATTAAGATAGATTCGACGAGTATGAAAGAGTTGATAGTCTTCCACCCCGGGTTCTTTAACACGCAGAAACTTTGGGCCCCGCATTTGCTGTTGCTGCAGGTATTGGGGTATTGGCCTCATGATTCTGTGTTCAGACTTGAGATGTATCTTCTTTGGTAGAAGCCATGTTGGATTTTGTTGTCTGGTGGCAAGAGGATGTGCTGCAACTTGTTAAAGGAACTTTTTGAGCAACTGCTCGGAGTTCCTATTATCACCATCGGCAGTCGGTGTTTGCAGGTATGAGCTCAGTATATTTTTGCCCTTCATAAGACATGCTCGTGTTGAATGGTGTCTGTGAGTAGCACCATTTAATGCTGTATGTTGGCCCGGTTGAGTGACCTCAATTCTCTGTGGCATTGTAGTCTTCCATCAAGGGGAATCGTTGTGAATTCTTCATCAATCATACGACTCCAGCTCCAGATTCGTCCTTTGCATCTCCTCCTACCATCACAAAACGGAAAAACAAACGAAATCCCATCAAAACCCCCATCAATGCACGGACCCCAAATTAAGATTCAGAAGAAACCCTCGCGCATGAGCCGAAGCACAGAAGCCCCCAACAACAAGTAAACCCGCGCCACGAGCCCTAGCAAATCCAACCAAAGCCATCGACGTCCAAAGAGAGGGACATACCTTGAGGATGAGAATCTCGTTGTCGAGGAGGCGAAAGCCAGCCCAAGCTTCAAAGCCCCGTGCTTTCGAATCGAGCAAAGAGAATACAACACAAATGCTCAAAAGCTTAAAAAGAACGATGCAGAGAGAGAGAGCTTACGGTCTTTGCCACCGCGAACGCTGCCTCTGGTGGGATGATACATGGTTCCACGCGAGGTCCTCCGAGCCGACGAAGATGGGGATGCGGTCGTCTTCTTCGCCGGCTTCTTGTAGACGAGCTTTACCCAGAGATGTAGGTCTTGCCGGAGAGGAACTCGTCGAGGGACTTGAGGCCCGACTCTGTGTGGAGATTCGTCGAGGAACTCATCGAGGGCGAGCATGGAGCATAGTGAGCAACGTCGGGCAGAGACAGAGAGGAAGTGCGAAGTGAAAGTGGGAACTGAGACAGGGTAAATTAATTTGGGGCTTAACCTAACAGGTTCCGGGTTCGGGCGGAGGTGGTGACGGTTCGGAGCAACAACGGCCCGGATGGCCGAGCAAGTGGCAACAAGAGGTGGTGACGGTGCCTTGGGGACGGCGGCGGTGCCTCACGGCAGCGCGGACAGCAAGACAGCTCATCGGGCTCAATGGTGAGACGGCTTGTCGGACGAGTAGTGGGTGGTGGGGGTTCGGTGGCCAAGAGGTGGTGGTGAGTAGGGCGTGGGGCAGTGGTGTGGTGGTGGGTGAAGCAGCAACCAACGAGAAGAAGAAGAAGAAGAAGAAGAAGAGGTAGAGGTGGGAGGGTTCGGCTGAGAGAGGAGGAAAGAGGAGAGAGAGAGAGAGAGAGAGAGAGGGGAAAAGAAAAAAGTGGGGGCCAGGAAGTGACGTGAGGAGGAAAAAGGGCAGAAAAGAGAGAGAGAGAAAAAGAAAGGGAAAGGGGGAAAATTGAAGGGGGAAATTCGCGCGGAAGGGATAAGGGTTTTTTATCTTTTAACTTTGCCGGTTCCGGTTCCCGGAAAAAGAGAACCGGGAACCGGAACCGGTCCCCTTAGAACCGGGAACCGAACTGGAACCTCCTCCGGTTCGGTTCCGGTTCCCGGTTCTACCCGGAACCACGCTCACCCCTAATTGATTGCACAATTAGCAAGTAGACATGGTCTACTAATTATTGGAAGCATATTGGGAATTTTCCGACCCCTAATCAGGCTTCAATTTGGCGATTCGGGCCCAAGTGGGATTATTGGCATTTAAATATTATTTTTCAGAATTAAATTATTTATTTATTTATTTTTCGAAAATTCAACTAGGATGGCCAATGACCGGAATATTATGCTGATGACTGTGGTGAAGTCCGCTTATTTAATCAGGCTCTATTTTGAGCTAAATTGAATTTTTAATATTAATTATTGAATTTTCGAAATTAATTAATTAATTATTTATTTTCTGAAAATTCAACTGGGATGGCCCGTGACCGGAAAAATATGCCGATGACCGTGGTGCAGTCCGTTTATTTAATTGGGCCTTATTTTAAGCTAAACGGAATTTTTAATATTTAGTAATTAATTTTCGAAATTAATTAATTAATTAATTAATTTTCGGATATTAAGATTGAGATGGCCGACGACCGAAATCTCGTGTTGATTGTCGTGGCGCAGTCTGTTTATTTATTTGAGCTTTGAATTGTGCCAAATTGATTTAATTGTGGATATTTAGGATATGTTCCTAAATTGATTATTTGGGTAAATTGAGTACGAATTAAGGTTGTGGATAATTACTTTAGAAATGGGATGAATCATTATGAAAGGCACGTGGCTCGGTGAATAGTACATCATCTCGGAGAATGCACGTGGCTTGGTGATTTGGTATATCACTTCGGAGAATGCAGGTGGCTCGATGATTAGTACGTCGCCTTGGAGAATGCACGGGGCTTGATGATTAGATATGTCACCTCGGAGAATGCTCATGGCTCGGTGACGAAGTATGTCGCCTTGGAGAATGCATGTGGCTCGGTGACTAAATATATATATATCACCTCGGAGAATGCACATGGCTCGGTGACGAAGTATGTCACCTTGGAGAATGCATGTGGCTCGGTGATTAAGTGTGGCATCTTGAAAGAGACATGTGGGCTCGGTAATTTGATGCATTACCTCGGAGAATCCACGTGGTCTCAATGACTACATTTGGCATCTTGAAGAGACACGTGGGCTCGGTGACTTGATGCATCGCCTTGTAGAATGCACGTGGGCTCGCTGATTCAAAATGACATTTTAAAGAGCATGTGGCTCGATAATCGATTCCATCACCTCGGAGAATGCACGTGGCTCGGTGATTGGTTTTATCAGTTGAGACTGTATAGCAATGACTAGAATGACCTAGAGATGGTCCGGCTGACATGTAATCGACTAAGTCGATTGATCATAGCCTTGAGTTTGATGTTGTAAATTGATTGACTGAATGGAAATGAACGTGAGTGGTCTTATTGGCTTGTTATCGACTAGGTCGATTTGATCGATGCTTCGATCGGTGATATGATTGCTTGAGTGCCTATTGTAAATTGTACTGACTTGCAGGTGGGATCTGAGGCCAAGGTACGTCTTCTACCCTGTGGGTGTATAGGCAGCCTATAGTATAATGGTTTACTAATCGGGCTTAGTGGGATAGAACTCGCTGGGACGTAGTCTCATCCCAGT
Source organism: Eucalyptus caleyi (assembly GCA_014182885.2). Classification (NCBI taxonomy): domain Eukaryota; kingdom Viridiplantae; phylum Streptophyta; class Magnoliopsida; order Myrtales; family Myrtaceae; genus Eucalyptus; species Eucalyptus caleyi. The sequence goes on from CM024471.2 coordinate 14,229,650, forward strand.
TTGGGGAAAACATTTCAGGACCCTGGTGAGGAGCTGAGGAGGAGGAGCCTAAGAAGGAGAACTCGGAGGTGAAACCTGAGGAGAAGGATTTTTTAAAGAAGAAGATAATACTGAGAGGAGTCTTAAATACGATCTGGATGAGGACTGAGATCCCATCCTCTTTTATGAATCCTGTCTTGATGTTAATAGAGTGAAAGTAAAATGTTGTGAAGAGTTGTAAAGTACTCCGGTTTGTGTTTTGTGTAAAAGTTTGGTTATAAGTTTCAATATGAAAAATATGGCCCTGCTTTTCTATCCCATCGATTTATTGTCTGGGAATTTATAACTGCTTCCGCATGCGCTTAGTAAATGAAAGGGTTGGCGATACTTAGTCCTGGGATATCACATTATAAAATCGACCAAGTGAGAAGGATGTGTGCGTGCCCGAGGATCGGGGCGTGACATCCCCTTTTTTATGGTATCAGAGCGAAATTCAAGATTGGAGTGATAAAGAGCGATGTCCATGGGATAGTTAGTAGGAAAGGCCTTTAAATTCATGCTGGTGCATGTCTGCGTTAGCTAAATGCTAGAATTGTTTGTTGTGTGTGGATCGCTCACCTTCTAATCTAGTGTGGGTTTGGAAGACGGGTTACAATGTAAAGATTGAACCATGAGCGAGCAGGAGCTAAGAAATCCTAGTAAAAGGACAATGTCCTTTGTGACTCGGGATGATGCACTGATAAAGGTCAGTACCCGAGGTGGTTGTGGCAGAGTGTTGACTCCGGCCAGCTCGAGTGTAAGAGTACCACCGCAGGTTGTTACTAGTGTAGCAGCGTCGAATGATCCTAAGTTCGATAGGATTGTTCTGATGCTAGTGTTCCTTGGGAACTGTTGAGCCAGCAAGTTCAGGATCAAGCCGCTGTTGTTGTTGCTATCATTATCGTTGTTGTCGCTTCACCTACTGAGATCCAAAGTGGAGATGTGATTCGGGAGCGAGTCATTGCATTCGAGCTGAGGTATAGATCCAGTTTAGGCAGAAATGGAAATCGGTCAGGGAAAAGACCTAGGTCGAGAGAAAAGTATTCTATTCCACTCGCAAGAAAGGGGTGGGTAGTCAAGACAGCACCGAGTCAAATAGATCAGATTGTTTCCGGACATGATGATGGAGATCGGTCTTATGTCCTTCCTAGGACGCGAAATTGTTTGGAGTATAGCCAACAGGGATATCTGGTCGGGAGTGGTCCTAGCAAACTGATGGGGCAACCAGAAAGAGTGTGTGCTATCACTTGGCAGGAGATAGAAGACTCACCTGATAAATGTCAGAATTGTAGAAGGAAGCATGGATGAATCCAGTGTCCGAATATGACTAGAACCTATTGTGATGATGACCAGTGTGGCCATCAGGTGAAGGACTATTAGTGGAAGTCTAAGGTAGCATAGACATCGCTACTGCAGCCAAAACATCACTAGGATGGCGAAAGGAATGAGAGTAGAATTGATCTTGCACCGATCAGAGAAAGAATGTGTTGGAGATGATCTTATCAGAGTAACGTAGCAGAGTTTTGTGCTGAGTTGGTAGAATGTAAATTGTTGAAGTAAAAGTGACAAAGGGGAAATCATTAGCAATAGTTATGCTTGATTAGTTTCTGAAGTTTGAATTTGATGCCACATGAATAGTGTGGGCTTATGGAGCATCTTGTGATAATGAATCATGGTCATTGAGTAATCCAGTTTAGTCTAGTAACATGTGCAAGTGTCGAGGTTATTGGGAGTCAAAAAGAATCTTCAATTTCATTAATCTCGTTGGCTAGAGATAATCCGTTTGTTAGACGGAGGTTGCCAAGATTGATTTGACAACTGTAGTGGATGTATCAGTTGAGAAATAGAATGTGAAGAAGGTGGCTGTGATACAGAAAAATTTCTAAGATGGTTTTAAAGGAATTGATTGGGTTACCGCCAGAAAGAGATAGAAATTGCGATCGAACTAGCATCAGGATAAAGCCATTCTCGAAGGCTTCTTATTAGCTGTTGTTGTCTGAATTGGTAGAATTAAAGATGCAGATGTGAAGATTGATGAATGAGGAATTCATGTATATCGGTGCATCACTTTTGGGAAACATCAATTTTGTTTGTGAGAAAAGAAAGATGGTTTGTTGCGAGTATGCATCAACCATCGTCAACTCAATTAGGTGACAATCAAGGACAAACGTCCATTGTACAAGATCGGCGAATTGGGTGACCAAACATCAAGAGTGTTGATGTCTTCAAGGATTAACTTGGGAACAATATGTCGTTAATTACGAGCCAGGAAGGAGGTTATATGAAAGACAGTTGTTCGTACTTGATAAGATCTTTACGAGAGTATTGTAAGATCATTTGGTCTGATAAACACTCCAGCTACTGTCATGGATTTGGCAAACCGAGTGTGCAAGAAATACCTAGGTTAGTTGTGATCTTGTCGTGTAATGATATTCCGGTGTATTCGAGGAATTCTAAAGAGCACAAGAGATGTCTGAGAATGGTGAAGGAATTTCCATGAACCCGGTCAAGACCGAATCAGTTATCAGTGGATCGAGACCGACGACAGTGACAGAGATCAAAAGTTTTCTAGGGTTAGCAGGTTATTACAGACGGTTTGTGGAACGGTTCTCATCGATAGCGTCGCCTCTAACAAAGCTCACGAAGAAAAATGAGAAGTTCATATGGTCAAACAAGTGCAAGCGTAGTTTCTAAGAGCTGAAGGAAAAGCTGACTATCGCACTTGTGCTGACGATTCCATCTAGTCCTGGAGGATTCGAGATCTATAGTGATGCGTCATTTAGGGGATTGGGTTGTGTGCTGATGCAACATGGCAGAGTTGTTGCATATGCTTCCCGACAGTTGAGACCTCATGAATTGAATTATCCGACGCATGACTTAGAACTCGCAACCATCATATTTGCGTTGAAGATTTGGAGAAACTACTTGTGTGGGGAAAAGTTTCAGATCTTCACAGACCATCAGAGTCTCAAGTATTTGTTCTCTCAAAAAGAGTTGAACATGAGACAATGGCGATGGATGGAATTGTTGAAAGACTACGACTGTGATATTCTTTACCACCCAGGAAAGGCGAACAAGGTCGCCGATGCATTGAGTCGGAAGTCTTTAGTGGTACGGATCTTGGTTAAGGAGTGGAACTTAATCGAGAGAGCTCGAGATTCGGAATTCAAATTTGAGGTAGGCCATCTTTCAAATTTTATGGCCACCCTCAAAATTGAGTCGGATGTCCAGGTCAGAATCAAGCGACTCCAACCAATAGATCCAGACGTACAGAGAATTCTTCAACATGATACCGATAAAAGAAAGGCTGATTTTCAAGTTTATGATGATGGGGTACTTAGGCTTCGTGGACGTTTGGTTATACCTGACGATGTAGAGTTTAGAGAAGAAATTTTATCTGAAGCACATCGTAGTAGTTACAACGTTCATCCTGGAAGCACTAAGATGTATCGGAATTTGCGTCAACACTATTGGTGGTCAGGTATGAAGGCGGACATCGCCAAGCATGTGGCCAAGTGTTTGACTTGTCAGCAAGTAAAAGCTCAGCATTGCAAGCTGGGAGGACTTCTGCAACCTCTCGCGATCCCAGAATGGAAGTGAGAGCATATCACGATGGACTTCGTGACTGGACTACCGAGGAGTCAGAGGGGGAATGATTCGATTTAGGTAGTAGTCGACAGGCTGACAAAGTCGGTTCACTTCATTGCAGTTCGAAAGGACCTGAGTCTGGATCGACACGCAGACCTGTATGTGCGTCAAGTGGTTAGAATGCATGGAGTGCCGGTTACGATAACATATGATAAAGACCCGAGGTTTACTGCTGCTTTTTGGAAGAGTTTGCAGAGTGCTTTGGGTACAAAGCTTCAGTACAGTACGTCATATCATCCTCAAACGGATGGCCAGTCTGAAAGGACGATTCAGACTCTTGAAGACATGCTGAGAGTGTGTGTAATAGACTTCAAAGGAAGTTGAGAGGATCAGCTTCATCTGGTGGAATTCGCTTACAACAACAGTTATCAGCAGAGCATCAAGATGGCTCCATTTGAAGCGTTGTATGGCAGAGTGTGCAAAACTCCAGTGTGTTGGAATGAAGTCAGAGAAAGGAAGATAACAGGCCCATAGTTGGTTCAGCAATCAGATGCCGTGGCAGTGATCAAAGACAGACTAGAGACCGCACAGAGCAAGTAGAAAAGTTATGTAGATAAGTGTCGAAGGTCTTTGGAATTTCAAGTTGGTAATCACGTTTTTCTGAAAGTGTCACTAATGAGGGGAACTTCGCGCTTTGGTAAGAAAGGCAAACTGAGTCCGAGGTACGTTGGTCTGTTTGAGATTCTTGAAAGAATCGGAAACCTAGCGTATCATCTTGCGTTACCGCCAAGATTGGCGCAAGTGCATGACGTCTTTCACGTGTCGATGTTAAGGAAGTACGAGCCTGACCCGATCCACGTGCTCAATTTTGAGGAATTGGACATGGATGACCGTATATCATATATGGAAAGCTCAAATCAGATTATCGATCGTAAAGAGCAAGTTCAGCGTACAAAGACCATTCCGTTGGTCAAAGTAGTATAGCAACACCACGGTACTGAAGGAGCGACTTGGGAGACTGAAGAGTCGATGAGACTATTGTACCCACGCCTTTTTGAGCAAAGTGTATAATGGTTTAAATTTCGAGGACGAAAATTTTATAATAGGGGAAGAGTTGTGACATCCTGAAATTCGACCCCATTTTGATAAAATGAAATGTGCATTTCGTCGATGCGCCTATGGTCCTTTTTCTCTGAGCTGATCACTCACGAGTTAACTAACCTATTGGGTGAAGCTGTTAAGGGATATATCCGCGGTAGAATCCCTAAAAGCTACCTAATTGGTTGGATTGGACTAAATCACGTTCGATCGATTTTAATCATGGAATTTGATTTGGTTTCGGGGAATCGAATATTCGAGTGTGTCACAATTCAAATTTTGGACCTCGTCTCATCGTCCGTCAAATTATTGACGAGCCTGAAATTTCAAGAAAGAAATTATCGGAGGAAAAATCGAAGACCGAAAGAAAATAGAAAGGGAAAGAGAAAGAAAAGAATAAAATAAGACTAATAGTATTAGGTTATTTTATTTCTTTCTTTGTCTCTCTCTCTCTCCCTTTTCTCTCTCTTCTCTCTCTTTTCTTTTCTCTCGTGCGATCCCCCCCGCCGGATGCCTGCTGTCTTCCTCTTTCTTTTTTCTTATTTCTTTGACTAGTCAAACCCTCCTCTCTCTCTCTCTCTCTCTCTCTCTCTCTCTCTCTTCTCACTCTCTTCTTCTTCTTCTTTCTTCTTCGAACGAACCGAACCAAAAGTAGAAGAAAAAGCCGCACAATCGCAACTCGCTGAAACCGCCCGTCGCCGCCCACACCACCGCCCGGACGCCCACCGCTCGCCACCGTTCCGCCGTCCGCGTGCCCCCGCGTCCATCCCCTCGCACCTAGTCCTCCCCCGTGCGATTCCAGCCGCTGCCCTGCTCAGTTCGGCACCTCCGGCCACCGCCTAGCCCCATCCGGTCACCGCCTAGCCTCCCTGGCGTCCCCTCACCCTCCGCCAGCCTCCCCTCGCCGTCTTGGCCACCGGAGCAGCTCCGGCCAGCCTAACTCCGCAAGTTGCCGAGTGGGTATCCAGCATCTTCGGGCTCGCTTTTAGGCCGTTTCCGGGCCCTGAACTTGAGCCGCGCTTTGGGATGATTTGTTCCTCGCGTCACCCCCGTCGGATTGATCTGATTTGCGCGCGATTTGGTGAGTAATCTCACTAATCCTGGATTAGTTGGCTAATTATGCTTAAGGTTGGTTTAGTTTTAATTAAATATGTTTAGGTGTTAGATTAGAATAAATTAACAATTATTAGTCAATTGTGATACGATTTAGATAAATTGATTGTGTAATTAGCAAGTAGACGTGGTCTACTAATTATTGGAAGCATCTCGGGAATTTTCCGACCCCTAATCGAGCTTCAATTTGGCGATTCGGGCCTAAGTGGGATTATTGGCATTTAAATATTAATTTTCGGAATTAAATTAATTAATTATTTATTTCCTGAAAATTCAACTGGGATGGCCATTGACCGGAATATTATGCTGATGACTTTGGTGGAAATTTCCGTTTATTTAATCGAACTTTATTTTGTAATTTAAATTGAATTTTTAATATTAATTATTGAATTTTCGAAATTGATTAATTATTTATTTATTTTTCAAAAATTCAATTGGATGGCCCGTGACCAGAAAGTTATGCTGATGACCATGGTGCAGTCCGTTTATTTATTTGAGCTTTGAATTGTGCCAAATTGATTTAATTGTGGATATTTAGGATATGTTCCTAAATTGATTATTTGGGTAAATTGAGTACGAATTAAGGTTGTGGATAATTACTTTAGAAATGGGATGAATCATCATGAAAGGCACGTGGCTTGGTGAATAGTACATCATCTCGGAGAATGCACGTGGCTCGGTGATATGGTATGTCACTTCGGAGAATGCAGGTGGCTCGATGATTAGTACGTCACCTTGGAGAATGCACGGGGCTTGATGATTAGATATGTCACCTCGGAGAATGTACATGGCTCGGTGAGGAAGTATGTCGCCTTGGAGAATGCATGTGGCTCGGTGACTAAATATATATATATCACCTCGGAGAATGCACATGGCTCAGTGATTAAGTGTGGCATCTTGAAAGAGACACGTGGGCTCGGTAATTTGATGCATTACCTCGGAAAATGCACGTGGTCTCAATGAGCACATTTGGCATCTTGAAGAGACACGTGGGCTCGGTGACTTGATGCATCGCCTTGGAGAATGCACGTGGGCTCGCTGATTCAAAATGACATTTTAAAGAGCATGTGGCTCGATAATCGATTCCATCACCTTGGAGAATGCACGTGGCTCGGTGATAAAGAATATCGTCTCGGAGAATGCACGTGGCTCGGTGATTGGTTTTATTAGTTGTGACTATATAGCAATGACTAGAATGACCTAGAGATGGTCCAGCTGACATGTAATTGACTAAGTCGATTGATCATTGCCTTGAGTCTGATGTTGTAAATTGATTGACTGAATGGAAATGACCGTGAGTGGTCTTATTGGCTTGTAATCGACTAGGTCGATTTGATCGATGCTTCGATCGGTGATATGATTGCTTGAGTGCCTATTGTGAATTGTACTGACTTGCAGGTGGGATCTGAGGCCAAGGTACGTCTTATGCCCTGTGGGTGTATAGGCAGCCTATAGTATAATGGTTTACTAATCGGGCTTAGTGGGATAGAACTCGCTAGAGCGTAGTCTCATCCCAGTTTGGGGAAAACATTTCAGGACCCCTGTGAGGAGCTGAGGAGGAGGAGTCTGAGAAGGAGAACTCAGAAGTGAAACCGGAGGAGAAGGATTTTTGAAAGAAGAAGATAATACTGAGAGGAGTCTTAAATACGATCTGGATGAGGACTGAGATCCCATCCTCTTTTGTGAATCCTGTCTTGATGTTAATAAAGTTAAAGTAAAAAGTTGTGAAGAGTTGTAAAGTACTCCGGTTTGTGTTTTGTGTAAAAATTTGGTTATAAGTTTCAATATAAAAAATATGGCCCTGCTTTTCTATCCCATCGATTTATTGTCTGGGAATTTATAACTGCTTCCGCATGCGCTTAATAAATGAAAGGGTCGGCGATACTTAGTCTTGGGATATCGCATTATAAAATCGACCAAGTGAGAAGGATGTGTGCGTGCCCGAGGATTGGGGCGTGACACCTACATCCACAAACATTGTATCCCAACAAAATTGAAGCCATCAGTTTCTCACCCAATCAACTAGATTAGCTAGCACGAGCAAGCAGAGCTTATGCAAAGCGATTTGGGAATAGACTAGATACATAACTTAGAGCCAGTACAGAAAAGCAAATACCTTTGCAAGAATAGGACTTCCCGTCGCATATCAAATCTCAGTCATGTGCCCCCTAGTATTAATATTGTGAAAGTCTTATCCCATTGTTTAGGGACTTTCGTTTAATATCTAGTATTTCCTTTTGTCATTTCAATTTCAAGTTTTAGATGTTAGAAGTCTACGGTCTATAAAATCCTCTTTTGATAAATAAAAAAACAGTTAGACCATTGCCATGATCTTTATTTACTTTCGTGCTCATTCGTTGTTTTCGCGACGACAGGTAATTATGAATCATCGACTATCAGCCACCCGCGAATGGCCTCGTGTAATAGGGCCTGATTAGAATGATGTACAAAATCGCCTCACCAACATTGAAGATGGCGTAGGACAGATGTCCATTGTCCTTCGACAACTCTCAAGGCAAACAGAATCCACTTAAGCTGAGCCCAACTCTATAGCTGCTTTAAGCACCGTCATGACACCTGCGAATTTGCCAGAGAATAACCAACACCATAGACAGTTTGAAAAGATCATGAAAAAGCTAAACCAACTGCAGGGGCAGAATCCCATGGACTTGTCCAATTATGCCAGCATTAAGATCCCTGAAGAGCTCAAAGCACCTGGATGCGAAAGGTATGCTGATACCTCTCACCCAAAGACCTATTTGCAGGCTTACCTGATCCGAAGGATGATTCAATCGTACCAATCAAACTTGACTTGTCAGGAAGATTAATCTCCTTAAAACTTGGGGGGAACTAACTCATGCTTTCCACCAAGAATATAATGTTGACATCAGCCCCAACATCGCCCTGCCCTACGAAGAATCGATGGTCGCGAAGCACGAGGAGCCGATAGTCATAGAGACAAGAGAAGAATATGTCAATGAAGCCTTGCATGATAAATGGGTGTCTAAGCAATATCCTATTGCTGAAAAGTTTCCCACTGGGAAAGGCAAGGAGCCTGCGTACAAGATCAATGACACAGAGCTTGTTCAAGATTGAGGCACAGCAGGATAGCTCCCCAAGCTTACTGCAAGAGTTAAGGTCTAAAGGATACTGACCCCTATCAACCTAGAGAGTGAAGCTCCACCATCTCTCAGTCCTCATGACAAAGTCCAACTAGCAAAACGAAGGGTTTTACTCAAAAGGTCTAGACTAGGAGTCAAGAAAAGAAGGCCTAAGCAATTCGATTCAACATTTGCCACTGAGTGTAGGCAAAATCTAATAGCCAATGGGCCATCGCGCCAAAACTTCGAGCATCTCCTAGGGTACAATCCTAGAGGCTACCAGTTCCCAGAGTACAACCCTGAAGGCTACCAGTCCCTAGGATACAATCCCGAGGGCTACCAATGTTATACAGATGAAATCGACCATTCATCGTATGACTGTCTCCCACCCACACATAGGATCCAAAGCCCGTTAGAAGTGGAAACATTCTTCTTTATCCGCCATGACTTGTCTCCCAATGAACTACTAAGCTTCTCACCTGACCATGAGGATAACTTAAATACCTCATCCTCATTTGGTGATTTTAACCCGGAAGAAAGCAATGGGATGATCTTGGTAGAATCTAACTTTCCTGAAATAGCATAATTCACCACTGTAATGAATATGCAATGGGAAAACCAGTGGCCTAACCAAGACGCACCAGGCCCTTCTTGCCCTAATAGGATCATGACCCCCGGAGAAATATGGATACCTAATCTCCGCAAGTATAGTGGCACGACTTGCCCCGTGGCCCATTTGCAATATCTCCACGCTAAAATGAGTCAATACTACAGCCCAATGTTGTTCACAACCCAGGCCTTCCAAGAAAGTCTTACAGGGTCTGCATTGTAATGGTTCGTCACAGCAGATATTAGCCTCATGAGGGATTGGAATGAGCTGTCTTCCACATTCCTGCATCAGTACTAGCACCAGATTGGAACTGAACTGTCTTGCGAGAACTTGGTTTACTTTAGAAGAAGAGCAATGGAGGATTTTCAAGCATATGCAAGGAGGTGGGAAGCTTTTATGATGCAAACCTATCCTCAACTGGCCGAAGAAGAAATGATGAAGTTGTTCATAGGAGCTTTACCTCGCAAGCATCGTTGTTAGCTACATGGTTTGCACTTCTGTAGCTTCAATGAAGTGATCCTCTCATGCGAATACTTCGAGTCTACTGGAGGCGAGGAGCTCTCAAGCGCTTGATTTCAGAATCAACACTATCAAAGTGTTCCTTTTCATAGGAGTTTTCATGGGTTTTGTTTGTTTTTGTAATTTCATGTTTCTTATCATGTCTAGTGTGCTACTATTGCGTTTTCCATTCCAGTAATCTAATGTACAAGTTATAATATTTTGTTTTGAAAGCATGAGGTGGTATCCCAAACTAGCCCGGATGCTATCCAACAATGAAAAGAAAATATCATCCAAGAAGAATACCGAGGGCTGGGCTTCCTCATGCTTTCTTCCCCCCAAAGATATATACTTAAAAAAAAAATGTTTTATTACCAAAAGCTTTCGTCAAAACAAGATGTTAAATTTAATCATATTTGTCTTTCTTACTCACTTACTTTGTGTCTTAGAATATCATTCCCATCCCCCTTGATTTAATGTGACATGGGGCATTTGAAATTGGAGCATCATGTGAACTCGCCAAATTCAAAGACACTCTTCCAAGAAGGCAATGGGGCAAACAGAAAAGATCATCCCACTTCAAAAAAGGTAAGTCATATTCCCTGAACATAATGTCGAAAATGACGTCCTCTCTCTTCTATCTACAGGAGACAAAGGATGGGACATAATAGGCACAGGCATTCTATCGAACTTGAAGCATGCATAACATGATAGCTCAAGACAGGATGCTGTGGTTTCATCAATAGGATTTCTAGCTTTGACAAGCCCAAAAGCACATAAAAGGAATTTCTTCTCTTCCTTTGAATTGACTACTGTCAACAGGGAGAAAATCCAGACAATTGAAACGATCTCTAGTCTTTATTCAGATAATGACTTAGGGCCTAGAAACCTCACTTCGTCCTCCAAATGCATGATCTCCCAAGAAGTGATTGCCATCAGAGAAGTGGAAGTTCTGATTGTCCATCTCAGATTCCATAGAAGCTTGAAGTACATGACTTTGCCTAATTCTGCTAATTCTATAGTCAAAGACAGAAGAAAATTCCATAGAAGGAAGGCGTTGAAGATGAATCAACAACCATCAATCATGCATACATGGCCACGAATGAGGAAGGCCAATTGAAAGAAATGTCGAACTGCGTCAAGACGAAGAGGCTGTCATCAACATTCAGAGATTTCTAAGAGTCAGCAAATATAAACTTTGGGGAAGGGTAATTTGGTATTGTTTTCAATACTCCCATTATTTGAACCCACTTTTGACATATTTTCTCCTATTGATAGGAAGCGTAGGATTCGAGAAACAAGCTTAATGGTTAAATTGGGCAAATCAAGTGACCCATATCGATTTACCTAACTTGGTATAAAAGGACGTGTCGTCCAGGAGCCAATTCAGTTAAATAAAAAAGGCAGCACCCTACGGACACCATCAGCACCTCTAGCCGAGTGGTACCCGAGAAGAAGCAAAATGGTCCGAAGTCGAGAGTTCAAATCCCCGACGCGGCAGTTAGCCGCTTGGTAAAAAAAAAAAAAAAAAATTTGCTTCTCTTGCGCCTACAAATTACGAGAGAGCAAGTGACCTAACGAAGCAAAAGACATAGGACTTTGTGTCCCACTTGCACTTTAGGTCCATCCAATCATCTGCAAACCAGTGAAGGGATCACCCGACTGTAAAAAACAAAGATGACAAATCAATGAGAGGTATGACAAACTCTCCCAAGCAAAATGGCGTCTCAAGTATCGCCAAAGCAAATGACAAAGATCCTTCAGGCCTCAATTCACCTTTAATTTTGGCCCTGTTGATTAATCCATTTTCATCTTCTCTTCTGCAAGGGCAAAAACAGAGATGCTCGATCGGATCCCCAACCCCGGTTGATCCTTTATGTGTCATATCCCTAATCAATAGGGACAACCATCGACACCAATTTGCGAATAACCCTTTTGATGTTCAAAATTTAACATATTTGGAAACACCATTCTGCTAACCCTTAAAGCTGCCAACAAAGTCTTTTTGAGCAAAAACCATTCATTTGCTTTAAGAGTACAAACTCTCTCACATTTAAAATGCTACATGCCTTTTCCAAATGAATTTTTGCATGATGATTTTGTTTATCTAAATATTTGATTCCATTAAGGATTATTAGAATAAACTGCTAAGTGAAGAATACAAGATTAATTGAGCATGCTGGATGAGGCATGTCAGTATGATGACAGGCAAGTCATATCCTACACACAGTCCCCCATCTATACACTTGTGAGATGAGTGCAAAAGATTCCATAGCTACAGGGTAAAGAGTTCTCTCACGAACGGTACGATAACCAAAATAGTGAGAGGCATTCAATCGCTCACCCCATTAAGCCCCATACACTAGTGAAATTTCTATCCTACCCCCGTCAAAAACCACCCCCACACTGGGGCAGATTGGAGGAGAAGCAGCATCACAAGGTGAGAAGAAAGATAGAAATTTTCTTGCTCGCACTTATATCAATCTTCGGATGTCTTTATTGCATACAAACACTCACGTTAATTTAAGTGCCCTAGAATGACGAAAAGCAATTCTTTCTCTATGCACTTGTATTAATTGTACAACCCAATTGAGTCTATAATTTCACCCTCACATGGAGATGAAACAGAAGTTACTGCCACTTGAGCAGCATAATTAGAAGCGCCAGCAAAAGATGAGGACTAAATAGTCTAACAAAGGCATTTGCTTGAACTTGTCAAGATCAGTTCCTCAAGCAACAAGAACAAAACTTAGGGGCATAAAAAAGCAGTGTACTTGGTAAAAGCAAGGTTAATGCCCATGAATGAAAAATTGAAAAGAGAAATAGGGCCATGAAAAAACAGTGTGCCTGGTAAAAGCAAGGCCGATGCCCCAAACCAAATTACAGCCATTTATATTCCCAAGAGAAGTTGTTGTTGTGGTCCATGGAACCTTCATCGGACCGTGAGAAGAAAGACCGGTGACAAATGCCAAGGCGATCACTAGCTCTCACCTTTTTACACATGAGTCAAGCCTACATTGCATCCCATTGTAAAAGTCTCTTCAAACTAGGGCACTTCAATTAACGTAGGATTTCATGTGTACATAAGCATCGCTCGAAGAAGTACGAGCAAGATTACTCTATCTCTTTTCGCAAGGTTCTTGACTTGTAAACCCAGAGATGATCGTGCAACATTTTTGTCCATCGGCTTTGACCTTGATGGTCCCCTTTGATGAGCCGCTGACCAAGACTTCATCACAGTTTCAATAAAGACCTCTCACATTGGTAAAGTCGTACCATTTGCGAGAATGCTCGGACCCCTGCTGACATGATGACAGTGAGATAGTGTGGTCCTTATAAATCCTGCATTAATGGTCAAGATAGCATTTTCCATGAAAATGAACGAAAAGTCCTTTCAAATTGAAAGTCTCTCACCTGGCATGCTCAAGACATCTACATTCTAAATGAATGATGTCTTTCAAAATCTTCTCCAGTGGAATTTAGATGATGTAAAACTGACAAAATTTTCGTGCATAAATCACATTTGAACTCATGAATTTACAGCATAAACGATCATGTGTGCTTATTGTCCAAATAGTAGACATACTATCAGAGATTAGAGATATTGCCAGGTAAGCATATCCCTATCCCCATTTGTCTTAAAGTGCCTACCATTGTCTAGGTACTCTTCTTAACACTCGACCTATTCGAGTCATCCCTTAAGTTTGGGTGCTCGCAACTATCTCAGTATCCCATTGTCTTTTGAGTACCCACCACTTGCCGGGCACTCCCTCTTATCGATACTCGACCTATTCGAGCTCCCTAGAGTATTGATACTTATGACTGACCAAGTATCCCTTTATCATTGAATACCTACTGCTGTCTAGGTATCCCCATTGTCTTTGAGTATCGGCCACCGTTCGGATACTCTCTTTCCCTGACGCTCGACTTGTTCAATTTGTCCCCAGAGTACTGATACTTGTGACAAACCAAGTATCCCTTTATCTTTGAATACCTATTGTTGTCTAGGTATCCCCATATTGTCAAGTACCTACCACCGTCCAGGTACTCCCTTTTCATGACGCTTAGCTTGCCCGAGTTGTCCCCAAATAATACAGTAACTGTTCAAGCATTCCACTGCTTTGTGTGCCTGTGCCTACCTAGGTATGCTTTCTTACACTTGGACCAACTGAGTGGTCCCAGGTTGTATCATTAAATACTTGTGTTCATCCAAGTATTCCAGTACTTTGTACACCTATGGCTACCTAGGTGTTCCACCCCTTTTAAGTGCCTGCGGCAATCCAGGAGGTGAGAGACCTTCACGAATATACAGGGCACGCATTCGATATTCCCATTACCAGGAGGCGAGAGACCTTCACGAATATCCCAGGTACGTCCTCAATATTCCCATTGTCAGGAGGTGAAAGACCTTCATGAATATCCAAGGTACATCTTCGATATTCCCAATTACCAGGAGGTGAGAGACCTTCATGAATATACAAGACCCATCCTTGATATTCCCATTACCAGGAGGTGAGAGACTTTCATGAATATGCGAGGTACGTCCTCAATATTCCTAATTACTAGGAGGTGAAAAACCTTCATGAATATCCAAGGTATGTCCTTGATATTCCCATTACCAGGAGGTGAGAGACCTTCATGAATATCCAAGGTACGTCCTCGATATTCTCATTACCAGGAGATGAGAGACCTTCATGAATATGCGAGGCACGTCCTTGATATTCCCATTACCAGGAGGTGAGAGACCTTCATGAATATGCGAGACACGTCCTCAATATTCCCAATTACCAGGAGGTGAGAGACCTTCATGAATATCCAAGGTACGTCTTTGATATTCCCAATTGCTAGAAGGTGGGAGACCTTCACGAATATGCGAGGTACGTCCTCAATATTCCCTAATTGCCAGGAGGTGGGAGACCTTCACGAATATGCGAGGTATGTCCTCGATATTTCCAATTTCCAAGAGGTGAAAAACCTTCACGAATATCCAAGGCACGTCCTCGATATTCTCATTGCCAGAAGGTGGGAGACCTTCACGAATATCTCAGGTATGTCCTTGATATTCCCATTACCATGAAGTGAAAAACCTTCACGAATATTCAAGGTACGTCACCGATATTCTCATTGCTAGAAGGTGGGAGACCTTCACGAATATACGAGGTACGTCCTCGATATTCTCA
The DNA here is from genome assembly GCA_014182885.2 of Eucalyptus caleyi. NCBI lineage: Eukaryota > Viridiplantae > Streptophyta > Magnoliopsida > Myrtales > Myrtaceae > Eucalyptus > Eucalyptus caleyi. The sequence continues at coordinate 14,244,856 of CM024471.2, forward strand.
ACTACCAGGAGATGAAAGACCTTCACAAATACCCAAGGTCTGTCATCGATATTTCCAATTATCAAGTACCCCTTCAATGCTTGTGAACATTCAGGTATCCTTCAAAAATTTGTACTTGTGATCATCTAAGTACCCCTCCAATGCCTATGATCAGCCAAATGCCCCTTTTGACGCCTGCAAAGGTAAAAAAAACCTTCAGATTAGTACTTGTAAATATCCAGGTACTCTTTGATATGCCTGTGAATGTCCAGGTATCTTCCATAATCGATGCCATGAGAAAGGTTAGCGCATTCTCTTGAGAAAGGTTGGGTTCTTACCGGTGTCTTTGATAGAAGTCAGACACCCCAACAAAACAGATGCCCTGAGAAAGGTCGGCGCATCTCCCGGGAAAGATCAAGTTCCAACTGGTGTCCTCGATACAAATCAGGCACCCACAAATGAGATGCCTTGAGAAAGGTCGGTGCATCTCCCGTCAAGGCGATCAAAGAAAGGTTCGGGTCCTAGACAAATTATTTATTGCTCTAACAGGCGACTGAAGAAAGGTTTGGGTCATAGACAAACAACTTATTGCTCTAACAGGCGACCGAAAAAATGTTCGGGTCCTAGAAAAGCTATTCCCTGTCAAGGCGACCGAAGAAAGGTTCGGGTCCTAGACAAACCAACTTATTGCTCTACCAGGCGACCGAAGAAAGGTTTGGGTCCTGGGAAGGCAATCCCTTGTCAAGGCGACCGAAAAAAGGTTTGGAACCTAGATAAACCACTTATTGCTCCAATAGGCGACCGAAGAATGGTTCGGATCCTAGAAAAGCAATCTCCTCATGCAGCAGGTAAGATGACGCCTTGATACTTGTCAAAACTCGAGATTCACACCTTATCTCACTCACTCCCGGTAAGTAACTACATGTATCTTCTTATCAGTCTTAGTATGTGTAATGTTATATTGCTCATTTTCTGCATAGGACACTATGTCCTAAATAAGATATAATCTACTGCATATGAACAGACAAAATTTAGGTATCAGTTTGTCTTTGAATGCAACCTCTGCAAACTCACCTTCAAAGAGGGGTAACTGTTGACACCTAAAATTTTGATTGGGTTATTAATTAGGCCTTAATTTATTTTATATTTCCTTTTTCGGATAATAAACAAAACAAATAACAAAAACAACAAAAAATAATAATAATAAATAAAAACAGAAAAAAAAAGCAAATGCAGCGGCCCTTTTTTTTTTTCTCACACGGGCCCCCCATAGCTCGGCCCGCGTGACCCGGCCCGGCACCCTCTTTCTCCTTTGTCTTCTTCCTCCCACCTTCTTCTTCCTCTCTCCTTCCTTCTCCGCCTCTGTAGTTCATGCGTAGCAACGACGACGTGCTCGAAGACAACCTACAGCTGAGGAGGGTAGGCCGACATTGACTGGAAGAGACAGATCTCAGGTGCCATTATTGGTTGCCTTCAATGCTAAGCACGCCTTGTTGGAGGAGCTCGGATGGGATGCCAGTTCAGCCGAGGAGGACTGTTTGGTGCGCAAAGACCGGCGGTCGAAGCTTCGTCGATCGACCGCCCCCTCGCCTATAAATAGCAGGCCACAACCTCCATTGAAGGACACGGTGAACTCGAAGATTTCCCTTGAGAGACTTCAGGGGAGATCAAAGAGTGAGCATGCGAGAGAAATCGGGTCACGAGCTCAACCGACCTCCCTCCGAGAGACTTTAGGGGAGGCCGGCGGCAAGCGAGCCCGAGGGGGAGAGATCCGGTCGAGCAGGGAGGGTCTGGTTCCGAGGGAGTCCCAGATCCGTGACAGGAGCCGGAGAGACGAGGTCTAGATCTGAAGATCCGAGGGTGAGGGTCTGTGGAAGGGCTAGATCTAATCAGATCTGGGAGACGATGCTGCTTCACCGAGCCATCACAGCCCCAACGCCGACTAGTAATGCCCCTGCGCCGTGCTCCCTCTGCAGACAGGTATCAACCACCGCTCGTTGTTACTTTTCCGCCTAAAATCCTGGTCGCCGTCCCTGCCTATCGCCGTAGCTTCATCGTCACTTCCCTTTCGAGAAACTTGCAGCCGCCCGTAGACGTTGCCGCCGTCTTTTCTGAGAAAGCCAATAGCCGCCCGTCGTCGCCCTAGTCGTCATCGCCGTGGAAGACCGTCGTCGCTGCCGTCATCGACACGAGCCGCCACCTCAGTTCCTCCATCGGTGCCGCGTTTAGGCGAGGAAGGGAGGGGGAGTCGTGTCGGGTCGCAACCCGGGTCGGAACCGGGTAGGGTTTGACTCCAAAGTGGGTCGAGTTCGGGTCATCATTTGGGCTGGGTCTCTGCATGTCGGTTGGGCCGATTGCATGCGGGCTGGTCTCGTGTGGGCCTGGGGGTGGGTGTCCCTTATTTGTGGGCCGTGATTAAAAAAAAAAGAGTCGGGCTGCGTTACATGTGCCTATCCGGTCTTGGGCGAATGGCCCGGTCGATTCCAACATGGGAACCCGACCCGGTCGTTTTTTTTAAATATATTAATATTTTAATAAATAAAATAAAATAAATAAAAAATAATTTATTTTCCAAAAAATAAAATAATAAAAAATGTCCATATTTTCTCAAAAAAAGCCAAAAAGTCAGAAAAAGCCAAAAAAATGATTTATATTTTCAGAAAAGATCAAAATCCAAAAATGTTTTTATGTCAAAAAATGAAAAAGACCCAAAAAATGTTTTTCCTCCACAAATGAATGGAAAATCCCTCAAAAAAATCTAAAAAGCCTTAGGGTTTAAACAAGATTAGGTACCGAAAGGGCATTAGTGATTAACTAGTGTAATCAAGTCCCCGATCCTAATTTCTCTTGTTACGCAGGAGCAAGTATTTCTCCCAATACTTTGCATGGGTTTCTAATCAACCTACCCTAAATTGATTAGTGGCGACTCAATTTTAAAATTAATTTATAGGTTAAAAAACTTGGACCATTAAGTCGTGAATTGGTGGACTTGGGAGAATCCAGGCTAAAAGACCTAGCCAAATCATTAGCCTCCTTAGGCGCCCGCCCCGATTCAGGCGCCGAAAAAAAAAGAAAAAAAAAAAAAGGTTGCAACAAAAGGGGATTTGAAATTTTTTTGCCAAACACCCCATCTTTGGCCCAAAGATCTTTGGGGCTTCAAAGTAGCCTTGAAAAGCTACTCCCAAACGCACCCTTACTTCAACAGCTTTATCAGTCAACCTCTCCAAGAACTCTGAAAAGATTGGCTGGAAAGGCTCAGTGATAGCATGGCCTGGAGTGGAAAATAGGTCTCCAACTAGTATCACGGCTTGTAAACGAACTTCTACCTGGTCCATCTGCATATAAGAATGTTACAAACTGAGAAAATATCCCTCAATTTCCTATGAGGCTAAACCTCCCGAGTCCACAATGTAATACATTGTATCACTCTCAAATGAAAATCATGCAAATAATGTTACTCTACTGATAGTTATTTTCTTAAGCCGTTGAACATAGAGTGTGCAGGTTCCTCAATATGTGCAACGGATCAAAAAATTAATCCAAAAGCATAGTAAAAAGTGACTACTTGAGCAGGCATCCCCGACAACGAAACGCTTGAATGAATCGATTCGTGCACAGCAGGTTTCTAGCCAAAAAATTAGTATGTCAAAAACTCAAAAACAAGAGGCCATAAGTCATGCATTACCACGAGATCTCCATTTTGATCTCCATTTAGATATGGGATGACTCCTGACAACATCTGAGGAGCACATTGATATACATCACATATAGCCTTGTGGTAGTCGATTTGATTATTCAAAGGCTTGCTATCTCCAGACATCAATGAAACAAGAAGCTGCTTTATACCCGGTTCAAGTTTTGCTTCACAGCTCTCTACAACATTCATCGCAAGCTTTCTAGCAGCTCCAGACAAATCCCGAAAATGAAATTGCAAGAAAATCCATTCTCCCCATTCTCCTCAAGATAGAATGCTAGGAAGATGACATGTAACAAGATACTAAACAGCAAGACAATCAACTGCATGTACTCACATTTTTTTTTTGACCTAACACAGACAGTAAAATCAGTACAAGATCCTTGGGGATATCCTCGAATCAACTCTACCGTCCAAGCAATTACGAAGTGAAAATCACCTCTTGCAACGAACTTTAGACAATCAAAAGAGAATGATGCCACAGAGCAAAGGGAGACTTTCGAACGGCAAATCGACATAGCAATAGCAACAACAAAGGGAGACTTTTGAATGGCAAATCGAAACATCGGGAGAGGAGAGGAATGGGGGAGGGCAGAAAGGCACAGGCATGAAGACGACTGCACGAGCCGATCTCAATACCAGAGCAACGAGGAGACCAAAAGGCCAGGAAAAGAAAGAAAATGAAAGAGCAGTGACACCAACCAACTAAGCAGAGTCCTCAAGAGAGAGTATACCTGAGGATTGACAAGTCGGAGGATACGACCAGTGGCGAGAGAAGCGGGAGGAGAGAGAGTGGAAGAAGACTGGGACGGCGAGAGTTGGCAGCGTCGTCAAATGGAGCAGCAGTGGCATCGGCGGCGACGTCATGGGTCGCGACGGCAGCGTCGAGGGTGGTGGGCAGCATTGGGTCATTGCTGGGGGGCGCTGCCGAGAGGAAAGAGAAGGAAAAATATGAGGGACGGGGAAAGAGAAGAAACATATTGAAATCAGGGATTTTGGGTTTAGGAACCCGATTCCGGTTTCCATCCCGGTTCCCTACTGCCGGGAAGAGAACCAAGAACCGCTGTTATTGAAAAAAAATAGAATCAGGAATAGGAACCTCCCTCCCTATAATCGAGAATCAAATTGGACCCACCAGTCCGATTCTCCGGTTCCTATTCTATCCAGGAATCGTGCCCACCCTTAAATCCGATGAGTTAGTTACCTGATTCATTAGGCAAAAGCCTACCTACTAAAGCAGGGCCTGGGCCTGGGTTAACTTTAGAGGTCTTGTTAGTAATAAGCTTGACCCAACCATTTGGAGGGGCAGCCCAACCCACAAGCTTCTTTCTTTTCTATCTTTGAGGAGACAATCTATATTTGATCAACTGAGTCGATACAATGTCCTTAACATAATTTAGAATCAAGCATAAGGGTTCTTGGTAAGACAAAAATCCCTCTTAAATAATCCTTTATTCCCCAAGTTCCAGAGGTGACCAGTTATCTTGAACCCTAATTGATGAATCAAATAGGTTTGTCATCAACCATTGGTATCGGTGTAGATGTTAGGTAAAGAACTTAACCCCGAATCTGCATTTTTTCTCTTGACCAGAATATCTCCCCTCCTTTCAATTTCCTTGCCCTTTATATACATCTGTAATTTGGCTAGTTTCAGCAAAGAAATATTTTTCTGATTCGATGAATACCACTAGCCTTTCTTCACCGAGTTCGTGCACCACATGGAATGAATAAACCAAGAAAATCCACGGCTTGCGTCATGTAATTCATCTGATGCGAAACCGCGTCAGTCCGTATCGTGGGGCTAAAAAATTGAAGCATGAGATTTCGAGCCTCCCATCTCGGGGCATGTCATGTTGGTTCACGAAATAACTATGAATGCAAACGCTAAATTGATATTTTTGTTTAGAGATTCCCTAATGTTTTATTCAATAAATGACTAAGTGGGAAGATCAGAATTTAGGTGTGAACATTATGCCAACCCAAAAGGCCTATGTGACATCCTACATGGAATCAAGTTACATATCTCTCAAGCATCCCACCCTGTCACGCATGGTTGATATAGCATTTTTGCCCATATTGGGACCCGTCACTCAACATAGTCCTATCTACTGTAGGTAGGCTTTTGATGTTTGTATTTTCTTTGAAACATGTTTACAAATTGGGTATCACAAATTGATACACAATAATAAATTTAACCGAACTAATTTTTTTATCACAAAACTCCCCCAAACTAGTAAATGTAGGATACAATTACCCTTCGTTAACTTTTGTCAAATATTGTCGTTAAATTGCTGACTTAGATGCCATGTGAACATGATGGGTAAGTCCACGTCAATCAATTAATAAATTAATACTATAAAAAAAAACTCCAAATTGGTATACTTGTTCATGGCAAATTCATCCCAAACGAGTCTATGAACCACTAAAAACCCTAAACTAATACACACATGGCATATTTATTTGGAAATGCTGATCCTTAATGTGCACCTACCAAAAGGCAAAATCATAGCTATAGACGAAGATCACAACTTGTGTTCATCACTAATGATGATGTGAGATTTTATGATCGGCGCTGATCCTTTTGCTTTGATGCAATACGGATCTATTCTACCATACTTTGATGATTCTTCTTGAGAGTTTGGATTGTTTTGCAGCTTTATAGGCTTGCTTTGTTATAATGATCTCAGGGATTATCAACATATCATTTTCCATATCGTTTTAGAAAGGAATGAATTTTTTTTTCGACAAAATATTAATATTCGATATGATATGTCCTCAATTGGAGATTTTATGAAATGCCCACGAGACGGTGAATGGTCAAGAGCCAAGAAACGGTCAAAATTCCAAAGCAAGGGAAATAATTCAGAATTCCAAAGCTTATATAGAAACTTTTGATAATTCCTTGGTCAAAAAAGTTGCAATCCTCATAGAAAACAATAAAAGAAAATCTTAAATTATGTCCATTATGATACATTTTTCTTGATTTTCCTTTTCGCAACATAAAAAACCTCAAACTTATACTTATGTGACACATTTAGCAAATTTTTTTATTAAATTTTGACTAATTTTTCAACTTTCCTTTCCTACTCTCTCCTTATACTTCTTACTTTTATTTTTTCCTCTTTTCTCTATTTCTTTCTGTCAATTGCGAGACCTTGGCAATAGTCAACGAGGGCATCCTGGCCTTGCCTAAGGCCAACAACTTCCCTTGCCATTGCCAAGGCCTAGGTGATCGATTGACCATCGCCAAGGCTCTGGCAATTGGTGGAGGGAAAATAAAAAGAAAAAGAAGAAAAGATAGGAAAGAAAAAAAGAATAAAATATAAAACTTTTAAAATGTTACAAAAATCATCCATGTTATCGACGAAGGTGGCCAACGTCTACATTAACGATTTTCAGCTAAAATTGATCGGAATGGCTATATTGGCAAATCGTTAATTTTTTTTACTAAATTAGTCATGGTACAATAAGTTTAAGATTTTTTGGATAATATTTCTAGTCATAAGTCAATCAAAATCAAGCAAGGATAATTAATATAATCAAATATGAAGCCAAACTTGAACTTGTACGATTAGGGAGAAAAAAATCGAGATTGGTTTTCTGAATCCCAGGAAGGTTGGGAAGGTAACAGTTTTATTCGAGGAAGTTTTCATCTGAAGTCATTTCCACACTATAAATGGCCTGGTTGAAAGTTTTAAAGGTTTAGTGGTGCGACTGGAAGTAGTGTGATAATTGAAAGATGCACCGGCCCATTTAGAGGGGACGCAAGGGACCACCATGCACTTCATTTGGCTATTATCATCCATCACTCAATTCAACCGTTGACTAACAAACAGATTCGATTAGAAAAGAGCAAATTGAAAAAGTCAAAACTAAAGATATAATAGAAAAAGAGGAAATTCATTTGTGGCATAGATCATGACGGAATAAAAAAAAGAAGATAAATAAAATCAGACGCATCAACGTCGAGACGAGGGAGAAAGCACAACGAATCAACACGCCACCTTAAGAGTGGTGAGCAAAACAGCACCAAAGGTCGCTAATAAGTAATTTTTTTTTTTTTTTTGGTGACCCAGGGAACCCACCACACGGCCGGCAGCCGTGGGAGTAAACCCTGGGGAGGCACGCAAGAAACTACCACCCACGCACCCCGGGCAAGACATCACGCAACGCTTCAGCCTCTCTGCTTTGTGGGGGCTTCGAAACTGGGACCTTCTGCGTGGAGTCCAGCAGCCCTACCATCCACGCTGCAACGATGGGTGGTGCTAATAAGTAATTATTGACCCCCAAATTGACTTACATTTCTTGCGTGCAAGAGGGTGTTAGATATATTACTACTTATGATTACTATATAGTATTAGGGTAATTACAATTCATATTAGTTACAATATATTCATTTATATGTAAATTGGCCAATACAAACATCTCTTTTTTTAGAATGGATTCTGTCATTTCTTGTTCAGTTATTCCTAATCGAAGGCAGGCAACTAAGCTAATGTAAGCATAGAGAGTCAAGTAGAAGATCTTTTCTTGCTAATCTCTTAATTAACAAGGACCAATACTACGTATGGGCACATTTGTCTCATCAGAAAATTCATTTGTGTTGCTTTCATAAAATATATGAACGAGAAATATTTTGTCATCGGTGAAAATATTTAATTATAAACTGTCATCGACAATGAACTTTAGTATAATATCCCAAAAATGAGGGCAGAGGAAAACAACAAGGAATATATCAAATATGAAACATGGGGCCAATAATATTGCCACATATTATGTGAATTTTAATTTCCCGGACACACTATTCGTTTATTTCCAGATAAATTAGTTTAACATCAAATAGGGTCCAACCAAATTAACCTATATTGATCCATTTTTATGTAATACAATTTTAGGGACTCATATCTATCACAAACCCAACGAACTCCCTACCCAACTGGAGATTCAATTTTCAGCAATTTTTCCCTTAATTATAGAAATAAACATACTAAAAAAATAACCAATAAGAAATTACTAAAAATAATTCTCCCAAATAACTCGCATTTTGAATGCATTAAGAAAGTGACCACTATTATTTTTCGGCAGTCATCGTCACACCATTAGCAGTCACATTAATGTTGTCAAAAATTTTGGAAATTAAAAAAAAAATGAATTTGAAATAAAAATTATGTTAGGAAAATATCAAAAGGTTTTTTTCCACCAAAAGAAAGAACATAATAGACATATAGAAGAACCAAAACCCATCCAACCATCTCCCGTAAAATATTTTCTTTGCTGCAACAAATCTAGTAATTATCCGTTGTTATGTTCTCAGGGGAGCTAATTGGGTGATTGGAACTTTGTGTCCGTGTCTCTAATTTATAAAAAAATGGAGAGCTGGTTGAGGTAATAATTACTTTTTTCTCTTATTTTTCAATCATGCATTGCATCATCTACATATCTAGAGCAAGGTTTAAATTGATAGGATTTCAAGTTGGTGGAGAATAGACGCGATTTCAAAGTTTGCATCTTTTGAACACGGCCGTCAATTATCAATCTTTCTACATATGTGTTCAAAGAAAACCAATTAACAATCCAAAGACCAAGCTTACTTAATATGAAGTCTTCTTCATGTTAGTCAAAGAGGTGACTATGCATATTAATTAATCAACTAAATCCTATACTTCCATCTGGAGAGGCCTCTAGAAGTACTCAAATTCCAAGCAGACCAAAATTGCATTTTGGGCCAATAGCTGGTCGTACCCATTACAAAGTGGATGTAATTGATAAGTCAAAAGTCACTAAAAATGTGATTTATGCCTAACTTCCAACCCATCAATAACTAGGATTGGTGAATGTTCTCTTGAATTAGGACTTTTGCAAGTCAATAAATACTTTTTTTGAGGAATGTGTCGTGCCGTATAGATCATTGTACCACTAGCCAAGTTCAAAATTATGGAAACTGACGGTGGGTGACAAATCACTAATTAATTTCAAGCAATAACTTGTAAAAAGGTTTCAATAGTAGGTGATCAAAGGTTGTTGAAAAGGAAAAATCAGGGAAAAAATGATGATTGAAAGGACTATATCGTAACTTTTAAAAAATATTGAGGACTTGGACCACGTTTTCTAAATGGTCTAGAATTTCTAATGTAAATTTGTTTGAAATGCCTAAGCAAAAGGAAAAAAGAAAAAGAAAATAAAGAATGGACGAGTAGAAGATAAGACAATCAATATTAGTTCATGTGTGAATTTACAGATGAAAAATCAAATCAAATATCAAAATATAAGGAAGATTATCAGGACAAGACTTGATGGGATGAAAGGCTAGATGATTTTCCCGCTATGATTTTTATGTTGAAAAAAGACTGCCTGTATATAAATATATAAATACATAATGGAGAATATTCAATTGGTCGGTTAGTAATTAATTGTACTGAAAATAGTTGCACTACATCCTTTTCACTTTAAAGACCAGAGGACTCTTCTTAGGGGGCATTTTATTTTAGAGAATTATTAAAACATACCAATATTTTTGTTGCAAAACCTAACATCATAATTATGGGAGAAAAGCCAGATCCTATACATGAATGTGAGCTAATCATGCTGAAGCTTTTGTGATTTCTTGTTTGTTTGTTAGAGCTTTGGCTATTCTATTTTTTTTTTTAATTAGATAATGAAGTTAAAAGAGTAGGACCTTTTGCACACATCATGAGAACACGGCACCATATTAACAAGTTTGAACGAGTTTGAGTTCAAGTAAATGTTGCCAGTGCTCCAATATTTGTCAATCCACTTGATGTGGGAAGATTATCAAATTAATCTTAAAGTTATTGCACGGATGTCGAGTCTGTGCTAAATTTTTCAATTTACCAACGGTCCTAATGTTTACGTGAAATTTTAATATAATTATTCTGCTTGAAATTGCCATCATAATAATCTAGTCATTGCCAATTAGCAATCGACTTAGATAAATTTGCCAATCAGCAATCAACATAGATAAATTTTCTCAAAATGACATCATATTGAATTATTTTACGAATTCTGATTTTTTCTCTCTTTTTCCTCTTCTTTTCCTCTCCTTAACGTGTAACTCTTCATCTTCTTCTTTCAGGGAAACAAATCTGCCATAGGAATCGCGTACTTCATCTCCACCGCCATCTTTCCCGGTGTGTATACATATATTCTTATCCTAATCAATCGAGTATTTACTGCAATATTTTACACAAAGATTTAGAATTATATTAACAAAATCAAATGGGGAGTGACTATACTAGCATTCGTACAATAGATATAAAATTGAATAGATATTTTCCCATTTGACGCCATCAACAAACGACTTCTGTTCGAGTACGTTTGCAAAAAAAAAAAAAAAAAAAAAAAATTCCTATTAAAAAAATGTCATGTTAGAGTCACAAATTGAGTAATCAAGCTTCCCTACATGGCCCATCGAAAAGGCAACCTGGACACATCCAGCATCAATGTAAAACCGAGAAAGTATTCTGTTGTATCATCCGAGTAGATAAGACAACATGGCGTAGCTATAATAATTTATTCTTTTTGTACTTACACCGGGGCGCACACCCACCCGCTCTTTCTCATTCATTAGAAGCTAAGTCAAAAAAAAAAAAAAAAAGCACCAAATAAATATCAGTGATTTGCACTATCACTTCAAATTATATTTCTGAGGACTCGATAGCTTGCTGATAGTTATGGAGCCCAAGGCCCCGGACAAGCAAGATTGACTGCGTGCGGATAATTCTTGTGCCACGAAACGCATGGTGGGTCGTGAATTGAGACTCATCCGCGTGCACACCAGTGCCACTTTGATGATGAGTACCACTTCCTCAGCTAGTTGGCTGGTCGGAGGAGAAAGACGCGGGTCCAGCACATCTCTCAGGAGCAGATTTGGGTCTTCCAGCGATCTCGATGTTTGTGTCCTTTGTAGGGAAGAGAGAAGATCCCCCGGATGCTTTCCCATCATGATTTCTAGTGCAGCTACTCCAAAACTATCCACTTCGCATTTGTCCGTCACTCTCATCGTAACTGCTAACTCTGTTTTTCAAGGAGAATAAATCAATGATATGATCATAGGTATTGCACAAATTCCAAATTTTTGTGATAATCTGACACAAATCAGTTTTCAAAACCTATACTTGTTAAAAATCTTGTTAGAATTATTCAACGAATGCAAATTCGAGATTATAATGAGAGCAATTTGATCAATCCCATGTAATATGTACACGTGAAATGTATGGTTAGATTACCAGGAGCCATAGAGCCATAAGATCCAGCCATAGGGGTCGATGAGTCGAAATTTAAGAGTTACGATGTCCCAAAATCCGAAAGTTGAGGCTCGAAGTCCCACTCGAGCAAAAGTTGTTGTTGAGGGTTATGTCCCGATGGACGATAGGCGGGGAGCAATCATGAGGCAAATAGGCAATCGCATGAGCCACACCTTGAACAATCTTCACTCTTGTACCCCAGTCTAGTTCAGTTCCTCCTTTTCCTTCATACAAGACCTTCGCCAAACTGCCTCTCTCCACAATCTCATAGACCAAGTAAATGCAACCCCTCTTGGAACAGAACCCGTGGAGCTTGATCACATTGCAGTGTCAGACCTCGGTCAAAATGCGGATCTCGTTCTTGAAACTCTGTTGGTTGACCGCGGGGACATCGCTGGATTCTGATACTTTGACATTTTTGACAGCGACGATTTGGCCGCTGGCCAGTTCGGCCTTGTAAACGCTCCTGAACCCGCCCTTTCCAATGCAATACTTTTCGCTGAAGTTGTCGGTAGCCTTGGCAATGTCATTGAATGTGAACTTACCTTCCCTTTCCCATATGATCGACTCAGATTTCTCGTACTTCATAAGACCATTAGTCTCTTCATTGAGTTCCTTGTTTCGCCGCTGAAGCGCTAGAATTACAGCAGTTAAAATCACCAAAAGTTGTAAGCAGCAGATGCCCGCAATCGCACCAATAAGAACCTTTTCCCTATGGTCAGTGGATTTACCGCTCGTCTCACAAGGAGATAATCCCGTCATGTATCCGCACGAGCCTGGATTTCTGATAAAAGCACTTCCTGGTGCTTGTTGGAAGATGCGACCACTAGGAATCGCGCCTGTTAGCTCATTGTATGATAAGTCTATGTAGCTTAAACTAACCAAGCTGGTGAGAGCAGCAGGGGTCGTACCCGAGAAGTGGTTATGCGAAAGATTGAGATTTTCCAGCTTCATGAGCTTTGCTAAATTGGATTGAAAAAGCGTGATACTTTATGTTTTTATCCTTTTCATATAATTACTCATTTAAATGTTAGACATAATCTATTTATCTATATTTGAGTTAATGCAAGTAAAATAAGGAGAGAATATGATAGGATTATAGAGTCAAGAGCCATACGGTGGCTGGGAAAAAGGAGAGACGAATGAGGTGAAATATAATTAATACTACTTATGTATTAGTACATAATAATTGTTTTTGTGATACTTTAATTTCGATATTTATTTAAAATTAAATTTGAAATATATTGGATTTTATAACAATGGGCTTCATTCATGAGAAGTACTTGGTTTTATATATACGGCACTCATTTCTATTACTATTTCTTACAAAGAATTAATTAATACAAGGCATTTATCCACAAGAGACCCTTGTGATGAAGTTGAGAGAGATAGTTGCATTTATTGGTTCTCCCCAACCTTCATTTATAAATAAAAATGCTTGATATAAGAATAGCTGGACTATTTTAACTTTCGTACGGCGCTCATTTGAGTACTATAATTTTATTTTATTTTTGCTCATCTAAATGCCACATCAAAGTAAAATTGATTATTTGAGTGTCATTTCAGTAAATCATCCTACATGCATTTTTTTTTTTTAATAATTTTCCATTCCAACGTGGACTTTTTTTATTTTTCATTTTTTATTTTTTATAAATCGTCCATGTTAGTGCTACCAATGTCACATGGGACGGTCAGTGTCCATGTCGGATTTTTCAGCGGGGCAAATCTCTGATGGCACTTAAGTAAGCGAAAAATATTATGACACTCAAATGAGCGCCGTATGAAAGTTATAACTTGTGCTGTTCTTATCTTCACTTTTGTCAATTTAATTTTAAATCATTTCATTTTTTGCCAATTGACTTTATTCGACCAATTTTGGCTTAAAATTATTGACATGGTGCCAACCGTCTTATGTCGCACGACCAGGATGTGGACAATTTTTTTTAAATTAATATTTTAATATTTTTTGAATTTTATATTAATTTAATTTTTCTTATATTATATTTTCCTTATTTTCTTTATTCTTTATTCTTTTATTTTCTTATTTTAATTTTTGCTTTTCCCCTCCATCGGCCTTGCCAGGCCTCATTGACCTTTGCCGGCCTCAAGAGAGGGTGGGGGTTGCCCTCACCCACTCAAGTGAGAGTGCGTTGACTAGACAAATGCTTGTCTATTATAATTAAACAAGCAAATTTTTGTATACGTGGATACCGGTTATTTCGACACCCGACCAAGAATCTTCAAATCATATCATCCTAGTATTAATCAAAGAATTGGTATTAGTAAGAAGTACTAATAGTCCAAAGACTACTTTTGTGATTTCGGTAAAATTTTTCTTGAAAAAATAACACGTGGCTATATACGCGGGCGAAATGACATGGAGGCAGCCCCGTAGGATTTTTCTTGCAACGTTGTGGGAAAATGACTAAGAGTCAAACATTTTTGTCACCGTAAGACTCCCGCTGAGTTCGTCACTTTCTCGAGGTCCTTGGTCTAAACTATGACCCTTCGGACTATAAAAGAAGTTCATTCAGCTCCCTTATTTCTCATGAATTCTTGCTAAGTATGACAAAATCAACTCCAACCAGCCCTCTCTCCCTCTGCCTCTTCCTCTGTTTCATCTTCTCGCTTCCATTTCACGCCTCACCATCACCGACCACGAGGCGCAAGCTCTTGTCAAATGGAAGAACTCTCTCTCTCCTCCTCCTCCACCACCTTCTCTGAGCTCATGGTCACTCACCAACATCCCCCATCTCTGCAACTGGACTGGCATTGCCTGCAACGGGGACGAGTTGGTCACAAATATCGGCCTCTCTGGCTCAAGCCTCGACGGCACGCTCGATGCGCTCGCCTTCGCTTCATTCCCAAACCTGACCCGCTTCGACGTCAGCAACTGATATTGCTAGTATGAGTACCTAGAGGGGGGTGAATAGGTATACAACGACTTTTCTTTTAAGATTGCACAATACTTTAGACAATTAAACAATTTGCAATAATTGAATATCAATCGAGAGACTGAGTAAGGGAAAGAGAGAATTGAACACTCGGTTTATAGTGGTTCGGCTTGATTCAAGCCTACGTCCACTCTTCTGCACTGACAGCCGATTGGCTGGATTCCACTATAATCAAAGAGCTGTTACAGTGTTGATCTTCCTTGAATTCTAGGTGTAGATGATCTACCACACTCACTCAAGGTCTCGCCAAGTACAAACACTCTCTGTATACGATTTCGCTCAAACAGTCTCAAGTAATAATCAAGGATCTTCAGACTCTGGAATTTTTCTATCAATCACACACTTAAAACAACTAGAACGTCTTCCTTTTATACTCCTTCATGCCATCATAGCCGTTGGCACTTACCAAAGGAATTCCTCCAATCTACCCGTTGGACGGAATCAATCAAGAAGATCATCCGAGCTATTTAAGGAATCGATGATAGCCCATCAATCTGTTCGCCCATACAATCGGGATCTCGGTTTCCAAGAATAGAACATTCCAAGATTACTTCGTCGACCATCGGATCTTCAATCGATCTTAGATAGAATTAAAGAATCGAAATAATTATCCAACCAAAGAATCTTTTCCAGAGGATAGGATCGAATCCTCAACCATAGACCTTGGCTTTGGATTTCCTTCGTCACTTTGGATTAGAAAGGCGTCGGTGAGAACAGACTTAAGTCTTCGGTCTTGAGTCTTAAGTCTTGAGTCTTGAGTCTTGGGTCTTGGATCTTGAGTCTCGAGAATACAAAGTCTTCAGACTTTAAAGCGTCGGTCTCCGAACATCCGGACTTAGCCCGATGGAAACGTTTTGTCACTTCAAAATATTCTGGAAAGATTTCTCCAACAATCTCCCCCTTTTTGATGGTGACAAAACTTTCTTGTAGATTTGAACAACTTTGACCTGCAAAAACATTTCTCAAGCAATATGGCTAACTCATAAAGATTAATAAAGCAACCAGACTCTGCATCCACAGAAAATTGGTTAGACTTTCATGAGAAACACCATATAACAATACTTGAATAAATGCAACTAGTCAAGCATCACAATCCACAGTCAATTCAGTCAAATTCACACCCAAGTTCAAGTTCTCAAGTCATACTCAAAAATAAACATAACCACAAAAAAAATCAAAGTTTTTAAAAGATATGATGGTTCAAATTGGTTCTCCCCCTTTTTGTCAGCATTGAAAAGGGTGAGAAAGGAGTCATGTCTGCTTGGGAATGCGCACGATCTGGAAATCCCCAATGGACTGGACTACTCCTTCGAGCTTCTTCAGGTCTTCTCTCAGATGAGCTACCTCTTCTCCCTTGGCATTGGCTTGAAGTTGCAGAGCAAGGTCTTTGAATTTATCCTCGAGAGATCGAAGATGCTTGTCCAGCATTCTTCAAAGCTTGGATTTCACGAGTCAGAACATATATCCGGCTACGCATTTCCGAAGAATATTCATGATGCTACGAAAATCTGCAGAATCATCCGTACGTGTACCGGCATTGGCTTTCTCGGATGGTGTGTATTTAGACGATGGCGCTTCTGTATGGTCTGGCAGATTTGGAATCGATGCATCACCTTCTTCGAGGCAATTGAGAGACTGAACTTCTTCGGGTCTTCTGGAGATTGTCTTAGATCTTCACTGACAGCAGCATGAGGTGTAGACCTCTCTTGCTCGCTAACTCCCCTGTCTCTAGGACATCGAAAGGGGAAGAGTGATGATCATGCTCTTCATTTTCCTTCTCTCCAGATTTGTCGCCAGACTTGTCTTTTCTCCTTCTTCTTCTTCTTCAACTTCTTTCTCCTTCTCTCTCTGTTCTTCCTCTTCTCGTTCGCTTTTTTCATTACGATGAAAGTGCGTCGGATGAGACACAGAACGTCTTGTTCTTGTCAGCGCTTTGATAGAAGGATCTTCATCATCTTCATCTTCATCCTCAAGGATGAGAGTTCTTTTCTTCTTCTTCGATGGGGCACCCATGGCCTCCTTTCCTTTCCTTTTTGAAGCAGACTGGACTGGAGATTTCACTTTGAATTTCTCCATTGCCTTGGAGAGTTCTTGCAGACGCATCTTCATTAACATTTTCAATCCTACCACCATCTTATCACACGGTCGAACACAAAATGTATGTGCGAGATCAATGTTGAGATGTCTGAAGATCTTGGTCACCGGACGGGATAAGGCAATTGTCCTTTGTCTTTTGACACTTTGCTCTGTACATATGGAAGAGAATAGTGTGCGGGAGAGAAAACTTCCGTCTGAGTTGATCGCATACATCAACTTTGCTTCAGGAAGAGACACGAAGTCTTTGATGTAGACTTGTCCGAGACGATTGATCACAATCTTATGAAGCACAATGTTGATGGCATTCATCCTGGAATAGGTAATTTTCTTCTCTACGTCCCTATCTTTGACAAGATCCAGAAAGCGGTCCGAGCAGATGAGACTTTGATTGGAAGATAACGTCCTCGTTCAACTCCAACTATGTCGGCCAACATATTCACATCTACCATGTAGACTTGGTCTCGAACACTGAATGAAATTCTATTCGCATCCAAAAAGCTAAGATTTGAATAGAAATAAGCGGTCAGTTGAGCATACCCGTCCGTAGAGTCAGAGCAAAAAGTCTCAAGTTGAAGCAAATTCAACTTTTCTCTTAAGTTCACGTTGATGGTGTCCAGGAAGTCAAAATCGACACTTCTAGGGTTTATCACCCCTCTTTTCAACAGCCTGAAATACGCTTTTCCCGATCCTTGGATTTAAACAAATCCATCCGATTTCCTTTCACCTTTGCTGCCACACCCAGTCTAGGTTTAAATTCAAGGAACATTTTGTCATCATCGTTCCCGTCAATCAGATTTTGTCCCGGCATACGAGGATCTTTGGGAATGTTCGCTCGAGCCTCCTCTCGCCCTTCCTTGAGGAGCAATTCCCAAATCCTCCATCTTCCGCAGAAAAAGATACTCATTCCCATAATTTTTGTCCTTAAGGAAGTCATCTATATACTTTAATGAAGTACCGGTGCTTTTCAACCCACGATAAAGTTTATAGATAACGAGGGTTTTGGACTCTTCTTGGGTCGGCATCCTCGATTATATCTTCTTCCAGATGTTGACTTCCACCTTGTGGGGCGGGGAGACGATGAATGACGTGGAGGAGAGCGAATCGGACTTTGTCGCTGACTTGATAAGTCTTCTTCTTGTAAGATCGAAGTGAGTCGGTCCCTTCTCCATTCTTTGTGGTCCCCATTTGCGATTCTTGATGATTTCCTCGAAGACGACATCTTTCTTTGTCTATTGGAAGATTCCTTCACTTGCTTTTCCCAAGAAAAATGACCACTTTCTCGACGATGAACAAGATATAGAAACAAGATCGGGAGGAGAGAGCTTTTTAGGGTTTTGAAAATTGGGCGAAGAACGATTTGTATATATATATATACCTCGGATTTGAAAAGAGAAGTTTAATCGGTACAAGGAAAGTGTACGAATGCTTCTTTTCAAAATCAATAACTGCCAAAATTAATTCCTTAAACAAGACAAGTTTTCAAATTTCACACAAATTATATACGAGTGAAAGAACGTACCTTTTCGAGATAAAATAGCAACTTACGGTCTTTAGCCAAGAATGTTGAGTCTCATGATTCAAAGTCTAAGAGATCAGAGTCTTAGAGATGGTGAGTCTCTAGACTTTAACTTCTTCAAGCTTCAAAATGTTGAGTCTTGAGCGGATAAAGTCGAATTGATTTTTCTCCAAAGGCTTTGTGAATATATCCGCTAGTTGACTCTTCGAATCAACAAATTGAATCGAGATTTCTCCATTTTGAATATGATCTCTAATGAAGTGATGACGAATCTCAATATGCTTTGCTCTTGAATGAAGAATTGGATTTTTGGTGAGATTGATCGCGCTGGTGTTGTCACATCGATTTTACGTGCATGAGTCTTCAATGCCAAAGTCTTGTAGCTGTTGTTTTATCCATAGAATTTGCGAACAGCGGCTTCCAAGAGCTACATACTCGCTTACGTCGTTGAGAGAGCTACGGTGCTTTGCTTTCTTGAGAACCAAGACACTGCATTCTGTTTCCAAGCAGTTGACAAGTTCCGAAGTGCTCTTTCTATCGACTCGCAACCGGCCAGATCCGCATCCGAGTATCTTAGAAGATTAAAGTCTCCCCTCTTTGGATACCAAAGACCGATGCTTGAAGATGAGGCAACGTATTTGATAATACGTTTCACGGCAATGAGATGTGATTCTCTAGGGTCGATTGAAACCTAGCACGAGATGCAAACACTCAACAAAATATCAGGTCTAGAAGCTGATAAGATAAAGAAGTGAACCGATCATGCTCTGTACAGCTTTTGATCTACTTTCTTCCCTTCTTCATCCTTGTCTATCTTCTGAGAACATGACATTGGTATGTCGGTCTTTTTGCACCTTTCCAATCCAAATCTTTTGACAAGATCATTAGCATATTTTTCTTGGAAGATAAAAGTTCCTTCCTTCAATTGCTTTATTTGAAGTCCAAGAAAGAATGTTAATTCTCCCATCATACTCATTTCAAATTCGTCCTGCATAGACTTAGAAAATTTCTTGCAAAGACTTTCATTAGAAGATCCAAAAATAATGTCATCAACATATATTTGAACGAGTAAGAAACTTTTGTTTTCCTTTTTGATGAACAGAGTAGTATCTACTTTACCTTTGGCAAATCCGTTACGTAATAAGAACTTACTTAGTCTGTCGTACCAAGCTCGAGGTGCTTGCTTTAGACCATACAGAGCCTTTTCGGTCCCCGAAGGCGAGTCTGGCTTCTTTGGGTCTTCAAATCCAGGCGGTTGTTCCACATAAACTTCCTCTTGGATAAATCCATTCGGAAAGCACTTTTGACGTCCATTTGGAATAACCTGAAATTTTTGTAACAAGCAAACGCAAGTAATAGACGAATAGCTTCTAACCTTGCAAGGCGGTGCGTAAGTCTCGTCATAGTCTATTCCTTCTTCTTGCGTGTATCCCTTGGCCACGAGTCTTGCTTTATTGCGTACGACTTTTCCTTCTTCGTTCATCTTGTTTCTGAACACCCATTTGGCTCCAATGACAGTTTTACCTTTCGGTTTAGATGTCAATTCCCATACATCGTTAATGTTGAACTGTCTGAGCTCCTCTTGCATAGCTTCAATCCAGCTTTCATCAGATAAAGCTTCTTCTATGCTTTTTGGTTCAATTTCAGAAATGAGAGCAACAGCACTAGACTCTTCACGCCTTTTTGATCTGGTGCGGATTCCTTCATTGATTTCGCCAATAATGAGATCTTTAGGATGACTGGATTTGTGTTTCCAGTTACTGGTTGATGTGCTTGATTGATGATCTCTTTCTTTATTTGAATCTTCATGAGCTTCTTGATGTTGAACTTCCAGAGTCTGAGATGCTTCTTGAGTTGAAGACTTTGGAAGGTCTAGAGTGACTTCAGACTCTTCATATTGAGTCTTTGGATTCATCTTGCGCGAGTCTTGGAATTTGACATTCATTGATTCTTCCACAGACTGGCTTTTCTTGTTATAGACTCGTAGGCTTTGCTTGATGTAGAATATCCAAGGAAGATGCCTTCATCCGATCTTTCTTCAAACTTACCAACTCGATCACTTGCATTTTTCAAAATAAAGCATTTGCAACCAAACACATGAAAGTATGAAACAATAGGTTTCTTACCTTTGAATAGTTCATAAGGGGTTTTCTCAAGAATAGGTCTTAGGAAGACTCTATTGATGATATAGCATGCTGTTGAAACTTGACTTCAGCCCAAAACCGTGAAGAAATTTTGCTTTCAATTAAAAGTGTTCTAGCCATTTCTTGAAGAGATCTATTCTTTCTTTCCACAACTCCATTTTGCTGAGGAGTGTATGGAGAGGAGAATACATGATTAAAACCAGATTCATCACACAATTTTGTGAAATCTTGATTTTCAAATTCACCTCCATGATCTGTTCTTATACTTGAAATAGCACATCCTTTTTCATTTTGAACCTTTTTAGCAAATTTCTCAAAGTACGAAAAGGTTTCGACTTACTTGCTAGAAAATATACCTGTGTAAAGCGAGAGTAATCGTCTACAATTACTAGACAATACTTCTTACCTCCAATGCTGGGTTCTTGTTGGTCCGAAGAGATCCATATGAAGCAACTGCAGTACATAATTAGTAGAGACATGATTTGTTTGCTTAAATGAATTTCTTACCTGCTTTCCCAGAATGCATGGAGTGCATGAGTCAGACTTTTGGTATGGCAATTTGGGTAGTCCTCGAACAAGCTGCTTTGATGAGATTTTGGCTAATTGCTTCATATTGACATGGCCAAGCTTTCTGTGCCATATGCTTGCTTCATCTTGGATTGAAATTAGACATTGAGATTTATTCAATTTCATGTCTAAGAGGTAGATGTTTCCATGTCTTCGACCCATGAAAGACTCAGTAGAATCTTTACTAATTCCATAGCAAATTCCTTCTTGAAAGGAGATCTTGAAACCGGTATCACACAATTGGCTAATGCTTAGAAGGTTATAGTTGAGTCCTTCTACTAGAGAAACATTGCTTATTGTGAGATTTCCAATTTTCACAGTTCCAAACCCCACGATGCTTCCTTTACCGTTTCCTCCAAATGAAACATTTCCGCCGTTTACTTGAACAAGCTTTATGAAGCACTTTGAGTCTCTGTCATGTGTCTTGAGCATCCGCTGTCAAGATACCATTTTATCTTTCTCTTGACGGAGACCTGCATTCAAGTGAAAGTCTCAAGCTTTCTTTGGTACCCAAATTTTCTTGGGTCCTTTGGAGTTAGTAGGATAAGTATTATTGGGCCATGCTTTCTTAACAGGTTTCCAAACCATAGGACAGTCTTTTTCAAAATGATCTAGACTGTTACACTTTGAACACCTTAGAGCATTTCGACCAACAGACTTTACGAAAACTTTCTTGAAATGATTTTTGTAAGCTTCTCTTGAAGGTCTCTTCTTAATTCTTTCTTTAACTTTAGGAAAGTCAATCAAGGGAATTGTTTCCACTGTCATGCCTAACCCAGACTTATTGAAATAGGGTCTTTGAACTGAAAGCACTTTTTCAAGCTTTTCGGATCCTATCGAAAACTTCTTTGAAATATTTGATAAGTCTGTTTTTAAGAAAACATTTTCTTTCAAAAGATCATCTTCTTTTTCTTTAAGAGCAGAAACATTTAGGTCTAGACTTTTAACTTTTTCTTCTAAAATAACTTCCTTTTGTTTCAGATTTGAATTTTCCTTTTTAAGCTCGGAAATTCTTTTGAGAGAAGTCTTAAGACTGAAACACAGTTCACTAATATATTTAGAGACTTTGACAGGAATTTTAAAATTACTTACCTCGAATTCACTGTTCGAGTCGATCCGTAATCTCCGAGTCTCGAGTCCGAGTTTGCCATCAAACATATGTTGGCATATTCATTATCACTCTCTTCACATTCGTATCCTCCAGGTTTCAGCTTTGAGAGCCTTTGAAACTTCTCAGCTTTTCCTCTTTTCTTTTTCGAGGAAGAGGACAGGTTGGTCCGATGTGTCCCTTCTTTTTACATTTGAAGCAAACTACATCTTTGTTTGGTTCCTCATCATCACAGAGACTTAGTCTTGCTGTCTCTGAAAACTTTGTTTCCTTGGGATGAACCTTCTGCCTTTTCTATTCAGTTTTTGAATCTTCTTATCATGAGAGCGAGCTCCTCATCATCCATATCATCTTCGAATCTGCATCATCGAATCGTCATTTGATTTTAGTGCAATAGATTTCTTACCTCTTGGATCTTCGTCTTCATTAATTCGTTCCACTTCGTAAGATCAAGAGTTCCAATCAGCTCGTCTACAGATAATGGCATGATTCTTTGCGTCTCTCTTATTGAAGTCTTTATATGATTCCAATCCTTGGAGAGTCCACCGAAGCTTGTTCACCTTCATGGGATCAGAAATTTTTGTCCTTGGTTCTCAAGACCATTGACAATATCTGTAAAACGACTAAACATGTCAGTTATAGATTCTCCTGGTTTCATTTTGAAGGCTTCATATTGACCAAGGAGAATGTTAATTCTGGTCTCCTTCACTCGATCTGTCCCTTCATAGGTGATGTGTAATCTATCCCATACTTCTTTTGCTGTAACACAAGAAGATATTCTATTATATTCAGTTGGAGATAAAGCACAATATAAGGAGTAAATTGCTTTTGCATCGAGTGCTTGTCTCTTGTTTATCTCTTCCTGAGACATTCCGCTGGTTTCAATAGTGTCTTTCCCTCTTTCAGAGATTGATGCAGCAGCAGGAGTGATTCCTCTTTCCACAACGTCCCATTCCAGAGGATCCTTTGATCGAAGGAAAGCTTTCATCTTGTTCTTCCAGATGTTGTAATCCTTTCCATCGAAGTAGGGAGGTCTGGTATTGCTTTGCCCTTCCATCAGCCCCGGTGCTAGCATACTAGCCATGGATCTTTTACTCTGAAGTAAAACACTTCAAACAAAGTGAGAACACGGGCTCTGATACCAATTGATATTGCTAGTATGAGTACCTAGAGGGGGGTGAATAGGTATACAACGACTTTTCTTTTAAGATTGCACAATACTTTAGACAATTAAACAATTTGCAATAATTGAATATCAATCGAGAGACTGAGTAAGGGAAAGAGAGAATTGAACACTCAGTTTATAGTGGTTCGGCTTGATTCAAGCCTACGTCCACTCTTCTGCACTGACAGCCGATTGGCTGGATTCCACTATAATCAAAGAGCTGTTACAGTGTTGATCTTCCTTGAATTCTAGGTGTAGATGATCTACCACACTCACTCAAGGTCTCGCCAAGTACAAACACTCTCGTATACGATTTCGCTCAAACAGTCTCAAGTAATAATCAAGGATCTTCGACTCTGGAATTTTTCTATCAATCACACACTTAAAACAACTAGAACGTCTTCCTTTTATACTCCTTCATGCCATCATAGCCGTTGGCACTTACCAAAGGAATTCCTCCAATCTACCCGTTGGACGGAATCAATCAAGAAGATCATCCGAGCTATTTAAGGAATCTGATGATAGCCCATCAATCCTGTTCGCCCATACAATCAGGATCTCGGTTTCCAAGAATAGAACATTCCAAGATTACTTCGTCGACCATCGGATCTTCAATCGATCTTAGATAGAATTAAAGAATCCGAAATAATTATCCAACCAAAGAATCTTTTCCAGAGGATAGGATCGAATCCTCAACCATAGACCTTGGCTTTGGATTTCCTTCGTCACTGGATTAGAAAGACTGTCAGTGAGAACAGACTTAAGTCTTCAGTCTTGAGTCTTAAGTCTTGAGTCTTGAGTCTTGGGTCTTGGATCTTGAGTCTCGAGAATACAAAGTCTTCAGACTTTAAACTGTCGGTCTCCGAACATCCAGACTTAGACTGATGGAAACGTTTTGTCAGCTTCAAAATATTCTGGAAAGATTTCTCCAACAGCAACAACAATCTCGAGGGCCCAATACCGTCCTCGATCGGCAATCTATCCCAGCTCAGGTTCTTGGAGCTGGCGGTCAATTTCTTCGAAGGGGCAATTCCTCACTCCATTGGACAATTGAGAAAGCTTGAAAAGCTTGATTTGACCCTAAACGAGTTGACCTCTTCGATCCCTTCGGAACTCGGGCTCTGTTCTAACCTCACCTTCTTAGCCCTTGCCCATTTCGATCTCTCGGGGAGCTGCCTCTCTCACTGTCCAATCTGGTTAGATTGTCGAATTTGGAGCTTCAGAGAATCGTCTCGTCCGGTGAGTTACCGCCTGAATTCTTCACGAATTGGACCGAACTTATTTCTCGCAGCTCAGAACAATTTTCTCTCCGGGAAAATTCGACTGAAATCCGAAGCTTGACCAAGCTCAATTGCCTCTTCATGTACAGCAATTGGCTATCCGGGAAAATTCCGCCCGAAATTGGAAGCCCGACCAAGCTCAATTACCTCTCCTTGGAAAACAATTCGCTCTCCGGCCCAATCCGTGGATTGGGAGCCTCAAGAATTTGCTTCAGTTAGACCTCTCAATGAACAATCTCTCCGGGCAAATTTCACCCGAAATCGGAAGCCCGACCAAGCTCAATTTCGTCAACATGCGCAGCAATTTGCTCTCGGGGACTATTCCTCCGGAGGTCGGGAATCTCACATTGTTGACCGATCTCGACCTCAGCATGAACCAGCTTTATGGAGAGGTCCCCGAGACCATCTCTCGCCTTGCTAACTTACGGGGGATCGATTTGCTCGGGAACAATTTCTCTGGAGGAATACCACGTGATTTCGGCAAGTACAGCCCTTCTCTTATGTATGTTGCCTTTTCACACAACAGCTTCACTGGAGAACTGCCGCCAGATTTGTGCAGTGGCTTTGCTCTTATATATCTCACGATCGATGGGAATAACTTCACGGGGCCGCTGCCCGACTGTTTGAAGAATTGTTCGTGGCTAACGAGAGTCCGTCTAGAGCACAATCAGTTGACTGCAGATATCATGAGTGCGTTCGGAGTTTATCCGAATCTGGTCTTTATAAGACTCAACAACAACCGATTTGTTGGGAATCTCACGACACAATGGGGAGAGTGCACAAATCTCACGAATTTCCAGATAGATAGTAACAAAATTGCCGGCCGCATCCCCCCGGAGCTTGGAAAGTTGTCTCGTTGCGTGTCCCGAATTTGTACAACAATGAATTGATTTGGGAAAATTCCTGACGAGATAGGAAATCTAGGGAGTTGCTTAACTTGAACTTGAGCAACAACCATTTGGTCGGAGATATTCCCATCTCGTTAGGAAACTTATCGAAGTTAAATTATCTTGATTTGTCGAAAAACGCAATGAGTGGTAGCATACCGGATGAGCTAGCGAATTGCAAGAATTTATTGAGCTTAAACTTGAGCAACAACAATCTGTCGGGTGTCATATCGCCGGAGCTTGGGAACTTGTTTGTGCTACAAATTCTCCTAGACCCGAGCCACAATTCATTAGCGGGATCAATTCCATCCAATTTAGCAAAGCTTACTAAACTGGAAAATCTCAATCTTTCCCATAACAATTTCTCGGGTACAATCCCAGCTGCTCTCACCAGCTTGGTGAGTTTAAGCTCAATCGACTTATCATACAATGAGCTGACGGGTGCAATTCCTAGTGGTCGCCTGTTCCAACAAGCACCGGGAAGTGCTTTTATCGGGAATCCGGGCTTGCGTGGAAACGTGACGGGATTATCTCCTTGTGCGACAGGTAGTAAATCGACCGACCATAGGAAAAAAGTCCTGGTTGGTGTAAGTGTTGGCATTTTCTGTTTACTACTTCTAGCAACTCTAATTGCAGTGATTCTGGCACGTCGGTGCCGAAAAAAGCTTCTCGACGAAAAGCAAGAGATCAAGCGTCTTAAAGAACACGAGAAATTTGAGCAGATCATATGGGAAAGGTTAGGGAAGTTCACATTCAGTCACATCACCAAGGCCACCAATGATTTTAGCGAAGAGTATTGCATTGGAAAAGGCGGGTTTGGGAGCGTTTATAAGGCCGTATTGGCCAGTGGCCAAATCGTCGCCATCAAAAAGCTCAATGCATCAGAATCCGGTAACATACCAGAAGTCAACCGCCAGAGTTTTGAGAATGAAATTCGCGTGTTGACTGAGGTCCGGCACCGCAATGTGATCAAGCTCCACGGTTTCTGTTCCAAGAGGGGTTGCATTTACTTGGTCTATGAGTTTGTCGAGAGAGGCAGTTTGGCAAAGATCTCGTATGGAGGAACAGGAGCAGCTGAACTGGACTGGGGTACAAGGGTGAAGATTGTTCAAGGCGTGGCTCACGCGATCGCCTACTTGCATCACAATTGCCCACCGCCTATCGTCCATCGAGACATAACGTTGAACAACATCTTGCTCGAGTCGGACCTCGAGCCTCGGCTCTCAGATTTTGGGATAGCGAGACTCTTGAATTCAAGCTCGTTGAATTGGACCACAATGGCCGGATCTTATGGCTACATGGCTCCTGGTAAGCCATATGATCAAAGCTAACTATGCATTTCGTGAGTACATATTTTTTTTGGAGTTGTTTAAATTTCTCTCTTTAACTTCTTGAATTTAGATTCGTCAAATAATTCTCACAAGACTATTTGAAAGAGCAGGTATAGATTTTGAAAAGTCGTTTGTGTTAATAATATCAAAGAAAGTTGGAATTTATGTACCACTTGACATTATGATCAAAACATTGATGCATTGTTCTTTCATGAAAAACAGAGTTAGCAATTACGATGCGGGTAACGAACAAATGCGATGTGTATAGCTTTGGCGTAGTGGTGCTAGAGATTATGATGGGGAAGCATCCAGGGGATCTTCTCTCTTCTTTATCAATGACAAAAACATCGACAATCTCGGAGGACCCAAATTTGCTGTTGAAGGATGTGCTCGATCCGCGTCTTCCTCCTCCAACTGGCCAACGAGCCAAGAAAGTGGTATTCATCATCATGGCGGCACTGGCATGCACGCACACGAGCCCCGATTCACGACCCACCATGCATTTCGTGGCGAGAGAATTATCTGCACGAGAGAATTATCTGCACGTGCTCAAACTTACTTTGAGCTGTTAGGCTCCATAACTATAAGCAAAGCTATCGAATCTTCAGGAGTAAAATTTTAAGAGATATTGCTGATCAAATGATACTTTTCTGTCTCTCTCTCTCTCGCTCTGTTGTTGTTGTTTTTTTTTTTTTTTGGGAGTTTGCTCGTAATTAATGAGAAAGAGTGGGTGTACGATTTGGATAATTTAGAAAATTTCTATTACACTGTCTTCAGAATATATTTATGAATCCTAAACAAGGATCCTCTAATGAATATGAAGTACGTCGTCACTTCGGATGATCCGATAGACTACTTTGCCTTTTGTTGTCCTTTACATTGGTATGAGATGCCGATGGGCCATTATAGATAATTTCGTACTCAAGTTCTAACTTTAATGAAAAATTCTAATTAAGGACCTAAAATGAGACTATTTTTTTCAAAAAAGAGTTTAAAGTATACTTTATTTTAAATAAGGCCCAGAATGGCTAAGTAAGTTTCAAATAAGGGCTTAAAGTTACTGACCCGCCAAATATTCACCGGTGAACATTTTCCAGTGACTTGAATATGGGTAATTTAGTGAAAATCTACAGTTGGGTATAAAATTAAAAAAATTCTTGAATTGAATAGGATTTTCAATTTTTCACATTTTCTTCCTTCCTCTTCCCGAATGCTCATATTGCTCTAGCCTGATCCTCATTGCTCCTCGTGAGCTTCAATCTGCTGTTCGCCGTCGTCTCTTCTTTCACAAGTTCATTGTCCACAAGCTTTAACTCGTCCGCGAGCTTCATGTTGTTGTCTCCAAGCTCTACTCACTTTCATCCGTGCTTCGTGTTGTTCATATTGATGCAATTAATCTAAGGGAAAGTGACTGTAGCTTATTGAAAGAACACGTCGCCCATGAGTGGGCATGTCGTGGAAAATCACCCTGATGGCAGTGAGGCTCTCTTCCCAAACCTGAATGGCTGTTCCAGTTATAGTCACGAAGTAATTCTTGTGAAATACCCGAGTTCCGCATCCTCCCTTCGATGCTTCTTGGTCTATTCATGCCACTACAATCCCAAAAAGAAAGAATTTCCATTCCCCCTAATGCTCTTTGGCTTAGATCGATCTAAGTGGCGGGGAGGGTTCTCACTCGGGTTAAAATTGGGATTGCCCGCACTGCCGTTGCTCTCGCAAAGGCTTTCTTTTGCCCTATGGCTTTAAACTCCAATGCTTGGCTTTTCTTGTTGTGATCTATGAACTGTTTGTGCATCGTGCTCATCGGTGAATTTAACAGTAAGATAAGTGATTTCTAATGTTTTGGACCTGTGAGCACAGAAGCTAGAGCTGCGACTTCTGGACATTGCAGAAAAGGAGGTCCGAATTCTTCTTTTTTGTCGATTTTCAAGGCATCCCTGAGTTAGTAATTTGACTTTATTATTGTAGGTAAGCTAGACATGGACTCCTCTGAGTAATGTTTTGCGGTAATCAGCAAGAGGCGGATGAATTCATCATTGGATTTCCTACATCTTCTGATGGAAAAGGGAATATTCTGTAATAAATTTTGCGACGTTCCTGGAGGACTGGTGGCTCGAGCATTGAGGAGGTGAAATGATTGCATATGTTTTGTTGATTATTAGTTATATCTTGTACAAACGGTAGATTCTTTAATGAGTTTTTCATCTAAACTTGTTCTATAGTTTGTTCTGGGAAGGTGTAACAAAGTTTCCGTGCATCTTTTTAATGAGATAATCAAGTGTTAAAAAGGTGCTGTCTAAATCATTCATGATTGGACATTCCAACTGGAAGTGTTGTATCTGCTATGGACATGCACAGTGTTTTCTCGTCTATCAAGACTAAAACTTTTGTCATTTTAGCCAAAACTCTCAATCAATCGACATCCTCATATCATTCTATATTGGACTCAAAGGAACGCAAGAAAAAACCGCATTTGCACGTCAATGAAACATCACAGAAGTAAAGCTGACAAACATTAATTCATATGAATATTTGACGACATCAGTTTACATCACTCCTACAAAGAGCAACGACAGACTAGAAAGCAACATTTGATATTGGATTTTTGGCCATAGCGGTGCTTAGCACTCGATGTACTCTTATTTGTTATGGCTAGGCCTTTGGTGTCTGTATTGTCTTCAAAACATGCTTACAAATCCTACGTATGAATATGCTAATGAATATAAAGAAGGTCATCACTTTTCCATTTTAGTTTCTAATATGTTGGTATAGGATGTGTCCTAAGTTGCCTTTTTGATGGTCATGTAGAGATACTTGCATGCTTAAATTTAATGCCAATGACATAAGATGCTTCACCCTTATCCTTCATATCAAAAACTCTTACAGAGAAATTGTTTTACCTCATATAACAATATATTTATCATTAGTTGCAAGTAAAATGTCATTCGCATATAGTACTAAGAAACAAATTTTGCTCCCACTAACTTTCTTGTATATACATTGATCCATGACATTCTCCACAAAACCGAATGAAGAGATGATCTCATAAAATCTCAAGTACCATTGATGGGATGCTTGTTTCAAGCCATATAGAGATTTCATAAGCTTACATACCAAATGCTCACCAGCACTAGAGAATAATCATTTTGGTTGTTTCATGTAAAACACTTCTTCTAGTTTTTCACTCAGGGACATCGTTTTCACATCCATTTGATGTAACTCCATATCAAAATGAGCAATCAATGCCAAAATAATATGAATATAATCTTTTTAAATACATGAGAAAATGTCTATGTATAATCTCCCTCCTTTTAAGCGAATCCCTTGGCAATGAGTCTGGCTTTGTATTTCTAAATGTTGCCTAATGAATCATTCTTAATTTTAAAGACCCATTTATAACCAATGACCTTCACACCATCAAGCAACTCAACTAAATTCCAAACCTCATTAGATGCTATGGAACTCATTTCTTCTTTTATGGCATTGTAACACAAATTGGATTTATCACAACTCATGGCTTGTGAAAACGTCTTAAGATCATTTTTAGCTCCAATATTATAATCAAATTCTTGTAGATATACAATGTAGTCACTACGGATTGCTGATTTCTTAATTCTAGTAGACCTTCTTAATGTTGCACCAAAATTCTCCTAAGGAGTTTCTTGTTCAACTGAAAGTTTAATAGTATCTGGTAATTGCTGAACAATTTGGCCTACATGATCAATGTCAACAACTTATGGATTTTCAATGATTGGTTGTTTAATGGCCGGTTGAACTGAAGGGGCATTATAAACAACCAATCCAGTACCTAAGGTGTATGGTTGAGTATTTGAATGATTTGCTTCAAGAACAAGGTTTCTGAATTGATCACTCTATTGATTAGGTCATTTTCAAGAAACTTAGCGTTTCTTGATTCCATAAACCTAGTAGTGTGAGAGGTATGTGATGTATCATAACGATTTTGCCCTATAATCAGGACTCCTATGCTTATTGAGAATTTCGATATGGTGTTCCAGTTGATTGAGCTTAGTTGTCGCTCATGCTTTCATGTTGTTTGAGTTATAAACTCTACTGACTTGCATGTTGGATCTGAGGCCAAGGTAAGGCTCTATGATTGTATGATTGCATGATTAGGACACTTCTGTGTGTATTTCCCTTCTAATTGGTGTTTAGAGCTTAGACTTGCTGAGATTATATCTTACCCCGTTGTGGGACAACATTTACAGGATCGTCGAGTGGAGGACCTGGAGCTGAGAGGAGGTGATCGGAAGCGTAGGTCAGTTAGGACCGCTTCTTTTTGGAAGGCCAATCTTTTGTAGTCTTTTGGCCATAGACTTTTGTACATGACTCAGTGTGAATATAAAAGCATGTTTGTTTGTGAGTCTATTGTCCTGTTTTTCTATCCCGAGATTATTATTGTCAGGGGATTTACAATCCGCTTCCGCATGTGCAATGAAACAAATAAAGGGTCGGCAACTAGTACTGGGAAGTCGCAAATTTTATCGACCGGAGAGGGATAGGCACGCGCTCGGGGTTCGGGGCGTGACAGGTTTGGCACGTGTCAATTACGCGTGAATCCTTAAAGCCGCCTATCAACCTAAGTTGTACCAAAATAGCATTTGGGTGAAATTGACAAGGCATGAGAATCCAAGATTGGACTTCGAATTTTTGAGAACATTCGAGATGGACTTTTGGATGGTGCTACTTTGACAGTTGATAGTGTCAGTTACGCTAAGTTTTTGGAAAAGGGATTTACGAACCGAGGAAGCGAGCCTTTGAGGATGTGGGCCGGGCAAGGCTAGTGTGGGCCTTGTGCCAAAGGTGGTACAACCACCACGGTAGACCCAAGACAAGCAAGTGAGCCCATTGGACCCAACCGACCAATTTACCTTCCGAGCCCATTGTCCAATCTTTAGCCATTTCAAGCCCAACCAATTCCCGAGCCCATTCATATTCATTTCCTAGCCCATTGTCCAATCTTTGGAAAAGGGATTTACGAACCGAGGAAGCGAGCCTTTGAGGATGTGGGCCGGGCAAGGCTAGTGTGGGCCTTGTGCCAAAGGTGGTACAACCACCACGGTAGACCCAAGACAAGCAAGTGAGCCCATTGGACCCAACCGACCAATTTACCTTCCTAGCCCATTTCTTAGGCCCGGTCCTCATTTTCAGCCCAAAGGCGGATTGGGAAATGTGCAAAGTGAAATGACCATTTTGCCCCTAGTTGATGTGAGCAAAAGTCAAGAGAAGAGAGAGAAGATGATGTCATGGGCATGGGGACTTGAAGCAAGCATGTGAGGGCCTTAATTAGGCTTGACAATCAGCCCTCACATCACTCTCTCTCCCCTCCTTCAGTTGCCCATCAACCACACCCTTCTCTCCCATGTTTCTCTCCTCATTTCTTCTTCTGCTTTAGTTGACCTTTCTCCAAAAACCTGAGTTAATAGTTGCCTTCCCGTGAAAATCACTGCTCATGCCACCCACCACCGTGCTCAAGAGGTCCAGTTCATATGGACGGAGGCGGCCGCTCACTGGTCGGAGCCGCCGGCTGACTCGCCGGCCGACCAAAAGCCACCGCTCACCGAACCGCCTAGCAGCTTGCTCGCTTGCACTGTTTCGCGATTTCAGCCATTTTTCTCCAATTCCGACCCTTCCTCTGCCCAACCCAACCACCAGCCACTCCTCCTTGGGTGCTGCTAGTCGCCGGCAAGCTGCTCACCAGAGCTCCGGCCAACCCACCCAGCTCCTTTTCTCCTCCGGCAGACAGTTTTTCAGTGTTTCAAAGGGAAACAGAGGTTGTGGCTACTATTCTAGCTCTAGGACTGCCTTGGATCGTCGTGGTAGAGGTCCCTATGCGTCGCCTTCATCGTCGCCGCCGCGTTCATGTCTCAGGCCCGCTTAACAGGTGAGTTTAGCTCCTAAACCTCTGTTTAGTGCTTAAACATGCTTAGGGTTGGTTAAGTTATGACTAATTCTAGTTTAAGGGGTTTAATTGAGTTGTTTTAGCCCCAAGATAAGTGGTTAGAAAGATGGTTAAGATTAGTTTAGGCTAATCTTGCTTTTTTTGTTAATTAATTGTGCTTATGTGTTTAATTAAGCATGTTTTCCTTAATTAATTAATTGTTTATTTTAATCAAGGTTTTGCTTAATCCCTGAATTTAATTTATTAATTATTGAATTTTGGAATTTCACTGTTCATAATGCACTATTCATGCGGTATTGTTCAAGCGCACTGTTCACCCGAGAGTGAAAAATTGTCTAATTTCATGTGCTTTGATCCTATGATGTGAATAGGATATGTCATTGCATAGACATCCGTCTAAATCATATGGTTTTCACAAAAATGAGAAAATGATTTGTCCGAGGGACGCCAGAATGGACTGCTTTTATGAGAAAAGGGGTTTAAGGCTGTATATGCAAGCACGTGTGTCACGCCCCGATCCTTGAGCACGTACACATCATTCTCTTGGTCGATTTTAATATGCGATATCCCAGGACAATGTATCGCCGACCCTTTCATTTATAAGCACATGCGGAAGCAGTTAAAATCCCCAGACAATAAAACAATGGGATAGAAAAGCAGGCTATATTTTTCATATTGAAATTTACAACCAAACCTTTATACATGGCATTAGACAGAGCACTTCACAAACTATTCGCAACTTCAGAGTCTCACTCTATCTACACATATACAAAAGGGTTCACAAAGAGGTGAGATTACAATCCTCGTCTAAGTCATACTCGAGATCATCCTAATCCTCCTCTGATTCCTCTTCGCTCAGATCATTCTCTTCCTCAATTTCACCCGCGAGTTCTCATTCACAAATTCCTCCTCCTCAGCTCCTCGTCGGGATCCTGAAATGTTTTCCCCAAACTGGGATGAGACTACGTCTCAGCGAGTTCTACCCCACTAAGCCCGATTAGTAAACTATTATACTAAAGGCTGCCTAAACACGCATAGGTCAGAAGACGTACCTTAGCATCAGATCCCACCTGCAAGTCAGTACAATTTACAATAGGCACTCAAGCAATCATATCACCGATCGAAGCATCGATCAAATCGACCTAGTCGATTACAAGCCAACAAGACCACTCACGGTCATTTCCATTCAGTCAATCAATTCACAACATCAAATTAAAACAATGATCAATCGACCTCGTCGATTACATGTCAATTTGACCAATTCTAAGTCATCACTCCACACCATATAATCTCTAATAGTACACTCAGTCACAGAGCTACAGTAATGCTCTCGGGCGTCTATTTGCCAAGATGATGTACAATAAACACTTTATGTGCATACTCGTAGACATTCCACTTTCCTTCAGCCACATGGGCACGATACTCGATACACAGAAATACAGCCACGCAGGCACAATCTACTCCACACTTGCATGATCAACTATCGCCACACTTGCATGATCAACTATCGCCACACAGACATGATCATCTATCGCCACACAGGCATGATCAACTACCGCCACACAGGCATGATCAATTATCGCCAACAATTTGCATGCAACTACCGCATTTCACAAGGCATGATCAATTATCGCCACAAGCATGATCAACTAATCGCCAACTATCGCCACACAGGCATGATCAATATCCAACAATTTACGTGCATCTCTCATTCATGCCAAAGCGATGTAATAATCGCCGAGCCACATCATTTCTCCACACATCATTTCTTTTCATCTCTTATCATCATTAATAAAATATCGTGCATTAGTACACGATTGGCCTTAGCCAAAATATGATGATTTCGATTCCACAATCCCCACCATTATTAGCGTCCACCAAAACACTTTTGGGCTGTCAACCGACACCGGTTATTTTCCAATTAATTTTCCAAATTAATTAACCCAGAAAATAATCTTGTAATCACAATTAATTCACTTCAGCACAAAATAAAGCTCAATTAAATAAATGAACTGCCCACGATGATCAGCACGAAATTTCGGTCGTCGGCCATCAAATTCTTAATTTCCGAAAAATAAATAAATAAATAATTAATTTCGAAAATTAATTAATAATTATTAAAAATTCCATTTAGCTCAAAATAAAGCTAATTTAAATAAACGGGCTGCAACACGATCATCACCATAATATTCCGGTCACTGACCATCTCAACCTTAATTTCCGAAAAATAAATAATTAAATAATAAATTTTGAAAATTAAACAATTAACATTAAAATTCAATTTAGCTCAAATTAAAGCCCGATTAAATAAACGGACTTCACCACGGTCATCATCATAATTTTCGGTTCCGGACCATCTCCCTTGAATTTTCGGAAAATAAATAATTATTTAATTTAATTCCGAAAATTAATATTAAAATGCCAAAAATCCCACTTAGGCCCGAATCACCAAATTGAAGCCCGATTAGGGTTCGGAAAATTCCCGAGATACTTCCAATAAATAGTAGACCACGTCTACTTGCTAATTGCACAATCAATTTAATTAAATCACATCACAATTGACTAATAATTGCTAATTCATTCTAATCTAACAACCTAAACATAATTAATTAAATCTAAACCAACCTTAAGCATAAATTAGCCACTAATCCTGGATTAGTGAGATTACTCACCAAATC
The DNA here is from genome assembly GCA_014182885.2 of Eucalyptus caleyi. Taxonomy (NCBI): domain Eukaryota; kingdom Viridiplantae; phylum Streptophyta; class Magnoliopsida; order Myrtales; family Myrtaceae; genus Eucalyptus; species Eucalyptus caleyi. The sequence goes on from CM024471.2 coordinate 14,280,440, forward strand.
GCGCGCAAATCGGATCAATCCGACGGCGGCGGCGCGAGGAACGATTGTTCCCAAAGCACGGCTCGGGTTCGGGGCCGGGAAACGGCCCAAAACGAGCCCGAAAGAGCTGGATACCCACTTCGTGGGTATGCTGGTCGCGGCTGAACGGAGCCGTTCCGGCGGCTAGGGCGGCGGGGGAAGACCGGCGGAGGGCGAGGGGGTCGCGGGGGTGGTCCGGCGGGGTTGGGCGGTGGCCGGAGGTGGCCGGACGGTGGGCTGGTCGGTGCGGAACAGAGGGCGAACAGCAGCTGGTTCGCGGCTGGCCTGGGCGTGCGCGGACGGCGGAACGGCGGGGCGTGCGGGGCGGCGCGCGGCGGCGGTGCGGCGGTGCGGCGGCGGGACGAACAGCGGCTGCTGTCTTCGGCGGTGAGCTCTGCTAGCTGTTCTTCTTCGGCTTCTGGTTCGCACGTGAAGAAAGAAGAAGAAGAAGGCTGGTTCACGTGGGGCGGGGGAAGAAAGAAAAGAAAGAGAGAGAGAAGAAGAGAAGAGAGAGGAGGCTTTGACTAGTCAAAAAGAAAAAGAGAAAAGAGAATGAGCCAAATTTAAAATTGGCAAGGGGACATTCGGCGGTGGGGGGAGGGAAAGGGAGGGGGAGAGAGAGAGAAAGAGAGAAAAAAAAGAGAAAAAAAAAAAAAAAGAGAGAGAAAAGAAAAAATAATAAAATGCATATTCCATTTTTCAAATTTTCCTTTTCTCTTTCCATTTCTATTTTCTTTGGTCTTCAAATTTTTCCTCCGATAATTTCTTTATTGAAATTTCGGACTTGTCAATAAATTGACGAGACGATGAGACGGTCCTAAAAATGAATTGTGACACGCCCGAATATTTGATTCCCAAAATCGAATTAAATTTCATGATTAAAATCGACCGGACACGATTTTAGTCCAATCTAACCAATTAGGTAGCTTTTAGGGATTTTACCGCGGTTATATCCCTTAACGGCTTCACCCAATAAGTTAGCTAACTCGTGAGTGATCAGCTCAGAGAAAAAGGACCATAGGCGCGCCGACGATATGCACATTTCACTTTATCGAAACGGGGTCAAATTTCAGGATGTCACAACTCTTCCCCTCTTATAAAAATTTCGTCCTCGAAATTTAAACCCTTACACACTTTGCTCAAAAAGGTGGGGGTACAATTGTCTCATCGGATTCTTCAGTCTCCCAAGTCGCTCCTTCAGTACCGTGGTGTTGCCAGACCACTTTGACCAACGAAATGGTCTTTGTACGCAGAACTTGCTCTCTTTGCGATCGACAATTCGAACCGGGCTTTCAACGTATGACACACAGTCATCCACGTCCAATTCCTCGAAATTGAGTACGTGGGTCGAGTCAGGCTCGCACTTCCTTAACATCGACACGTGAAAGACGTCATGCACTTGCACCAATCTTGGCGGCAATGCAAGACGATACGCTAGGTTCCCGATTCTTTCAAGAATCTCAAATGAACCTACGTACCTCGGACTCAGCTTGCCTTTCTTACCAAAGCGCGAAGTTCCCCTCATTGGTGACACTTTCAGAAAATCGTGATCACCAACTTGGAATTCCAAAGACCTTCGACGCTTATCAGCATAACTTTTCTGCCTGCTCTACGCTGTCTTCAATCTGTCTCTGATCACTGCCACAGCATCTACTGATTACTAAACCAACTCTAAGCCTATTATCTTCCTTTCTTCGACTTCATCCCAACACACTGAAGTTCTGCACACTCTGCCATACAATGCTTCAAATGAAGTCATCTTAATACTCTGCTAATAACTGTTGTTGTAGGCGAATTCCACTAGATGAAGCCGATCCTCCCAACTTCCTTTGAAGTCTATTACACACGCTCTCAGCATGTCTTCAAGAGTCTGAATCGTCCTTTCAGACTGGCCATCCGTCTGAGGATGATATGCCGTACTGTACTGAAGCTTTGTACCTAAAGCACTCTGCAAGCTCTTCCAAAAAGCAGCAGTAAATCTCAGGTCTTTATCAGATGTTATCGTAACTGGCACTCCATGCATACGAACCACTTGACGCACATGCAGGTCTGCGTGTCTATCCAGACTCAGGTCCTTTCGAACTGCAGTGAAGTGAGCCGACTTTGTCAGCCTGTCAACTACTACCCAGATCGAATCATTCCATCTTTGACTCCTTGGTAGTCCAGTCACGAAGTCCATCGTGATATGTTTCCATTTCTACTTTGAGATCGCGAGAGGTTGCAGAAATCTTCCCGGCTTACAATGTTGGGCTTTTACTTACTTACAAGTCAAACACTTGGCCACACGCTTGGCGATACCCGCCTTCATACCTGACCACCAGTAATGTTGATGCGAATTATGATACATCTTAGTACTTCCAGAACGAACGCTATAACTACCATGATGCAATTTAGACAAAAATCATCTCTAGGCTCTACATCGCTAAGCACAACTAACGTCCACGGAACCTTAGTGTCCCATCGTCAGAACTCAGAAAATCAGCTTTTCCATAAGCCCAACCTTTTTATATAGGACATCAAGTTACACACAAACAAAATATTTAGGTACCACTCTAGTCAGTGATTCTCCTCTTTACAACTTCATTTTCACAAACTGAAATTCTATAAACTTAACCAAAATTCCACTTTGCTACTTCCATAAAGTCACTCCAAAAACGTTCTTCCTCTTATCGGTGCATAGTTGGTTTGTTCATGTCCCCTTCACCATTTTAGCGATGCTCTATCTGCGGTGCTTTCCCTTTGTCCTGTCCATTAGTGATGGCATATGTCCGTCCTTGAGCTGGAGGTGCAATTAATGGCGGGAGTCCTCGGTTTTGACCCATTTGAGGCGGTGGCGGCAGCTGATGATGTCCCATCTTTCTTTGGGGACAATCTTTGGCTAGGTGGCCATGCTGGCGACACTCGTAGCAAACTCTTGTCCTAGGAAAGCACGGAGCCGATCCATGTTGTCTTCCGCAGAAACGACACACATCAATCCGATTGGGTTCCGACTTTCCAATTCCACCCTCCTTACTGGGCGAAACATGAGATCTACCTCCAATCATCTGTCTTTTCTCAAACCAATTTCTGTCTTGGTTCGAACCAAACCGCGATCCAGATGCGGCGGCTCGTTCATTCTGATCCCTCTCAATCTTCTAAGCTCTTCGATATAGATCATTATAAGTCTTTAGATCCAGAAGGACTAAGGCACTCCTTATGTCCGGTCTGAATCCATCTCTGAACCTCCTCGCTCGGTTCACAGGATTCTTAATTAACTCGGGGGCATATCGCAAAAGTTCAGCAAACTTCGCCTCATACTCATCAACAGATAAGGAACCCTGGCGAAGACGTTGAAATTCAGCCATCTTCACCTCTCTGGCAGTCTCAGAGAAAAACTTATCATTGAAGGCTTCACGGAAAGTGTTCCAGTCCTGAACAGCACCTTCCGGAAAGATTGTTTCACGAGTTGTCATCCACCAAGTGTCTGCAACTCCTTCCAGCTGGTAAGTTGCTAACATTACCTTCTCAGTCTCGTTGCACATCAGCAATGCAAAAGCCTTCTCAAGTTTCTGAACCCATGAAGAAGCGGCTTCGGGATCTCCATACCCAGTGAACAACGGCGGATTTAACCTTAGGAAATGCTCCACCAACTTATGGATTGGTCTTGCCGCGACCACTATCTCCGGTGGATTCTCAACATTCACGGCGGCTGGAGCAACGACAGGTGCGACTGCAGGCGCGGTAGCAGGTGCGACTGCAGGGGCAACTCCGGTGGCGGCGGCAGCGGCAGCAGCTGCAGCGACCTGAGCAGCAGCTTCGACAGCAGCGGCTTGCTGATCCATTCTATTACCCATCACCTCCAAAACACGCAAGATCCCATCCACCCTGGGATCATTAGGGGCTACTACCCCGACATCTACGACAGGTGGATTCACTCCACTCGCGCTAGCCTGTGCTGGTGCTCGACCACGTCCGCCTCGGGTTCCAACACGAGTTGGAGCTCTACCCCGAATAACGGCCCTACTGGTCCTCTTTGCAAGAGTTCTCGGCTCCTGGTCGCTCATGGTGTAGTTTTACTCAACTAACACCCGTTTCCAATTCAACACCGAATTAGAAACAGAGCGATCCAAACAACAAACAATTTTAGCACACAGCTAACACAGACATGCATCAGCATGAATTTAAAGGCCTTTCCTACTAACTATCCCATGGTCAACGCTCCTTATCACTCCAATCTTCAACTTCGCTCTGATACCACTTAAACTGGATGTCACGCCCCGATCCTCAGGCACGCACACATCCGTCTCACTTGGTCGATTTTATAATGCGATATCCCAGGACAATGTATCGCCGACCCTTTCATTTATAAGCACATGCGAAAGCAGTTAAAATCCCCAGACAATAAAACAATGGGATAGAAAAGCAGGCTATATTTTTCATATTGAAATTTACAACCAAACCTTTATACATGGCATTAGACAGAGCACTTCACAAACTATTCGCAACTTCAGAGTCTCACTCTATCTACACATATACAAAAGGGTTCACAAAGAGATGAGATTACAATCCTCGTCTAAGTCATACTCAAGATCATCCTGATCCTTCTCGATTCCTCTTCACTCGGATCATTCTCTTCCTCAATTTCACCCGCGAGTTCTCATTCACAAATTCCTCCTCCTCGGCTCCTCGTCGGGATCCTGAAATGTTTTCCCCAAACCGGGATGAGACTACGTCTCGGCGAGTTCTACCCCACTAAGCCCGATTAGTAAACTATTATACTAAAGGCTGCCTAAACACGCATAGGTCAGAAGACGTACCTTAGCATCAGATCCCACCTGCAAGTCAGTACAATTTACAATAGGCACTCAAGCAATCATATCACCGATCGAAGCATCGATCAAATCGACCTAGTCGATTACAAGCCAACAAGACCACTCACGGTCATTTCCATTCAGTCAATCAATTCACAACATCAAATCAAAACAATGATCAATCGACCTCGTCGATTACATGTCAATTGGACCATTTCTAGGTCATCTCACTCCACACCATATAATCCCCAATAGTACACTCATTCAGGAGCGATCATAGAATGCTCTCGGGCGTCTATTTGCCAAGATGATGTACAATAAACACTTTATGTGCATACTCGTAGACATTCCACTTTCCTTCAGCCACATGGGCACGATACTCGATACACAGAAATACAGCCACGCAGGCACAATCTACTCCACACTTGCATGATCAACTATCGCCACACTTGCATGATCAACTATCGCCACACAGGCATGATCAACTACCGCCACACAGGCATGATCAATTATCGCCACACAGGCATGATTAACTACCGCCACACAGGCATGATCAATTATCGCCACACAGGCATGATCAACTACCGCCACACAGGCATGATCAATATCCAACAATTTACGTGCATTCTCTAAGGCATCCTACATGCCAAAGCGATGTAATAATCGCCGAGCCACATCACACAGCATTTCTCCACACAGCATTTCTTTTCATCTCTTATCATCATTAATAAAATATCGTGCATTAGTACACGATTGGCCTTAGCCAAAATATGATGATTTCGATTCCACAATTCCCACCATTATTAGCGTCCACCAAAACACTTTTGGTGCTGTCAACCGACACCCGGTTATTTTCCAATTAATTTTCCAAATTAATTAACCCAGGAAAATAATCTTGTAATCACAATTAATTCACTTCAGCACAAAATAAAGCTCAATTAAATAAATGAACTGCGCCACGATGATCAGCACGAAATTTCGGTCGTCGGCCATCAAATTCTTAATTTCCGAAAAATAAATAAATAATTAATTAATTTCGAAAATTAATTAATAATTATTAAAAATTCCATTTAGCTCAAAATAAAGCTAATTTAAATAAACGGGCTGCAACACGATCATCACCATAATATTCCGGTCATTGACCATCTCAACCTTAATTTCCGAAAAATAAATAATTAAATAATAAATTTTGAAAATTAAACAATTAACATTAAAATTCAATTTAGCTCAAATTAAAGCCCGATTAAATAAACGGACTTCACCACGGTCATCATCATAATTTTTCGGTTCGGACCATCTCCCTTGAATTTTCGGAAAATAAATAATTATTTAATTTAATTCCGAAAATTAATATTAAAATGCCAAAAATCCCACTTAGGCCCGAATCACCAAATTGAAGCCCGATTAGGGTCGGAAAAATCCCGAGAATACTTCCAATAAATAGTAGACCACGTCTACTTGCTAATTGCGCAATCAATTTAATTAAATCACATCACAATTGACTAATAATTGCTAATTTATTCTAATCTAACAACCTAAACATAATTAATTAAATCTAAACCAGCTTTAAGCATAATTAGCCACTAATCCTGGATTAGTGAGATTACTCACCAAATCGCGCGCAAATCGGATCAATCCGACGGCGGCGACGCGAGGAACGATTGTTCCCAAAGCACGGCTCGGGTTCGGGGCCGGGAAACGGTCCAAAACGAGCCCGGAAGATGCTGAAACCCACTCCGTGGGTATGCTGGTCGCGGCTGAACGGAGTTGTTCCGGCAGCTAGGGCGGCGGGGGAAGACCGGCGGAGGGCGAGGGAGTCGCGGGGATGGTCCGGCGGGGTTGGGCGGTGGCCGGAGGTGGCCGGACGGTGGCTGGTCGGTGCGGAACAGGGGCGAACAGCAGCTGGTTCGCGCGGCCTGGGCGTGCGCGGACGGCGGAACGGCGGTGAGCGTGCGGGCGCGGCGCGAGCGGCGGTGCGGCGGTGCGGCGGCGGGACGAGCGGCTGCTGTCTTCGTCTGGCGGTGATGCTCGCTACTTCTGTTCTTCTTCGGCTTCTGGTTCGCACACGAAGAAAGAAGAAGAAGAAGCTGGTTCACGTGGGGTTGGGGGGAAAGAAAGAGGAGAGAGAAGAAGAGATAAGAAGAGGGATCTTCTTTTGACTAGTCAAAAGTAAAAAGCAAAAGAGAGGAGCCAAATTTAAAATTGGCAAGGGACATTCGGCGGTGGGGAGGGCTACGCACGAAGGGGGAGGAGAGGAGAGAGAGAAAGAAAAAGAGAGAAAAGGGAGAGAGAGAAAAAGAAATAAATAATACTTTAATAAGAATTCCAATTTTCCTTTTCAAATTTTCCCTTTCCATTTCTATTTTCTTTTGGTCTTCAATTTTTCCTCCGATAATTTCTTTCTTGAAATTTTGGACTTGGACGGACGATGAGACAATAAGTTGACGAGAGATTAAAATCGATGAGACGGTTATATCCCTTAACGGCTTCACCCAATAAGTTAGCTAACTCCTAAGTGGATCCTATGCACAAAAAATGAATTGTGACACGATCACTAAATTGAACCCGCCGCCCCCGAATATTCGATTCCCAAAATCGAGTTAAATTTCATGATTAAAATCGACCGGACACGATTTTAGTCCAATCTAACCAATTAGGTAGCTTTTAGGGATTTTACCGCGTATTGTGCTTATATCCCTTAACGGCTTCACCCAATAAGTTAGCTAACTCGTGAGTGATCAGCTGTAATAAAAGATTAAAATGAATAGTCGTCAACGAGTCTTAGGACGTCACTTTCTATCGACCGTGAGGTAGGGATTGTCGCACGCTCGGGGTTCAGGGCGTGACACTGGCCATAGGTGAGGGATGGCAAGGTCAACCAAGCTGGCCTCTAGCAAAGATTGCCCTCATTAGGGCAAGTGAGTTTGAGCCTCACTAGTGGCAACCTCACCCAACAATAGTGAGGTTCACCCTCGCTAGTGGCCAGAGGGTTCGAGCTTCACTAGAGGCTAGCCAGGTTGACCTCACTGGCCCTCGCCTATGGTCAGTAGCTGAGGCCCAGTGATAGGCTAGAAGAGGAAGAAGGGAAAGAAAAAGAAAAGAAAAGAGAACAAAGAAAAAAATCAATAAAATATTCAAAAATAAATATTAATATATTATTAAAAATTATTTATGTCAATGCTTGGGTCCACGTTAGTAAGGTCCAAGCAAAATTGGTCGGATGAGCTCAATAAGCAAAATGTTAAAATATTTATGATTCAATTGGCAAATTTAAAAATGTTTATAACTGAATTGGTAAAAATACAATAGATTTAGGGTTTTTTGGATGCCTCTTTTCTTTTGTTTAGCCAATTTTCACATAATGTTACTTAATTCTCGAAAAGTATGTGGGCATTGTGACTATGTCAAGCCATTAATATTATATCGTCTCACCAAGTTAGAAGGACCAATCCTGTCGTTTTTGGAGCTTCCTCTGGCAAGTTGTTCGTTTCTTTAGATCCGTTCCTCTCAAACCAACCCAACTGAAGTTTCAAGCAACAAAATTGGCTGGTCTGCTTTTGAGAACGTTTCAAATGCGGCTTTGGAGTCATAGGTCCGAGTACTGATGACTATTGAATTGAGCATGAATAGAGTCAAAAGTGAATTTCTTTCATAATTCTACCAAGAAACGACCGAATTGTATGATAATCATCTCGCTCTTTGAATAGAGGAAAGGTAATGACCCTGAATGAGTTCTTGTTGGACCAGTCACCAAGGTATTATGGAAATTAAAGGACTCAGACTGATGACAAATTTTACCAAATAAATGAATTTTCTTGCACTTTTACCCAAAAAGAGACATATTTGTCTCTTTCCCACTTATCAGCTTTGTCATTTTTCGTGGACATTGACCTGCAACAGAAGCTTGCAATAACATCTATCTGGACTTCTTGCCCATTAGGGTCAAGTCTCACAATTTGGTTATATTAACCGAACATTTGCCATCAAGTTCTATTATTAAAGTTCAAGGTCTTCATCATCCTTTACATCCTCTTGCATCTAGACCCGAGTCCTGATCCTCCTCTCTCTCTCTCTCTCTCTCTCTCTCTCTCTCTCTCTCTCTCTCTCTGCGCACAAGCACCAGATTTGCAGGAAAAAAAGAATGCATCGGCCTCACCGTATCTTCCCTGTATTGGGCCTCGGTTTCTTGAATATATCAATCAAGGAATAAACTTCTTAGCCATTCTAGAAACTCGGTCTAAGTTTTGAATCTTTTTGAAAAGTTCAAAATAATCCTTTTGAACATCATTTTTTCCTGAGTGTTCCTTTTCGACAACCTATAATCACCTACTACCGAAACCTCTTTATATGTCATCACTTAAAGTGATTGGCAATTTGTTGGCCACCATAAATTTTCATATTTTTTTATCGTCGCTAGTGGTACATTCATCTATATGGCATGACACATTGCTCAAAAAGAGTACTTATTGACTTGCAAAAGTCCAATTTCTAGAGAACATTCACTGATCTTAGGTATTGATGGGTTGGAAGTCAGACATAAATGGCATTGTTGGTAACCCTTGACTTATCAATTACACCCACTTTCTGTCGGGTACGGCCGGCTATTGGCCCAAAATGCAATTCTGGTCTGATTGGAAAAATTCGAGTGCTTCCTGAGGCTTCTCTAGATGGAAGTGTGGGATTTAGTTGATTGGTTAATATACATAATAACCCCCTTAAAAAGGTTGACCGTGTAGAAGACGTCAGATTGACTAAGCTTTGTCTTAAAAAGGTTGAACATGCAGAAGACTTCAAATTGACTAAGCTTTGTCTTTAGATGGTTAATTGGTTTTCTTTAAACACGTCTGTAGAAAGATTGATAATTGAGGACCATCTCATGTTCAAAAGCTGCGAACTTTGAAATTGCGGCCATGGTCCACGCACTTGAGGTCCTATTAATTTAGACCTTGCTCTAGGAAAGCTGCGAACTTTGAAATCGCGTCCATGGTCCATTTAGATGATGCAAGGCGCGCGCGCGCGCACGCGAGAGAGAGAGAGAGAGAGAGAGAGAGAGAGAGAGAGTAATTGTTGCCTCAATCAGCTCTCTTCCATCGATAATTTAGGAACAAGGGCGCCAAGGTCCAGTCACCACAATTAGCTCTCTTAAGAACACAGCATATTAAAAAATGGATTATTACTAGGTTCGTTGTAGCGAAGGAAATATTTTACAAGAGATAGTTGGATGAATTTTGGTTCTTCCATATGTCTATTATGTTCTTTCTTCTGGAGGGAAAAACATATTTTATCTTTTCCTAACCTAATTTCTACTTCAGATTCAATTTTTTTAATTTCCAAACTTCTAACAACACTAATGCGATATTGCTGATGGTGCGACGAGGATTGCTGAAAATTGACACTAGTCACTTTATTAATGCTTTCAAAATGCGAAGAGAATTATTTTTAGTAATTTCTTATTTGCTAGTTCTGTTCAAGTTTATTTTATTTAAAATTTGTTAGTTTATTTTAGTATGTTATTTTCTACATTTAAGAAGAAAAGCTGTTAAAAATTGGAGTCTCGATTGGACTAGATATCCGTTTGGGTACATGTTGCTAAAATTATAAATCAACATAAGTTAATTTGGATCGGACCCTATTGCGACCCATTCAAATTAACTCAATGCACCGACTTGACAAGTCCACTCCCAACTAAATAATAAAGATGTCAAAAAAAATTGGAGCTTGGCGTACAACCTGACGTTTGCATGCTGAGGCAATATGAGAACTGTTCCTAAAGCCACTTTGATTAATTAGTTATTGGTGCGTTGGAAGTTACGCATGAATTGCATTGTTGATAACTTGGCCTAGCAATTATACCCATTTATAAATTAGGCTTTTTTTCCTTTTTACTTTGCAACTATAATGTGGCCAAATGTTGCATCATTTACCATCCTAGTATTATTTGGGTGACATTATTTCCACACTCTTTATAACTAAATACACTCCGTTTATACAAGGTAGGGAAAATCACCCTTGATTGATTTCACATTTATACATTTTCCCTCAATTGATTTCTTTTCCAATGTGGGTTCCCCCAAATTTAAGTCCATTGTTGCTTAGAACATTAAAATTGGCATTTTCTTTGTCAATCCAACATGAATGAAACTAAGCTTTCATGAAAAATATTTCTATTACTTTAGGCATAGTTTCTATTTTACAAATTTTGTTTGTATATAGGCTTTTCGGCATTTCTACGTGAAAATTGGTGCAAAAATTCACTCGACAAAATGAAAAGTTCTAAAGATGTCTTTAATAAATAAAGTTGCTAACATGTGTAGAAGAGACAAAAAGAGAGAGAGAGAGAGAGAGAGAGTAGAAAAGATAGGTTTTTGATGTGCATGATAATATTCGCTTGAATGTGTTATCCTCAATTATGGTAACCGGATGCTACATAAACTAGAAAAACTAGAAAGAATAGGTCAATGTGTAAATTGGGGTCCACTACTTTAAGTTTCAATTGAATAATAAAGAGCAATTCTGTCTCTCTAATGCAAATAGGGGTAGATCTAGTCATATAAGTGTCAAAACAACTTTGCCCTGTTTGTAATTATCAAACAAGAGGCCTACGGGGAGGAGCGTCAGGAGCCACATGGCAAATCATGATTGATAGGTCTAAGTGAATCACGGCAACAATGTAATTGTGCAACATAATCTGAAGGAAATACAATTTTAATAAACAAAGCAAAATAAGTGATAAGTAAAGTCCCAGAATATTCACATCTCAAATAAGACATGGAAACTGCGCATCTAGTTTTTCATTGCAATTTGCCTTTAATTAGGAATTGTCAAACAATCTTTATATTAAATATAGGTAGATCCACATAATCCATGTAAAGCTAGACACGTAATGCAATATAATCGTATAAAAGGCCAAGAGAATATCCGGATATAAATGTAAAGCCAAAATCCTAGCTACAAATTCTTATGGACTTGAGCTGGCTCTGATCAATATGTTTGAGATAGATCAATTTTTGCAATTATTTCAAAGCCAAAAACTGCTTTCTATAATTCCAAAAGGAATCGTTCATACCATCGACCTTTATGCAGTTATTCTTGGTGAATTTTCGTCCTGCTTTTTTTTGAGAAATTTCAATTAGATTTGAGTGTAATCTATTTAATGTTCAAGTAGTTTAGCTGGAATAGATGAATAGTGTGTCTAGGAAAATTGCTCTCTAATATAATGCGTGACAATATTACTAGTCTCATGTTTTCTACTCGATATCGTCCTTGTCATTTTCCCAATTGCCCTCATTTCCCAAATTTTATACTAAGGTTCGTCATCAATAACAGTTTATGTTTATATATTTTCGTGATGAAGAAAATTATTTTCGCCAATTCATTTTTGTAAGTAGCGCAAATGATCATTTTTAGAAAAATATTCTCATAATAATTAATTTTCCTCCAAATAAATGTATGCATACGTATTATTTGTCTTTGTGAATTACAAGATTAGCAAGCAAAGATCTCCTAAAGGACTCTCTATGTTTACATTAGCTTGTTCACGCACCTTTACTTAATGATCAAACAAGAAATGACGTAATTGTGCCTATGTTACAACATGTTTCTAATTAAAAATTTTTAATAGGAGGACTGATTTAAACATTTGCCAACTTTCTCTTTAACTTGCATTCTGTGTGTATAGGGTGAGAATGCAATTTAAGTAAAATTACAATTAATATAGATTATAATTAACCTAATCCCATATAGTAATCAAACATAGTAGTGTATCTCTAATGCCCTGGATGCACGCAAGAAATGTAAAAGTCAATTTGGGGGTCAATTTATTCCTTATTAGCAGCCTTTGGTGGTGCCCACCACTTTTAAGGTAGTGCGTTGATCCGCTGTGCTTTTTCTGTCGTGCTGACTTTGATGAGTCTTGACTTACCTAATTATAATTTTTTTTTTATTCCGACGTGATTAATGGTACATATGAATATCCTCTTTTTCCATTATATCCTTGGTTTTAGCTTTTTCAATTGGTTTTTTTCTAATCAAATATGTTTGTCGATGGTTTAATTGATTGATGGATGATCATTAGCCAATGCAGTGCGTGGTGGTCCCTTGTGTGACTTCCAAATGTCCTTTCCTTGTATTTTGAGAAAAGATTAGCAAATCGTTCAATTTCCATCCTATGTTTTTATCGCATTACTAAATTTTTTAAATCTATAATCAGATTAGCGAGAGCTCGAACTGGTCTAAAATGGAATCTTCAACAGATAACCATCGAAAAAGTGCTCACTTTCATATCTTTTTAGGTTCAAAAAACCGACCCTGACGATATTTCTTAACCATAAAAGTCAAGAGTTTTGCTACAAATTTCATGTCACCAACTATCTTTGCCCAATTCCGATCGACTTGTAGCCTTTTAAATCCATCTGCATTGTAAGAGTGCTAGTACGAACACCTAGAGGGGGTGAATAGGTGTTTAAAATAAATCTTGGCAAATATATGCGGAATAAAATAAACTTCAAACAGAGGAGTTAGGGAAGAGAATAAGAACGCAGAAATTATAGTTCGGCTTAATCCAAGCTTACGTCCACTCTCCCACGCTCACAGCCTTCTTGGCTGGATTCCACTATACAATTAACAAGAGATTACAACTTCGAGTGCAAATACTTAGTAGATCACACTATCTCACTAAGTCACTATTTTAGTATTTCTCTCACGATCACATACGTTTAAACTCTCCAAAGACAAGTGTAAAATCGAAGGTCGCTCAGACTTTGGAATTATAAATTCTACGCTCTATCTCTTACTTGCTCATCGGTCCTTCATCTCCTTAAATACTTCTCCACTTCCAAACTAGCCGTTGGATAAAATCCCAGAGAATCGTCTTCTAATATTCCCATTGGACAGCTCTGTATCTAGAAGATTTGATAGCCGTTGAATGACAAAGGTAGAATCCCAAATTGATTCCGATCGCCCATATAAACGAAATCTTGGTTTCCATAAGTAAAGCTTCTTTGTATAGAAAGTTCTTGTCTTCAAGATCCAATTGTCAATCAATTAGATTGAGTCAATTAAATCAATCTTGATGTGGAATCCAAACCAGATCACTAACCGTTATATGATTGGACTTGAGTTACGTTCTGTCGAATCTGGATGTAAAGTCTTAGAACAATAGACTTTACAATCTGAGTCTGAGTGCGATAAATTTTGCAATCTGAGTCTAAACATATTCTACTTCTAAACAGATTTAGCTTTAAGGTCTGTACCCAGTTCAGCTTCAACATAGAGTCTATCTTCTAGTTCATCATTCACGTTCAGTCTGGAATTTGTCAGAGTGAGCAGACTTCTGATATAAAACAGACTTTGACACTAAAGTATGGTAGTCTTCAGACTTTGACACAAAAATCTGGAAATCTTCAGAATATACTTTGGGCATATGTTACGTTCAGTTTTCTGGTCGTCTTCACACTTTGACAATATCTTTTACATGTTCTATCATCTGCATGGTCTATTACTTAAACCATTAAACATGTTAGTAGCCTTTGATTTATTTTGTCATCTTCAAAACATCATAAGGGATTTTCCTAACAATCTCCCCTTTTTGATGATAACAAAACAATATCTGAATATGTAGATTTGTAAACATACTTTTAAAAATATTAATTTAAATCAAAAGATATCAGAAGATAGCAAATATATTGAGCATAACAATATATAGAAAAATAATCATAGCTCAATATTATGCCATAGATAACACATATGCATATTCATATCTTCTCCCCCTTTTGTCATAATCAAAAAGCTATAATAATTGATTCACGTAGATAATGATAACAAATATGTCTTGCATAATTTCTAAAAATCAGCTTTTATAAAGCAAGTCGAATATTAAAGATATGCAATATAGCTCACTTCGATCATATATATCAGCAAGCATTCAATAAAAATCACGGATGCATTATAAAATTCATTTACCCTTTTTGTTATAATAAAATGATAATATCAATAAGAGATTTGTTAATGACAAAAGGTAATAAAAGATGCACTAACCGGATTTTTTTAACAAAGTCTGACACATTTACCTTTCCTTCCATCCATAATAAGATCACGATCAATCCAAAAAGATTTTGTCAAAATTGATCAAAACTCCCCCTTAATTTGTTGCCTTTTTGAGATGATCACGATTCTTTTCTTTTTCTTTGGATTCGATTTCTCTCCCTGTGATCATGACAATATTTGCAGATAGAAATAATTGTGGCTTGTGCACGTTGAACAAAATATTTTTCCAATATTTCCTTTGTAACAACAATATCATAGCGATCACTTATATTTTGAAATTCGAGGCAAAAATTTATTTTCTTCAATCAAGCTTGTCTCGAATTCAACCTTGCATCAACTTAACAAACTTTTTCCACAAATAAGCTGTAATAATATCCACGTAATATATAATGCCCTTTTCTTCAAATAAATAATTTGAATAGCATATATAAAATTATCAAATATTAAAATTCAGAACTATTCAATCTTTCGAATGACACATAAGGGATTTCCTCAATAAGCAAAAATTTTGCACAAGGGAATTGAATTTTGAACTTTCAAAAGATAGTATAGAATCTCCATGATTTTCTGATTGAGCTTTCCAAAATTCATATGGAAGATTCTTTTGTGACCTGCAAATTCTTATATAACAGATAATAATCTTTGCAAAAATGTCACGTAATACTTTCTTCCAATTTGTGGATCAAACTTGCTAGATATAAGATATCTTCTAAGAATATAGCAAGAATATCAATGAATATGCAGTAATATCTTTCGAGATCAAAGAGATTTCCTTAAGCATAAATTTCATATATGCATTTTGCAAAAGAAAAATAGATATTTCTGTCATGTGCCAAAATTGCAATACCTTATAATTATAACAAAAGATATTCGCAATATAATAAACAATCATCCAAAATGCACGTAGAGATTTGCAAGGCGGGATAATAAAAATATTCTCTTACCCATGGTATATGTTTGAACTATACCATTAAAAAAATCATTACCAATCTTCACATGAGATGCATTTCTGATTGCATTATGATTTGCATAGATTTGCGATCATTTTTTCCTTAAAGAATTTCCTGCAATCAACTCATTTCCCTTTTTGGTATCCATCAATTTGGATCCTTCCATGAAGTTAGAGCAAAATATATAATCTCCAAATATTCTTTCTTAATTCTTCATAACAGAGTACTCAAAGAAAGAATATTATGCATAATGATATTTTGAAAAATAAATTCTCACTTGGTCAAATTAATATCTTGCATCCCAAATTAATATCATGTAAAACAGATTTTTACTTGGCAAAATATGATAAAATCTGAGAGTATAAAATTAGACAAAATAATTTGAATTATCTCAAATAATCACACGTATCAAATCTCAACTTACGAATCACAAACAAATCATACGATTCTTTCTTCAATAAAACAAAATATGATCATTATAAAATCTCAATCAACCAATGATATATCGAATATCAAGTATAATAAGAATTATTGTCCAAATCAAATTGAGAATAAAAAATTCCTTACCAAATCCTCTTTCTTCTTTCTTCTTTATATCCTGCAAAAATAACTCATCTTTTCTTTTATACCCATTTTTTTCTTGGGTCCATGAGAGTTAGTAGAATATGTTGTTTTTATCCAATTTTTCTTGATAGGTCTCCAGACTTTAGGACATTCTTTCTCAAAGTGTTCCAAATCTCCATAATTTGAATACTTGAGGGCATTTCGACCAACAAGTTTTACAAACACTTTTTGAAAATGATTTTTGTAAAATTCCTTTGAAGGTCTTTGTTTAAGTTTCTGCTTGACTTTAGGAAAATCAATTAGAGAATCTCTTTCCTTATTGAAACCAAGTCCCGACTTATTATAGTAAGGAACTTGTATAGAAATGATATGCTCTAATGTTTTTGAACCATTTGAAAATCTTGTTGAAATATTTGAAAATTCTTTCTTCAAAGAATCATTTTCTTTGACAAGTAAATCTTGACTTTCTTTTGTTTGTAGAAAATCTTTTTGCAAAATTTCAAACTTTTCTTTTGAGAAAGATCATGTTGCTTAAGCCGAGAATTCTCCTTTTTAAGTTCAAAGATCCTTTTAAGAGAAGATTTAAGATTTAAGCAAAGCTCATTTATATACTTTGAAACTTTGAGAGAAATTTTGAATGACTTACCTCGATTTCCTCATCGGATTCTAAGTCTCGTGTATGCGAGTCGGACTACGATTCGAATGTGCCATCAAACATATATTTTCTTGCTCATCATCTTCTTTCATTATTCTTTTATGTCCATTCTACTGGTATTGTCTTCTTCCATTGAATTTGCTTCCTTTTCTACTCAGTTTCTTGAATTTCTTGACTATAAAAGCAAGTTCTTCATTGTTCATGTCATTTTCTGAGTCCGTTTCATCAAAAACAACATTAAATATTAAAGCAATGGAGTTCTTACCTTCGGGATCTTCATCATTGAGTTACTCCACTTCATAGGATTGAAGAGTGCTAATCAATTCATCAATGGAAAGTGGCATAATCCTCTAAGTCTCTCTTATTGAGGTATTTACATGATTCCAATCTTTTGAGAGACCTCGCAAGAGTTTGTTGACCTTCATTGGGGAAGAAACTGGCTAACCTTGATATGCTAAACCATTTACAATTTCTGTAAAACGGCTGAACATATCTCCAATCGACTCTCCTTGCTTCATCTTGAATGATTCATATTTGCCGAGCAGGAAGTTTACTTTTGTCTTTTTTACACGATCAGTCCCTTCATATATAACATGAAGTTTATCCCAAACTTCTTTTGTTATTTCACATGAAGAGATTCTATTATATTCAGCAGGAGACAAAGCGCAATATAAAGAATAAATTGCTTTCGCATCAAGCACTTCTCTTTTGCACATCTCCGTCCGAGACATAGGAGCGGGGAGTTTGGTTTCTTTGTCTTTGCCATTCTTATTTGATGTGGACGCAGCAATGGGGTTGATTCCTATTTCCACAACATCACATTGCAAAAGATCTCTAGATCTTAGGAATGCTTTCATTTTGTTCTTCCATACGTCGTATTCATTTCCATCAAAATATGGTGGCATGGTGTTGCTTTACCCTTCCATAAGTCCTGGTGCCAAGATACTAGCCATAAAAGATCTTTAGCTCAAAAGTAAAAACACTTTTATAAACTGAGCACTTGGCTCTGATACCAATTGAGAGTGCTAGTATGAACACCTAGAGGGGGATGAATATGTGTTTAAAATAAATATTGGCAAATATATGCGGAATAAAATAAACTTCAAACAAAGGTGTCACGCCCCGATCCTCTGAGCGCGCGAACATCCCACTCTGGTCGATACAAATGCAACTTCCCAGGACACGTCGCCGACCCATTCATTTTTATTACACATGCGGAAGCGAAACAAATCATCTGACAACATTTAACTTGAGATAGAAAAGCAAGCAATCAATCACAACCAATCAAGCTTTCTTATAAACACACGGGTTTATATACAATACTGGATTGTCTACAAAATTGACAGGCTCAACAACTAGGGAACTGTCCTATGACCAACTTGCCAGACATGTTCGCCGATTCTTCAGCCTCCACCTTCCGAACTCCAGGACTTCTGGTCCTCCATGACCATCATCTAGGGACCTAAAATATTATCCCACAACCGGGATGAGACTATATCTCAGCGAGTCCTACCCTCTAAAACTCAATTAGGAAGAAAATACGCCTCAGGGCTCTCTAGCTACACAAATAGGATAGAGGACTTACCTCGCCTCAGTCCCTTTCCCGCACGTCAGTACAATTCATATTCAATCAATGCTCACACAAGCTGAAAATATCGACACACCCATCGGTCTATCAATTCAATCAATCTAATCATTCGCAATGATTCAATTCCATCATACTATCTATCTTTCCATTTCAATCCGTACTATTTATCAATCATTACTATCTATCATTCAATACCGTCTATCAAACCAGTCGTTAATACGACACATGCTCTCCAAAGCTGTAATATATAGACAGTAGCTTGCTCAAGCTGTATAGATAGATAGCTCACCAAAGCTGTAATTGATAGATAGCTCGCACAAGCTATATATATAGATTGTGCTCGCACAAGCTGATAAAACGATCTTAGTTCACTAGAAGCTGCCATATATATATATATATATACCATATATATATATATATATATATATATATATATATATATGTATTTCATAATTGCTCGCCTAAGCGGATACATATATATAAACCAATGCTCGCCAAAGCTGATCATTCAATAATAAACCATAGAACTGGATATTCAATCCAATAATAACCAACGATTCAAACTAGTCATACAAACCAATTACGGTGCTAAAAGCCAACACCGGGTATTTTCAAGTTAAATACCACAACTTCATCAATATCACTCAATTCCACACTTTTGGAATAATCAATCATAAACATCAATCACTCAATTTCTCAATTTAAATATACAATTAACACAAACCGACCGCACTACTACGATCGGTGCGAAATTCTAACGATGTTGGCCATCCCGACAAGATTTTCGAAATTATCAAATAATTAAATTTAATTCCGAAAATTAAATAATTAAATATTAAATTATAATAATATAACTTAATAAAATAATATTTATAAATTCGAAATAATTAATTAATTAAAAGTAATTAATTAGGGCTTAAACAAGATTACACTAATTTAATCATACGATTAGCCATAATTAAACATCCATTAAGCTAATCATACAACTAATATAATCTACATTAAAATAATCTAACTAACCACCTAAACCTAATTAGACTAATCTAAACACCCCTTAAGCGTCATTAACTCAATAAGCAAGAATTAGATGATAAACTCACTGGTTTTACGTGCCGGTGAGTTTATGGCGACCCCGGCACCAAGGCGGTCGATAAACCTCAAAGCGGCAACACCAACAGAGGCCGGGAAGGGCTAGAAGACGGGCCACGAAGTCTCTAAAACCTTGCTGTCTTCTGCTTCGAATCTGGGCCGAACTGCAGAGAAGAAACCAGCAACTTCAATGGTGAAAATGGGCCGATCGGATCTCCGGCGAGCGAGTGGTTGGCAACTGGTGGCTCCCGGGGGTCTCGGGGGTCTTGTTGGAGGTTGGGACGGGCAAAGGAATGGTCGAAATGGGGCGAAACAGCAAGAAAACCCAAAACAGGCGGAACCGGGCGAGTCTAGACGGTCCGACGAGCGGCAGCTTCTCTCAGGATTTCGGGATGGCCGAAGAATCGTTCCGGCGAGAGGTAAGGTGTTCTCGTCACGGACATGGGTGGAGCATTCGTTGATTGATCCGGGAAGTTGACTTTTAAGTCGAATCTTTGGCGAAAGGTCAGCTGGAGCAGAAACTGGAACGAGGAGAAACCAGGGAGGAAAACGGCCGACGATGGCCTTTCGGGCGTGCGACGATGGAGGGGCTAGTGAGCTCGGTTCCTCTGGTTTTTGCTGAGCTTATCTCCTTCAACAACAATGGAGAAAGCCAAGAAATGGGGAAGAAGAAGCTGCTGAAGAGGGGGGCTCCCTTGGTGGCTCTCTAGCTTGCAACACTTGTTAATCTCTCCTTCCACTTGCCCCCACCATGACATCACAAGCCATCAGCCACTCTCTCTCCTCAAGCTTCCTCCACAAGCTTGTTAATAGGTGCAAAATGTCCCTAGCCCCATGGCATACGAATTTTAGACATTTGTGCATCAAATTCCTTCAATCCCTTTCCAATTAAATCCACTCGAGCTCAAATTGAAGTCTATAATTTCATCAAAAGTGTCCTCACTTAAGTCCATTTTCCTTTTCCATTGAACAAACTTGTATTCCAAAAATTGTGATCAAAAGCAGTCCTCTGACTATCTCGAACAAAAACGGCCTTACTTTGCTTTTCTGCCAAAAATCTCGGTTTGTAGAAAATTCTTCTGAGGATGAGTCGACTTTCCTAAAATGAATTGTGACTTGACAGAACTTCTAATTTCTGTAATTGGGTTCAATTTCACGGTTAATTTCAATCTAGCGCGACTTTAGCGCGTCCTAATCTACCGGGTGGCTTTTATGAATTTTCTGTGCAATTGACCTGTGGTTGATTAATTTCAAGCCACAAAGTGCATCTTCGACACATTGGCAACTCTCGGTTGTCGTAGAAATCTCAAGGTTTCAAATACGAACACAGAGTACCAAAACGACAGAGAAATCGGTGTAGTGGCGATCAACAACAATTGTGCAATTAAATGGAATCACCCACACTGAATTACATGGTTCTGTTGAATCGACCTATCTCCGGTCTCTAATCGGTCTTTGCTGTAACGACCCTTGCAGATTAGTACGGTTAAGCAGTCGTTTCCTAGTCGAATTCTCAAGTCTATTGCATTTAGATTCCTTAACGGCTTCACCTGATAGACTAGTTATCTCGTGAGTGGCCAACTCAGAGAAGAGAGCTATAGGCGCAAAGATGAAATGCCCGACTTATTCAATTGAAATCAGAATTGGAAAATCGGGATGTCACAAAAGGAGTTAGGGAAGAGAATAAGAATACATAAATTATAGTGGTTCGGCTTAGTCCAAGCCTACGTCCACTCTCCCACGCTAACAGCCTTCTTGGCTGGATTCTACTATGCAATCAACAAGAGATTACAACTTCGAGTGCAAATATTTAGTAGATCACACTATCTCACTAAGTCACTCTTTTGGTATTTCTCTCACGATCACAAACGTTTAAGCTCTCCAAAGACAAGTGTATGATCGAAGGTCGCTCAGACTTTGAAATTATAAATTCTACGCTCTATCTCTTACTTGCTCATCGGTCCTTCATCTCCTTAAATACTCTCCACTTCCAAACTAGCCGTTGGACAGTATCCCAGAGAATCGTTTTCCAATATACCCATTGGATAGCTCTGTATCTAGAAGATTTGATAGCCGTTGAGTGACAAAGGTAGAATCCCAAATTGATTCCGATCGCCCATACAAACAAAATCTTGGTTTTCATAAGTAAAGCTTCTTCGTATAGAAAGTTCTTGTCTTCAAGATCCAATTGTCAATCAATTAGATTGAGTCAATTAAATCAATCTTCATGTTGAATCCAAACCAGATCACTGGCCGTTATATAATTGGGCTTGAGTTACATTTTGTCGAATCTGGATGTAAAGTCTGAGAGTAATAGAATTTACAATCTGAGTTTGAGTGCAATAGACTTTGCAATCTGAGTCTGAACATATTCTGCTTCTGAACAGATTTAGCTATAACGTCTGTACCCAGTTCAGTTTCGGCATAGAGTCTGTCTTCTGGTTCATCATTCATGTTCAGTCTGGAATTTGTCAAAGTGAGCAGACTTCTGATGCAGAACAGACTTTGACACTAAAGTCTGGCAGTCTTTAGACTTTGACACAGAAGTCTGGAAATCTTCAGAATATACTTTAGGCATATGTTACGTTCAGTCTTCTGGTTGTCTTCACACATTGACAATATCCTTTACATGTTCTATCATTTGCATGGTTTATTACTTAACCATTATATATGTTAGTAGCCTTTGATTTATTTTGTCATTTTCAAAACATCATAAGGGATTTCCCTAACACATTGCTCGCAGTTTTTATCTCCCATCTAATTTACTTGCCTCAATCAACCTTTTAATGGCATGAAATCGAGATTCAACTCTTTGACACTAGAATTGGCACAATTAGACCGAAGGCAACATTTTACCAGTGTTGTAGGTATACTTCCGTAGCTTAAAAAATGACAATAGCACTTTAGCATTCCAATTGATACCATAATCTTCTTTTTATTTGTTTTGCTAAATCATATACGACTTAAGGTATTTTATAAGCAAATTTAGAAAGAGGGTGATCTTTTTTTTTTTTAATAAAAAAAATGGCTTCCCCTTGTAATGGTGGCAATCTTCAGTAGACTTGAGTCGATACTTGGCCCAGTAGTTAGTATTTTATAACTTTTTCTTAATTGATAAAAGTAAAAATATTTTAGTATTTAGATTCTGTTCATTTCGCAAAAAAAAAACTTCCAAGTAAATATTTTTGGATTTTCTAGTATCTCGCACATGGAAAAGAGGTTTTCTTAAATAGGGAAAATGATTTTCATTTTATTAAAAGGAGAAATCATTTTCCCTCTTCTTCCTTTCACCCAAACCAAGCATGTTCTCCTTCGTGCATCCTTTCAATTATTTTTTCTTTTTATTTTCTTTCTTTTATTTTTATTTTTTATTTTTATTTTATTTTTTCTCATATTTTCTTTTCTTTCTTTTTTTCCTTCTTCCTCGGCCAGTCACTTGCCATGGCGACAACCGACGACCAACCACATGGCCAATGGCCGACAATCAACTAAAGAAGAGGGAAAATAAAAGAAAAAAATAAAAATAAAAAACAGAAGTAATTAAAATTTTGATTTTTAAAAAGAAGAAGAAAAATATTATTATAAGGAGTGCGCGGAAGAAAATCAAATAAGATTTTCCATATTAAACGACATAAAATATTTTCTAATTTATTTTCAAATTTCAGTCAAACGGTGAAAAATATTATTATTTTTCAGGAAAATGACTTATTGGGAAACATTTTTCATAAATGACACGTTTTTATGAAGCAAATGGAGTTTTAGGGAAAATTAATCATATGAACCCAACATGAATAGCCACGACAATGACAAAAGTTTACTTGAATCCATCCATCGTTAACTCTAAAAGATAGTGTTGCAAAAAACATGCAATCATACATAATAATAAATAGTACAATAAAATGAATTGGATATTGAATTTATATGGTTCGACTGCTATGACCAATTATGTAGGGAGAACAATAGGGAAATTCCACTTTAGATTAAATAATACTATGGAAATTATAACCATACTAGAATCTTTCAAACACACTCAATGTTTTACAACTCCTATTTACGTCCAATAAGTTACATAATATTTAATCCTCACAACTCCTAGGGAACAATCTCTTGATTTCACAAAGGAACTCACAAATTTTATCACAAGATTTATTGTCTTCAAAACATTTACAATTTCTTCATAGTGTAATTCATGAGCGTGCTTGAACAATTGATTGTCGCACTCAGTAGTTTCTCTACTTACATATAGACAAAAACCAATACCCACCTGAATATATTCTTCACACAATGTAATTTATCAACATGCCACACAATGAATTATTATGGCCAATAACTCTTTTGCTCACTGATGGGCAAAAACTAATGGCCCTTAATATTTGAATATATAAAAGCAAACTTTGTTTAGAGAATCTATTTAGATTGGGTTTCTTTTATGGGTGCACATTTGAGATATATTCACAATAATCTTCATATTGGCTTGATGTTTGAGTTAAGTTACAACTATTTTGCTTGAACTTGAACTCAAACTCTACCACTACTCTTGCACAACCCCTCATGGGCTCCTCTGTTGCTACCACATCTTTCAAGACTTAAGTTGCGCTTAAAATTCACAAAAAAAGCGACCCTCATCAAGGTAACAACTCTACCAACACATTTAACCATCACATAAGAATTTTCAAACACGATATCCTCTACCATAGATAAAGAAAAATCACCATTGTATCCATATCTATTAAAAAATCAAAGACGCAACTTGTCAAATTTGCAGTTATAATAACTGCCAGCTTTACAAGCACCACCTCACTATATGCATTGTTTGTGTCAGTTATGCACTAGATATTTAATAAGTTTCTAGTTGCAACTCTACATTGAGTTGAACACAAGAAAATTGTCTAAAAGGTTTTAAATTTATTTCATTTTTACCATTTTAGTTCTTAATTTTTTCACATTTTACCAATTAAGTATATTGATCAATTTTGGCTTAAAATCGTTGGCATGGTGTTGACTCTCCTACGTTGTACAGCCGATACTAATATAGACAATTTTTAATAATATTTTGATATTTTTATGAATTTTATATTAATTACGTATATTTTTTTCCTTATATTCTCTTTTCCTTCCTTTCTTTATTCTTTTTTCCTTTTTTTTTCTTCTTTCAATTTCTTTTCCCTTTTTCCCTCTATCGGCCACTATCGGGCCTCGTTGACCTTTGCAGGCCTCAAAAGAGGGTAGGGAATGCACTTACTTGCTCAGGCGAGGGTGGCCTTGACTAGACAAATGCTTGTCTATTATAATTAAACAAGCAAGTATTTGTATAGATGGATTCCAATTATTTTGGCACCTGACCAATAATCTTCAAATCATATTTTCGAAGTATTAATCAAAGGGTATTAGTAAGAAGTACTAGTAGTCTGAAGGCTACTTTTGTGATTTAGGTAAAACATTTCTACAAAAAATAACACGTAGGATTTTTCAGGCAACATTGTGGGGAAATGACTAGAAGTCAAACATGTGTTTGTCACTGTAAGACTCCCGCAGAGTTTGTCACTTTCTCGTGGTCTTTGGTCTAAACTAGAACCCTTCGTGCTATAAAAGTTCATTCAGCTCACTCATTTCTCATGAAGCCTAATAGCATCTTGCTAAGCATGACAAAATCAACCGCAACCTACCCCCTCTTCCTTTTCCTGTTCCTCTGTGCCCTCTTCTTGCTTCCATTTCAGGCCTCACCATCACCGACCACAGAGACGCAAGCTCTTGTCAAATGGAAGAACTCCCTCTCGCCCCCTCCACCTCCACCTTCCCTGAGCTCATGGTCCCTCACCAACATCCCCCATCTCTGCAACTGGACTGGCATTGCCTGCGACAGTGGCGGGTTGGTCACAGATATCAGCCTCTCTGGCTCAAGCCTCAATGGCACGCTCGATGCGCTCGACTTCACTTCGTTCCCGAACCTGACCCGCTTTGGCGTCGGCAACAACAATCTCGGGGGCCCAATACCGTCCTTGATCGGCAATCTATCCCAGCTCAGATTCTTGGAGCTGGCGGTCAATTTCTTCGAAGGGGCAATTCCTCGCTCCATTGGACGATTGAGAAAGCTTGAAAAGCTTGATTTGAGACTAAACAAGTTGACCTCTTCGATCCCTTCGGAGTTTGGGCTCTGTTCTAACCTCACCTACTTAGCCCTTGCCAAGAATTCGATCTGGGAGCTGCCTCTCTCCTTTGTCCAATCTAGTCGATTGTCATTATTTAGAGCTTCGAATAATCGCCCGTCGGGTGAGCTACCGCGACTTCTTCACAAATTGGACCGAACTTGTTTCGCTGAAGCTCCAGAGAGCAATTTCATCTACGGGCAAATTCCGCCCGAAATTGGAAGTCTGACCAAGCTCAATCACCTCTCCATGTACAATAATTCACTCTCAGGGACTATTCCTCCGGAGGTCGGGAATCTCACGTTGGTGACGTCTCTCTATTTTGGCATAAACCAGCTTTATAGAAAGATTCCCGAGACCATCTCTCGCGTTGCTAACTTACGGAAGATCTCTTTGTGCTCGAACAATTTCTCAGGAGAAATACCACGTGATTTAGGCAAGTACAGCCCTTCTCTAAAATCTGTTTGCTTTGCGAACAACGGCTTCACCGGAGAGCTGCCGCTAGATTTATGCAGTGGCTTTGCTCTTCGATATCTCATGATCCAAGGGAACAACTTCACTGGGCCGCTGCCTGACTGTTTGAAGAATTGTTCACGGCTAATGAGAGTCCGTCTAGACAGCAACCAGTTCACTGCAGATGTCACGAGTGCATTTGGAGTTTATCCGAATCTGGTTTTTATAAGCCTCAGCAACAACCGATTTGTCGGGAATCTCACCACACAATGGGGAGAGTGTACAAATCTCAAGACTTTGCAGATAAATGGGAACAAAATTGCCGGCCGCATCCCACCGGAGCTTGGGAAGTTGTCTCAGTTGCGTGCCATGACTTTTTACAGCAATGACTTGACCGGGAAAATTTCCGACGAGATGGGAAATCTAAGGGAGTTCTTAAGCCTGAACTTGAGCAACAATCATTTGGCTGGAGATATTCCCATCTCATTAGGAAAATTATCGAAGCTAAATTATCTTGATTTGTCGAAGAACACAATAAGCAGTAGCATACCGGACGAGCTAGCGAATTGCAAGAATTTACTGAGCTTGAACTTGAGCAACAACAATCTGTCGGGTGTCATACCGCCGGAGCTTGGGAACTTGTTCACACTACAGATTCTCCCAGATCTGAGCCACAATTCACTAGCAGGATCAATTCTGTCCAATTTGGCAAAGCTTACTAAACTGGAAAATCTCAATCTTTCGCATCACAACTTCTCGGGTACAATTCCTGCAGCTCTCAACAGTATGAGCAATTTAGGCTCTATAGACTTATCGTACAACAAACTAACGGGTGCAGTTCCTAGTGGTCGCCTCTTCCAACAAGCACCGGGAAGTGCTTTTATCGGGAATCCGGGCTTGTGTGGATACGTGACCGGATTATCTCCTTGTGGGACAAGCAGTAAATCGACTGACCAAAGAAAAAAGGTTCTGGTTGGTGTGAGTGTTGGCATCTACTGCTCACTACTTTTGGCGATTCTAATTGCTGTGATTCTGCTACGTCGGTGGCGAAAAAATCTTCTTGACAAAGAGGAAGAGATCAAGCGTCTTAAAAAGCACGAGAAATCTGAGCAGATCATATGGGAAAGGTTAGGGAAGTTCACATTCAACGACATCGCCAAGGCCACCAATGATTTCAGCGAAGAATATTGCATCGGAAAAGGTGGGTTCGGGAGCGTTTATAAGGCCGTATTGGCCAGCAGCCAAATCGTCGCTGTTAAAAAGCTCAACGCGCTAGAATCCAGCAATGTCCCAACAGTCAACCACCAGAGTTTCGAGAACGAAATCCGCGTGTTGACCGAGGTTCGACACCGCAATGTGATCAAGCTCCATGGGTTCTGTTCCTCGAGGGGTTGCATGTACTTGGTCTATGGGTTTGTTGAGAGAGGTAGTTTGGCAAAGGTCTTGTATGGAGGAACGGGAGCTGCTGAACTGGACTGGGGTACAAGGGTGAACATTGTTCAAGGTGTGGCTCACGCGATTGCTTACTTACATCACAATTGCTCACCGCCTATCACACATTGGGACATAACGTTGAAAAAAATCTTGCTTGAGTCAGACCTCGAGCCTCGACTCTCAGATTTTGGGACGGCAAGACTCTTAAATTCAGACTCATCGAATTGGACCACAGTGGCCGGATCTTATGGCTGTTGGAGAAATCTTCTTGAAGTGTTTTGAAACTGACAAAACGTTTCCATCAGTCTAGTCTGAAGGTTTGCAGACTCTGCAATTTAAAGTCTGAAGACCTCCGAACAGCCAGACCCAAGACTCAAAGTCTATCCTCATTGACAGTCTCTAATCCGTTGAAAAAATGTTATCCAGAACTGGATGTTTCATTAAGGATATGACCTTATCGACTGGAGAAGATCTCTTGGCTAGAAAAGACATAACGGAATTCTTTGATTGATCGAGATTGACTCGAAGATTAAGGATCCGATGATCGCCTAAATATTCTTGGAAAGTTCTACTTATGGAAACCGAGATCCTGATTATATGGGCGAATAGGATTGATGGACTATCGACACGTTCCTTTAATAGCTCGAATAATCTTCTTAATTGATTCCGTCCAATGGGTAGATTGGAGGAATTCCTTTGGTAAATGCCAATGGGTATGATGGTGTAAAGGAGTATATAAGGAAGACGTTCTAAGTTGTTCAAGGTGTGCGCGATAGAAGAATTCCAAAGTCTGAAGCTTCCTGCTGTTTAGACAATTCCTTTAAGCGAAACTTTGTATACAAAAGAGAGTCTATATTTGTGAGAAACCTTGAGAAGGTGTGGTAGAACATCTACACTGTGGAATCAAGGAAAAGATGTGCTGTAACTTCTCTTTTGTTCATAGTGAAATCCAGCCGGTGGGCTGTCAGTGCGGAAGAGTGGACGTAGGCTTGAAATAAGCCGAACCACTATAAACCTTGTGTTCAATTTTCTCTTCTTTACTCTCTTTACTTTGATCGTACTTCATTTTGTTAATCAATAGAGAACTTCCTTTATATCGGTTGCTTAGAATCACTTCCGTATCTCGATAAATTGTTTGTACACCTATTCATCCCCCTCTAGGTGGTTATACTAGCTATATCAATTGGTATCAGAGCTCGTGTACTCACCTTGTTTGAAGTGTTTTACTTCAGAGTTAAAGATCCATGGCTAGTATGTTGGCTCCAAGGCTGGTAGAAGGGCAAAGCAATACCAGACCGCCTTACTTTGATGGAAAGGACTACAACATATGGAAAAACAAGATGAAGGCGTTCCTAAGATCAAAAGATCCTCTGGAATGGGATGTTGTAGAAAAAGGAATCATTCCTAAAGCTGCACCTGTTTCAGCAATAGGAAAAGACACTGTTGAGTCTAGCGAAATGACTCAGGAAGAGATAATCAAGAGACAAGCTCTTGATGCAAAAGCAATCTATTCTTTATATTGTGCTTTATCACCTACCGAATATAACAAAATATCTTCTTGTGATAGTAGAAGAAGTCTCGGGATAGATTACATTACTTACGAAGGAACCGATCGAGTGAAAGAAACCAGAATCAACATTCTCCTCGGTCAATACGAAGCCTTCGAATGAAATCGGGAGAATCTATAACCGACATGTTTAGTCGTTTTACGAGATATCGTGAATGGTCTTGAAAATCAAGGTCAACCAATTTTGATCCCATGAAGGTAAACAAGCTACTGCGTGGACTCTCCAAGGATTGGAATCACATAAAGACCTCAATCAGAGAGACCCAAAGAATCATGCCTCTATCTGTTGATGAATTGGTTGGAACTCTTCAGTCTTATGAAGTGGAACGAATCAATGAAGACGAAGATCATAAAGGTAAGAAATCCATTGCATTAAAATCCAATGATGATTCTGATGCTGCAGATTCTGAAGACGATATGGACGATGAGGACCTTGCTTTCATGATAAGGAGATTTAGAAAGCTAAATAGAAAAGGGAGAAGATTCAATCCAAGGAAACAAAGTTTTCAAAAGCAACAGGGACACATCAGACCCAACTGTCCTCTTCTGAGGAAGAAGAAAGGAAAAGCCGAAAGGTATCGAAAGGCTCTTAAAGCAAAAACCTAGAGTGATACAGAATGTGAAGAAAGTGATGATGATTATGCCAACATATGTCTGATGGCACAATCGAATTCAGATTCAAACTCGAAATGCACTTCAGATTCAGACACCGAATGTGAGGTAAGTAACTTCAAAATCCCTATTAAAGTTTCTAAATACATTGATGAGTTGTATTTTAGTCTTAAGACTTCTCTTAAAAGGATTTCTGAACTCAAAAAGGAAAATTCTGCCTTAAAACAACAAGAAAATATTTTGAAAGAAAAGGTGAAATGTTTAGATGTGAATGCTTCTTCTCTTAGAGAAAGTGAAGATAATCTCTCAAAAGAAAATGCATTCTTGAAAATGATATCTCAAACATTTCAAAAGATTTTCGATAGGATCCGAGAAACTAGAAAAAAATACTTTCTATTCAAAGACCTTATTTCAATAAATCTGGTTTGGGAATGACTGCTGAAACCATTCCTTTAATTGATTTTCCTAAAGTGAAAAAAAAGAATCAAACAGAGACCCACAAGAAATGATTACAAAAATCATTTTGAAAAAACCTTTGTAAAACCAGTAGGTCGCAATGCTCTTAGATGTTCAAAATGCAATAGTGCAGATCATTTTGAGAAAGAATGTCCTATGGTTTGGAGACCTGTCAATGAAGTTTAGGCAAAAACCGCATATCAGACTAACTCAAAAGGACCCAAGAAAATATGGGTACCAAAGAAAGCTTGAGTCTCCTTTTAAATGTAGGTCACTATCAAGAAAAAGGTGAAATGGTACCTGGATAGTGGATGCTCGAGACACATGATAGGAGATTCAAATTGCTTCATAAAGCTTGTTCAAGTGAATGGTGGAAAAGTCTCATTTGGAGGAAACAGCAAAGAAAAAATTGTGGGATTTGGAACTGTGAAAATTGGAAACCTCACAATAAGCAATGTTGCTTTAGTTGAAGGACTCGACTACAATCTGTTCAATGTCAGTCAGTTATGTGATACCGGTTTCAAAATCTACTTTCAAGAGGGTATATGTTCAGGAACCAGTAAAGACTCTACTCAGCCATTTATGAGACGAAGACATGGAAATATGTACCTCTTGGATGTGAAACCAGATGAATCGCAATGTTTAATTTCAATCCAAGACGAAGCAAGTTTATGGCACAGAAAGCTTGGGCACATCAATATGAAGCAGATAGCCAAAAATTCATCAAAGAAGCTTGTTCGTGGTCTACCCAATTTATCATATCAAAAGTCTGACCTATGTACACCATGCAGATTGGGAAAACAGGTAAGAAATTCCTTTAAACCAATAAATCAAGTTTCCACAAACCGTGTACTGCAGCTTCTGCATATAAATCTCTTTGGACCAACCAAAACACAGAGCATTGGAGGTAAGAAATATTGCATAGTAATTGTGGATGACTACTCACGATTCACTTGGGTGTATTTCCTGGCAAGTAAGTCTGAAACTTTCTCTTACTTTGAAAAATTTGCTAAAAAGGTTCAAAACGAAAAATGATATGTTATTTCAAGTATAAGAACAGATCATGGAGGTGAATTTGAAAATCAAGATTTTACAAGGTTTTGTGATGAATCTGGTTTTCAGCATTTGTTCTCCTCTCCGTATACTCAGAACAAAATGGAGTTGTGGAAAGAAAGAATAGATCGCTTCAAGAAATGGCTAGAACTCTTTTAATTGAAAGTAACATCTCTTCACGTTTTGGGCTGAAGCAGTTTTTACATCATGTTATATTATTAACAGAGTTTTTCTAAGGCCTATTCTAGAAAAACCCCTATGAATTATTCAAAGAAAAGAAGCCTATTGTTTCATATTTTCATGTGTTTGGATGCAAATGTTTTATACTGAAAACTGCAAATGATCGAGTTGGTAAGTTTGAAGAAAAGTCAGATGAAGGCATCTTCCTTGGATACTCAATCACAAGACAAGCGTACAGAGTCTACAACAAAAAGACTCAATCTGTGGAAGAATCCATGAATGTCAAATTCCAGGATTCGATGCAAAATGAATATATTCAGACTCATCTTGAAGATCCAAAACCTGCTTCAGACTCTACAAAGTCTAAAGAAACAGCTCAGACTTTGAAGGACCAGCAGTAAGTAACTGTTGAAGATTCAAGTGAAGGAAGTGATCATCACTCTGACAAATCAACCAGCAACTGGAAGCATAAGTCCAGTCATCCCAAAGATCTTATCATTAGCGACATTAATGAAGGAATTCACACTAGATCCAAAAGGCGCGAAGAGTCTAGTGTTGTGGCTCTTATTTCTGAAATAGAACCCAAAAGCATAGATGAAGCTTTATTTGACGAAAGCTGGATTGAAGCCATGCAAGAAGAGCTTAGGCAATTCAGTATCAATGATGTCTGGGAATTGACTCCAAAACCAAAAGGTAAAACAGTTATTGGAGCTAAATGGGTTTTCAGAAACAAGATGGACGAGAAAGGAAAGGTCGTAAGAAACAAAGTAAGACTCGTGGCCAAGGGATACATGCAAGAAGAAGGGATAGACTATGACGAGACTTACGCACCAGTAGCAAGGTTAGAAGCAATTCGTTTATTACTTGCATTTGTTTGTCATAGAAATTTCAGATTATTCCAAATGGATGTCAAAAGTGCCTTCTTAAATGGATTCATCCATGAGGAAGTCCATGTGGAACAACCACCTGGGTTTGAAGACCCAAGGAAACCAGACTCAGTATTCAGACTCAAAAAGGCCTTATATGGCTTAAAACAAGCACCTCGAGCTTGGTACGACAGGCTGAGTAAGTTTTTAATCCAAAACGGTTTTGTGAAAGGTAAAATAGACACTACTTTATTTGTTAAAAGGGAAAGCAAAAGTTTTGTGCTAGTTCAAATATATGTCGATGATATTATATTCGAATTCCCTAATGAAAGTCTGTGCAAGAAATTCTATAAGACTATGCAGGATGAATTTGAAATGAGCATGATGGGTGAGTTAACCTTCTTTCTCGGGCTTCAAGTGAAACAACTAAAGGAATAAACTTTTATTCATAAAAAAAAATAAGCTAATGATCTCGTCAAAAATTTTGGTCTGAACAATTGCAAGAAGGCTGAAATACCAATGTCAAGTTCCTTGAAGATAGACAAAGATGAAGAAGGAAAGAAAGTCAACCAGAAGCTATACAGGAGTATCATTGGCTCACTTCTTTATCATATTGCTTCTAGACCTGACATTTTGTTTAGTGTTTCCATTTGTGCCAGATTTCAAGCAAATCCTAAAGAATCTCATTTAAATGCTACAAAGCGTATTATTAAATACATTGCTTCAACTTCAAGCATCGGTCTATGGTATCCTAAAAGAGGAGACTTTACTCTTCTTGGATACTTAGACGCAGATCTAGCCGGTTGCAGAGTTGATAGAAAGAGCACCTCGGGTACCTGTGAACTACTTGAAGGCAGGACAGTATCTTGGTTTTCAAGAAAGCAAAGTACAGTAGCTCTCTCTACAACAAAAGCAGAGTATGTAGCTCTTGGAAGTTGTTGTTCACAAATTCTTTGGATAAAACAACAGCTAAGAGACTTTGGAATTGAAGATTCATGCACTGAGATTAATTGCGACAACACCAGCGCTATCAATCTCACTAAAAATCCAATTCTTCATTCAAGAGCAAAGCATATAGAGATTCGACATCACTTCATTAGAGATCATGTTCAAAATGGAGAAGTTTCGATTCAATATGTTGATTCAAAGAACCAACTGGCGGATATATTCACAAAGCTTTTGGAGAAAAATCAATTTGAAACCATCCATTCCAGACTCAACATTTTGAGGTATGAGGAAATCAAAGTCTAAAGACTTTCAGACTCAGACATACAAGACCTTGACTGTAAGTAATTCTCTCTCTCTCTCTCTCGAATCTTATCTTGAAGAGGTATGATCGTCAAACTGTGTTTAGTTATTGATCGACGTAATTGTTACATCGTTCCCTTTCAAAAAGGAAGTTAATTTTTTTAAATGACTATTTTCGCGAGAAAAAGGACAGTTATTTTGAAAAGGCATCTTTTTATTTTCCTTTGTGACGGTTCGTACTTCTCTCTTTTTAACCGATCGTGCACTGTTGATTTCTCTTCACTTTACTCTCAAAAACCCTAGAAAGCATCGATCTTCCATTCTCGTTTTCTTCACTTGTTTAATCTTCGAAAAAGTTGTCATCTTTCTTGGGAAAGTCAAGCAAGGAATCTTCCAAAAACTGAGAAAGATGTCGTCTTCAAGAAAGTCTTCGAGAATCGCAAGCAGGGGACCACGACGGATGAGTGAGGGGCCTACACACTTCGATCTCACCGAAGAATAAG
Organism: Eucalyptus caleyi; assembly: GCA_014182885.2. NCBI lineage: Eukaryota > Viridiplantae > Streptophyta > Magnoliopsida > Myrtales > Myrtaceae > Eucalyptus > Eucalyptus caleyi. The sequence continues at coordinate 14,314,656 of CM024471.2, forward strand.
TGTCTCCAGATCAGCAGTAGAGCCCACAACATTCTTAGTAGCGTCACTCTCCTCCATCTAGTCGTCAAGGCGTTGATCATCAACATGAGGAAGAAATCATCGAGGATGCAGATCATGTAAGAGTTCAAAAGCTCGCTTTTATTTATAAGGTGTATCGCGCTTTAAAAGGGACTCATACTCCTTTGAAGTATGTCGATGATTTTCTTAAAGACAAAGGGTATGGAAATGAATATATCTTTTTGTGAAAAATGGAAAGTTTGGCAATTGCTCGTAAAGAGGTGGCTAAAGAAACCCTTGCGAATATCCCAAGTGATCTTCGTGATTGGGGAGTTAATCACGTAGATGGGAATGATGATAACAAACTGTACAGCCAATTTCAACCGAAAATGGGTGTTGTGGTTGAAAATCGAGGAAAAATGGGAGATTTGTTCAGATCGAAGGAACAAAAGGATTTGTACTCAAAATTGCTGAAGCGTGGGGTGATAAACCCTAAGAGTATGGATTTTGATTTTCTGGATGCTGTGAATGTGAACTTGAGGAAAAAGTTTGGTTATCTTCAACTTGAAAAGTTCTGCTCCGACTCTACAGAGTCCTATGCTGAACTAACCGCATATTTCTATTCAAATCTTAGCTTCTTGGATGCAAATAGATTCTCTTTCAGCGTCAAAGATCAAGACTTTGTTGTGGATATGGATATGCTGGCAGATGTGTTAGGAGTTGAGAGAGGAAGATATCAATCAATCAAAGTTTCTATTGCTCGTGCTACATTGGAACGTGTTAAAGACAGGAGAACAGAGGAAAAGATTTCCTACTTAAGGATGAGTGCGTTCAACATCTTGCTTCACAAGATTGTGATCAATTGCCTTCGATCGAAATCAACTTCCAAGACTGATGTTTCAAGTTCAGAGGCAAAGCTGATGTATGCCATCCTCACTGGGAAAAGGTTTTCTCTTCCTCACACTGTTATGTTCCACATGTATAGAGCCATGATGAAGGACAGATGTCAACTTCCTTACCCAAGTCTTGTGACGAAGTTATTCAGACATCTGAATATTCAGCCTCCGCAAATCTTTTGTGTTCGATTGTGTGATCATATGGTGGTAGGACTGAAAATGGTGACCAAAATGCGTCTGAATGAATTGAACAAGGCGTTGGAGAAATTCAAGGAGAAGACTCCAGTCAAAGCTCATCAACCCTCTTCTTCATCAAAATGGAAAGGAAAGGAGCCCTTGGTTGCTTCAAGTAAGAAAAGAAGAGCTCTTATTGTTGATGAAGATGATGATGAAAACCTCACCATTTCTGCAATGGCTTTGAAGAATTTAAGTTGTTCTGTTCCAGAGAAAGAATCGGAACAAATGACGAAAGCAACAGAGGAGAAGGAAGCAGAGGAGAAGGGAGAAGAAGAAAGAAAAGCTGAAAATGAAAGAGCTGAGAAAGAAGAAGAAGAGAAAAGAAAAGAAGGAGAACCTAAGGAACACTCTTCCCCACCTGAAGGCATGGAAACAAGAGGAGATCAAGAGAAAAGAGGGAAGTCCTCATATCCTGATGCAAGTGAGGGCGTCAGTCACTCTCCTGCAAACCCGTAGGACATTTATGCTTCTCAATTTCCAGAAGAAGGTCATGAAGTTTCATCGCCAAACCTGCGAGATTATGCTGATCTACCATCGTCTGCATTTACTCAATCAGATCGGGCCGAAGCAAGTACTCAGACTGATAATGCAACAGATTTTCGCAGAATCATGGATATTCTCTTAGAGATGCGCGGTCAAATCTATGCTCTGGGATGCGAGGTTCAAAACTTGCAAAATGCGGGTCAAGTTTCTTCATGTTCATTGAATGATCAGATCCAAGTCCTCTCTATTCAGATTCAGGCCAATGCCAAGGGTGAGGAGATTACACAACTGAAAGAAGACTTGAAAAGGCTGGAAGGCATCGTTCAGTCTATGGGAGATTTCCAGCTTGTCCACGTTCCCAAGCAATCTTGACTTTATTCCATTTTCATCTCAACCTTTTTAATGCTGACAAAAAGGGGGAGACATACAAGAGATTTGAACTTTGACTTTTAATCGTGTGGATTGTTGGATTGTTTTGATTTTGTTTGACTTTGTTTTTGTGTCTGGATGAGAACTGAACTAGACTTGGACTTGACTGCTTCTATTAACTACTATTGATATCTTATGGAAGGATTTATCACATACAAGACTAACCTATTTTCTGTGGTTGCAGATTCTAGTGTTATTCATTTAGCCATTTATCTCTATAAGATATGCATATGTGTTTGAGAAATGTTTTGCAGGTCAAAGTTGTCCAAATCTACAGGAAAGTTTTGTCACCATCAAAAAGGAGGAGATTGTTGGAGAAATTTTCTTGAAGTGTTTTGAAGCTGACAAAACGTTTCCATCAGTCTAGTCTGAAGGTTTGCAGACTTTGCAATTTAAAGTCTGAAGACCTCCGAACAGCCAGACCCAAGACTCAAAGTCTATCCTCATTGACAGTCTCTAATCCGTTGAAGAAAGGTTATCCAAAACTGGATGTTTCATTAAGGATATGACCTTATCGACTGGAGAAGATCTCTTGGCTGGAAAAGACATAACGAAATTCTTTGATTGATCGAGATTGACTCGAAGATTAAGGATCCGATGATTGCCTAAATATTCTTGGAAAGTTCTACTTATGGAAACCGAGATCCTGATTGTATGGGCGAATAGGATTGATGGGCTATCGACACGTTCCTTTAATAGCTCGAATAATCTTCTTAATTGATTCCGTCCAACGGGTAGATTGGAGGAATTCCTTTGGTAAATGCCAACGGGTATGATGGCATAAAGAAGTATATAAGTAAGACATTCTAAGTTGTTCAAGGTGTGCGCGATAGAAGAATTCCAAAGTCTGAAGCTTCCCGTTGTTTAGACAATTCCTTTTAGCGAAACTTTGTATATGATGTAGCTAGTATAATCACCTAGAGGGGGTGAATAGGTGTAAAAACAATTTCTCGAGATACCACAACGATACTAGGTAGACGATAGAAAGGCAGTACTCTTTTGATTAACAAAATGAATTACGATCAAAGTAAAGTAAAGAGTAAGGAAGAGAAGATTAAACACAAGGTTTATAGTGGTTCGGCTTATCCCAAGCCTACGTCCACTCTTCCGCACTGACAGCCTATCGGCTGGATTCCACTATGAACAAAAGAGATGTTACAACACAGTTCTTCCTTGATTCCATAGTGTAGATATTCTACCACACTTCCTCAAGGTTTCTCACAAATATAAACACTCTTTTGCGTACAAGTTTTCGCTCAAATGTATTGACTAAAAACAAGGAGCTTCAGACTTTGGAATTCTTCTATCGTGCACATCTCGAACAACTAGAACGTCTTCCTTATATACTCCTTTATGCCATCATACCCGTTGGCATTCACAAAAGGAATTCTTCTAATCTTCCCGTTGGATAGAATCAATTAGGAAGATCATTCGAGCTATTAAAGGAACATGTCGATAGCCCATCAATCATGTTCGCCCATACAATCAGGATCTCAGTTTCCATAAGTAGAACCTTCCACGAATATTTCGCCAATCATCGGATCCTCAATCTCGATCAATCAAAGGATTCCATTACGTCATATCCAGCCAAGAGATCTTCTCTAGTCGATAAGGTCATATCCTTAGTAAAACATCCAGTTCTGGATAGCCTTTCTTCAACGGATTAGAAACTGTCAATGAGGATAGACTTTGAGTCTTGAGTCTGGCTGTCCGGAGGTCTTCAGACTTTAAACAGCAGAGTCTGCAAACCTTCAGACTAGACTGATGGAAACGTTTTGTCAGCTTCAAAACATTTCAAGAAGATTTCTCCAACAATCTCCCCTTTTTGATGGTGACAAAACTTTCCTGCAGATTTGGACAACTTTGACCTGCAAAACATTTCTCAAACACATATGCATATCTTATAAAGGTAAATGGCTAAATGAATAACACTAGAGTCTGCAACCACAAAAAATAGGTTAGTCTTGTATATGATAAAGCCATCCATAAGATATCAATAGCAGTCAAGTCTATATTCAAATTCAGTTCTCATCCAGACACAAAAATAAAGTCAAACAGAAAGTCAAACATCAAAACAATCTAATCCAAACGATTAAAAAATTAAAGTTTGATTCAAATCTTGCAATCTCTCCCCCTTTTTGTCAGCATTAAAAAGGTTGAGATGAAAATGGAATAAAGTCAAGATTGCTTGGGAACGCGAACAAGCTGGAAATCTCCCATGGACTGAACGATCCCTTCCAGCCTTTTCAAGTCTTCCTTCAGTTGTGCAACCTCCTCACCCTTGGCATTGGCCTGAATCTGAACAGAGAGGGCTTGGATCTGATCTTTCAATGAACCTGAAGAAGCTTGACCTGCATTCTGCAAGTTATGAACCTCGCATCCCAGAGCATAAATTTGACATCGCATCTCCAAGAGAATATCCATAATTCTGCGAAAATCAGCTGAGTTATCGGTCTGCGTACTTGCTTCAGCACGATCTGATGGAGTAATTGCAGACGATGGCAGATCATAATCACGCAGATTTGGCGATGAAGCATCATGTTCTTCCTCAGGAAAATGAGATGCATGAATGTCTTCTAGGTCTGCTGGTGAGCGACTAACTCCCTCACTGTGAGTGGGATAAGAGGACATTCCTCTTTTCTCATGATCTCCCCCTCTTTCCATGCCTTCAGGTGGGGAAGAGTGTTTTTCATGCTCTCTTTCCTCTTGATTTTCTCTCTCTTCTTCTTCTTCAAACCTTTCCTCCTCAGCTTCTTTTTCTCCAGCTTCTCTTTCTTCTTCTTCTTTCTCTTGTCCTTCTTTCTCCTCTGCTTCTTTCTCCTGTCTTTCCATTGGTTCTGGAACAGGATGACTTAGCTTCTTCAATGCTATGGCAGAAATGGTGATGTCATCATCATCATCTTCATCTTCAACAATAAGAGCTCTTCTCTTCTTGGATGGAGCGACCATGGGCTCCTTCCCTTTTCTTTTTACTGTAGAAGAGATTTGTTGAGATTTAACAGGAGTCTTCTCTTTGAATTTCTCCAACGCCTTGCTTAGTTCCTTCAGACGCATTTTCGTCACCATTTTCAGTCCTACTACCATATGATCGCACAATCTTACATAGAGGATTTGTGGAGGCTGAATATTTAGATGTCTGAATAATTTCGTCACAAGACCTAGATAAGGGAGTTGACCTCTGCCCTTAGCCATAGCTCTATACATGTGAAACATAACAGTGTGAGGAAGTGAAAACTTTTTCCCATTAATGATGGCATACATCAGCTTTGCCTCTGAACTTGAAACATCAGTCTTGGAAGTTGATTTCGGTCTGAGTCAATTGATCACAATCTTGTGAAGCAGAATGTTAAATGCACTCATCCTCAAGTAGGAAATCTTTTCCTCTGTTCTTCTATCCTTAACAAGCTCTAATGTTGCACGAGCAATAGAAACATTGATCGGTTGATATCTTCCTCTCTCAACTCCAATCACATCTGCCAGCATATCCACATCAACCACAAAGTCCTGATCTCGGACACTAAAAGATATTCTATTCGCATCCAAGAAACTAAGATTTGAATAGAAATATGCAGTTAATTGAGCATAGGCCTCTGTGGTGTCAGAGCAGAACTTTTCAAGTTGAAGATAACCGAACTTTTCCCTCAAGTTCACATTCATAGCATCCAGAAAATCAAAATCCACACTCCTAGGGTTTATCACCCCACACTTAAGCAATTTTGAGTATAATTCCTTCTGTTCCTTTGATTTAAACAACTCTCCCCTTTTTCCTCGAATTTTGGCTGGAACACCCATTCTTGGTTGAAATTAGCTATACACTTTGTCATCATCATTTCCATCTACCAGATTAAGTCTCCCAACACGCGGATCACTTGGGATATTTGCAAGGGTTTCTTCAGCCACCCCTTTTGGAGCAATTCCCAAACTTTCCATTTTCCGCAAAAAGATGTACTCATTCCCATACCCTTTGTCCTTAAGAAACTCATCGATGTAGTTCAATGGAGTACCAGTCTTCTTTAAAGCATGATAAAGCTTATAAAGAAAAGAGGGCCTTTGAATTCTTACAGGATTTGCATCTTCAACGATTTCTTCCTCATGTTGATGACCAGCACCCTGTGGACTAGATGGTGGAGAATGACGCTGTTGAGAATGTTGTGGGCTCTGTTGCTGATTAAGAGACTCCTCTTCTTCGGTGAGATCGAAGTGCGTAGGCCCCTCACTCATTCGCCGTGGTCCCCTGCTTGCGATTCTCGAAGACTTTCTTGAAGACGACATCTTTCTCAGTCTTTGAAAGATTCCTTGCTTGACTTTCCCAAGAAAGATGACAACTTTTTCGAAGATTAAACAAGGGAAGAAAACAAGAATGGAAGATCGATGCTTTCTTAGGGTTTTTGGAGAGTAAAGCGAAGAAGAATCAACAGTGCATAACCAGTTAAAAGGAGAGGTATACGGAACGTCATAAAGGAAAATAAAAGATGCCTTTTTCAAAAATAATTGCCTTTTTCGAGAAAATAGTCATTTCAAAAATAACTTTTTTTTCGAAAAGGAAACGTTGCTATAATCACGTCAATTAAAGATAGCAATAATAAAACACGGTTGATAATCATACATTTTCAAGATGAGATTCGAGAGAGAGAATAACTTACAGTCAAAGTCTTGTTTGTCTGAGTCTGAGAGTCTCTAGACTTTAACTTCTTCAAACCTCAAAATGTTGAGTCTGGAACGGATAATTTCAAATTGATTTTTCTCCAAAGGCTTTGTGAATATATCCGCTAGTTGGTTCTTTGAGTCAACAAACTGAATCGAAACTTCTCCATTTTGAACATGATCTCTTATGAAGTGATGTCGAATCTCTATATGCTTTGCTCTTGAGTGAAGAATTGGATTTTTAGTAAGATTGATTGCATTGGTGTTGTCGCAGTTAATCTCCGTGCATGAATCTTTAATTCCAAAGTCTCTTAGCTGTTGTTTTATCCACAAAATTTGTGAACAATAACTTCCGAGAGTTACATACTCTGCTTCTGCTGTAGAAAGAGTTACTGTAGTTTGTTTCCTTGAAAACCAAGATATTGTCATGCCTCCAAGTAGTTGACAGGTACCCGAGGTGCTTTTTCTATCAACTCGCATCCAGCTAGATCTGCGATGATATTTTTATTTTAAAATAAAATTATATTTTATTTTATGATTTATTTTATTTTATTTTATTTTCGAGTATCCAAGAAGAGTAAAGTCTCCTTTTAGGATACCAAAGGCCGATGCTTGAAGTTGAAGCAATGTATTTGATAATTACGCTTTGCAGCACTTAAATGAGATTCTTTAGGATCTGCTTGAAATTTGCACAAATGCAAACACTAAACAAAATGTCAGGTCTAGAAGCAATGTATTTGATAAGTAAGATAAAGAAGTGATCCAATGATACTCCTGTATAGCTTCTGGTCGACTTTCTTTCCTCCTTCATCTTTGTCTATCTTCAAGGAACTTGACATTGGTATTTCAACCTTTTTGCAATTGTTCAGTCCAAACTTTTTGACGAGATCATTAGCGTATTTTTCTTGATGAATAAAAGTTCCTTCCTTCAGTTGTTTCACTTGAAGCCCGAGAAAGAAGGTTAACTCACCCATCATGCTCATTTCAAATTCATCCTGCATAGTCTTAGAAAATTTATTTCACAAACTTTCATTAGGAGATCCAAATATAATATCATCGACATATATTTGAACTAGTACAAAACTTTTGCTTTCTCTTTTAATAAACAGAGTAGTGTCTACTTTACCTTTCACAAAACCGTTTTGAATTAAAAACTTACTTAGCCTGTCGTACCAAGCTCACGGTGCTTGTTTTAAACCATATAAGGCCTTTTTGAGTCTGAATACTGAGTCTGGTTTCCTTGGGTCTTCAAACCAGGTGGTTGTTCCACATAGACTTCCTCATGGATGAATCCATTTAGGAAAGCACTTTTGACGTCCATTTGGAATAACCTGAAATTTTTATGACAAGCAAATGCAAGTAATAAACGAATTGCTTCTAACCTTGCTACTGGTGCGTAAGTCTCGTCATAGTCTATCCCTTCTTCTTGCGTATATCCTTTGGCCACGAGTCTTGCTTTGTTTCTTATGACTTTCCGTTCTCGTTCATCTTGTTCCTGAAAACCCATTTTGCACCAATAATAGATTTACCTTTTGGTTTAGGAGTTAACTCCCAAACATCATTAATGCTGAATTGCTTGAGTTCTTCTTGCATAGCTTCAATCCAGCTTTCATCAGTTAAAGCTTCTTCTATGCTTTTGGGTTCTATTTTAGAAATAAGAGCCATAGCACTAGACTCTTCGTACCTTTTGGATCTTGTGCGAATTCCTTCATTGATGTTGCCAATAATAAGATCTTTGGGATGACTGGACTTATGTTTCCAGTTGTTGGTTAATTTGTCAGATTGATGGTCACTTCCTTCACTTGAATCTTCAACAGTCACTTGTTGCTGGTCCTTCAAAGTCTGAGCTGTTTCCTGAGATTTAGACTTTGTAGAGTCTGGAGCAGGTTCAAGCTCTTCAAGATGAGTCTGAATAGATTCATTTTGCATAGAATCTTGGAATTTGACATTCATTGATTCCTCCACAGATTGACTCTTCTTGTTATAAACTCTGTAGGCTTTGCTTGAGGTTGAATATCCAAGGAAGATGCCTTCATCTGATTTTTCTTCAAACTTGCCAATTCGATCATTTGCATTTTTCAATATAAAACATTTGCATCCAAACACATGAAAATATGAAACAATAGGCTTCTTTTCTTTGAATAATTCATAGGGTTTTTTTTTTTTTTCTAGAATAGGCCTTAGAAAAACTCTATTGATAATATAACAAGCTGTAGAAACTGCTTCAGCCCAAAATCGTGAAGAGATGTTGCTTTCAATTAAAAGAGTTCTAGCCATTTCTTGAAGCGATCTATTCTTTCTTTCCACAACTCCATTTTGCTCTAGAGTATATGGAGAAGAGAATACATGCTGAAAACCAGATTTATCACAAAAGTTTGTAAAATCTTGATTTTCAAATTCACCTCCATGGTCTGTTCTTATACTTGAAATAACATACCATTTTTCATTTTGAACCTTTTTAGCAAATTTTTCAAAATAAGAGAAGGTTTCAGACTTACTTGCCAGGAAATATACCCAAGTAAATCGTGAGTAGTCATCCACAATTACCAGGCAATATTTCTTACCTCCAATGCTTTGTGTTTTGGTTGGTCCAAAAAGATCCAAATGCAGAAGCTGCAGTACATGGTTAGTGGAAACTTGATTTATTGGTTTAAAGGAATTTCTTACTTGTTTTCCCAATATGCACGGTGTACATAGATCAGCCTTTTGGTATGATAAATTGGGTAGACCACGAACAAGCTTCTTTGCTGAGATTTTGGCTATCTGTTTCATATTAATGTGCCCAAGCTTTCTGTGCCATAAGCTTGCTTCGTCTTGGATTGAGATTAGACATTGCGATTCATCTGGTTTCACATCCAAGAGGTAGATATTTCCATGTCTTCGACCCATGAATGATTGAGTAGAGTCTTTACTGGTTCCTGTACATATTCCCTCTTGAAAGTAGATTTTGAAACCGGTATCGCACAGCTGACTGACACTGAGCAAATTGTAGTTGAGTCCTTCAACTAAAGAAACATTGCTTATTGTGAGATTTCCAATCTTTACAGTTCCAAATCCCACTATTCTTCCTTTGCTATTTCCTCCAAATGAGACTTTTCCGCCATTCACTTGAACGAGCTTTATGAAGCACTTTGAATCTCCTGTCATATGTCTTGAGCATCCACTATCCAGATACCATTTTACATTTTTCTTGATAGTGACCTGCATTTAAAAAGAGACTCAAACTTTCTTTGGTACCCATATTTTCTTGGGTCCATTTGAGTTAGTATGAAATGCGGTTTTTGCCCATACTTTCTTAACAGGTTTCCAAACCATAGGACATTCTTTTTCAAAATGATCTGCACTATTGCACTTTGAACATCTGAGAGCATTGCGGCCTACAGGTTTTACAAAGATCTTTTTAAAATGATTTTTGTAAGTATCTCTTGTCGGTCTTTGCTTAATTCTTTCTTTTACCTTTGGAAAATCAATTAAAGGAATAGTTTCAGTAGTCATTCCCAAACCAGATTTGTTGAAATAAGGTCTTTGAACAGAAAGAATTTTTTCCAGTTTTTCAGATCCTATAAAAATTTTTTAGAAATATTTGAGATATCATTTTTCAATAGAACATTTTCTTTCGAAAGATTATCTTCACTTTTTCTAAGAGAAGAAACATTCATATCTAAACATTTCACTTTTTCTTTCAAAATATTTTCCTGTTGTTTTAGTGCAGAATTTTCTCTTTTGAGTTCGGAAATCCTTTTAAGAGAAGTTTTAAGACTAAAACACAACTCATCAATGTATTTAGAGACTTTAATAGGGATTTTGAAGTTACTTACCTCAAATTCACTGTCTGAATCTGATTCTGTCTCGGAGTTTGAATCTGAATCTGATTGTGCCATTAGACATATATTGGCATAATCATCATCACTTTCTTCACACTCTGTATCACTCCAGGTTTCTGCTTTAAGAGCTTTTCGATACTTTTCAGCTTTTCCTTTCTTCTTCCTCAGAAGAGGACAGTTTGGTCTGATGTGTCCCTTTTTCTTACATTCAAAGCAGACTACATCTTTGTTTGATTCATCATCCTCAATAGACCTAGTCTGTTGCTTTTGAAAACTTTGTTTATTTGGATTGAATCTTTTTCCTTTTCTGTTCAGCTTTCTGAATCTTCTTATCATGAGAGCAAGCTCCTCATCATCCATATCGTCTTCAGAACCTGTAGCATCAGAATCATCTTTGGATTTTAATGCAATGGATTTCTTATCTTTAGGGTCTTCGTCTTCATTGATTCGCTCCACTTCATAAGACTGAAGAGTCCCAACCAACTCATCAATAGATAGTGGCATAATTCTTTGGGTCTCTCTGATTGAGGTCTTTATGTGATTCCAATCCTTAGAGAGTCCACGTAGTAGCTTGTTTACCTTTATGGAATCAGAAATTGGTTGACCTTAATTTTCAAGACCATTCATGATTTCTGTAAAACGACTAAACATGTCAGTTATAGATTCTCCCGATTTCATTCTGAAGGCTTCGTATTGACCGAGGAGAATGTTGATTCTAGTCTCTTTCACTCGATCGGTTCCTTCATAGGTAATATGTAATCTATCCCAGACTTCTTTAGCTGTAACACAAGAAGATATTCTGTTATATTCAGTAGGAGATAAAGCACAATATAATGAATAAATTGCTTTTGCATCAAGAGCTTGTCTCTTGATTATCTCTTCCTGAGTCATTTGACTAGACTCCACAGTATCTTTTCCTCTTTCTGAGACAGGTGCAGCTTTAGGAATGATTCCTTTTTCTACAACGTCCCATTCTAGAGGATCCTTTGATCTTAGGAACGCCTTCATCTTGTTTTTCCATATGTTGTAATCATTTCCATCAAAGTAAGGTGGTCTGGTATTGCTTTGCCCTTCTACCAGCCCTGGAGCCAACATACTAGCCATGGATCTTTAACTTTAAAGTAAAACACTTCAAACAAAGTGAGTACACAAGCTCTGATACCAATTGATGTAGCTAGTATAATCACCTAGAGGGGGTGAATAGGTGTAAAAACAATTTCTCGAGATACCACAACGATACTAGGCAGACGATAGAAAGGCAGTACTCTTTTGATTAACAAAATGAATTACAATCAAAGTAAAGTAAAGAGTAAGGAAGAGAAGATTAAACACAAGGTTTATAGTGGTTCGGCTTATCCCAAGCCTACGTCCACTCTTCCGCATTGACAGCCTATCGGCTGGATTCCACTATGAACAAAAGAGATGTTATAGCACAGTTCTTCCTTGATTCCACAGTGTAGATATTCTACCACACTTCCTCAAGGTTTCTCACAAATATAAACACTCTTTTGCGTACAAGTTTTCGCTCAAATGTATTGACTAAAAACAAGGAGCTTCAGACTTTGGAATTCTTCTATCGCGCACTACTCAAACAACTAGAACGTCTTCCTTATATACTCCTTTATGCCATCATACCCGTTGGCATTCACCAAAGGAATTCTTCCAATCTTCCCGTTGGACAGAATCAATTAGGAAGATCATTCGAGCTATTAAAGGAACATGTCGATAGCCCATCAATCATGTTCGCCCATACAATCAGGATTTCGGTTTCCATAAGTAGAACCTTCCACAAATATTTTGTCAATCATCGGATTCTTAATTTCCGAATCAATCTCGATCAATCAAAGGATTCCATTACGTCATATCCAGCCAAGAGATCTTCTCCAGTCGATAAGGTCATATCCTTAGTAAAACATCCAGTTCTGGATAGCCTTTCTTCAACGGATTAGAAACTGCCAATGAGGATAGACTTTGAGTCTTGAGTCTGGCTGTCCGGAGGTCTTTGAGACTTTCAAGAAATTTCTCCAACAGCTTTAAGCAGAGTCTGCAAACCTTCAAGGAAAAGACTAGACTGGATGGAAACGTTTTGTTAGCTTCAAAACATTTCAAGAAGATTTCTCCAACAAGATAATCAACTATTAGAAAGGTGCTGTCTATATCATTCATGCTTGGACATTCCAATTTGAAATCCCTGTATCTGCTATGAACATACACAGGAATTTTCTCGTCTATCGAGACAAAAACTAGTTGTCATTTTGGCCAAAACTCTCAGTCAACCAACATTCTCATATTATTCTATAATGGACTTGAAATGAATGCAAGAAAAAAAACTAAGTTTACACATCAATGAAAAACCACTGTTGTAAAACTGACATACATTTATCCATATGATTATTTGACAACATCAGTTTACAACACTCTTACAAAAAGCAACAACAGAATACAAAGCAACATTTGATATGGCATTTTCGGCCATAGCGGTGCCCAGCACTTGACGTACTCTTATTTATTATGGCTAGGCCTTTGATGTCTGTATTGTCTTCAAAACATGCTTCCAAATCCTAAGTACGAATATTGAAATGAATATAAAGAAGGTCATCACTTTTCTGTTTTGTCTTCCCATACATTGGTGTGGGATTTGTCCCAGGTTGCGTTTTCAATGGTCTTGTAGTGATACTTTTTTTTGACATAAACACACTTATATATTGATTAGAAATTGAAGTTACATCCTGCAGCTAAAGCATCCGCGTACAATAGGTCCTGAAGAGGCAACGGAAGAGAAAAAGAAAAAGATTGGGCCGGGTGAGCTAACTGGGCTTTGGCGGCCCAGTCAGCCACTAGGTTTGCCGATCGGCGACAGTGTCGCACAGAGAGAAGCGAGAAGTGGGATAGCCAAAATAGGGTTTCTGCAAGCACTGGCCTTTGCTCCCATGGCGGCAGGCGACGACCTTGGACGATCTCGACGAGATGAAGACAGTCGGTATGAAGATCGATGTTGGTTTCGTGGAGGCCTCGATGATAGAGGCGTTGGAGAGACAGATTCAACGCCTGAAGCTCTGACTCGAAAGGTGAGTTTGCTGGAAAACATTTGGAGTAAATATCAGTGAGTTGACCGTGGGCATCTCGACAAATACTGGCCATTGATCCTTCCGAATTGCCCTGTTGATAACTTCCATCGATAGAACATTGCAGGACGCCCTGTGCCGGAGGTCGCCAAAGATGGTCTGGTGAAACAGAGTCAAGGCCAGAGCTTGAAGTCGATCGATGGGTACAGACAACCGAAGACTGATATGCGGATAGTTGCGCCAGAGCCGATTCCACAACCATAGAGGGAGTTGGACGATTTTTCCGAAAGATAAAATGGTTCCTTTTCTTCCAGATCTGCCAAAAGATGGTGGCCACCACCGCTAGCCCGGGAGATGGATCAGGTAACAGTACATAGTCCATTAACCACTGAGAAATACTAGAAACGGAAACAATAGAAGATGATAGAGCAATCTGTGAATGTGACCAGATGGTACTTGTCCATGAACACTGAAGTAGTAGATGTTCAATTGTCTCAGGAACAGATTGGCAGCAGATTGGACAGAAAGGGTCGGGAACAATCCGACGGTTGAAGAGGTTAGATCGGGTAGCAAGAGCGTTCTGGCAGACAGGAGAAAAGTACGGATTTTGGGAATAGTCTTCATGGACCAGATTTGCCGCCAGAGATTCTGATTAGTCTGGTAAGTATGAGAACCCTGTATCTCTTGGAGTTGACTGTTTGAGTGAATCAGTGCATGATAATTGCTCTTGACCGTGTATTGACCTGTCGCATTAGCTGACCATATTAGTTTATCTGCAGAAAATAGTGGTCTGATAGGTAAAGATAAAATTTGTTGAACCACTTGTTCATCGAAAAACTCCCTAATGAGAGGAATCTTCCAGGATTGAGTATCCTGATCAATAATATCTGCCACTCTAACCGGTTCTTGGTGTGCTAAAGGTCCGTAGATTATGCCCATAGGTAACCAGCGAGCACCCCGTATAAGAATAGAAGCCCCATTCCCAATGCAGACCCAGCTTAGGTTCGGTAGAATAGAATCTCGCCTTTAAGAATACTCGCCACCCCCTGGGAGGGGCGATTTCCTCGGCCACAGATAGAAAATCTGAAGAACGAAAATACAAAGCTTTAAACAAAGATCCCCATAGGGAGTGAGGGTTTTCTAACATTCGCCAAGCCTGTTTTCCCAAAAGTGCCTTGTTTAAAGAGAGCAGATCACGAAATCCCATTCCCCCTTGAAATTTCTGAGTTTTCAAAACTTCCCAGCGCTTCCAATACACCCCTCCTTTCTGCAGATTAGTTCGCCACCAGAATTTCGCAATGCACTTCTCAATAGATGAACAGATAGAGATAGGCAACTGAAAAATCATCATCGCATATTGAGGAATAGCCTGAATAACAGATTTGATTAGAATTTCCTTACCCCCCTTAGAAATAAACTTCTCCTTCCATCCCTCAAGCTTAGCATTAACGCGGGCAATAATCCATGAGAACATTTCTTTCCTAGACCACGCCTTTGATCCGACGGTAGACCTAGATATTTTCCAAGTGCGTTGTAAAATTGGGACACGTAGCTCCTCACCATATGTTGCCGTAAAGTGCTAGGACAGTTCTTGGAAAATAGAAGACCAGATTTGTTCCGATTAATTAACTGACCAGTAGCCACACAATAAAGATTTAAAAGATTTGCTAAATTATGGCATTCGGAAGTTGTTCCAGCTAGGAAGAAGATGGCGTCATCAGCAAAAAAAAATAAATGCGATAAAATAGGACTCCATCTGTTCAACCGCAATCCTTTAAGATGCCCGAAACTTATTGCTTGAGTAATTAACAGTGATAGAACATCCGCGACCAGAATAAATAGATAAGGTGAGATGGGATCACCTTGTCGCAAACCTCGAGTGGGAGAGAAGTAGGGTAGGATTTCCCATTAAACTTTACACCAAGTGAGGAGGTAGTAACACATAGCATTATCCAATCGACCCACCTTGGATGAAATTGAAGCTTAAGAAGGTAATCTCGTAAGAAATCCCATTCAATTCTGTCGTAGGCTTTTTTCATATCTGTCTTCAGAATAGCATTGAAAGCTTTAGTAGTCGGATGCGTGCGAAAATGATGTAGGACCTCTTGTACGATTAAAATATTGTCCTGGATCTGTCGGCCTTGGACGAAAGCCGATTGTTCTTTAGAAATCAGAACAGGCAAGAAAGGTTTGAGGCGATTAGCAAGCACCTTGGATATAATTTTGTATGCAAAGTTGCATAAACTGATAGGGCGGTATTGATCGAGTGTTTCAGGTTGGGAAGTTTTGGGAATGAGGGTAAGGATAGTCTGGTTAATCCCTGGAGGCATTTCCTTATATAGCATAAAATTCTGGACTAATTCAAACAGGCTGTATTTAACCGTGTCCCAATTCTCTTGATAAAACAGGCCCGTGAAGCCATCCGGTCCCGGAGCTTTGGTGGCTGCCATCTGAAATGTAGCCTGGCGAACTTCCTCAAGGGTAAGCGCAACGGTAAGCTGATGATTCATCTCCGGTGTGACAATAGACCTGCATTGGTCGAGCAGCGGAAGGTAATTACGAGGCCCTTCGGAAGTATAGAGTCTGGAAAAATAGGAGAGAGTCATCGTCTGAAGGCCTGGTAAGTCTCGGATCCATTGCTGATTTTCATCTTGTAATGTGGTGATTCGATTCCGTTGGCGACGCTGAATAGTAGATGCATGAAAGAAACGAGTATTTTTATCGCCCCATTTGAGCCATTTAATTCTAGATCTTAAGGCCCAATATTGTTCCTCTCGCTGCCAGACTTGTCTTATTTCATCTTTCAAAAGTAAGATTTGTTGCTTGTCAACCAGAGAAGCCATTCTGTTGATCGCATCAACTCGAATAGAAGCCATTCTGTTGATCGCATCAAATGGGTTGACAATAATCTGCCGACTAAAAACACCATGAGCATTAACTTGAACTTGTTAAAATCGTGTGGCGTTCTCAAGTCGTATAAGGAAATTCCACGTTTTAAACTTTGGCATCGATTTCAAAGACTAAAAAGAATAACATGATGGGAACTTACAATGTGACTAGAAAAAGCTCTAGCAAATTTTCATTGTGGCCCACAAAAACTCCAGCATGAGAGGCTCGCATTCTTGTCTAGGATTTGGCTTTCTCTCGCTTAATTTATGATGTTAGATTCTTCAACAAAAATGTTAATATTCTTCTGATAATTCTCTCAAAATGAAATACCCACCAAGAAGGGTTTTCGAGGCTCCAGGATTAAGGGGAATTAGTTGGTAGAAGAATACCGCAAGTACCACAACTTGGCAAGGGGGACACATAAGTACCAAAATTTCCAAAAGGTACACTTAAGTGCCACTTTTTTGAAAAATTGGAAACTTAGGCTAGAAGAGGAAGAATGGAAGGAAAAAAAAAGAAATTTTTTTATGTCAATACTTGCTTTTACGTCAACGATTTTCGAGCAAAATTGGTTGGATGGACTCAATAGGCAAAACGTTAAAATGTTTATGATTCAATTGGCATATTAAAATGGTTTATAACTGAATTGATAAAAATATAATAGCTTTTGGACTTTTTGGACAATTTTCCCTCTTTCCTTTTGTTTACCCAATTTTCACATAATGTTACTTAATCAATGAGTAAACTTAATAGCCATTTGAGAAACACTATCTAAATCCTAAATCTTTTTGAAAAGTTGCAATATAGTCCTTTTGAACATCATCCACTGAAATGTCTTTATAGGTCATCACTTAAAGTGGTTGGCAATTTGTTGGCCACCAAAAGTTTCCATATTTTTCAATTTCACTAATGGTACATTCATCTCTTTGGCACAACACATTACTCAAAAAGAGAAATTGACTTGCAAAAGTCCTAATTGGAGAGAACATTCACCAATCCTAGTTATTGGTAGGTTGGAAGTTAGGCATAAATGCATTGTTGGTGACTTTTGACTTATCAATTACACCTTTCAAGGTGCAATCCAACATGTATAGCCTACTATTGGCCCAATGTGCAATTCTTGTCTACTTGGAAAAACTCAAGTGCTTCCAAAGGTTTCGCTAGATGGAAGCGTATGATTTGGTTGATTGGTTAACATACATTGTGGCCCCTTCAGTTGAGCGTGAAAAATACTTCATATTGGCTAAGCTTTGTCTTTAGATAGTTAATTGGTTTTCTTTAAACACATATATAGAAAAATCGATAAATGAGGGCCACCTCGTGTTCAAAAGCTGCGAGCTGAGAGAGAGAGAGAGAGAGAGAGAGAGAGAGAGAGAGAGAGAGAGAGAGAGAGAGAGAGAGAGAGAGAGAAGTAATTGTTACTTCAATCAGCTATTTTAAATAAATAAAAAATTAGGAATACGGGCGCAAAGGTCCAATCACCTCTAGCTCTCTTAAGAACACAACACATTAAAAAATGGATTAATACTAGGTTCGTTGTATTGAAGGAAATATTTTATAGGAGATGATTGGATGAATTTTGGTTCTTCCATGTGTCTATTATGTTCTTTCTTTTGAAGGAAGAACACTTTTGATCTTTTCCTAACTTAATTTTTTATTACAAATTCATTTTTTTTTTAATTTCCAAAAATTCTAACAACATCAATGCAATAGTGCTGATGGTGCGATGATGATTGCTGAAAATTGACATAGGTCACTTTGTTAATGCATCCAAAATGCGAGTTATTTAAAAGGATTATTTTTAGTAATTTCTTATTTGCTATTTTTTTCAAGTTTATTTTATTTAAAATTGGTTAGTTTATTTGGTATGTCATTTTCTATATTTAAGGAGAAAAGCTATTAAGAATTGGAGTTTTGATTGGATTGGGCATATGTTGGGCATATGTTGCTAAAATTATAGTTTAATACAAATTAATTTTGGTTGGACCCTATCGCAACTCATTCAAACTAATCTAGCACACTGATTTGACAAGTCTACTCCCAACTAAATAATAGAGATGTTAAAAAGAAAAAAATGGAGCTTGGTGTACAACCCCACATTTGCATGCTGGGGCAATGTGAGACCTGTTCCTAAAACCACTTTGATTGGTTAGTTATTGGTGAATTGGAAGTCATGCATAAATTGCATTATTGGTGACTTGACTTGGCAATAATACCTGTTTATATCGGTGATTGCATTATTTTTACTTTGCAACTTTAATGTGGTTTATTCTAGTATTATTATTTTTTTGTCCACCCTACTTTAACTCTTGGCTCACTTTTAGACTTTTGCCAGACTTCGTTGAGATTCACACATGAAACTAAACGTATCCACCTCAGTCCTCCTGAGAAAGTGGGGAATTAAACGCCCCACCTTCCTCTTCCCATGAGGAAAAGGTAGCCATTGGGGCAACTCTCTTTATAACTAAATACACTCTGTTTATACAAAAAAAAAAAAAAAAGGCAAAATCACCCTTGATAGATTTTGTTAAAATATATCTCGAGTTTAAGCCCAATAAATGAAACCTTACCAGAGGTTATTTGTTATTTCTGGATATAAGAATATTTAGAATTGAATATTTTATGGACGTCTTCCAGCAATACATAAATTCTTTTGGGTTGTGAAATAAAGTTAAAGGGAGGGCCACACAATTTTGTATTTCCCTGTTAGTGCAGTCGCCCAAAGAAGTCGAAAATGGAATGTCCAATTGAACATGGGTTGACCGAATATTGATGCAAGTGATTTCTTGATTCAGGATGAAGTCGCGCAGAAGGAAAGAAAGTCCAAGTTAGACTTTTGGTTTGACCGAATCCCACTTTGATTTGGTTTTCTTTATCTAGTACGCGAGTGGGTTACTTCTAACAAATTGTTGCACTTTTTCAGGGAGTGCGCATTTGAGTATAAATATATATATTTTGTGGGTTGCTCCGTAGTTTGGGCACGAAGAAATATTGAAGCGCCAGTGGGTTATTTTGTGGGTACTATTCGCGAGTTACATCAAAAAAGATATAAGTATTCAAGCCAATTAAATCTTATGAATTCAACATTTGTGTGTAATTTCATCGTGAAATTAAAAGATTATTCAGCAATGAATTGTTGGGCAAAACACTGTGTATATTATTGGGTGTAACTGAGGCTTGGAAAACATCATGAGCATTTGAATGACTTGAGTGTAATTGTAATTTATATGTATCAAATTTCTATGTATCACTTGATTTATAGTAAAATTTGTTGCTATTCTCCTTGTGAAAGTAGGTCTCTACCACGTAAATCTGGTGTTTGATTTATTTTCTTGTTATATTTATTTTATTGTTCAATTGCTTGCTTTTCTTAACAATTGGTATTAGAGCAAGGTTTGACTGAGTTGAAGTAAATTGATGGTGACTAAAGAAAGAAAAGTGAGAATCAACAAATTTGTTGGGAAAGATTTTGGTTTCTAAAAGATGTAAATTGAGGATTATCACTATCAAATGAAACTGCACTTGCCTCTATCTGGAGAGAGGCTAGAGATGATGAAGCAAATTGACTGGGAATTGCTGGATAGACAAGAAATGGTGGTTATTTGGCTAACGTTAGCTCATAATGTTACATTTAACATCATGAAGGAGAAGATCATTGCAAATTTGATGCTTGTCGAATATGTATGAGAAGCCTTCTATGATGAGCAAGGGGTATTTGATGTAACGTCTATTTAACTTAAAGATGATCGAAAGTGCGCTAGTTGCTGATTATATCAGTGTTTTCAATATAATTATTATTCAATTAAGTTCAATTGAGACTAATTTTGAAAATGAGGTACATGCTTTGATTTTGTTATCCATATTGCATGATAGTTGGAATACTACTGTTAGTAATTCCTCTAAGTCAACAAGCTTGACGTTTGATAGGGTTCAAGATTTAATTTTGAGTGAAGATACTCGTAGAAGAGGATCTGGTGAAAGCAGTGGAAGAACTAATACATGTATTAGCGAGAGTAGCATAAACATGAACAGACGTAGTTAGTGTAGAGCTAGTGATGACGTCTGTTGGAATTGTGGCAAGAGAGGCATCTTAGAAAAAATTGCCTTAAATTGAAGAATGAGAATGGTAAGGGAATTATAGTTGATTCTATAAATACGGTTACAGTTGTAGTTGTCAGTAATTCGAATAGTGTCGATTTTATCTTGTCTGTTACTAATTAGTCATCATTTGATGAATGGATTATGGATTCTAGTTGTTTGTTTCATGTAACACCAAATAAAAATTGGTTTGCTACTTATCCATGCATGAATGGTAGTAAAGTGTAGTTAGGGAATAATGTTGAATGCGATATTGTAAGTGTTGGTGATGTTAGAACCAGAATATATGATGGTATTGTAAGGACATTGATTAGAGTGAGACATGTTCTAGAGTTGAAGAATAACTTGATTTCCTCGAGTACCCTGGATTCAGTTGGTGATAATGAGAGCAATTAAGCACAATGATCTGTATAAACTTCAAAGTGAGATGGCGACATCCACGTAAGCAATTTTTGGCTAAAATTGGTTGGATGGAGTCAATTGGCAAATGGCGAAATGGTTTTTGACTTAGTTGGCAATATTAAAAAGTTTTAGGACTAAATTAGTAAAAATACAATAGGTATAAGACTTTTTGGACAATTTATTATGTTTCTTTTGTTCACACAATTCCCATAATGTTACTTAACCAATGAGTAAACTTCTTAGCCATTTTGGAAATGTTGTCTAAATCCTAAATCTTTTTGAAAAGTTGCAATGTAGTCCTTTTAAGCATCTATTTTTTTCCCTAATTTTCCTTTCCAACAAACTTTAATCACCTACTACTGGAACCTCTTTATAAGTCATTGCTTAAAGTGAGTGGCAATTTGTTGGCCACCATAAGTGTCACGCCTCGAACTCCAAGTGCGTGCTCATCCCTCTCTGATCGATAATATTTTGCGACTTCTCAAGATGAGTCGCAGACCATTTTCGTTTTATCGCACATGCGGAAGCAAAAATAAATTCCCTGACAGTAATCATCTCGGGATAGAAAAGTAGGACAACAGATTCACAAACAAACATCATTTTATAATCACATAGAGTCATGTACAAGGTCTATGACCAAAAGGCTACAAAAACTAGTTTTCCAAAAAGAAGCATAACTAAGTGACCTACACTTCCGATCACCTCCTCTCGGCTCCAGGTCTTCCACTCTATGACCCTAAAAATTTAACCCACAACGGGGTGAGATATAAATCTCAGTGAGTTCATGCTCTAAATCCTGATTAGGAGGGCAATACGCCAAGAGGCATCCTAACCACACAATCATGCATTTACCATAGAGGACTTACCTCGTCCCAGTTCTATCCTACAGGTCAGTACAATTCACATCACGAGGCATATAATCAATGTACATCACAATTGGAACACCGCATCAACTCAATTAATCACAATGGTCCCAATTATAAGACCAAAACCGTTATGACACGTCTCATACCATGCCACACAATTTTGTCTCATAATCAGACACATCAAATTCAACCAATCATGTGTTCCAATTGTTAATTAAGCCACCTAAGGCACAACCAACTCCCATGTTCAGCTGTCTACTGGCGTAGCCAGGCAACGTCTCTTCCCCATTGAGCTCGGCTATGTCTCATTGATGGCTTTCCCGAAGAAGCATAGACCCAGAATCTACTGCGACCTTCTACCCTAATGCATAGGCAACCCGAAAAGGGATTTAGTAATGTCTGGCATAATTGCTCGATACGGGTTTTCTTAACCAACACACGACCAATCAATTTCGACCTAGAACATCGTACATTACACGCAAATGCTTCAATTAAGATGGTGATCCTGGCATATTTTCTTCATATTAAAAATACACAGTAAAATAGTCATGTGTGTGTACACGGTCAGTTGGACCCAGAAAATTCATAATCTCTAATTTAAAATCCCACTGTTTTATATGGTATATAAAATCATTTTTGGTGTTAAAATCTGACACTCGAGATTTTCTGAATAAATACTGAAATTCACAATTTTTGGAATTAAATACTCGAATTTCCAATTAGCATGCAATTTACACAAATTAACACTCAATTGCAAAAATTAACCACACCATTGCAATCGCACGAAATTCCGGTCACCGGCTATCCTGGCCTAATTTCCGGAAAAATAAATAATAATTAATTAATTTCTAAAATTGATTAAATAATTCAATTAATTTTCTAAAAATACCAACCTAGGCCAAAATTGCTAAATTAAATACCGATACGGGCCTAGAAAATTCCCGAACCCTTCTAGATAAATAATACCACTTATCTAGGCTTCACTTAATCTAATCTAACCACCTAACATGCATAATTGAGTAATTAAATCACTAATTTAATCTAACTAACCACATAATTCCTAATTAAATTAAATTAAACACCCCTTAAACATCATTAGCATACTAAGAAGAGTTTAGTGCATAAACTCACTGGTTTATTGCGCAAACCAGTTCACCGCAACGACGGTGTGACGGCAGCCGAAATCCGAATTTTCGGCGGCATTGGCGGACATTCGGACTAGGCCAAGAAACGTAGCAAGCCCACGGAAATTTCTGGGCTTAGACTTAGGCTTGGGCTTGCTTCTTGGGCTTCAAGTGGGCTGAAATTGGGCTGAGGATGTGCTTCAAATCTGGGCTGGGCTGCTGCGAAACTTTCTGGATTGAAATTCACGGGCTGAACTTAAGTTGGGCTGAAGAAATGAAGACGGGCTGAAGATGCTGGGCAACTGTGAACTGGGCCGAGCGAGGATGTGCTGAGGATGGGCCCAACTGCTGGGTTGAAGACACTGGACTGAGTAGAATGCCTCGGTGGATTGTGGGCTGAAGCCACGGACGTGCGAGGCAGCAAGCTCGGACAACAGAAGCAGCAAAGGGGTCGAAGAAGCTGGCGTCAACGAGAGGCTTCGGTCTGTGGGAAGCTGCTCGATCATCGATGCTGGGCGAGGGGACTTCACGGTCAACAATTGAAGCTTGTAAGCTGACCCAGTGGAAACGTGGCTGTAGGGGGAATGAAACGTGGAAGTGGAGAAGGGCACGAGCTGGTGGTGGGGATTCACTGGTGGTGTGGGGAAAATTCGTGGACGTGAGGTGGGGTCTTGGGGTCAACGAACCATGAAGTCAGCCTCGGTGGAAGACCTCGCACGACTGAAGTGGAGGGTAGACAAGAAGAAGTGGATCAGGGACGATGATGAGGCTGAGTCACTTTGGTGGGGTGAATGGGTAGACAGAGGAAGAAAGATGCGAGGGAAAAACGAAAGCAAAACAGAATAGAGGGGGATCGGGGAAGACGATGGACGAAGGAAAGAGGAAGGAACGGACTGAAGTGTGTTGAAGAAGAAGGGCCAAAAGTCAAGCAAATATCCTCATTCCTTTAATGCTTGGTCCCTAGATCTTTTATACATATCACCTTTGGTCCCCCTAATACATTCCAACAAGATAAGTCCATAATAATTAAATTTTGATGCAAATAATGCACCCCCAACCAAAGCTCCGAATTTCCTTAAATTTTGGCTCCAATTTCTTCATGAGATTTCCCAAATTGAGGTCCAAATTCGGTGAAGAAAAATCCTGAACAATTTTTTATAAGTCCCTAACACTCAAGGACTCAGCTTGGAAGTCCAAATTTCCTTTAATTTGGCCCATCCGAATTTCCGCTAATTTTCCGCAACGTCCAAAATGATTTTTCGTAAAAATCTCGGAATCATTGAAAATTCTTTCGAGGATGAGACGACATTTCTAAAACAGATCGTGACATAACAGAATTTTCAATTTTTGAAATTGGGTTAAAATTCGTGGTTAATTTCAATCCGGCGTACTTTTAGCATGACCTAATCTATCAAGTAAATTTTAGGAATTTTTGTGCAATTGACCCGTGATCGATTTAACTCGAGTCACAATGAACATCTTCGACACATTAGTGACCCTCGATTGTCGTGAAAATCTCAAGATTTCAAATACAGGCACCGGGTACCAAAACGATAAAAAAAAAAATCGGTCTAGTGCCGATTGACGAGTATTTTGCAATCAGGTGGAATCACCCACACTCTGATCACATATCTCAGTCAAATCGACCTATCTCCGGTCTCTAATTGATTTCTGACAGTGCCGTAATGACCCTTACAGACCAACACAATTGATCAGTCAATTCCTGGTCGAATTCTCAAGTTCATTGAATTTAGATTCCTTAATTGCTTCCCTAGATAGTTCAGTTATCTTGTAAGTGATCAACTCAGAGAACAACATTATCAGCACGTCGACGAAAGGCCCGATTTATATAATCAATTTTTTTTTTTGAAAATCCAGGTCGTCACAATAAGTTTCCATAACTTTTGAACGCCGCACATGGTGCAATTATCTTTATGGTAGGACATATTGCTCAAAAAGAGAAATTGACTTGCAAAAGTCCTAATTCAAGAAAAAATTCGCCAATCCTAATTATTGTTGGGTTGAAAGTTAGGCATAAATCGCATTGTTGGTCTCTTGACTAATCAATTACACCCACTTTCCAATGGGTACAGCAAGCTATTGACCCAAAAAGCTATTTTGGTCTGCTCGGAAAAATTTGAGTGCTTCCATAGGCTTTTCCACATGGAAGTGTAGGATTTGGTTGATTGGTTAGGTCAAGCGTGTAGAAGATTTCAGATTGACTAAGCTTTGTCTTAAAAAGATTGAACGTGTAGAAGACTTTAGATTGACTAAGGGTGCGTTTGGTAATGATTGTTTTAGGGAAATGATTCTAACTAAAAATGATTATTTTTGATTTTGTTTCGGGAACTAATTCTGAATAAAAAACGCGTTTGGTAACGGCCAAAATTTTTTATTCTAGAATAGAATTGTGTTTGATATCGTGCTAATTGATTATGTCCCAAATTAATTTCTTTTGATTTTTAAATAATTTTTTTACTTTTTCATTTTTTCCCCTTTTTCCTATTTTTCTTCTTCTTCTTCATGTGGCCGGTGACCGGCGGACAAGGGTTGGCGACGCTCACCGGAGGGTCGCCGAAGGGTCGCCGGCCCTCGGTGAGGTTGGCCCTCGTCGGCCGAGCCTTGCCGGTGGCCAGGCCGGCCTAGCCACCAACGAGGCTGGGCAAGCCTCTCTAGTGGCTAGGCAAGCCTTGTCGGCATCTGGGCGAGGCTCGCCCCGCCCTGCCAGTGGCCAGGCCGACCTTGCCGGGGCTGGGGGAAGCCGGCCTAGCCACCGACGAGGCTAGGCCGAGCCAGATCTGGCAAGGCCGAGCCTCCGGCAAGCTCGCCGGACCTTGCCCTGGCCTAGCGAGCCTCCGGCGACTGGCAGTGGATGGCGACGGCGAGCAGTGGCAACAGACGACGACAGACGGCGGCAGGCGGTGGTGGACGGCAATTGTGGGATGACGGAAGGGAAGAATGAGAGTTTCACTATCTTGATTCTTTTTTTGATTCTCGAACGAAGAATCATATTTTCTTTTATTCTCAATTCTCTTCTCAATCTATTCCCGGGACCAAAAATTTTACCAAACACGATTCTCGTCCCAAACTGATTATAGGAACAAAAAATCAAAATCAGGCACTGTTTGGCACGTTGCCAAACAAGCCCTAAGCTTTGTCTTAAAAAGGTTGAGCGTGTAGAAGACTTCAAATTGACTAAGCTTTATCTTTAGATTGTTAATTAGTTTTCTTTAAACACATCTATAGAAAGATTGATAATTGAGGGCCATCTCACGTTCAAAGTCTGTGAACTTTGAAATCGTGTCCATGGTCCATGCACTGGAAATCCTATCAATTTGGACCTTGCTCTAGATATGTAGATGGTGCAACGCACGGTTGGAGAGAGAGAGAGAGAGAGAGAGAGTAATTGTTACCTCAATCAGCTCTCTTCCACTGATAAATTAGGAACAAGGGCGCAAAGGTCCAATCACCACAATTAGCTCTCTTAAGAACATAACACACTAAAAAATGGATTATTACTAGGTTCGTTGTAGCGAAGGAAATATTTTACAGGAGATGGTTGGATGAATTTTGGTTCTTCTATTTGTCTATTATGTTCTTTCTTTTGGAAGAAGAAACATTTTTTTTTTTTAATCTTTTCCTAACATAATTTTTATTTCAGATTTTTTTTTTTTTAATTTCCAAAACTTCTAGCAACATTAATGCGATAGTGCTGATGGTGCGATGATGATTGCTAAAAATTGACACTGGTCACTTTGTTAATGCTTTCAAAATACGAGTTATTTAGGAGGATTATTTTTAGTAATTTCTTATCTGCGAGCTCTTTTCATGTTTATTTCATTTAAAATTGGTTATTTTATTTTAGTATGTTATTTTCTATATTTAAGAAGAAAAGCTGTTAAAAATTGGGGTCTCGATTGGATTGGGTATTTGTTTGGGTACACTTTGCTAAAATTATAGGTTAATATAATTTAATTTGGATCGGACCCTATTGCGATCCATTCAAATTAATTCAATGCACCAATTTGAAAGTCTACTTCCAACTAAATAATAGAAATGTAAAAAAAAAAAAAAAAAAATTGGAGCTTGGCGTACAAACTGATGTTTGCATGCTGAGGCAATATGAGACCTGTTCCTAACCACTTTGATTAATTATTTATTGGTACGTTGGAACTTACACATAAATTGCATTGTTGGTGACTTGACCTAGCAATTATACCCATTTATAAATTAGGCTTTTTTCCCTTTTAACTTTGCAACTTTAATGTGGTCAAATATTGCATCATTTACCATTCCAGTATTATTTGGGTGATATTATTTCCACCCTCTTTATAACTAAATACACTCTGTTTAAACAAGATGGGCGAAATCACCCTTGATGGATTCCACATTTATGCATTTTCCCTCAATTGATTTCTGTCCAATGTAGGTTCCGTTCAAATTTAAATACATTGTTGTTTAGAAGATTAAAATCAACATTTTCTTTGTCAATCCAACATGAATGAAATTAAGCTTTCATGAAAAATATTTCTATTACTTTAGGCATAGTTTCTATTTCATTTTTTTCTTTTTTTGTATATAGGCTTTTCTGCATTTCTACATGAAAATTAGTCCAGAAATTCGCTTGAGGAAATGAAAAGTTCTAAAGATGTCTTTAATAAATAAAGTTGCTAACATGTGTAGAAGGGGAGAGAGAGAGAGAGAGAGAGGAAAAGAGAGGTTTTTGATTTGCATGATAATATTTACTGGAATGTGTTATTCTCAATTATGGTAACCAGATGCTACATAAACTAGAAAAACTAGAAAGAATAGGACAATGTGTAAATTGGGTCCACTACTTTAAGTTTCAATTGAATAATAAAGAGCAATTCTGTCTCTCTAATGAAAATAGGGGTGGATCTAGTCGAGTAAGTGTCAAAACAACTTTGCCCTCTTTGTAATTGTCAAACAAGAGGCCTACGGGGAGGAGCATCAGGAGCCACATGGAAAATCATGATTGATAGGCCTAAGTGAATGACAACAACAATGTAATTGTGCAACATAATCTGAAGGAAATACACTTTTAGTCAACAAAGTAAAATAAGTGATAAGTAAACTCCCGGAATATTCACATCTCAAATAAGACATAAAAACTGCGCATCTAGTTTTTCATTGCAATTTGTCTTTAATGAGGACTTGTCAAACAATCTTTATATTAAATGTTGGTAGATCCACATACTCCATGTAAAGCTAGACTTGTAATGCAATATAATCGTATAAAAGGCCAAGAGAATATCCGTATATAAATGTAAAGCAAAAATCCTAGCTACAAATAGAAATGGACTTACCATAGCTACAAATACTAATGGACTTGAGCTGACTCTGATCTATATGTTTTAGATAGATCAAGTTTTGCAATTATTTTAAAGCCTAAAAGACTGCTTTCTATAATTCCAAAAGCAATGGTCCATACCATCGACCTCTATGCAGTTGTTCTTGATGAATTTTCGTCCCGCTTTTTTTGAGAAATTTCAATTAGATTCAAGTATATTTTAGCTGGAATAGATGAATAGTGTGTCTAGGAAAGTCCCTCTCTAATATAATGCGTGGCTAAATTACCAGCCCCATGTTTTCTACTTGATATCATCCTCGTCAGTTTCATTATTGCCCTCATTTCCCAAATTTTATAGTAAGGTTCATCATCAATAACAGTTTATGTTTATATATTTTCATCGGTGAAAAATTATTTTCATCAATTCATTTTCGTAAGCAACGCAAATGATCATTTTCAGAAAAATTCTCACAATAGTTAATTTTTCTTGAAATAAATGTATCCATACGTATTATTGGTCTTTGTCAATTACAAGATTAGCAAGCAGAGATCTCTTAAATGACTCTCTATGTTTACATTAGATTGTTCACGCACCTTTGATGAGAAACGATCGAACAAGAAATGATGTAATTATGTGTCCGTTACAACATTTCTCTAATTAAAAATATTTAATAGGAGGACTGATTTAAATATTTGCCAACTTTCTATTTCACTTGCATTCCCTGTGTATAGGGTGAGAATGCAATCAGAGTAAAATTACAATTAATATAGATTATAATTAACCTAATCCTATATAGTAATCAGACATAATAGTACATCTCTAGCACCGTTCGATGCACGAAAGAAATGTCAAAGTCAATTTGGAGGTCAATTTATCCCTTATTAGCGACCTTTGGTGGTGCCCACCACTTTTAAGGTGGTGCGTTGATCCGCTGCGCTTTTTCGGTTGTGCTGGCTTTGATAAGTCTTGATTTAGCTGATTATAATTTTTTTTTTTTTATTGCAACGTGATTAATGGTACAAATGAATTTCCTCTTTTTCTATTATATCCTTGGTTTTAGCTTTTTCAATTGGTTTTTTTTTCTAATCAAATCTGTTTGTCGATGGTTGAATTGATTAATGGATGATCATTAGCCAAAATGAAGTGAGTGGTGGTCCCTTGTGTGACTACCAAATGTCATTTCCTTGTTTTTTAAGAAAAGATTAGCGAATCATTCAATTTCCATCCTACTTTTTTATTGCATTACTAAATTTTTTAAATCTGCAATCAAATTAGCAAGAGCTCGAACTGGTCTCAAATGGAATCTTCAGTAGATAACCATCGAAAAAGCGCTCACTTTCATATCTTTTTTAGGTTCAGAAAACCGACCTTGACTATATTTCTTAACCATAAAAGTCAAGATTTTTGCTACAAATTTCATGTTACCAGCTATCTCTGTCCGATTCCAATCGATTCGTGGCCTTTTAGATCCATTTGCGTTGCAGGCAGTTTTTATCTCCCGCCTAGTTTACCCGCCTCAATCAACCTTTTAATGGTGCAAAATCATCGTTAACCGCTTCCAATTATGCACAGTGTATGAATTTGGACAGATCTCTATCCATTGATGCATAGTCAAATGGCAGGAAATCAGTATTTAACTCTTTGACACTAGAGTTGCCATAATTAGACCGAACGCAACATGACGTAGGTATACTTATGTAGCTTAAAAAATGACAATAGGACTTTATCATTCCAATTGATACCATAATCTTCTTTTTATTTGTTTTGCTTAAAATACTAGCTACGGGCTAGGTATCGACTCTACTCTACTAAAGATTGCCACCATTACATGGGAAATGATTTTCGTTTCTTTGAAAATGAGATCATTTTCCCTCGTCTTCCTTTCACCCAAATCAGTCATGTTATCCTCCGTGCATCCTTTTAATTATTTTCTTTTTGCTTTTTCTTTTTCCCTTTTTTGCTTCGCCGGCTGGCCACTGTCGGGCCTCGTTGACCTACGCCGGCCTCAGGGGCGGCCTCGGTGGGGCCCTGGTCTCCAATAAGATCCAGATCCCCCTCCCGCCCAACCCCCACCCCCCAACCCATAAAAGAAAAGAAAATGATATAAGAATTTGTCTTTTTGGGTCTGCCCGTTTTGAAGTTATGGTAAATTTTTCCTGAACTAATCCAATTTTAGGCCAATTTTCGTGAGCCATCCCAAATTTTGGAATACTTATATTTGTGGAAAGCTTAATGATAAGGAAAATACTTTCCCAAAAAGTGTTTTGCATGAATATGATTTGTTTTCCTTTGTTGGTGATGTATAATCAAAAATGTTTTATGCTATTTGGATTCCATTAGAAAATGATTTCACACTTTATCTCAGCCAAAAAAAAATTCGAATTTTTAAATTTTTTGATGTTTTATTTTTAAAAACTTAGATTTTTTTAATTATTTTTTTTTACTTACTTTTTTTCTTTTTCTTTTCTTTCCTTCTATTTCCTTTTTTTCTTTTTCTTTTTATCTTTTCCTTCTTCTTCTCCTTCGCTCCTCTGCTTCCTCATGGCATCCCTTATGCTTCCTATGGCAATTCATCCCCGCTTACAAGGGGCAACCTTGAGCCTTCGTCGGAGGTCGTGAGCTCGCCGATCTAGCGAGACTCAAGGCTTGCTGCCAAAGGCTACGAGGTCACTTGATCTGGCACGACTCGTGGCTTGCTGCTTGAGTCTTGCTGTGAGCTTATTGGCCTTGGGCAAGCTTGAGCCTTGCCACTTGAGGCCGCAAGCTCGCTCGATCTGGCGAGGCTCTAGGCTCATCGGCCTTTGGCGGCGAGGCTCAAGCGTCCCTAGCTCACCGCTAGAGGCTGCAAGCTCACTTGATCTGGCGAGGCTTGAGGCTTACCATTGGAGGCCACGAACTAGCTCAACTCACTATCCTTGGGCGAGCATGAACCTTGTCACCAGAGGCCATGAGCTCACTTGATCTGGCAAGGCTAGAGCTCGCCGGCCATCCGCGTGGTCGACAATAGGTGGAGAAGAAGAAAAAGAAAAATAAAAAAATAAAACAAAAAATGAAAAATTCAAATTTTTAAGAAAATTAAAAATTAAAATTCGAATTAAAAAAATCATATGAACAATTGTTTGTAAACCAAGCACCCAATCTAAGTTTTGGTAGATTCGGAAAATGTTTTTATATTTTTTTAACAGGGAAATTATTTATTTAAATTTAAGTTTTGATAGAAATTTTTTCTGTTAATTAGGAAAACGTTTTCCGTTCACTCATTTTTCCGAGTGAATCAAACACCGAAAAATGAGGAATATATTTTCATTAAAAATGTATTCCGCAAAACAAACAAACCCTTAGATTTTGTGCTGAAATCGAAAATTAAAAGGCCAAATCTCCTCCTCCATTTTTTTTTTTTTAATGATCATTTCGTTTCATCACCCAACGCTTTCTTTTCAAGCTGCCATTCTCTCTCTCTCTCTCTCTCTCTCTCTCTCTCTCTCTCTCTCTCTCTCTCTCTCTCTCAGAATTTTAGGGATTTTGCTATTCTGCTGTTGCTCGCCCGGGCTCGATCGTGTCGTCTTGTTGGGCCCGTGAGCTCTTCTCCCCTCCCCCCTTCATTTTTTTTTATGCTTCTGTTGGAGGCTGGCGAGGACTGAGATTTAGTGATCGGCTCCGCAATGGCGATTTCGTTCCCTGCTCCCGTCACTGCGATACACGTGATTCCCCTCTCGATGCTCTCCGTTGGCTTCTCCGTGGCGCTGCCGGCCTTGGGCCGTGTTGGGCGAGAGATTCCGGTTGATGCTTATTATTGTCCTTTTTTTTTTCGGTCGAATGGTTGATGCGTATTTATTTTTATTTTTTTTTTGGTCAAAAGAAAGACTTGCTATTAATTGATTGATTAAGGAGGAGTCTTACATAATACAAATGGAGAAAAATCTGCACATAAAATATTCCATAGAGGAAAAGGGGGAGAAATTAGCCAATTACGTGGGAGAGAATTTAGGCGATGGTTCTGTGCTATCCAATCCGCTGCCGCATTTGTTTGGCGTGGACAGTAGGTCACCATAATGTTGTTGTTTCGACTTAGCCCATTTCTGCAACGCTGCACTATTTCTTTAAGATTCCAGGATGGTTCGGCCCGGCCCATGACCATATCTACCACTGCGGAACAGTCACTTTCAATCAACCACTTCCCTGTTCGAGTTCCAAAGTCCCTCACGTGTGTCGACAGAAGCTCGTGGGTATAAGAGATCCCATGTAAAATCGCCTGGGCTTCCGCTTCACTTGCCGATGAAAACCCTAGCCGTAGCCGCGAAACCCTTGAGAGTTCTTCCTTCCGGATCACGCATGATTCCAGCGACAGAGCCAAGAAAATCGCCTGAACACCATGCCGCATCCACATTTAATTTCAGATCCTGCCCTTCCAAAGGCCTCCACTGATCAGGTTTGTTTCGATTGCTTAATCTTTTACTTCTATTTGTGTTTCCTCTACTGAACAAGACCTGTTGTTCCTGTGCTGTACTCAACAGATCTACTGGTCTGGGTTCTTTCGATCGAAAGATCCAGTTGTTTCTCGCCTTCCAGATGTACCACAAAACCATACCTGTAAGCTCTCGAACAGGTAAACTCTAATCTCTTCGGAAAGCGTTAACAATCCACTAATCTGTTCGGCCGATACTTCCATTTGGTCTAATATTTTCGAAAATCTGATCTTCCCATACTTTCTTTGTCCATTTACATAAAAACAACATGTGCTCTGTGGTTTCAGTGCTCGATCAACAGAACGGGCATAATGGATCTATAGCGATTTTCCTTTTATATAGGTTTTCCCTCGTAGGAAGAGCATTCTAACAAAGGCTCTAGAGGAAAGATCGAACTTTTGGTGGCACATTAAGACTCCAAATTTGAGTCCATAAGGTACGTGGTGGTAGATAAGAGCAGGAAGGTCGAATCTGATATGGTTTGCTTGTTGTTGTCCTTGCTCTGTTGTATCCGCTCTTAACAGAGTATTGCCCTGTACTGTTACCTGTCCATATAAGCATATCTGGCTTTGGTTACTGGCTTAGGGGAATTGCTAATATTTCATTTGCAATTGTTTCTTCATAAAGTTGAGTAATAAGCTGTTGTTTCCATTCTCTGGGATCTGCATTTATCAATTCGGACACCAACATAGGCTCTGTCTGATTTGATTGTCCACCAATTTACTCCTTGTGAAAGCCATCTGTCTTCTCTAATACAAATAGAGTTTCCATCCCCTACTGACCATATAATGTTGTTCTTTATGGTGTCTCCGCCAAGCATTAAACTGTGCCAGCCCCATGATGGACGGTGTCCCTTAGAAGCTGTCCAAACATCACCTTTGGGAAAATAAATCCCTTTCAACACTCTGCTCCATAGGGCTGAAGGGGAGGTGGCTAGTCTCCAGGTTTGCTTGTCAAGCATGGCTCTATTAAAGGTAAGCAGGTCCTTAAAACCTAATCCCCCTGTATCCTTTCGAGTTTTCAAGACTTCCTAGCTTTTCCAATGCAACCCTCTTTTAGCATCACCATTCTGCCACCATCATTGTTCTATGGCTTTGCAGATAGATACAGGCAACTTGAATATGGACATTGCATAGGTAGGTAGGGATTGCACAACACTTTTAATTAACACTTCCTTTCCTACCTTTGTCAGTAACTTTTCTTTCCATCCTGCTAATTTTGAATTTACTCTAGCCAGGATCCATGCAAACAGCTCTTTTTTGGATTAACCCCATTCAGTAGGTATGCCCAAGTACTTTCCTGTTCTCTGTAGAATAGGAACTCTCAGTTCTGTGGCCAAATTATGTTTTAATACTGCTGGACAATTACCACTGAAATAAACCCCCGATTTGTTTAAATTGATTGCTTGACCCGTAGCATAGCAATATTGGTTTAGTAGTTGGGCAACATTCTGGCACTCTGATTTAGTTCCATCCAGAAAGAATATCACATCATCAGCAAACATTAATTGTGATAGCTTAAGGCAATTTCTGTTTATCTGTATACCTTTGATTGTACCATCTTCTAATGCTTTTTTCATCATCCAGGTTAACACATTGGACATAAGAATGAAGATATAGGGTGAGAGTGGATCACCTTGTCTGAGGCCTCGTGAAGGATGGAAAAAGGAGGTAGGTTCTCCACTGACTTTCACACTGAAGGTAACTGTTGAGATACATTGCATAATTAATGAGACCCATTTTGCATTAAACCCCATGTGCAGCATGAGATCTCTCACAAAATCCCATTCTATCCTATCATATGCTTTCTGCATATCAAGTTTCAGAATGGCCTTATGCTTTTTCCTCTTTGTTGTTATACGTAGTTGATGCAGAACCTCATGTACTATGAAGATATTGTCCTGAATTTGTCTCCCTGGAACAAAGGCCCCATGCTCTGGTTCAATGATAAGTGGCAGCCATCTCTTTAGTCTGTTGGCTAAGATTTTTGATATAACTTTATAATTGAAGTTGCACAGGCTAATGGGTCTAAATTGACTGATGTTTTCAGGGCTTTTTATTTTGGGAATCAACACAATATGGGTCTGATTGAGTCGGGGGTCCAGAACACTCGTCTGAAAGAACTTCTGTACTAGCTGCATCAGGTCAGTTTTTATAATTTCCCATGATCGTTGATAGAAAATTCCATTGAACCCATCAGGGCCAAGGGCCTTGTAGGCTCCCAATTGAAACACAGCTGCATGGATCTCCTCCAACGGAGGTACTGCCACCAGATCTTCATTTATATTCTCTGTTATTGGGGATGGACATTGGTTTAGTATAGGCTGGTAATATCGTGGACCCTTAGTCCTGTATAGATTCTCATAAAAAGATTGAATATGTTTCTATAGCATCATAGGTTCTCTGCACCAGCTATTATCCTCCAATTGTAGCATTGAAATGCGATTTTGTTGCCTCCTATTGACTGTTGTAGCATGCGTGTGTTCTGATCCCCCCAATGTAGCCATTTGATACGTGACCTCATTCCCCAGAACTATTCTTCCTGTTTTCTGAGAGTGTCTATTTGACTGATAATATGCTGCCCTGTCTGCTTACTCGTATTCTGAATTGTTTGATTCATCATAACCGTTAATGCTTGCTTTAGCTCTTTGATCATTGTGTAAGCATTTGCAAAATTCTCTTTGCTCCATTGAGTTAATACTTGTTATGTCCTCCCTAATTTCTCTGCAAAAGGGAAGTTTTGGCTGAATTTCTCTGCCCATGCTTGCTGAATAACTACCTGATAATCTACATGTTCTGTCCAGAATGCTTCCAATTTGAACTATTTCTTCTTTCTTTTTACCCCAGGATACAATCTGAGGACTAAGGGACTGTGGTCTGAGCCTATAGCTGGTAGGGCCTGGACTTCTGCTTCATGGAAGGTAACTCACCACTCTAGAGAACAGAGCACTCTATCGAGGCGCTTTTTAACCAACTCTGCCCCCTCCCTGTTATTGGCCCATGTGAATGCACAACCATGACTTTCTACATCCATTAGGGATAGATCATTAATCATGTTTCTGAAAGCTGCAATTCTTCTATTGTCTGCTTCTTTTTTCCTTACTTTCTCCCACACGTACAAAATCTCATTAAAATCTCTCATGCAGATCCAAGGGAGAGAAGATGGAGGCTTAATATTTCCCAACACATGCCATAATGCCATTCGCTCACCGAAATCAGTAGATGGATGGACAAAGGTAATCTGCATAAGTTGTTGACTCTCAGGATCAATACACTGCACATCTATAAATTGTTTTGAGCTGGCTTGCATTTTTAAAACGATTTCCTCTTGCCACATGATTGCCAATCCTCCTGCTATTCCTATTGGATTAACCAAGTGTAATTTCTGGAACTGGAGTTTTTTACAAATCTTTTCCACCTTAGCTGCTTTATTTTTCGTATCCATTAGGAAGAGTAACTTAGGCCTTTCAAGAGCTATTAAAGCTCTTAGTTCCCGGATTGTCAGGGGGTTGCCCAGCCCCTGACAATTCCAACTAACGATTTTCATGGCTTTAGTGGTGGCTTATTAGGGCTAGCCACCAAAGCCCATTCTTGTCCATCTTGGATCAGCTGCACCAGGGTCTCCAGAAGTTCTATATCATCTGTGAGGATAGGGGATGTTGCTAGTAGACATTTATGTTTTTTTGCCTTTTGTACTTTCGTAGTCTTCTTGCTGCTATTCCCAACTTTTAATAACAGTGGTTTTTGAGTTTCAGGGCATAGTATTTATTTTCCACAATCTCGGACTTCTGCTACAATAGGTACATTTACTAGGCTTATCACCTATTCTAGGCTGCATTCCGATCGCTTTTTGCTGCATGCTACTATTTGCATATCAGAAGCTGGCTCTCGAGCACTGGAGTTCGTTCCCCTCGGTGGATTTGATGGAACAGGTAATATTTCTTCCACTACTACTTCCTCCTCCATGTTCCCATAAAACGCATCCCAATAGGGGTTGTGATTACTAGTTTCTGCCTTCAACAAGGGTCCATATAACCCTTTTTTGTTCATTGCCCAAGGTGAGGTTGCATGTGGAATTTCAAGACAATCAGTTGCGTAGTGCCCAATTCTGCCACAAGAGAAACAGTAATGTGGGAGACGCTCGTACTTGAACTCCACCCATAGCCAGTTATTGCCAATATCCAGAATAGCTCCCGATTTCAAAGGTGAAGTTAGATCAATCTCAACTCTAACTCTTCCTCCTCTGTTCTGAGCATTAGTTGTTGAGTCGAGTTGAACTTCTATTACATTTCCCACCCTTTTCCCCAGATGATGAAACACTTTTTCTATTCTCCAACCAGGGGAACTCCTCCAATGCGCACCCAGAATTCTGCCTTAGTGAAATCATAGCAATGCTCAGGGACTTCAGGGAGACACTGTTTCAGAACAAGCAAGTTTATGGAATATGACCAAGGTGAGTTCCTCTTTATTCGCTGCTTTTCCTCCTCCGTTGGAAATACAAAACTGAAATGCCCCGGTTCCTTCTGAGAACATATAACCTCTTCTATTTTCCATGCTTTTTTCATTGTAGTTATGAAGGCAGGAAAGTTCACATTTGGTTTAGAGTACAATTTACCGAAAAGAGTACGGCTACATTCCTCCCTTTTCTGTTGAGGTATTTCATCGGACACTTCGACTACATCTTCTTCAGACCATAGGTACCCAAGGCTTTTGCATAATGCAGCCACTCTCATCTCATTTTCCTCTTTACTTTCCATTTTCGCTAACTTTAAATCGTTTTCTAGAGGAGTTTCAGATCTAGACTATCAACATCCCCGAGCCTACCCAGATTCAACTTTATCCAGATCCTAACTTCTATCACTCCGATCTCGTCAGCCAAGCAAAATAGCTAAAGAGAAAACAACCGGAAGAACAGGAAAACTGATACTCTACTGAGAATCTATACTGAGAGCAGCGAACAACACTACACCTGAAAGAAAGCTTACGAACAAAAACATCCCGACTGGTGAAGTCCAGATGCATCCAGATCACTGAAGAATGCTTTCGATCAGGATTCCTCTTATGGATTCCAGAGGCCACTCGGAGATCTAACCAAATTCCTTAGAAGTGATTTTTCTTGAGTTTTTTCATTTTTTGGATGTTGAGAATGGAACAGGATTACAGGAAAGAAAACCAGTAAATTAGGGTTTAGGGCTTGAAGAAAGGGGGTGGACGCTACCATGAGGTAGAGAGAAAACTCGCATTGGTTGATGCGTACTGAAAGCAGGTTCTTTTTCTTGTTATTAATTAATTTATTTATTTATTTGGAGGCAGCTACGTGGGAATTTTCATCCGAGAAGGTTGGAAAAACGACTAATGTGAAAGTGTGTGAATCGGTGAACCAAAACTCACGCTCAAGTAACAAAAGACGCAAAGAAATATATAAAATTGCATGCGTCAACTTCCAAAAGGTGCTCGACTATTTTAACAACAAAACGGTATTATATACGACTCCTTGCGCGCGCGCAAGCTCAAGCGAAGTGAGACCGACTCCCTAAACCACGAGAGTGATCTCGCTAGGCATGACAAAATCAACCGCAACCCGCCCTCTCTTCCTCTGTCTCCTCTCCTTGCTTCCATTTCAGGCCTCACCATCACCGACAACAGAGGCACAAGCCCTTGTCAAATGGAAGAACTCCCTCTCTCCTCCTCCTCTACCACCTTCTCTGAGCTCATGGTCACTCACCAACATCACCCATCTCTGCAACTGGACTGGCATCGCGTGCAAGAATGGCGGGTCAGTCTCAGAGATCAGCCTCCCAAGCTCACGCCTCGGTGGCACGCTCGACGCGCTTGACTTCGCTTTGTTCCCGAACTTGACCTGCTTCAACGTCAGCGACAACAATCTCGAGGGCCCAATACCGTCCTCGATCGGCAATCTATTCCAGCTCAGGTTCATGGACCTGGTGGGCAATTTCTTCGAAGGGCCAATTCCTCGATCCATTGGACAATTGAGAAAGCTTGAAAAGCTTGATTTGAGATTAAACGAGTTGACCTCTTCGATCCCTTCGGAGCTCGGGCTCTGTTCTAACCTCACCTACTTGGCCATTGCCCAGAATTCGATCTCTGGGGAGCTGCCTCTCTCACTGTCCAATCTGGTCAGATTGTCGGAATTTGGAGCTTCGCAGAATCGCTTGTCAGGTGAGTTACTGCCTGACTTCTTCACGAATTGGACCAAACTTGTTTCTTTGCAACTTATGTACAATTTTCTCTCTGGGCAAATTCCGCCCGAAATCGAAAGCCTAACAAAGCTCAGATACCTCTACTTGGGTAACAATTCGCTCTCCGGCTCCATCCCTACTGGGATTGGGAGTTTCAAGAATTTGCTCCAGTTAGACCTCTCAAATAACAATCTCTCCGGACAAATTCCGCCCGAAATTGGAAGCCCGACCAAGCTCAATTACCTTTACTTGGACAACAATTCGCTCTCCGGCTTCATCCCTACTGGGATTGGGAGCTTCAAGAATTTGCTCCATTTAGACCTCTCAAGTAACAATCTCTCCGGGAAAATTCCGCCTGAAATCGGAAGCCTGACCAAGCTCAATTACCTCTACTTGGACAACAATTTGCTCTCAGGGACTATTCCTCCGGAGGTTGGGAATCTCACATTGTTGATCGATCTCAACCTCAACATGAACCAGCTTTATGGAGAGGTCCCCGAGACCATCTCTCGCCTTGCTAACTTACGGGGGATATATTTGTTCATGAACAATTTCTCGGGAGGAATACCGCGGGATTTCGGCAAGTATAGCCCTTCTCTGAGTGATGTCGACTTTTCGGAGAACAGCTTCATTGGAGAACTACCGCCAGATTTATGCAGCGGCTTTGCTCTTCAATATCTCACGGTCCTTAAGAATTACTTCACCGGGCCACTGCCCGATTGCTTGAAGTATTGTTCGGGGCTAACGAGAGTCCGTCTAGACAGCAATCATTTCACTGCAGATATCATGAGCGCATTTGGAGTTTATCTGAATCTGGTCTATGTAAGCCTTAGCAACAACCAATTTGTCGGGACTCTCTCGGCACGATGGGGAGACTGTATGAATCTCACAAATTTGCAGATAGATGGTAACAAAATCTCTGGCCGCATCCCACCAGAGCTTGGGAAATTGTCTCAGTTGCGCGTCCTGGCATTATCCAGCAATGAATTGACTGGGAGAATTCCCGACGAGATGGGAGATCTAGGGGAGTTGTTCATGCTGAACTTGAGCAACAACCATTTGGCTGGATATATTCCTTTCTCGTTAGGAAAGTTATCGAAGCTCAGTTATCTTGATTTGTCGGAGAACATGTTGAGCGGTGGCATACCTGATGAGCTAGTGAATTTTGAGAATTTACTGAGCTGGAACTTGAGCAACAATAATTTGTCCGGTAACATACCATCCGAGGTTGGGAAGTTGTCCACGCTACAATTACTCCTAGACTTGAGCCACAATTCCCTAGCAGGATCAATTCCCTCCAATTTGGCAAAGCTTACTAAACTAGAAAATCTCAATCTTTCGCATAATAATTTGTCGGGTATCATCCCGGCTTCTCTCTCCAACATGGAGAGTCTAAGCTCCATAGATTTATCGTACAACAAGCTGACAGGTGCAACTCCTAGTGGTAGGATCTTCCAACAAGCGCCCGAAAGTGCTTTTATAGGGAATTCGGGCTTGTGTCGAAACATGACTGGATTATCTCCTTGGGGCACGAGCTGTAAATCGACCCACCATAGAAAAAAAGTTCTGGTTGGTGTGAGCGTTGGCGTGAGCTGCTTACTACTTCTAGCGATTCTAATTGCTGTGATTTTGCTGGTGCTTTGGCGGCGAAAAGGCTTACGGGACGAAGAGATCAAGCATCTTAAAAGCACGAGAAATCAGAGCAGATCATATGGGAAATGTTAAGGAAGTTCACATTCAGCGACATCGCCAAGGCCACCAATGATTTTAGCGAAGAGTACTGCATTGGAAAAGGCGGGTTCGGGAGCATTTACAAGGCTGTGTTGGCTAGCAGCCAAATTGTCGCCGTCAAGAAGCTCAACGCACCAGAATCCGGCAACGTCCCAGCGGTCAACCGCCAGAGTTTCGAGAATGAAATCCACATGTTGACCCAGGTCCGGCACCGCAACGTGATCAAGCTCCACGGGTTCTGTTCCATGAGAGGTTGCATTTACTTGGTCTATGAGTTTGTTGAGAGAGGCAGTCTGGCAAAGGTCTTGTATGGAGGAACAGGAGCAGCTGAACTGGATTGGGGTACAAGGGCGAAGATTGTTCAAGGCGTGGCTCACGCGATCGCCTACTTGCATCACAATTGCTCACCGCCTATCGTCCATCGGGACATAACGTTGAACAACATCTTGCTTGAGTCAGACCTTGAGCCTCGGCTCTCAGATTTTGGGATAGCGAGACTCTTGAATTCAGGCTCGTCGAATTGGACCAGAGTGGCCGGATCTTATGGCTACATGGCTCCTGGTAAGCCATATGATCAAAGCTAACTATGCATTTCGCGTGCACATATTATTTGGAATTGTTTAAATTTCTCTCATTAACTTCTCGAATTTAGATTCATTGAATAATTCTCACAAGACTATTTAGAAGAGCAAATATAGATTTTGAAAAGCTGTCCGTATTAATAATATCAAAGAATTTTGAAATTTGTGCACAACTTGACATTATGATCAAAACATTAATGCATTGTTCTTTCATGAAAAACAGAGTTAGCAACTACGATGCGGGTAACGAACAAATGCGACATGTATAGCTTTGGAGTAGTAGTGCTAGAGATTATGATGGGGAAGCATCCAGGGGATCTTCTCTCTTCTCTATCAATGATGAAAACATCAACAATCTCGGAGGACCCAAATTTGCTGCTGAAGGATGTGCTCGATCCGCGTCTTCCTCTTCCGACTGGCCAACTAGCCAAGAAAGTGGTATTCATCATCATGGCGGCACTGGCGTGCACGCGCACGAGTCCTAATTCACGACCCAACATGCATTTCGTGGCTCAAGAATTATCCGCACGTGCTCAAACTTACTTGCTTGAGCCGTTAGACTCCATAACTATCAGTGAAGCTATC
Organism: Eucalyptus caleyi; assembly: GCA_014182885.2. Taxonomy (NCBI): domain Eukaryota; kingdom Viridiplantae; phylum Streptophyta; class Magnoliopsida; order Myrtales; family Myrtaceae; genus Eucalyptus; species Eucalyptus caleyi. The sequence continues at coordinate 14,356,484 of CM024471.2, forward strand.
GAGTCTTCAGGAGTAAAGTTTTAAGAGATGTTGCAGATCAAATGATACTTTTCTGTCTGTCTCTTTCTTTCTTTTTTCTTTTTCCTTTTTTTTTGTTTGGAGTTTGCTCATAGTGAATGAGAAAGAGTGGGTGTACAGTTTGGATAATTTAGAAAATTTCTATTGCACTGTTTTCAAAACATGTTTACAATTCCTAACCACGGATCCTCTAATGAATATGAAGTACGTTATCACGTGGGGTGATCCGATAGACTCCTTTGCCTTTTGTTGTCTTTTACATTGGCATGAGATGTAAGTTGCCTTTTCAATGGGCCATTATAGATAATTTCGTACTCAAGTTCTAACTTTAATGAAAAATTCTAATTAAGGACTTAAAATGGGACTATTTTTTCAAAAGAGTAAAATGTACTTTGTTTTGAATAAGGCCCATAGTGGCTAAGTTAGTTTCAAATAATGGCTCAAACTTACCAGCCCGCCAAATATTCACCGGTGAACATTTTTCAGTGACTTGAGTTGGGGTAATTTAGTCAAAATCTACAATTGGGTAAAAAATTGAAAATTTCCCAAATTGAATAAGATTTTCGATTTTTCACATTTTCTTCCTTCCTCTCCCTAAACGCTGAAGCATATCGCTCTTGCCTGATCCTTGTCGCTGCTCGCGAGCTTCGGTCTGCTGTTCGTCGTTGTCTCCTCTTTCACAAGTTCATTTTCCACAGACTTTAAGTCGTCCGCAAGCTTCAAGTTTATTGTCTGCAAGCTCCACTCACTTTCATCCGTGGTTAGTGTTGTTCATATTGGTGCAATTTGTCCAAGGGAAAGTGATTGTAGCTTGTTGAAAGAACACGTCGCTCAGGTGCGGAATGTCGTGGAATATCACCCCGATGGCTGCGAGGCTCTCTTCCCAAACCTGAATGGCTGTTCCAATTAATGTCACGAAGCAATTCTTGTGAAATACCTGAGCTCCACATCCTCTCTTTGATGCTTCTTGGTCTATTCGTGCCACTACAATCCCAGAAGAAAAGAATTTCCATTCCCCCTAATGCCCTTTGCTTTCAGATCGATCTAAGTGGCGAGGAGGGTTTTCACTCGGGTTGAAATTGGGATTGCCTCGCACCGCCATCGATTTAGCAAAGGCTTTCTTTGGCCCTGTGGCTTTAAACTACAATGCTGGGCTTTTCTCGTTGTGATCTATGAACTGTTTGTGCATCGTGCTCATTAGTGAATTTAACATTTAGATTAGTAGTTTCTAATGTTTTATCTGTGAGCACAGAAGCTAGAGCTGCGGCTTCTGGACATTGCAGAAAAGGAGGTCGGAATTCTTCCTTTTTGTCGATTTTCATGGCATCCTTAAGTTAGTAATTTGACTTTGTTATTGCAGGTAAGCTAGACATGGACTCCTCTGAGTAATGTTTTCGCGGTAATCAGCATGAGGCGGATGAATTCGTCATTGGGCTTCCTATATCTTCTGATGGAAAATAGAATATTCTGTCTAATAAATTTTGCAACGTTGCTGGAAGACTTGCTCGAGCTTTGGGGAGGTGAAATGATTGCATATGCTTTGTTGATTATTAGTTATATCTTGTACAAAAGATAGATTCTTCAATGAGTTTTTAATTTAAACTTGTTGTTCTATAGTTTGTTCTGGGGAGGTGAAACAAGTTTCTGTGCATTGTTTAAATGAGATAATCAAGTGTTAACAAGGTGCTGTCTCTATCATTCATGCTTGGACATTCCAATGTGACTAGCCAAAGCTCTAGCAATTTTTCATTTTTGGCCCACACAAACTCCAGCATGAGAAGCTCCCATGAATGTTTAGGATTTGGCTTTTTCTCGCTTAATTTATGATGTTATATTCCAACAAATGTTAATATTCTTGTAATAATTCTATCAAAATGAAATACCCACCAAGAAGGGTTTTCAGGGCTCTAGGGTAAAGGGAAATTAGTCGGTAGAAGAACACCGCAAGTGCACTTGGCAATGAGAGACACATAAATGCCAAAACTTCTAAAAAGTACACTTAAGTGCAACATTTAAAAAAAAAAAAATTGTACACCTAGGCTAGAAGAGAAAGAATGGAAGAGAAAAAAAGAAAAAAATTATAAGTTAATGCTTGCGCCTACGTCAGCGATTTTCGGGCAAAATCGGCTGGATTGACTCAATAGACAAAACATTAAAATGTTTATGATTCAATTGACAAATTAAAATGGTTTAGAACTAAATTGGTAAAAATGCAATAGGTTTTGGACTTTTAGGACAATTTTCCCTCTTTCCTTTGTTTAGCCAATTTTCACATCATGCTACTTAATCAATGAGTAAAACTTCTTAGCCATTTGAGAAACACGGTCTGAATCCTAAATCTTTTTGAAAACTTGCTTTTGAACATCATCTTTTTCTTGATTTATTATTTTTGACGACCTTAAATCACCTACTGCCGAAACCTCTTTATAAGTCATTGCTTAAAGTGCTTGGCAATTTATCGGCCACCATAAGTTTCCACTAGTGGTATATTCATCTCTATGGCACGGCACATTACTCAAAAAGAGAAATTGACTTGCAAAAGTCCTAATTGGAGAGAGCATTCACCAATCCTAGTTGTTGGAAGTTAGGCATAAATGCATTGCTGGTGACTTTTTGACTTATCAATTACGCCCACTTTCAGGGTGCAATCCAACAGGTACAACCTGCTATTGGCCCAATGTGAAATTCTTGTTTGCTTGGAAAAACTCAAGTGCTTCCAAAGGTTCCGCCAAATGGAAGCGTAGGATTTGGTTGATTGGTTAATATAAATAGTGGCCTCTTTAGTTGAGCGTGAAAAACACTTCAGATTGACTAAGCTTCGTCTTTATAAGATTAATTGTTTTTCTTTAAACACATATGTAGAAAGAACGATAATGGAGGACTATCCCATGTTCAAAAGCTGCGAGCTGTGAAATCGTGTCCATGGTCCACGCACTTGAAATTCTATCAATTTAGACCTTGCACTAGATATATAGATGATGCAACACACGATTTATTAAAAAATAAATAAATAAAACAGAGAGAGAGAAAAAAGTAATTATTACCTCAATCAGCTCTCATTTTTTAATGATTAGGAACACAGGCGCAAAGGTCCAATCACCACTAGCTCTCTTTAGAACACAACACATTAAATATTGAATTAATACAGGTTCGTTGTAGTGAAGGAAATAATTTACAGGAGATGGTTAGATGAATTTTGGTTCTTATATATGTCTATTATGTTCTTTCTTTTGAAGGAAGAAACATTTTTCATCTTTTCCTAACATAAATTTTATAACAAATTCGATTTTTTTAATTTCCAAAACTTCTAACAACATCAGTGCAATAGTGCTGACGATGCGACGGTGATTGCTGAAAATTGACACGGGTCACTTTGTTAATGCCTTCAAAATGTGAGTTATTTAGAAGTATTATTTTTAGTAATTTCTTATTTGCTAGTTTTGTTCAAATTTATTTTATTTAAAATTGGTTTGTTTATTTTGGTATGTTATTTTCTATATTTAAGGAGAAAAGCTGTTAAGAATTGGTGTTTCGAATGGATTGGGCATGTGTTGGGTAGATATTGCTAATATTATAGGTCAATATCGGTTAATTTGGTTGGACCCTATTGCGACCCATTCAAACTAACCCAACGCACTGATTTGACGAATCTACTCCCCACTAAATAATAGAGATGTTAAAAGAAAAAAAAAATGGAGCTTGGCGTACAACCTTTGCATGTTGAGGCAATGTGAGACCTGTTCCTAAAACCGCTTTGATTAATTAGTTAGTGGTGCATTGGAAGTTATGCATAAAATTGCATTATTGGTGACTTGACCTGGCAATTATACCCAATTATTTTGGGATTGCATTATTTTTACTTTGCAACTGTGGTCCATTCTAGTATTATTATTATTATTTTTATTTGTCATACTTTAACTCTCAACTCACTCTCAGATTTTTGTTTTACCTTTTTACAGAGCATGGGAGTCAAAACACATATAAAACTAAACGTCCTCACCCTAGCCCTTTTGAGAATATGGGGAATTGACTCCCCACCTTCCCCTTCCCATGTGGGCAGGTTGATTGCTGAGGCAACTCCCAATATTAATCGGGTGACATTATTTCCACCCTCTTTATAACTAAATACACTTTATTTATACAAAAAAAAAAAAAAAGCGAAATCACTCTTGATGGATTCTGTTAAAATATGTCTCGAGTTTAAGCTCAATAAACAAAATCTGACGAGAGATTATTTGTTACTTTTGGATATGAGAATATTCCTAATTGGATATTTTACGGACGTCCGAAATCGAGCAATACATAAATTCTTCTGGGTCGTGAAATAAAGGGAGGGGCACACAACTTTATATATCCCTGTTAGTGCAGTCGGCCGAAGAAGTCAAAAGTGGAAAGTCCAATTGGACTTGGGTCGACCGAATATGGATGCAATTGGTTTCTTGATTCAGGATGAGATCGCGCGGAGGGAAAGAAAGTCCAAGTTAGACTTTTGGTTTGACCCAATTCCACTTTGATTTGCCTTTCTTTATCTAGTACGCGAATGGGTTATTTCTAACGATTTATTGCACTTTTTCAGGGAGTGCACATTCGAGTATAAATATATATTTTGAGGGTTGCTCCGTAATTGAGCAGGAAGAAATATTGAAGCACCATTTCCAAGCTAGTGCTTGACGTGTGTTATTTTGTGGGTATTGTTTGTAAATTATATCCAAGAAGATACAAGTATTCAAGCCAGTTAAATCTTATGAGTTCAAGATTTGTGCGTAATTTCATCATGAGATTAAAAGATTATTCAGCAATGAATCGCCTGCCAGGAGAGTTACTACCTAACTTCTTCACGAATTGGACTGAACTTTTTCCTCTGGAGCTCCGGAACAATTTTATCTATGGGCAAATTCCTCCTGAAATCGCAAGCCTGACCAAGCTCAAATACCACTCTATGCTCAACAATTCGCTCTCAGGGATTATTCATCCGGAGGTCAGGAATCTCACATCGTTGACCTATCTTGACCTCACCATGAATCAGCTTTACGGAGAGGTCCCCGAGACGATCTCTCGCCTTGCTAACTTACAGTGGATCCTTTTGTGCACGAACAATGTCTCCGGAGGAATATCACGTGATCTCGGCAAGTACAGTCCTTCTCTGAGCGATGTTTGCTTTTCGGACAACAGCTTCATTGGAGAACTGCCGCGAGATTTATGCAGCGGCTTTGCTCTTCGATATCTCACCGTCGATGGGAATGACTTCACAGGGCCGCTGCCCGACTGCTTGAAGAATTGTTCGGGACTGACGAGAGTCCGTCTAGACAGCAATCAGTTCACTGCAGATATGAGTGCGTTTGGAGTTTAGCCGAATCTGGACTTTATGTGCCTCAGCAACAACCGATTTGTCGGGAATCTCACGGCACAATGGGGAGAGTGTACAAATCTCACGAATTTGAAGATAGATGATAACAAAGTTGCCGGCTGCATCCCACTAGAGCTTCGGAAGTTGTCTCAGTTGCATGTCCTGACTTTGTACAGCAATGACTTGACCGGGAAAATTCCCTGACGAGATGGGAAATCTATGGAAGTTGTTGAGCCTGAACTTGAGCAACAACCATTTGGCTGGAGATATTGCCATCTCATTAGGGAACTTATCGAAGCTAAAAGAGAAGAAACGGAACAAAATCAAGTACCAAAAGAGAAGAAATGGATTTGGTTGCTGCTTGGCAAGAAATTCAACTAGATAAAAGAGAAGAAAGGGAACAAAATCTGCATTGAAATGGATGTTGCAAGTACCAAAAGTGAAAAGCCAAGTGTGTCTGGGAGGGAAAAAGTTCTTGGCTTCAACTTGGAACACAAGTTATAGCTTAAGCCTATATATCACAGCCACCAAAAACACCCCAACCTGTAGATATCCTATATGTACTGCTCCCTCTATTGCCAACTCTAGTGTCATAAGGCATGTAGTTCTAAAGCAAGATAAATCACCTCTTGCGACGAGAGAAAGAATCAACAGTAGGATAGGTAAGTTACTGATTTGTCTCGAAGACGATCTTCGAGTTTTATAGCATCAGCTGGAATGGAGTTTGGAGAATTAGATGACACATCGCAAATAACAGTGACAACTTGCTTTCTCACGTTCTCATCATAATCCAGCAGTCAATCGCATAAGGCATCTAACAGTCAAATTAAAACATGTCAACAAATTTTAAACACAGATTGCCGTCAAAAGATTTCACTAGTCACCCCTTACCAATTATTTGAGAAGATTCAGCTCTAGAAGGATTTCACAGAAGGAAGTTCTTGACATGTTCAAGCACAGACATTCTTACTTCAACAGCTTTATCAGTCAGCCTCTTCAAGAACTCTGAAAAGATTGGCTGGAAAGGCTCAGTGATAGCATGGCCTGGAGTGGAAAATAGGTCTCCAACTAGCATCACAGCTTGTAAACGAACTTCTAGCTGATCCGTCTACATATAAGAATGTTACAAACAGAGAAATTATCCCTCAATTTCCCATAAGGCTAAACCTCCCGAGTCCACAATGTAATACATTGTATCACTCTCAAATGAAAATTATGCAAATAATGTTACTCTACTGATATTCTTTTCTTAAGCCGTTGAACATAGAGATTGTGCAGGTTCCTTTATATGTGCAACGGATCGAAAAGTTAATCCAAAAGCATAGTACAAAGTGACTACTTGAGCAGGCATCCCCACAACGAAACGCTTGAATGAATCGATTCGCGCACAGCAGGTTTCTAGCCAAAAAATTAGTATGTAAGAAACACAAACAAGAGGCCGTAAGTCATGCATTACCACGAGATCTCCATTTAGATCTCCATTTAGATATGGGATGACTCCTGACAATATCTGAGGAGCACATCGATATACATCACATATAGCCTTGTGGTAGTCGATTTGATTATTCAAAGGCTTGCTATCTCCAGACATCAATGAAACAAGAAGCTGCTTTATACCCGGTTCAAGTTTTGCTTCACAGCTCTCTACAACATTCATCGCAAGCTTTCTAGCAGCTCCAGAGAAATCCCGAAAATGAAATTGCAAGAAAATCCATTCTCCTCAAGATAGAATGCTAGGAAGATGACATGTAACAAGATACTAAACAGCAAGACAATCAGCTGCAGGTACTCACATTTTTGTTTTGACCCAACACAGACAGTCAAATCAGTACAAGATCCTTGGGGATATCCTCGAGAATTAACTCTACCGTCCAAGCAATTACGAAGTGAAAATCACCTCTTGCAGCGAACTTTAGAGAATCAAACACAGACCAAAGGGAGACTTTTGAACGGCAAATCGGGATAACAACAGCAACAACGAAGGGAGACTTTTGAATGGCTAATCGAAACATCGGGAGAAGAGAGGAATGGGGGAGAGCAGATAGGCACAGGCATGAAGACGACTGCACGAGCCGATCTCAATACCAGAGCAACGAGGAAACCACAAGGCCAGGAAAAGAAAGAAAATGAAAGGGCGTAGACGCCAACCAACTAAGCAGAGTCCTCAAGAGAGACTATACCTAAGGATTGACAAGTCGGAGGAGACGACCAGTGGCGAGACAAGCGGAAGCGGTGGCGAGAGAAGCGGGAGGAGAGAGAGTGGAAGAAGACTAGGACGGCGAGAGTTGGCAGCGTCGTCAAATGAAGCAGCAGTGGCATTGGCGGCGACGTCATGGGTCATGACGGCAGCATCGAGGGTGGTGGGCAGCATTGGGTCATTGCTGGGAGCATAGTAGCGTTGCCGAGAGGAAAGAGAAGGAAAAGTATTAGGGACGGGAAGAGAGAAAAAATGGGAGAAGTACACTATCACTGCCATAACTTGTGTATGGCACTCAATGTGATGCCAAAAGTTTCCGTTGGATCAGTGCCGAATCGGAGGAAAAACGATCACTTCGGTGCCACCGGCGACAGATTCCAACCAAAAAGATTACGTGGTTTTTATATTAAAAAAAAATTGAGAAGCCTTTTAAACGATGTCATTTTTGTCTTCCTTAAGAAAACGACGTCGTTTTGCTATCCTACATGAATAGCCTCACAAAAATGACGCCGCACAACTCATTTGAGGAATTTTTTTATTATTATTTGGGATTGAAATTAGGGGTTTTTTTTTTTTTTCTACCGTTGCTTGGCCGCCATCGCTCGGCTGCCATCGCTTGGCCGCCATCCCTCAGCCACCGTCGCTTGGCCATTGTCCCTCAACCTCCATCGTAGTTGCTTGCCACAACAAGACAAAAGAAAAAAAAATGAACAGAAAATCCCGAGGGAGAGGGAGGTGTCGACAACGAGGGCGGAGGAGGGGATGGCGGGACCACAGCCGCCACCATCGTCGTAGCTAGCTTTGCCGACGACCTCTATGGCGTTCCAGATCTTCGCGGCTACCATTGGCCGGATCGCTCGTGCTTCTGGAAATTCTTAGAGCTTGCGCTTCCTCTGCGCCCAACGATATTCCTTGGGAAAAGGCGGTAGTGGGGCTGAGATTCAGGGATTTGAAAGGTCAACAAGGTGATTGAAAATGGGGGAAAACTACTAGGGGAGGGCGGAGGCGAGTGCGTGATTTTTTTTCTTGAAAACTACTGTGTTTCACTGGTGTTGCTAGTGCTATTCTTCAGTGCTGCTGGTGTTGTTCTTCGAGGAAGAACCAGTCTTCAAGGAAGAAGATGACACAAAACGGCGACGTTTGAGGATTTAGGGTTTTGAATTTGGGGGAAAGACACAAAACGGCGTCGTTTTGTTGTTTAAATGCTAACTATACTCTCCGGCGAGCCACATCAATTTAAAAAATTAATAAAAAAGTGCTACGTCGGATTTCCGGCTAACCAGATCGGAGTTGGCACCAAAGTGAGCATTTTTCAAACTTTTTTTCACTTAAGTGATCTGACATAAACTTTTGACACCAAAGCGAGCGCCATACACAAGTTATGGCACTAATAGTGTATTTTGTCCATACCGAAATCAGGGATTTTGGGTTTAGGAACCCGATTCGGTTCCCATCCCTCGTTCCCTAGGAAAATATCACAATGTGATAAAAGAATCAATTAAAAAAGATCCTATAATTAAAATTAGGAATTCGATTGGCTCTTTAGGAACAGTCCTTCAATTTGTGAATTTTTATTCATTTTACTATTTAATAACTCATAATCCTATTTTGGTAACTAAATATTTGCAACTTGAAAATTTAAAACAGACTTTTCAAGTAATTAACTATTATTTAATGGATGAAAATGGGAGAATTTTGAATTTAGTTACGGCTCCTATAGGAGCTGGGAGCAGAACTAAGAACCACCGGTACTGAAAAAATAAAACCAGGAACCAAAACATCCCTCTCTAGAATCGAGAATCAAATCGGACCCACCAATCTAGTTCTCCAGTCCCTGTTCTACCAGGGAATCGTGTTCATCCCTAAATCCAACGAGTTAGTTACCTGATTCACTACGCAGAAGCCTACCTAGTAAAGTAGGGCCTGGGTTACCTTTAGAGGTCTTGTTAGTATTAAGCTTGACCCAACCAGTTGGAGGGGCAGCCCAACCCACAAGCTTCTCTTTTCTCCCTTTGAGGAGACTATATATTTTTTATCAACCGAGTCGATACAATGTCATTAACATAATTTAGAGTCAAGCATAAGGGTTCTTGGTAAGACAAAATTCCCTCTTAAATAATCGTTTGTTCCCCAAGTTCCAGAGGTGACTAGTTATCTTGAACCCTAATTGATGAATCAAATAGGTTTGTCATCAACCATTGGTGTAGATGTTGGGTAAAGAACTTAACCCCGAATCTGCGTATATTCTCTTGACCAGAATATCTCCCCACTCAATTTCCTTGCCCTTTATATACATCTGTAATTTGGCTAGTTTCAGCAAAGAAGATTTCTTCCGATTTCGATGAATACCACTAGCCTTTCTTCACCGAGTTCGTGCACTGCATGGAATGAATAAACCAAGAAAATCCACGGCTTGCGTCATGTATTTCATCTGATGCGAAACCGCGTCAGTCCGTATTGTGGGGCTAAAAAATTGAAGCATGAGATTTCGGGCCTCCCATCTCATGGCATGTCACCTCGGTTCACGAAATACCTGTGAATGCAAATACTATATTGATATTTTTGTTTATAGATTAAATTTAATCCCTAATGTTTTATTCAATACATGACTAAGTGAGAAGGTCAAAATTTAGGTGTCAACATTATGCCAACCCAACAGTTCTAGCTGATATCCTACATGGAATTGAGTTATATATGTCTCAAGCATCTCACCCTGTCACGCATGGTTGATATGGCATTTTTGCCCATATGGGGACCCATCGCTCAACATAGTCCTATTTACTATGGATAGGCTTTTGATGTTTGTATTTTCTTGGAAACATGTTTACAAATTGGGTTAATACTACAAAAATCCCAAATTGATACACTAATAAAAAATTTACCTCGAACTTATTTTTTTATCACAAACCCCCCCCAAATTGGTAAATGCGGGATATAATTACCCCTCTGTTAACTTCTGTCAAATATTGTTGTTAAATTGTTGACTTGGATGCCAAGTGAATATGATGTGTAAGTCCACCTCAATCAATTAGCAAATTAATACTATGAAAAACTCAAAATTGGTACACTTGTAATAAATTTACCCCAAATTAGTATACTTATGGCAAATTCATTCCAAACGAATCTATGAACCACTTAAAAGCCCAAACTAGTACACACGTGGCATATTTACTTTTCATATGCCTCTGTCAAGTTTTACCATTCAATTTAGCAAGGACAATAGATCGTCTTCATCTTCATTGAGTCCTTTATCATCATCTTTGTCTAAGGTCGTGGAGATTGCGAACACCAGTTAGCTAGAAATCTTAAGTGACACTTTAGTAACTCTAGTAGCACTCTTGACAAAATGGCTTGACCAAGTACCACTATCTAACCTAATCATTGCCTTTTGTGACATCTTATGTAAGAACATTAACAATGGATTAAGCCCTTGTGAGTTTTATTGAACCTTTTGGTCAATACTCTCTTTTCACAGTGAGCATTCTTTTTACAAATTTCCCTAACATCGCTTATATATCATCAATCCTAGAATTTTGTAATAAACTTAGAAAGAAAAAAATTTAGGTATTGATGTTATAGAGGCAATGTTAGAGGAATTTGGAAAATACACGAGTGCAAATCACAACTTTGTCTTATTGCTTCATTCGTCAACCTAGATTTATTAATAAAAGTTGTCACCTCAAATGCTTAATACCTTTTTTTGAATGGGGTTTGGGATTCTAACAATTATTGCGTAACACCTGTGAAGAGACACTATTTATGCTCGCATTGAAGGGAAAGTATTGACATGAGGTCAAGTAAAACTTGCGAGGGCTTAATCTATCGTTAATGTTCTTACACGAGATGCCACATTAGGCAGTATTTATGCCATATAATGGTACTTGGTCAAGCCATTTCGTCAAGAGTACTACTAGAGTTACTAAAGGTGTCACTACAAAGCTCTCGCTAAATGGTGTTCACAATTTCCACAAACTTAGGCAAAGACGATGAAAAGGATGATGATCTAGAGTTTTCACTAAATTTAACAATAAAATCCAATAGAAGCTAACAAAAGGTAAATGCGCATATCCATAAATAGATTAGTAGAAATTTGTTCTAAAAGAAAAAGGTTCAATTTTCCCATCATATAATCCCTGACTTGCAGAGAAAACTCAATTAACAAGAAGCATGAATGTCTTCATCTTTGAATACTCTACATTGAGTAAATGAAGGGTAAGAAAAAATTTGAGAAGTCTAATCACCATCATGCTATTATTTTTGTTTTGTGATTGACAACAAAGTTAAAAAGAGGTGGCATTTTTCTACACCCGACCTTAATAAGTTAAAGTCCATGTCAATGGTATTAGAGGTCAAATTTTTGTCAGCCCATTTGACGCCATCCACAAATGACTTGCAGATAAAAATCCGACTGTGAAAAAAAGTCATATTAGGGCTAGAATTTGAGCCCGCAAGTATCGCTGCATGGGCCATCAAAAAATGCAAAGGAAAACAAAACAAGGAAGTATTTTATATTATCATTCAAAAGGATGTTGTATTTTATATTCACTAGAATATTCATACTTAAAATTTATAAGGGATAATATGACCAAAAACCCCAAATTAATAAACCAGTGATAAATTTATTTCAAATTAATTTTATTGTTATAAAGAAATTTATACCAATACATGCATGACATATTTATCATTCATTAGCTTTTGTCAGATATTATTGTTAAATTGCTAATTGGGATGCACGTGGCAAGTCCCTGTGGATCAATTAATAGGTTAATACTACATAAAAAAAAATTAAACTAGTACACTTGTAATAAATTTACTTTAAATTAATTTTCGGGCCATCAAAAATTGCAAACCGGTACATGTACAACTCCTATATTATTCTGGCCAAAAGAATTCATAAAAATTTAAAAAGAAAGGGAACATAATGTGATATATGAGTGTCCCACCAAAAACCCATATCATTGCTTTACATCAAGACGTGGAAATATAGGCAACGTCAGGTTAGGGCTACAGTTATTGCGCGACAGTTTCCTTTTAAAAAAAAAATACTAAAGTAATTCGAAAAAAGAGAGATAGTTTTTCCTTTAATAGATGTAGAAGAGATATCCCCATCATTTGAACCATTTTCTCCTAAATAGAGGAACAGTGGGGCCTCACTATGTTGTCTGAACTTGTTAACTAATTTCCATATCGCAGCAGTAAGTTTGTCGCGGTTTTGACGCTTTTTGTCTTTTGGGGTCGATTTTGTTTGACAGAAAACTATTTTCGAGAATTTTTTTTAGACTTTCCGGTTATAAAATGATGGAAAATTAATCCATTTACAGAAAACATTCTCCATAAACTGAAAACTAACAAATTTAGATTGGGGAAAACCACTTCCATTTCTAGCAAGAAGAAAATTACTTTCCCTAAACCACCAAACAAATGAAAACGAGTCATTTTTCTTGAAAATAATTTCTTTGGAAAATATATTTTCCTTTATTAGTGAAATAAACTCATGCCTAGGTTTTGTTTGTTTCGTGGAGAATGTTTTCATGGTCACATTTCTCATGACACAAACAAAGCCTTAGTTTAATTTGAGCTGTTGGATTTGTTTAAATTAGATAATTTCAGGTTAATGTAAATCCCAATGTAGAAACACAAGGCTTGTGATTTGAAAAATTAAGGACTTCGCCTCTAGCTTCAATAGTGTTGGCAGAGCTCTCTGGGGTTCATTCAATATGTTTGTTAGGAACTTTGGCATCTTATACTTGATGAAGGATTTGCTCTTGTTGTTGGATCCATGCTCCTTCAACCTGCTTTTGTTGTCTCCATAAGGCGATGATATTGGGAATGCTGAACCTCAGTGCACCTACCAAAAGGCAAAATCATAGCTATAGATGAAGATCTCAACTTGTGCTCATTACTAATGATGACTTGAGATTTAATGATCTGCCAATCCTTTTGCTTTGATGCAATACAAATCTGTTCTGCCATGCTTTGATGATTCATCTTGAGTGCTTTGATGATTCATCTTGAGAGTTTGGATTGTTTTGCAGCTTTATAGGCTTGTTTTGTTATAATGATTTCTGGGATTATCAACATATCTTTTCCATATCGTTTTAGAAAGGAATGGATTTTTTTTTTTTTTTTTGGACAAAATATTAATATTCGATATGATATGTCCTCAATTGGAGATTTTATGAAATGCCCATGAGACGGTGAATGGTCAAGAGCCAAGAAGTGGTCAAAATTCCAAAGCAAGGGAAATAATTCAGAATTCCAACGCTCATATAGAACTTTTGATTCTTCCTCGGTCAAAAAAATTTGCAATCTTCATAGAAAATGATAAAATAAATCTTAAACTATGTCCATTATGATACATTTTTCTTGAATTTCTTCTTTTGCAAAGTAAAAAATCTCAAACCATATCCATTGGACCTATTTACCCCAAGCTTTTTGTCTAAACATCGCCAAGTTCGGCAACTGGTGGAGGGAAATAATTAAAAAGAAAAAAAAAAGAAATAGGAAAGACTTTTTGTATACATAAATGATTTCTAGCTAAGATTAGTCGGAATAACTATATTGATAAATTGTTAAAAGATTTATGACTGAATTAGTCATGGTACAATAAGTTTAAGATTTTGTGAATAATATTTCTAGTCATAAGTCAATCAAAATCAAGCAAGGATAATTGATATAATCAATTATGGAGTAGAACTTGAACTTGTACAATTAGGGAAAAAAACATCGAGATTGGTTTTCTGAATCCTAAGAAGATTGGGAAGATAACAGTTTTTCACTGTTATTCGAGGAAGTTTTCATCTGAAATCATTTCCACACTATAAATGGCTTGGTTGAAAGTTTTAAAACTACGTTTGATCGTCCGAATTTCTAATCAAGATAGAACTTGATATGATAGAATATAAAATACTGAGATTTTTCTATATCATATCCACTCTTTGGTGAATCTTAGTATTAAAGTCAGATATATTCGCATCATATCATGTACATTTTATTTTATATAAACAACATATCATTGTAAATGAACCTAAAAGTTCATAAATGGAGATGGTAAAAATCTCTCGTGACACTATTCCTTAATTTTTTTCATCTTATTAAAATTATAATATTTATTATTTCTTTTTTTCCCGTTTCATCATTTTTTAATAAAATTTAATCAAATATTAAACTATACTAACATACTTAAAATAAAAAAATACTTAAAATATATAATAAATATAAATATGTAATTTATAGATTGAATGTTTATTATAAGATAGAATTAAAGTTGAATATATAAATTAAAATAAGATTAAATTAAAAAAATTAATTTTAATTTTAATTTCTTAAATTAGAATTCAAATATTATTTATATTGAAATATAATTTCAATTTTTTTCAATTTAATAAGTTTTTTATTTGAGAAAAAGAACTTCATCATAAACATTAGAATTCCTATCTACCTTTATCTCACCTCCCTCAAGGGATAAATTTATGTAGCCTATATTCCCCTTATATCTAACTTTATCTTGTCGCGAGAAAGCACCAAACGTGAATTTTATCCTGACTGCCAAACGCAGTCTAAACTTTCGTGGTGCAACCTGGAAGTAGTGTGATAATTGAAAGATGCACCGGGTAATTTAGAGGGGACGCAAGGGACCACCATGCACTTCATTTGGCTTATGATCATCCATCACTCAATTCAACCATCGACTAACAAACAGATTCGATTAGAAAAGAGCAAATTGAAAAGGTTAAAACCAAAGATATAATAGAAAAAAGAGGAAATTCATTTGTACCATAGATCATGTCGGAATAAAAAAAAAAAAAAAAAGATCAATAAAATCAGATGTATCGAACTCGGGACAAGGGAAAAGCACAACGAATCAATACACCACCTTAAAAGTAGTGGGCAAAACATCACCAAAGGTCACTCATAAGTAATTATTGACCCCCAAATTGACTTACATTTCTTGTGTCCAAGAGGGTGTTAGATATATTACTATTTGTGATTACCATATAGTATTAGGGTGGTTACAATTCATATTAGGGTTAATACCCTAAAAAATCCTAAACTGGTACACTTGTGACAAATTTACCCCGACTGACCGTAAAAAACTCTAAACTAGTACATTTATGACAAATTTATCCCAAACTAATTTATTCGACCACAAAAAATCCCAAAATGATAAATTTATGACAAATATACTCTCCGCTAAATTGGATTAATACCACAAAAAAAAATCACAAAAATGTAAACTATGACAAATGGAGCGTAAAATCACAAATTAGTATATCAGTCAACTGTCACGTGTCATTTAACTTAATAATTTGACGGTAAAATTTAACAAAAACTAACAGAGGGTAAATTTGTCACAAGTGTACCAGTTTGGGGTAAATTTGTCAAAGGTATACTAGTTTAGGGTTTTTAGTGGTAAAAATTAGTTTTGGGTAAATTTATCACAGGTATACCAATTTAGGGTTTTTCAGAGTATTAATCCTTCATATTAATTACAATATATTCATTTATATGTAAATTGGCCAAAACAAACATCTCTCTTTTAGAATGGATTATGTCATTTCTTGTTCGGTTGTTCCTAATCAAAGGCAGGCAACCAAGTTAATGTAAAGATAGAGAGTCAAGAAGAAGATCTTTTCTTGCTAATCTCTTAATTAACAAAGAACAATATTATGTATGTGCACATTTCTTTCACCGGAAAATTCTCCATCGAAATAATAATTTTTCTAAAACTAATCATGTGGTGCTTACAAAAAATGAATGAATGAGAAATATTTTCATAATTAGTGAAAATATTAAAATATAAATTGTCGTCGACAATGAACTTTAGTATAACATCCCGAAAATGAGGCAGAGGAAAAGGACAAGGATTATATCAAGTATAAAACATGGGGCCAGTAATATTGCCACATATCATATGACGCAATTTCCCCGGACATGCTATTTGTTTTTCCATATAAATTACTTCAACAGATAGGGTCCAACCAAATTAACCTATATTGACCCATTTTTATTTTATACAGTTTTAGGGACTCGTATCTATCACAAACCCAATGCATTCCCTACCCATTGGAGCTTCAATTTTTAGCAATTTTTATCCTTAACTATAGAAAATAACATACTAAAAAAACTAACCAATTTCAAATAGAATACAAAAAAAAAAAAAAAAATTGTCAAATAAGAAATTACTAAAAATAATTCTCCCAAATAACTCACATTTTGAATGCATTAAGAAAGTGACCACTATTATTTTTTTGGTAGTCATCGTCACACCATTAGCACAGTCACATTAATGTTGTCAGAAATTTTGGAAATTAAAAAAAAGAATTTGAAATAAAAATTATGTTAGGAAAAGATCAAAAAGGTTTTTTCCATCAAAAGAAAGAACATAATACATCCAACCATCTCCCGTAAAATATTTTCTTTGCTGCAACAAACCTAGTAATAATCTGTTGTTATTAGAGGTGAGCGCGGTTCCCGGGTAGAACCAAGAACCGGAGAACCGGACCGGAGGGTCGGGTTCGGTTCCCGATTCTAGAGAGGCTGGTTCCCAAACCTAAAAATCCTAAATAATTTGATGTGGTGACATTCAGAATGTGAAAAAACAGAAGGCCTCCAATGATTTATGAACCTCCACCCAAACCCTAAATCGCTGGTGAAACCTCCGCCCAAACCCCTGTCCCCCGACTCCTCCATACCCCTACCTTGAATCCCTCGACGACGCCCTCCCTCGACGATGCCGCTCGCCCCAACGCTGGACGACGCTCGCCCCCGGACGACGTTGTTGACGACGACGCCCCGCCGCTTGCCGCCCTCGAAGTCGATGCCGCCCGCCACCCCCTGCGCCCCGCTACTCTGCTACTAGACACCACTTGCCCCCTGGGGCTGGACACCGCTCGGCCCCGACGACGCCATTGACGATGATGCCCCGCCACTTGTCGCCCTCGACGCCGCTCACCCCCCAATTGCTGCCCTCAGGGCGTCCTCCGTAGCATTCGATTCGGCTCTGTCGCAGTGTTCTCTCTCTCTCTCTCTCTCTCTCTCTCTCTCTCTTTATGGCGTTAATTTGTGTCTTTTGTGCATGAATTTTTTATTTCTCTTTCTGTTTCTCGTTCTATTTCTTGTGAAGTGCAGAATTCAAGTTCCAAGGACTCGAGGAGCTTCTCTCAGCCGCCTTTCATGCGGGTAATCTCTACCGGCCCCTCTCTCCATTGTTCATTTGCTATTGAACCTGCTGGTTTTCTTGAATTGCTTATAAGAGGTGACTACAGTATTTTGATTTTTTCTTGCTTTATCTCTCTTATGTTGGTGGCTGAAATAATTGGTATTGATCAGTAAAATATTCTCGCAGAATCTATCTTATAATTGATTAACTAGTTCGGCAGGTTGATGCACTTTGACTCATTTGTTGCTGAATAATAATCTTATCTAGTGCAGATTGTGTTCCCACTAATGGTGGCTTTGTGCTGACAAGCAAAACCAAATCTTTAGTTGGAATGTTCTATTAGTCAATTTTGTGCTAATAACCACGAATACAAGCATAATTAGAATCCTCTACTTGTAGCGGCGAGGCCGAGGGTGAGCTTGTGACAAGCGATGGAGACGTAGAAGACGAGGTGGGTGAGGGAGAGGAGGGTAATGGAAATACAAGCATTATACTAGACATAAACACTAGACTTGGAGTAGCACTGTCTATGCAGGTAATTTTCATTTGCTTGCTGAAAAAGCTGTTTTTTTTCAAGAGGATTGCCTTTTAAATTTTTTACTGGCGTTCTTTGACTCAATTGGAAGGGCGGGGCAATGTGAGACTGTACAGGCGCATAATTTTGCGCTACTGCTTGTACAAGTGAGATCTCACTTGTTGTATCATCCAATCGATGCTTGGAAGTTCCTATCAATCAATGTTGTATCATCCAATTGATGCTTGGAAGTTTTTGACAAGCCCAAGTCTTACTTGTACAGGTGCAGCAGTAGGAAAGCTCATCAATATGGTGACGAATTGAAGGTTGCCCAAACCACCCCATGTGGTGGTGGCGTTGGTTCGGGCTTTGTCCTCCTCACGACGAGACAAGTTCGAATCCCAGCATCGTCATTTGTGGACTTACCCGTGGCGTCAGGGTGATGGTTTCCTTGGCGTCACCCCAGGGTTTACTTGCCGGTTGCCGGCTGTACAGGGTTCCCTGGGTCACCAAAAAAAAAAAAAAATTGAAGGTTGCCCAAACAGATGATTCATGTAATTAGTAAAATTTACTAATGAGACTTGCCGGATAACATTAGGCAATCGATGCCTTTAAAGTTTTTGAAGGTGTAGTTATGAATTTGTCACAAGTGCTAGAGCAAAATTCTCGATTTTTTTTCTTTTAACGTAATTGTGTGAGAAAAGAAGAAGTTTTGTGGTTGTTTGTTCGTGATGTGCCAATTTAAAAATTCATGTCTCAAAATATTCAAGAGATCATGTCATATTGGAATTTGAAATTTTCGAGCATATATCTCTATTTTCCTCCAAGTTCACTAGCATTTTCATTTTCCTTTGAAGGCATAAGTTTTTCTTAAATCCAGCTTTGATCCTTGATCCTTCTGCTTAATTGCTGGTAATGTTATAGCTACATTAGGCCTCCGTGAACTCTTTATTTCCAAGAAAAACTATTTTATTACATTCTTCCCAAGTTCACTAGCATATATCGTTTTGTATTCTCTTTGATGAATGACAAGTTTATTTTTTATTGTTGTGTTCATTTCCGTTATTTTAAACTAAAATGAATAAAATAAAATAAAAAACCTATTGGAACCTGGAACCAACTTCTAGGTTTTTAGTTTCGACGAGTAGTTCCAAGTTCTAAAAAATAATGAACCTGTACCCAAGGGTAGGTTCCAGGTTCCAGGCAGAATATGTAAGGAACTTGAAACCACTCACCCCTAGTTGTTATGTTCTCAGGAGAGCTAATTGGGTGATTGGAGCTTTGTGCCTATGTCCTAATTTAAAAAAAAAAAAAAATGGAGAGCTGATTGAAGTAATAATTACTTTTTTTCTGTTATTTTTCAATCGTGCATTGCATCAACTACATATCTTGAGCAAGGTTTAAATTGATAGGATTTCAAGTTAGTGGAGCATAGACGCGATTTTGAAGTTCGCATCTTTGAATACAAGATGACTGTCAATTATCAATCTTTCTACATATGTGTTCAAAGAAAACCAATTAACAATCCAAAGACCAAACTTACTTAATCTGAAGTCTTCTTCACGTTGAAACGTTAAAGGGGTGACTATGTATATTAACCAATCAACTAAATCATATACTTCCATCTGGAGAAGCCTCTAGAAGCACCCAAATTTTTCCAAGCAGACTAGAATTGCATTTTGGGCCAATAGTCAGCTGTACCCATTGGAAAGTGGATGTAATTGATAAGTCAAAAGTCACTAACAATGCGATTTATGCCTAACTTCCAACCCATCAATAACTAGGATTGGTGAATGTTCTCTTGAATTAGGACTTTTGCAAGTAAATAAATAATTTTTTTTAGCAATGTGTTGTGCCATATAGATCAATGTACCACAAGCCACATTCAAAATTATGGAAACTTAAGGTGGCTGACAAATTGCGAATCACTTTCAAGCTATAACTTGTAAAAGGGTTTCAATAGTAGGTGATCAAAGGTTGTTGAAAAGGAAAAATCTGGAAAAAAAAATGATGATTGAAAGGACTATATTATAACTTTTCAAAACGATTGAGGACTTGGACTGCATTTTCTAAATGGATTAGAATTTTTAATGTAACCTTTTCATTACTTAAGTAACGTCATTTGAAATGCTTAAACAAAAGGAAAAAAAAAAAGAAAAAGAAAAGAAAGAACGAACAAGTAGAAGATAAGACAATCAATGTTATTTCATGAGTGAATTTACAAACGAATAATCAAATCAAATATCAAAATATAAGAAAGATAATCAAGACAAGACTTGATGGGATGAAAGGCCAAATGATTTCGATTTTTAGATTGAAGAAAGACTGCCTATGTATAAATATAGAAATACATAATGGAGCAACATTCATTTGCTCAGTTAATAATTAATTGTACTGAAAATAGTTGCAGTACATCTTTTTCAACTTAAAGACCGAAGGACTCTTCTTAGTGGGTATTTTATTTGAGAGAATAATTGAAACATACCAATACTTTTGTTGCAAAACCTAACATCATAATTAAGGGAGAAAAGCCAGATCCTATACATGAATGTAAGCCAATCATGCTGAAGCTTTTGTGGTTTTTTGTTTGTTTGTTAGAGCTTTGGGTATTCTAGTCTTCCAATTAGATAATGAAGTTAAAAAGAGTAGGACATTTTCCTCAAATCATGAGAACACGACACCATACTAACATGTTTGAACGAGTTTGAGTTCAAGTAAATGGTGCCAGTAATAGAAAATACATTTGGTAGAATTCTTAAATTTTTTTGTTTCTTTTAATTTTTAATATTTTTATTATATTTTTTACTCAAAATGACATTATATTTTTTAATTTTTCTAATTTTTTTTTTTTCCTCTCTTTTCTTCTTCCTTTTCCTAACATGTAATTGTTCATCTTCTTTTTGGCAACGATGATTGATCGCCTCCATCGCCATCTTTTCTCAGTATATATATTCTTGTCCCAATCAAGTAGCTCGATTTACCAAAATGGAATTATATTATTCAAAATTCTAAATTAGCATTTTTTTGTTAAAAGGAACAAAAGAATCAACAAATGATTAGTTGTTCTCAAAAGTGAAAACAAATTGACCCTTAGAGTCACAAATTGAGTATCTCTACATGACCCATCGAAAGGCAACCTGGACACATCCAGTATCAATGTAAAGGAAACCAAACCGAGAAAGTACTCTATTGTATTATCCGACTAGATAAGACAACATGGAATAGCTATATTAACTTATTCTTTTTGTGAATGCACCGGGGCGCACACCCACCCCCTCTTTCTTATTCATTACAAGCTAAGTCAAAAAGAAAAGAAAAAAAAAGCACCAAAGAAATATCATTGATTTGCACTATCACTTAAAAATATATTTTTGAGGACTCGATAGCTTGCTGATAGTTATGGAGCCCACGGGCCTAGACAAGCAAGCTGGAGTGCGTGCGGATAATTCTTGTGCTACGAAACGCATGGTGGGTCGTGAATTGGGACTTGTCCTCGTGCACGCTAGCGCCATTGTGATGATGAGTACCACTTCGTCGGCTAGTTGGCCGGTCGGAGGAGAAAGACGTGGGTCGAGCACATCCCTTGGTAGCAAATTTGGGTCTTCTGGTGATCTCGATGTTTGTGTCCTTTGTAGGGAAGAGAGAAGATCCCCTGGATGCTTCCCCATCATGATCTCTAGTGTAGCTACTCCGAAGCTATACACATCGCATTTATCTGTCACCCGCATCGTAACTGCTAACTCTGTTTTTCAAGAAGAAGAATGAATCAATGTTATGATCACAACCGGTATACAAAATTCCAAATTTCTGTGGTACTCTGACACAAACCACTTTTCAAAAATCTATTCTTGCTCTTGTTAGAAGTCTTGTTAGAATTATTCGACAAATGTAAAGTCGAGATATTAATTAGAGCTATTTGATCAATCCTAGATAAAATGTACATGTGAAATGTATGGTTAGATTTGATCGTGAAGCTTACCAGGAGCCATATAGCCATAAGACCCAGCCACTGTGGTCCAATTTGACGAGTCAAAATTCAAGAGTTTCGCTGTCCCAAAATCCGAAAGTCGAGGCTCGAAGTCCCACTCGAGCAAGATGTTGTTGAGGGTTATGTCCCGATGGACAATAGGTGGGGAGCAATCATGATGCAAATAGGCAATCGCGTGAGCCACGCCTTGAACAATTTTCACTCTTGCACCCCAGTCCAGTTCAGTTCCTCCTTTTCCTCCATACAAGACCTTTGCCAAACTGCCTCTCTCCACAAACTCATAGACCAAGTAGATGCAACCCCTCTTGGAACAAAACCCGTGGAGCTTGATCACATTGCGGTGTCGGACCTCGGTCAAAATGCGGATCTCGTTGTTGAAACTCTGTTGGTTGACCACGGGGACATCACCGGATTCCCGATACTTTGAACATTTTGACAGCGATGATTTGGCCGCTGGCCAGTTCAGCCTTGTAAACACTCCCGAACCCGCCCTTCCCAATGCAGTACTTTTCGCTGAAGTTGTCGGTAGCCTTGGTGATGTCATTGAATGTGAACTTCCCTTCCCTTTCCCATATGATCGACTCGGATTTCTCGTACTTCGTTAGACCATTAGTCTCTTCATTGAGTTCCTTGTTTCGCCGCTGAAGTGCTAGAATCACAGCAGTTAAAGTCACCAGAAGTTGTAAGCAGCAGACGCCCACAATCACACCAATAAGATCCTTTTCCCTATGGTCAGTCAATTTACTGCTCATCCCACAAGGAGATAACCCTGTCGCATTTCCACACAAGCCCGGATTCCCGATAAAAGCACTCCCTGGTGCTTGTTGGAAGATACGACCACTAGGAATCACGCCTGTTAGCTCATTGTACGATAAGTCTATGGAGCTTAAACTAACCAAGCTGGTGAGAGCAGCTGGGATCGTACCTGATAAGTTGTTATGCGAAAGATTGAGATGTTCTAGCTTCATAAGCTTTGCTAAATTGGATGGAATTGATCCTGCTAGTGAGTTGTGGCTCAAGTCAAGGAGGATCTGTAGCTCGAACAAGTTCCCGAGCTCTGGCGGTATAACACCCGATAGATTGTTGTTGCTCAAGTTCAAACTCAGTAAATTCTTGCAATTCGCTAGCTTGTCTGGTATACTACCACTCATTGCGTTCTTCGACAAATCAAGATAATTTAGCTTCAATAAGTTTCCTAATGAGATGGGAATATCTCCGGCCAAATGGTTGTTGCTCAAGTTCAGTCTCAACAACTCCCCCAGATTTCCCATCTCGGTGGGAATTTTCCCGGTCAAGTCATTGTTGTGCAAAGTCAGGACACGC
The DNA here is from genome assembly GCA_014182885.2 of Eucalyptus caleyi. Taxonomy (NCBI): domain Eukaryota; kingdom Viridiplantae; phylum Streptophyta; class Magnoliopsida; order Myrtales; family Myrtaceae; genus Eucalyptus; species Eucalyptus caleyi. The sequence continues at coordinate 14,380,033 of CM024471.2, forward strand.
AACTGAGACAATTTCCCAAGCTCTGGTGGGATGCGGCCGGCAATTTTGTTACCATCTATCTGCAAATTCGTGAGATTTTTACAATCTCCCAATTCTGCTGAGAGATTCCCAACAAATCGGTTGTTGCTGAGGCTTATAAAGGTCAGATTTGGATAAACTCCGAAAACACTTGTGATATCTGCAGTGAACTGATTGCTGTCTAAACGGACTCTCGTTAGCCCCGAACAATTCCTCAAGCAGTTGGGCAGCGGCCCAGTTAAGTTATTCCCATTGACCAAGAGATATTGAAGAGCAAAGCCGCTGCATAATTCTGGCGGCAGTTCTCTGGTGAAGCTGTTGTCCGAAAAGCCAACATAGCCCAGAGAAGGGCTATACTTGCCGAAATCACGTGGTATTCTTCCCGAGAAATTGTTCGTGAACAAAGAGATTGACCGTAAGTTAGCAAGGCGAGAGATGGTCTCGGGGACCTCTCCATAAAGCTGGTTCGTGTTGAGGTCAAGTGTGGTCAACTGTGTGAGATTCCCGACCTCCGACGGGATAGTTCCAGTCAGGTTGTTGGAGAAAAGCTGGAGGGTTTGCAGGTTACTGAGGTTCCACAATGTTGTAGGGATTTGGCCAGAGAGATTGTTCTGTGAGAGGTCTAACTCGAGCAGATTCTCAAGTCTCCCGATCCCAGTAGGGATTGAGCCAGAGAGCGAATTGCAGTACAAGAAGAGGTAATTGAGCTTGGTCAGGATGCCAATTTCTGGCGGAATTTTCCCAGAAAGAGAATTGTTCTGGAGCTGCAAAGAAATGAGTTCGGTCCAATTCGTGAAGAAATAAGGCGATAACTCACCAAACAGGTGATTATCCGAAGCTCCAAATTCTGACAATCTGACCAGATTGGACAGAGAGAGAGGCAGCTCCCCAGAGATCGAATTCTCAGCAAGGGCTAAGAAGGTGAGCTTAGAACAAAGACCGAGCTCGGAAGGGATCGAAGAGTTCAAGAGGTTTAGGTGCAAATCGAGCTTTTCAAGCTGCCTCAATTGACCAATGGAGCTAGGGATTGCCCCTTCAAAGGAATTGTTGTATATCTCTATCATCTGAAGCTGAGACAGCGATCCTATGTCTCCAGGTATAATACCACTGAACGAATTGTTAACAATCCGGATCTCCTTCAGCTGGGAAAGTTTTGATATGTTTGAGATCGGTCCCCGGAGTGAATTTGCAGTGAGGTTAAGGTATTCAAGGTTCACCAGGTTCACATACACAGCCTCAGGGATTTCACCGGTCAACATGTTTTGCGACAGGTCCAGGTATGTCAGGTTCCGGCAATCAGCCACGAAGCCTGGAAATTTGCCATCGAGAAAATTGTAGAAGAGGCTCAGGTAAGTCACCGATGGCATGGTGGAGAATTTCGACCAGTCAGGAGATTCCAAGTAGTTTGATCCAAGATCCAAGTGCCACACCTTCTCGAGATTGCTGATCTGGTAAGGAATAGTACCATTAAGAATGTTATTCAGGAGGCTCAAGTACTGAATCTCTTCCAATTGGCCTATCTCAGGTGGTATGCCACCTTCGAAGAGATTGCTACCCAGGTCTAAGAACCTGAGCTTGGAGAGATTGCTGATCGAGGACGGTATCAGGCCCTCGAGATTGTTGTTGCTGACGTCAAAGCAGGTCAGGTTCGGGAAAGAAGTGAAGTCGAGCGCATGGAGTGTGCCACTGAGGCTTGAGCCTGAGAGGCTGATCTCTGAGACTGATCCGCCATTGTTGCAGGCAACACCAGTCCAGTTGCAGAGATGGGTGATGTTGGTGAGTGACCATGAGCTCAGAGAAGGTGGAGGAGGAGAGAGAGAGTTCTTCCATTTGACAAGAGCTTGTGCCCCTGTGGTTGGTGATGGTGAGGCCTGAAATGGAAGCAAGAAAAGGAGACAGAGGAAGATTAAGAGAGGGAGAGTTGCGTTTGATTTTTTCATGCCTAGCAAGATGCTACTGGACTTAATGAGAGGTGAGCTTGTACCTCTGGGGGTTGGGGATCGATAATCACTTACGAGGGGTGAGTTGCATTTGGTGGTGTTTTGCCCACTCCTTTTAAGGTGGTGCGTACCACTGCTTTTTCTTTCGTGCCGGCTTTGATACGTCTGATTTACTTGATTATTTTTCTATTCCGACGTGATCAACGGTACAACTGAATTTCCCCTTTTTTCAATTATATTCTCTCTTTCAACTTTTCCAATTTGCTTTTTTTTTTCTAATCGAATCTATTAGTCAATGGTTGAATTGATCAATGATCATTAGCCATATTAGAAATATATCATCTGATTCTATGTAATATTATGATCAAATAGATAGACATCTTGTAAAACCTGTAAATAGGCTCTTCTATGGTATATTTAAATATACAGAAAATTCTTCAATTCACTTTTTTGCATTATTTCTAATTTGGTATTAAAGCCACTGTTATATGAGTGAGTGACCATTGAGTTATGCAGTGCTATAGCAACGTTGCCACCACCACACCAGTATCCATTCATTACCGAATCACCACCCTTGATTGTTATTTAGTTAATCACATTGCTTGTTTTGAAAAATGAACACCGTCATCAACTGGCTACCCTTAAACGAGTTAAACCCTGAAAATTCATTGCCAAATAGACTCGGGAAGCTGCCGCACTTCCACGTGTGGTGCCACTGACAAGTCCCACCCAGCAAAGAACGTCGCCAGAAGAGCCGTCACGCGCCCTCACGTGTCGTCCAAGTCCTTTGCGTGTGAGATCCACATGCCTGCGTGCCTCTCACGAGCACTAAACAAGTGACGTCATCCTCCATGTCATTGCCAAATTTTAGCCAAGTTGTCCACCACGCGTCTGCCACGTTAGCTTATGATTGTGGTCATTGACCGGCGTTGACCAAACCGATTTGCCTACTTTTCTAATCGGCTCAACCCCTGTCAGACTGATCTTTGGTGCTTTCAAACAGGTGGCTAAGGCATTTCGACATCCTAAATCTGTTTTTAGCCTTATTTTATCAATATTAGCTCTGCATGTATCGATTCTCTTCGAACTCATCATAAAATCTATTAGGTCTATAGAAGTATTTTGCATATAATAGAAAAATTGGACGTTACAATAACCATATGGACCATTGGATCCAATTATATTTTATGGGCTTGTTGACACCTAAATTTTTTATTAATTTTTGTTAAATTAAAAATTAAAAATTGCATATAATTTAGGAACATTTTTATTTTTATTTTTATTTTAAACCGTTGGTAAGGGAAAGATTTTTCACATATTTCGTTCAAATTTTCACATATTCAGAAAATATACTTTGGATGATGTATTTTGAGCGGAAATGAAATTTTTTGGTTGAAATATGGGAAAATGCAAAAGAGAATATTGCCGAGCAAAATTGGAGACGAAATATGCAATAAGGATTCAATTTTTCACCGTATAAAAGGTGTGAAGATGTAAGGAAAATGGGGTTGGCAAAATTTGAGAGCAAAAGAGGTGAAAGGTTGATTTTTGTGGAGAATTTCGGAAAAAAGGCCAAAGTCAAAAAGAGTGAAACGTGCAAATAATAATAATAATAATAAAAAGGGGCCGGAACCCTAGCGCAATCGTTCGTCTTCCTTCCGGGGGGGGGGAGGGTGCCCCTGCCGACGCCGGCGCCGCGTGCTCGCACCGTCGCCGTCTCGCCCACCGCCGCGGCCGCGACCCAGCCGTGCCTCCGCGGCCGTCGATCGCTGCACCCACGCCGCCGCCGGACGCCGCATCACCACTCTGCAGACCTCGAGCCCACGTTCCTGCACCGACGCCGCCTCGCCTTTGAACTCGATCCGATTTCGCGCCGGTCCCGATCCTGTATCGCTGCCCTCACTCCGACGATCCGCGGCTTCCGTTTTTTTTTTTGGTGAAGATAAGAGATGTATAGATTGTACCTAAAAAGAATACAAGGTGGAGGCCTGGCACCAACAAAGACGGACACTCAAGAAGACAAAAGTCTAATGCGAGTGTAGGGGTACCATGGTTCCAAAGAGAAACCAACAAAAGCGAAAGCAAGAACAAAAGACTAACAAACAAACGCTAGAGAACCTCCATCAATCAAAGATAGACGGATGTAAATCCCAACTCCGTTGAAGTCTTCTGTTCTTGGGAATGTCCAGGACATGCTTAAAAGTCGTCGCTTTATCTTTAATAGCCTTCTGGAGGTGCATCTTCATCGCCAGAAGGAAGAGGGTTTGGTTGCGAAATAGAATGTTATTCCGCTCTCTCCAAATGATGTAACACAGGGCTCCAAAGCTAAAGCGAGCCAAAGTCTGATAAAAGCTATTATCCGCAAAGCATCCGCGGCTTCCGTTTTCCCCCAGTGATTCGACGATTCCTACTCCGCCCATGACGACGCCCGCCGGTCTCGCCGTGCCACCCGCGACGCCGTCCGCCGATTTCGCCACGTCGCCCTGACGCCGCCTCCGCCTCGTCTCTGCCCGCGCCCCAAGGTCTCCGCCCGAGCGTTGCTGACCCGATCCAGATCCAGATCTGAACCCCCCCAACGCCGCTCCGACGCCCGCGATGCCTCTGACCAGCGACCCGAGCTCCTGTTCTGCAGAAACCTCCTCGTCGGAACCCTCGCCGAAGATCCCTCCTTCTCGCCGGCCGGCCACCAGCCTTTTTTTCTTCTTTTTCTTTTTAGAAAAAAAAAGAAAAGAGAAAAAGAAAGAAAAAGAAAACAAAAACAAAATTAGGTAATTTTACTTTATTTTTCTTTTCTTTTGTTTATTCATCTTTTGTTTTTATTATTATTATTGTTATTTCATTATTTCATTTTTTAGTGTAATTATCCTTTTTATGTGAAATTGAAATTGCATGTTATGAAATTGCCTTGAAACTAGTGATTGTCAGTCCGATTTTCACACCCAAAATCCGACTCGCAATTACTTAAAAAATTGTCAATCCGATCTCCCGCCCGAGATCCGATTTGTGATTTTTCGTGAAATTGACTAACTCGATCTCATGCACGAGATATGGTTTGTCAATTTGGATATCAATATTGCTGATTTGTTGTTGTGTCATCTAAGGTAATTTTCTTTTAAAAAAAATAAAAAATGTAGATTAAAATTAGGTTTATTTCTTATTTTAGGGTTTGCACGTTTAGAATAGAAATTTTATCCTGAATTTTTTTTTTTAAAAAATATATAAAAACTCAAAAAAATCAAATCAATTAATTTAGGTTGCTATTTTTTTTAAAAAAAAATATGGATTGCATGTTTAATTATTTGATAATTATTAATTTCGAGAATTAAAAAAAATAAAAAAGGAAAAACAGCCAAAAAAAACATCATGCATATGGACATATTTTGCACATCATTGCATATTAGTGTAAAATTGCATTTAGTCTAATTTTAGATAATATTTTTAATTTATTAATTTTAGGTATTTTCTTAGATAGATTGCACTTTAGAACTATTTGAATTAAGGTAAAATTTTAGTTTAAATTAGGGTTTGGTTTAGCCTAATTCCTAATACAAATTAAATAGAATCTTAATTTAGTTAGATAATTTCCACATTTTTAAAAATAAAAAATAAAAATTGTCTTAGAGGGATTCATTTTATTTTCTAAAATAAATTGCCCCTTTTAGAAATAGAAATATCAAATGCACGTCATTTAGTTTTTAGGCCCATTTAATTAGAAATCGCCCGTTAATAGAATTAGGTCATTTAGGTTGCACTTAATTATTGCATTTCTTTAGGATTTACTCTACTTATCTCAAATAGTTTAGATCATGTTGCCATGTCATGTAATTTAGGTCATGTTGTCATGTCATATTAGATTATTAGCATGCATTGCATATAGATTAAGTTCCCATTAAACAAAGTGAAAACAAAAAGAGACAAATTGCTTATCAATTAGAAATCATATCTACGGTTGTTGATGTAAATTCTAATCTAACAACACAGATGCTTTCGTTGCTACAAGGTAAGTCCCGTAATTTTATTCATTACTTTATTTGGTGTTAAATTGGTGGTTTGTGCACCCGTATGATCACATCACATGTTAGGGAGATAATTAAAATTAATTCAAGCTGCTTGCCAAACATTTTTTCAAAATAAAAGAGAAAGGTATCAAAAGGGCGCTAGAGAAATCTAGCATAACCAAGTCCCCGTATCCATAGTCTCTGGTTCGTAGGAGTAAAGTAAATCTCCTATTACTTTACTTGGGTTTCTAATCGACCCACCTAAAATAGGTTAGTGGCGACTCCCAATTAAAAAATCAATTGCATGTTAAGAGCTTGAACTTAAAGTCACGAATTGGTATGGGCTTGGGAGAGCCCGAGTTAAGTCTAGGCTTAACAATCCATTAGCCAAACCTTAGGTGGTTCACCCGAAAATTTGATCGCAATAGGGCTCAATAATTATCTACTCTTTTTTTTAGGACGTTAACTTTGGTGTTAGGTCACTGGTGCTATTTATGCACCTACTTAGATTACCGATGAGACTGAGGAGATATTCAATGAACGTTAGGATGATTGGGATAGCAAGAATCACCATATTCGTACATGGTTTCAAAACACTTTGATTCCTCCTATTAGACTCTAGTTTGATTGTCTTAATACAACAAAGGAAGCATGGGATATGCTTGTTAGCCAATATCCTATCTCAGATATTGTCCATCAGTATCAGTTGTTAGGGAATCTGCATCACATGCATCAAGAGATGGATCGGCCTATTAATGATTTTTATTCCTCCATGCATTCTTTCTAGGATCAAATAGCATTATATTAACCGTAATGGCATATGTATCTCGATGCTTGCAAGTTTGCTAATATCGTGATTGCATGTGTGTTATGCAAAATTTTATGGCACTTAATGATGAACTTGAATCTATGCAAGCTTCACTTCAATATCAAGATCCATTACCTTGTCTTGAGGTAGTTGTTTCAAAGTTGTTGATTGAGGAGACTTGACTTATCTTGAAGGCACAACGCTCTTTGTCCTTGCCTACAAACATGATGCTTGCCACTCTAGGTTCTTCCTCCTCACGTAGACAATATCGTACGAATTGTCATCAATCCGGTCACTTGCATCCAATTGTTATCGACAACAGCCCAAGCAACTTATATAAGGACAGACAATCAATCCCAGACAATCAATCCCGGTATAGACATCCACCTTAACCTGCACATCAATCCACTGCTGCTATCATTGAGAATTCCACTAAAGACTAATATGTTACTCTATCACTAGAATATCTTTGTTCTATTGTTTGAGAATCTTGTACTTTTCTCGCTCCTTCATTCCTAGTACTTCTGCTCTATCAGTCGCTCCATGTACTCCCAATTCATGATCCTTTGATTTTGCCTGTTGTAATCTCATGACTTCTAATTACAATTTATTTAAGTCAAAATCATTCACTTCACAAGTATATATTATTAATATAGTTGATAACCCACAAATGATAGTTAGCCATATAGGGAACATTTCAACGTTAAAATTGTCCTCAGCTTACACCTTCTTAGTTCCTAAGTTCTCTTTAAATTTGAAATTTGTTGGACAATTATGTGAACATGATTTTGACGTTCATTTCTCTATAAATGTTGTCTTGTCCAGGATCCACAGATGGGACAGAGAATTGGGACAAGCTGTAAAGTGGAAAGTTTGTTTGAGATTGTTTCCTTACTACTTCGGAGCTCTTTTATTGGTTGTGTTGCCATAGTTTCATCTAAAACTAGGCATTCTTGCTTGGGTCATGCTTCTTTCTCTAGATTGAATCTTTTGATTATCAATTGTAATCTAGGTTTTGTTGAGAAAAAATATTTGATAGCTTTTTTTGTAAGTTGAGAAAACATCATGTGTTACCGTTTGATATTGGTGGCTCTGTCTCTTATGCTCGATTTGATCTTACTCCCTTTGATAGTTAGGGGCTAGCTCCTACTCCAACCAAGTGAGGTTTTTGTTATTTACTGATTTTTTTTTAATAAAATTTTTGGTTATACATTACTTTATCTTATGTAAAATCAATCTAAACTCACTTACATCCATAGTGAATTTGTTGTCATAGTCAAAATACAATTTTCTCAAGATATTGAGGTTTTCTATATCGATAATGCCATGGAATATAAAGATAAAGAGTTTCTTTGAATTATTTCTCAAAATGGTACTATCATTCATGCTTCTTGTCAAAGAACTTCCCAACAAATTGGTCAAGTAGAGCATAAACATAAGTATATCTTAGATGTTGTACCACTCTTTTTATCTTAGCCTCTTGTTTAGAACAATTTTAGAGAGAAGCTAGTCATACCGTTGTATATATTACTAATCATATTTTGTTACTTACTACGTATCTCTTCAAGAGTGCTTGTATGGCATTGTATGATCTTCTTCAAGTGTTTGGTAGTGCATGTTTTGTGCATGTACTTCTTAATGAATGCACAAGATTAGAACCCCATGCTTGCTTCTGTTGCTTCCTTGGGTATGATGTTGAGCATAAATGGTATAGATGTTGGGATCCTATCTTTAATCTTCTACACTTGTCTCATGATGTTACCTTTTGAGAAGACAAGATGTTTTCATCTCTCCGTCCTTTTGAGTCATCTCCAGTCATTTGCTTCTTCACCAATCCTTCAGTGGAACTATTTCCTAAAGATGAGACACTTGCATCTTCATCTTGGGAGTTGTCTTCTTCTAATGTTGATATAGTTACATTTGACAATTCCATTTTGGCAAATCATGAGATGTCTATGCCATCCATTGATTCTTCACCTTTAGTGATACCTTCTTCTCCTATTCACCGCTTCACCCGTGCAAGTCAACCTTCTATTTGGCTTCATGATTTTCATTGTTTTTGTACTATTATTTCTTTTCATGAGCCTCGCATATATGGAGAAGCTTGTAGAAATCCTTTTCGGCAGCAAGCAATGGTGGATGAATTGCAAGCATAAGACAAATCTCATACTTGAGATTTTGTTGATTTGCCTCCTAGAAAGTATGCTATAGGTTGTAAATTGGTATATAAGATCAAAACTAAGACAATGGTACAGTGGAATGCAACAAAGCTCAACTAGTAGTAAAAGGTTGTACTTAGATGGGATTAACTATGATGAGACATTTGCTCCGGTTGCATGACTTACGAGTATTCCAAGTATTCTTCTTGTCACATCTATTAAGCGATAGCCTCTATTACATATGTGTGTGTGTGTGTGTGTGTGTGTGTGTGTGTGTGTGTGTGTGTGTGTGTGTGTGTGTATATATATATATATATCGAACCTTCTATTGAATACACTACTTTTAACAAAGTGTGTCAATCAGGTCGAGGGTTATATGAATTAAAGCAAGCTCCTTGTGCATGGTACTCTAAGTTCATTTCCACCACGAAACACCTTGGATTTCAATGCAGCCCTTATGACAACATGACCTTTGTTCAATGAACATCTCATGGATATATTTGGTTTCTTTTATATATAAACGATACGGTTATCATTGGCGTGATCATACTGGAATTGCAAAAGTCCAGCAGTATCTCAATCAACAGTTCAAAATGAAAAATCTTGAGCAACTCAATTATTTTCTAACCTTGGAGGTTACTTTTGATTCCTTTAGCTATTATCTTTCTGAAGTTATGCTACTGATCTTCTTTCGTAAGTGGACTTAGTGAAGACAAGACTGCTACAACTCTTATTGAGACTCAAGCCAAATTAATGACAAATATGGGACTTTTCTTCCAAATCCTATTATTTATCGATAGCTAGTTGGCAGCCTTATATACCTTACTACCACTCATCCTAACACAGTCTGCATTATTTACCTTTTGAGTTAGTTCATGACCGTAACACGAACCACTCATTTTGCAATTGTTCTTCAAATTCTTCTTTGTGTCAAGGGCACCTTATTTCATGATCTTCACTTTTATGCTCAATCTAACTTAAAGTTGAAAGCTTATTATGATGCCGACAAGGCTGGAAACTCTTTTGATCATCGCTCCACTACTAGCTACCGCTTCTTTCTAATTAACTCACTTATCTCACAACATAACAAGAAACAGATTATTATGGCTGGATCTAATATCAAAGCAAAATATATCGTGCTCTTGCTTATATAACAACACAATTGTTGTGGTTGCAATGGTTATTGTAGGACATGGGTGTCCGTCATAACGGTGGAACTGTATTTTTTTTTTGTGACAAGTGAAGTGTTATCCAAACAACACATAATATTGTTTTCCATGAGCACGCCAAATATATTAAAATAGTCTATCTTTTCATATGCTCTCACATGCTTCATGGCACAACTTGTCTCATCTGCACTTCATCAGTCAATCAAATTGCTAATGTTCTTCACTAAGGCTCAACCACTTGAGTGTTTTCATGATTTTTTTTCCTCCAAAATCAAGTTGACTTCTTCCATGTCACATTGAGTTTGAGAGAGGTGTTAGAAATATATTTTCTAATTTTGTGTCTCTTCGATTGTAATCCTAGTTGATTCTCATTGTTATTGTAATATTATGTTACTATACATAGCCATTAAGTAAAGTTCATAAATAGGCTCTTGCATAGTACATTGAAATATACATAAATTTCTTTAATTCACTTTTCCGCATTTTTTCTAACTAACCAAATGAAGCGCATGGTGGTCACTTGTGTCCCCTCTAAATGGCCTATCCTTGCTATTTGAGAAAAGTCAAGTGCATCGCCCAATTTTTGTCCTTACTTCTTGTCTCAATACTGAACTTTCAAAATTTCCAATCAGATTTGTGACAGTCGAAGTGATTTTAGATGTATCTTCATCAAAAACCATAAAAAAGAGATTTCAATCTCAAAAAAAAATTCATAAATCTTATCACAAGAAGATTTATTGTCTTCAAAACACTTGCAATTTTACCCATCAAATGGGTTGACAATTATCAAAGCACTAACACCATTAACATGAACTTAAACTTGTGCACATTTGTGTATAGGATCTGGCTTTTCTCCCTTAATTATGAATGTGAGGTTCTCCAACAGAAAGGTTGATATATTTTGATAACTCTCTCGAATAAAATACCCACTAAGAGGCCCCCAATCTCAAAGGTGAAAAGCATTTAGTGCACCTATTTTCCATACAATTAATCATTAATTGAGCAAATGCATATTGATATATATATGTGTGTGTGTGTGTGTGTGTGTCAATGTTAAAATCATAGTGGCAAAATTATGTAGCCCTCATCCCATTAAATTTTTGTCTTGATAATCTTCCTCATAATTTGATATTTGCTTTGATTATTTTATCCATTTTAAATTCACATGTTAGTTAACATTAATTATCTTATCTTCCACTCGTCCGTCCTTTATTTATTTTTATTTTTATTAAGTCCCTTTTGTTAGGCATTTCAAACAATGTTACTTAACTAATGAGAAATTTACATTGGAAATTCAAAACCACGTGGGAAACATGCTCTAAGTCTTGAATCTTTTTGAAAAGTTGCAATATAGTCCTTTCGATCATCATTTTTCTCCCAATTTTTCCTTTTCAACAACCTCTAAACACCTACTTTGAAACCTTTCTACAAGTTATCGCTTAAAGTGATCCCCGATTGTCGACCACCATAAATTTCCATAATTTTGACCGTGGCTTGTGGTGCATTCATCTTTGTGGCACGACATGTTGCTCAGAAAGAGAATTTATTGACTTGCAAGAGTCCTTATTTGAGAGAACATTCATCAATCCTAGTTGTTGATTTAACCACTTTCAGGGTACAGTCCAACGGGTACAGCGGGCTATTGGCCCTTTTTCTTTGGATGGAAGTGTAGGATTTGATTGATTGGTCTGTATATATTGACCCCTTTATAAAAAAAAAGGTTGAGCATAAATAAAGACTTCAAATTGACAATATTAAAAGGTTGAGCATAAAAAAGACTTCAGATTGACTAAGCTCTATTTCTAGATGGCTAAATAGTTTTCTTTAAACATATATGCATAAAGTTTGATAATTGATGGCAATCTCATGTTCCAAAGCTGCAAGCTTTTGAAATCGCGTCTATGGTCATTAAACTTGAAATCCTCTCAATTTACATGCTCTAGATAATGTAGATGATGCAATGCACAATAGAAAAAGAGGGAAAAAAGGTAATTGTCACCTCAATTAGCTATCTTTATTAAATAAATTAGGAACACGAGTTCAAAGGTCCAATCACACAATTAGCTCTCTTAAGAACATACTACATTATGAAATTGATTGTTATAGCGATTTTACAGGAGATGGTTGGATATATTTTGGTTCTTCCATTTGTCTGTTATGTTCTTCCTTGTGGTTATAAAAGAAAATAGAAAAACAATTTAGATCTTTTCCTTATATAAATTTTATTTCAGATTTAATTTTTTTAATTTACAAAATTTTTGACAACATTAATGTGAATGTGCTGACGGTGCAAGATGATGGCTGAAAAATAACATTGGTCACTTTGTTAATGCGTTGAGTTATTTGGGTGGACTATTGTTAGTAATTTCTTATTTGCTGATTTTTTCGTTTTTTATTTAAAATTAGTTAATTTCTTTTAGTACGTTATTTTCTATATTTGAGAAAATTTCCTAGAATTGGAGTTCCAGTTGGGTTAAAAATGTTTTGGTTCTATGATAGGTATGATCCCTAAACATGTATTGTAGAAAAATGGGTTAATATAGGTTCATTTGGGTTGGACCCTATTTTGACTCACCCAAACCTACCCTATACACCAAATTTACTAGTCTACTCACAGTTTAATAATAGAGACATAGAATATATAGTCTGATACGCCACCTTTGAAAGAGTATGGGTCTTTTCAATTGGCAAAAGGAGATTATATACAACTCCACATGTGACAGTATGATTTTCTACTTATGTTTTCAATTGAATAAATCGGGCTTTTCATCGACGTGTCTATAGCGCTATTCTCCGAGCTAATTACTCGCGAGGTAACTAGACTAGTTGAGGAAGCTATTAAAGAATTTTGATGCAACAGACTTGAAAATTCGAACTAGAAATCGATTGCTCAATCATGTTAGTATGCAAGAGTCATTGCGACACAGTCGAAAATATATGAGGGATTGGAAATAGGTCGATGCGATTGAGATATGTAATTAGGTATGGGTGATTCCATTTAATCACAAAAATTCTTGTCAATCGACACTAAACCGATTTTTCTGTCGTTTTGGTACCATGTGCTCGTATTTAAAACCTTGAGATTCGCACGAAAATCGAGGGTTGCTAATGGATCGAAGATGCACATTGTGGTTCGAAAATAATTGGCCACATGTTATTTTCACTGAAAATTTCCAAAAACTACCCGATAATTTAGGTTGCGCTGAAACCACGTTTGACCGAATTTAACTGTGAAATTTATTCCGATTTTAGAAAATTGAGAACCTTAATGTGTCACAATTAATCCCAGGGATGTTGCATCTTTCCAAGAATTACCGACGATGGGACTTGTAGAGAAAAATACAAATGCAGCAATTTTAAAAGAATAAAGGAAATGCCATTTATTAAGTAGGATGTTGGGTCTTTAGTATGGAACAATTAGAGAAGAATTATAAGTGACTAATAGGGGACTTGACTCTATTAACTCAAGTGATAAATTGGTAAAATGGAAAAGGAAAAGTTATGGGAATTAGCTCCAAATTCGGATGCCTGCACTTTACATGGATTCCACCACCTTTTGATCTCTTTTGGAAGAGATAAGTGTGTTGCTTGCCAAGTTGGTCCCCATGAGAAGGATAAGAACCAATTTTTCCATGGAAAAATCTTAAAGCTCTTGTGGAAAAACGAAAAAGGCTGTGGAATTGTGAGAGGAGGGACCCTCATAGTCCTTTCTCCTCCCTCTCCTTTCCCCCTCCGTGCAATCCCCTTCCCTTCTTGGCACCATACAACTACTCTCTTCTCTCTCCCCCTTTCTCTTTCTTTCCCTTTCCTTTCTTTTTCTCTCAGCCGAAAAGCTTGTCTTTTCTTTTCCCTATCTCTCTTTTCTTCCACATGTATTTCTTCTCCCTTGCTGACGTGTGCTTGTCTCCTTCTTTCCCTTTTTGTTCCTTTTCTTTTTCCCTTTTCTTTTTTAACTGTGCAAGCTATTGTTTTCTTCTTCTTTAAACGTGCAATCTCCGTTCCTGCTCCCTCTTGGACGACAAACCAGAGACTAAGAAAACGGAGGAAGGCGTGGTCTTGACGTTACAAAATTCCTGGAACCGCAGAAACTTCGACCCAACTACCATTATGTTTATTTTTAATATAACTTGGAGTCCAAGTGGCAGCGAAGCTTCCTCACCAACAAGAGAAACGTCCAGCCAACCAAGCTACACTTTTTCCTCCCTCTACAAAAAAATTCATGACTCCCTGTGTTGTTGTTGCGGTCGCCCAACAGCACCTCCAGCTGCTGTTTCAGCTACAACTCACCATCAAAGGACTCAAGGCTTTCTATGTGCTGCTGTCCAAGTTGTCTCCTAAATCTAGATTAGGGGCCAAGTACCCTTATTTAGGAGTTCCTATACAAAAAAAAAAAAAAAAAAGGGTAGATGATGTTATACATGGATGGGTGTTGGTTAGGAATGTTAGAATAACCATAGAAAAGCTTAGTTATGATTAGAGGGCAAGATAAACACCGTGGATGAGGATTCGGCCAAGGACAGAGGCTGGTTTTTGAAACAGTTTCCTGGACGTGCGCGTTTTGCTAATTTTGTAGACGACTCTGTGTTACGATTTTGAAGTAATTTCCTTCTTAAGAAATATTCTAAACATATTAAATATTAATATATATTTTTCTTGGAATTTTTGGAAATTAAAAAGATGACAATTTTAACTACGTCATCCCTTAAGCAGAAATCAGACAGTACTGTATACCTTGACCTGTTATGATTCCACGGGCTGTTACCGATCTTTAGAGGTCAAATTTCCAATTGGTTTCTTCAGGAAAGTTGTTTTTTTTTTTTTTTTTTTTTTTTTTTTTTGTAACTTCTACTTTAACATACTTGAATTTCAAATCAAACGAACCAAATTTTGACCCAGAACCGAACTGATTTTGATGAATCACTCTCTGGAACTAGACCGGATTTTTGAGCTGGGTAGAGAGAATTTCTGGGCTGAATCCAGAAGGATCTGGATCTGGGTGTCTTCATGAAAAATGTTTTTTTATGTGTCATCTAGCACGTTTCCAATTTTGAGAATTTTTTGAGCTCATATGAGTGGGTTTCTGACTTCGAATTTGAGAGAGCATAATTAGACAGTTTCTTGTCAATTCGGGTTAGTAAGAATGTATGTTTGTTTTGAAGTGTTATTGCTGTAAAATTGTCTAATTGATGCTGTAAATGATATGTGTGATTGATTATTGGAGTGTAACATTGAATAAACGTATTCATGACATGAGATTCCGTCACAAGCCTTTGGGATCGGGGTAATGCTCCTTCGGGAATGCCCCAAGTCAATGGATGTTGGTTGTAGTGGATGTTGGACCGATGCTCCTAATTTGGAATGCTGTCTAGATGTAGACATTGACGCACTCAATGGTGTGAGGCAATGCCCAATTATGCCGGACGATTATTGGCTGTTAAAATTAGCCATGGCCACTGAACTGATATCTGCGTCCTTATCTGTTTATACGTCAAAGTATTAAATTGCTATATGATGTCAATATTTTATTGTGTGATTGGATGCCACTAACGTGCAAGAAAGTGTTAGTGATAAGAAAGTATAAGAAATGTGATTAGACTGCATGTTGTGTGTACCCTTTCCCTAATCGAGATTTAGGGGATTGACTTGCTGAAATGTGATCTCACCCCTTAGTGGGCTAACATTTTCAAGTCCCTAGATGGAGGGTGGACAGGCAAGAGGTAGAGGTCTACAGGCAGTGGAGTACGGATGCCTTGGTAGCTCCTGCTAGATAATGACGAGTCTGCCATCGGGTCTGGATAGTGGGTGACCACTCAACCTAGTCTATTGAAGAGTCTGGCAGGGTTGTACATAGAAACCTGACCCCATGCACGAAGAGCTCAGAGCGTAGTTAGCCTAGAAGCTTTTCATCTTGAAACACTCCATGTTTTGTTAGACTCTTCTATACTTGAATGCTATAGTAAGAATAAGTGTGGTTTGTAAGATGTGTGATTTGTAAAAATATAATCCTATATTTGCTATCTCGTTTATGTGGGAGAATATGATTTCGCTTCCGCATGCTTGATAATCAAATGGGTCGGCAACAGGTTCTAGGATGTTGCAAATATTTATATCAACCACAGAGGGATGTGCATGTATTCAGAGTTGGGTCGTGACACCACATGTGCACGCTAAGGCAATGTGACACTTTGTTCCTAAAACCACTTTGATTTAATTAGTTATTGGTGCGTTAGAAGTTAGGCATAAATTGCAATTTTGGTGACTTGATCTACTAATCAAGTTCTTTTCATCAGAGTATAATTTATGCCACATTCATGCATTTTCCCTCAATTTAGTTCTTTTCTAATGTGATTCCCTTCAATTGTTGTTAGAAAATAATAAATAAATATTTTCTTAGTCAATCCAAAATAAATGAAATTATACTCTGATGAAAAAAATTTCTTTTACTTTAGGCATTATTTTTATTTTTAAAAGAAATTTTTTGTATATAGATTTTCTGCGTTTCTACATGGAAATTAATTGAGAAATATCCTCAACAAGAGAAAAAAAACTTAAAATTTCTCTACTAGACAAAGTTACTAATATGTATGGAAGTGAAAAGGAAAACAAAAAGAGAATAAAAGATAGGTTTTTGATATGCATGATAATAACCGCTTCAATTATATTAAGTGGATGCTGTATAAAACTATAAAAACTAGAAAGAAAAGGACAATGCGTAAATTGCAGTCCACTACTTTGAGTTTCAATTGAATAATAAAAGGCAATTCCATTAACGAAAATGGAGTGGATTTAGTCATATAGAATGCGAGCCTCGCCCAATATGTAATTGTCAAACAAGAGTTTTACTGGGAGGAGCATGGGGACCCACATGGTAAATTGTGATTAATAGTCCTAAATCAATCAAGACAAAACATGTAATGGTGCAACATAATCTGAAGAAAATAAACTTTGGTAAGCAAAATAAAATAAATGATAAGTCCGGAATACTTACATCTCAAATGAGACATGGGAATCGTGCATCTAGTTTTTGATCGACAATTTGCCTTAAACTAGGAATAGTCAAACATTTTCTCATTATTCAAAATTTTTATTAAATATGGGTAGATCCACATAATCAATCTGAAGCTAGATTTGTAATGCAATGTAATCATATGGGCTTTGCTATTGGGCCACTGTAAGAGTAAACAACATGTTATGAGCCGTAAATTTTTAAAGGAGTGAATGTCACAACAATTCATAATTAATTGCTATTTTTTTTACCCAAAATAGACTATTAATATCACAATAGATACCACCGCCTGTAGTGGCGCAGCTGGTTTCGGGCTCCCTCCCCATCACGAAGGGGAGGAGTTCGAATCTCAGAGGCGTCGCGTTCACGCGACTCAAACGCGGCTGGGTCTGTGGTGGTGGCTCAGTCCGCCCCGGGTTTACGTCTAGGCTGCCGGCCAACGACGGTTCCCCGGTCATCAAAAAAAAAAAAAATCACAATAGATTAAAGATAGTCACCTAAGTATTTCTTTAATTGTATAAAAGGCTAAGAGAATGTCCGTATATACATGTAAAGCTAAAGGCCCGGCTATAAACACTAATTGACTCGGGCTGGCTCTGGTTAAAATGCCAAGATAGGTAAAAAAATTTGCAATTATTTTAAAGCCAAAAAACTGCTTTCGTTAATTCTAAATGAAATTATTCATAATTGTACATACCATCGACCTCTATGTAGTGGTTCTTGATGAATTTTTGTCCGCTTTTTCAACAAATTCCAATTAAATTCAAGTATAATTTATTTGACATAAAAGTGGTTTAGCTGGATAAATGAATAGTGTGTCTAGGAAAATTGCTCGGTTACATAATTCATGGCAATATTACTAGCCCCATGTTATTTAATTGATATTGTCCTTGTCCTTGTCCTTTTCCTTTTCCTTATTGCCCTCATTTCCCAAATGTTATACTAAGTCTCATTTTCAATAACAGTCTATGTCTAGCTATTTTTGTTATTAATGAAAATACTTTTTATTCATTAATTTTCTTTAAACAACCCAAATAATCAATTTTAGAAGAAAAAAATTGATAATTAATTTTCCATGAAATAAATGTGTACCCATACATATTATTGGTCTTTGTTAATTTTGAGATAAGCAAGCAAATATCATCTACTTGAATCTATGTTTACATTAGCCTTTTTTTTTTTTTTTGGTCGAATTACATTAGCTTGTTTGCCTTCCTTTGATTAGGAACAACTGAACAAGAAATGACAAAATCCAATCCAAAAGAGATGCAAGTTTAGGACTAATTTAAGCAATTGCCAACTATCTCTTTTAATTTGCATTCCCAATGTATGGGGTGCAATTAGAGTTAATTATAATTAATATAATTTATAATTAACCTAATCCTATATAGTAATTACGAACATAATTAATTATTTTCTAACACCCTTGTGCACGCAAGAAATGTCAAAGTCACTTTAGGGGTCAAATTAATACCTATTAACGGCCTTGCTGAGGTTTTGTCCACCACTTTCAAGATGGTGCATTGATCCGCCATGCTTTTTCTCCTGTGCCGTCCTTGATAAGTCGGATTTAACTGGAAGGACTTGTGTGCAGCAATATCTTATTTATTTTTGACTCTGCCGTGATTAATGGTACAAATGAATTTCCTCCCTTTTTATTATATTCTTGATTTAAACTTTTTCAATTTGTTTTCCTAATCAAGTAGGTTAAGCGATGTTGAACTAATTGATTGATGATTAGCCAAAAGAAGTGCATGATGGGCCCTTGTGTCCCCTCTTTATGGCCTGTCCTTATAATTTGAGAAAAGTTTAGTGCATTGCTCCAATTCCGTTCTACTTCTTGTCGCATTACTAAACTTTTGAAATCAACGATTGGATTAGTGATAGTTCAAATTAGGAATAATCGATTTTAGGATTGATCGGTTTCCTACCCTGAAACTGAAACCAGACCAGCTATTATAGTATGAAATTGACACTCGAATGGGTGTCCATTACAATTAAAGAAGCAAATATTTGTATAGATAGATTCAATCATTTAGTCATCTGAGCAAAAATCTCAAAATCGTAGCTTTTAAGCATTAATAAAGTAATAGTATAAGTAAGAAGTTTTAGTAGTCAGTAGACTACTTTCGTGATTTGAGTGGATATTGTTGACGGTTGCTATACATTTTTAATGAATGTTAGGTAAATTTTTATTTCCGGCAAAAGATCGCTTCAAGTGCCATAACATGGCATAAATGGAGACACTACCTCCAGCGAAACCGGCCATAAATTTTTTATTTCCGGCAAAAGAGCGCCATAACTTACGAAAGTGACACTTAAGTGCCACACTTTAAGAAAAGTGGGACACCTAAGTGCTACCTCCGGCGAAACCGGCTAGAAATCATACGTGGAAATTAAATATTAATATTTCTCGCCAAGGTGGCTCGCCGAAGAGCGACTCAGCTATGATTCACCCAAAACGACGTCATTTTGACATAATATTGATATTAATATAATATAAAAATTAATTAAATTAAATTTAAAATAAAATAATTTATATTTATATTTATTTAAAAAAAATAGAGGAGGAGGAAGGTAGCCGGCAACTGAGGGCTAAGCCCTTGCTGCTGCCACCTCCCCACCGTCACCAAAAGTTGGGGGAGGGTCAATCGGGGCGCAGGCCCTTGTTGCCGATCGGCTGGGGTTGTCGGCCCTCGGCCAAGGCTCAGCCGCCCCAACAGACCCTCTCCCACCTCCTCGGTGATGAAGGGGAGATGGCGGCGGCAGCAACGAGGGCTAAGCCCTTAGCCACCGGCTACCTCCCTCCTTCTCCTCCCCCCCCCCCTTTCCTCCTCCTCCTTCCTCCTCCTTAGCCACCAGCTGCCTCCCCTCCTCCTCCTTTCCCTCGCCGGGCGAGGGCCGTGAGCCCTCACCGATCTAGGCAAGGGCTCGTAAATCCTCATCGCTGGTCAACTAGGGTCACTAGCCCCTAGCCAAGGCTCGGCGACTTTAGCCGACCCTCCCCCCTCCATTGTCGCCCTTTGCCGGCCGAGCCCTCAACCGCCTCCCTTTTTTTTTTTTAAATTTTTATTTTTTTATAATTTTTATAATTTTTTATTTTTTAATAAATTTTATTTAATAAATTTTTATATTAATTTTTACCACGCCAGAACTAAAACAATGCTGTTTTGCACTTGCTTCGCCGGAAAATTGACATGTTAGTGTTTTGACCGAATTAGCACTTAAGTGATCCATTTTGCTCCAATTTTGGCACTTAAATGTCACTTTTGTAAGTTATGACACTTAAGTGTCCATTTGTGCCAAATTATGGTACTCTAGGGGGTCCGCATGTCTTTTATTTCCATATAACCCATGTGATGAATTCTTATTTAGGCAGCCATGCAGAATTTTCATCCAAAATGATTGGAAAATGACTAGAATAAATAGTCATTGAAGTTCAACGATCCGGATGTAGATTATTTCAAATTGCATTGCACGATTCTCCGCCAGAAATTACATCTCGTTACAAATAAAATAGGATTGCAGTCCACAACGTGATTTGAGAAAGTATGTGAGAATTGGTGAATCAAAACTCAAGCATTTTCCAATATCACCATATTTTACCATATTTTCTTGAAGCAAACAAAGCCTTAAAGGAATGAAGATGCAGAAATATATACAGCCTAACAAGCTCAACTCGTAGAACCACAAAATGAGATTATGTACAACTCTAGATGTGCGCTCTCAAGGGACATGAACTCGTGGTCGCTCACCAGCATGATCTATCTCTGCAACTGGACTGACGGTGCATGCAATAATGGCGGGTCAGTCTCAGAGATCAGCCTCTTTGGTTCGAGCCTCAATGGTACACTCCACGCGCTCGACTTCACTTTGTTCCCGAACCTGACTCACTTCGACGCAAGCTACAACAATCCCCGGGGGCCCGATACCATCCTCAATCAGCAATCTCTCCAAGCCTAGGTTCCTGGATCTGGGGAACATTCTCTTTGAAGGCGGCATACCATCCACGACAGGCCACTTGCAAGAGATTCAGTGTTTAAGCCTCTTGAATAACACTCTCAACAGTAGTATCCCATACCAGGGCAGCAATCTCTGGAAGGTGTGGCACTTGGATTTAGGATTAGACTTTTTGGAATCTCTTGACTGGTCGAAATTCTCCGCCAGGCCATCAGTGACTTACCCGAGCTTCTTACTCAATCGTATGCCAACCTGGTGAACCTTGAATACCTCAACCTCACTGCAAATTCACTCCAGGGGCCGATCTCAAAGATATCAAGACTTTCCAGGCTGAAGGAGATCCAAATTGGTTACAATCCGTTAAGCAGTCCGATTCCTGGAGACACTGGACTGCTGTCCGAACTTCAGATACTAGAGCTGTGCAACAATTCCTTTAAAGGGGCAATTCCTAGCTCCACTTGACAATTGAGGAAGCTTGAGAAGCTTGATTTAGGAACAAACCGCTTGACCTCTTGGATCCCTTCCGAGCTCAGGTTCTGTTCTAACCTTAACCAGTTAGCCCTCGCCTGGAATTTGATCTTTGGGGAGCTCCCTCTTGTGAAAGCTAGTATGAGCACCTAAAGAGGGTGAATAGGTGCAAAAACAAATTTTCCAAAGAGAAGTGTGCAACTCTTATCAACAATAAATTATGAAAAGGAAATTAGACTCTTGTTATCAAATTGAATTACGATCAAAGTAAAAGAGTGTAGGGAAGAGAATAAGAAAACAGGGTTTATAGTGATTCGACTTAATTCAAGCCTATGTCCACTCTTCCGCACTGACAGCCCACCAGCTAGATTTCACTATGAATCAAAAGAGTTGTTACAGTAAAGCTCTTCCTTGATTCCACAGTATAGAGACTCTGCTACACTTTCTTAAGATCTCATAAAAATATAAACTCTCTTTCTAGTACAAAATTTCGCTCAACAATTGAATTGACTAAGAACAAAGAGCTTCAGACTTTGGAATTCTTCTATTGCACACACACTCGAATAAATGGAACGTCTTCCTTATATACCCCTTCATGCCATCACACCCGTTGGCACTTACCAAAGGAGTTCTTCCAATCTACCCATTGGACATAATCAATTAGAGAGATTTCGAGTTATTTAAGGAATATGTCGATAGCCCACCAATCTTGCTCGCCCATACAATTAGGATCTAGGTTTCCATAAGTAGAAGCTTCCAAGTATACTTTGCCATTCAACGGATCCAAAATCTCTGAATCAATCTCAATTTGAATAATGGATTTTGACATGCTATATCCAGCCAAGAGATCTTCTTCAGTCGATAGAATCAAATCATTAACGAGATACTTAGTTCTGGATAAGCCTTATTCGACGGTCTAAAAACTGTCAATGAGGATAGACTTTGAGTCTTAAGTCTGGCAATCCGGAGGTCTTCAAACTTTGATGGAAGAGTCTACAAGTCTTCAGACTAGACTAATGAAAACGTTTTGTCAACTTCAAAACACTCAAGGAAGTTTCCTCCAACAATCTCCCTTTTTTTTATGGTGACAAAACTTTCCTGCAGATTTGGAAAACTTTGACTTGCAAAACAATACTCAAGCAAATATGGATATCTCGGAAAAGATAATTGGCTTAGTAAAGATAACATTAAAATCTACATCCACAAAAAGTAGGTTAGTCCTGTAAATGAGCAACTATCTTTGCCATGAAATACCAATAGTGCTTAAGATAAACAAACGATCAAATAGTCCAAATCCAAATCTAGTCACAGCCAATCAGCCAAACACAAAAGTAAAGTCAATCAAACACAAAAGTCAAGAGTTTAAATCTCAAATCTGCACCACATCTCTCCCCCTTTTTGTTAGCATTAAAAAAGTAGAGATAAAAAGAGAATGGAATTAGGATTGCTTTGGAACACAAACAAGCTGGAAATCTCCCATTGACTGGACAATCCCTTTTAGCTTTTTCAAATCCTCCTTCAGTTGAGCCACATCTTCACCATTGGCATATGCTTGAACTTGAAGAGCAATGGCATGAATTTGATCATGCAAAGAAACTGAAGAGGCTTGACCTGCATTCTGCAAGTTTTAAACTTCGCATCCTAGAGCATAAATTTGGCTTTGCATCTTTAAGAGAACATCAAGCACTCTGCAAAAGTCTGCTGAATTATCAGTTTGAGTATTAGCTTCTGCATGATCAGAAGGTGTATTGGCAGATGATGGCAAGTCAGCACGATCACACAGATTGGGCGATGAAACCTCATGGCCTTCCTTAGGAAATTGAGAGGCATAGATATCTTCTAGATCTGCTAGTGAACGACTTACTTCTTCACTAGTAGCAGCAATTGAAGACGTACCTCTTTTCTCAGCATCTCTCCCTGTTTCATTGCCTTCAGGTGGTGAGAAGTACTCTTCATGCTCTGCTTCTTTTTGTTCACCTTTGCTCTCTTCTTCTTCTTCCTCTGCTTCTTTCTCCATTGATTCTCTCTCTCTAGTCCTCTGTTCGATCTCCTCCTTATCTTGTTCTTGTCTCACCTCTATCTTAGGAACAAAACGACTTAAGTTCTTCAATGCAATAGCAAAAATTGTGATATCATCCTCATCCTCTTCATCCTCTAAGATGAGTACTCTTCTTTTCTTGGATGGAGCAATCATGGGCTCCTTCCCTTTCCGTTTTGCAACCGAAGAGACTGGGTGAGTCTTGATAGGAGTTTTAACCTTGAATCGCTCTAAAGCCTTGTTAAGTTCCTTCAGACACATTTTAGAGACTATTTTCAGTCCTACTACCATTTGATCGCATGTTCAAACACAAAATCCTGGGAGGCTGAATGTTCAAATGTTTGAATAACTTAGTGACAAGTGCTGAGTAAGGAAGTTGGCCCTTGTCCTTCACCATCGTTCTATACATGTGAAACATAATAGTGTGTGGAAGAGATAACTTTTTGCCAGTGTTAATGGCATACATCAACTTTGCCTCCGAGTTTGAAACATCGGTCTTCAAAGTCGATTTGGGTCTGAGGCAATTGATCACTATCTTGTGAACCAAAATAGTTGAGGCATTCGTCCTCAAATATAAAATCTTTCCTTCCGCCGTTCTATCCCGAATAAGCTCTATCGTCGCACGTCCAATAAACACACTGATTCGTTGGTATTTTCCTCTTTCAACCCCAATCACATCAGCCAATATATCCATGTCAACCACATAGTCCTGATCTCGAACACTGAAAGAGAATCTATTCGCATCCAAGAAACTTAGATTCGAATAGAATTAAGCAGTGAGTTCAGCATGAGCCTCTGTTATTTCAGAACAAAATCGTTCTAGTTGAAGAAGATTGAATTTCTCTCGCAGCTTGACATTCAGAAAATCAAGAAAATCAAAGTCCACACTTCTAGGGTTAATCACACCACACTTTAGCAACTTAGAGTACAATTGCTTGTGTTCCTCCAAATGAAACAAATTTGTCTTTTTGCTTCAGATTTTCACCGCAACGCCCATTCTAGATTTAAACTGAGTGTACATCCTATCATCATCATTCCCATCAGGTTGACTCAGCCCTCTAAAATGTGGATTGCTTGGGATATTTGCTAATGCTTCTTCTGCTGACCCCGCAGGAGAAATTCCCAATCGTTCCATTATACGTAAAAAGTAGGTTTCATTTCAATACCCTTTGTCTTTCAAAAATTCATCAATATAGTTCAAAAGAGTACCACCCCTCTTCAAAGCATGGTCAAGCTTAAAATGCAGGCTTTTGAGTTCTTACGGGTTCTACATCTTCGATGATTTCTTCCTCTTCTCGATGTTCAATATTCTGAGGTCTAAATAGAGGAGATGGACGTTGTTGAGAATGTTGTGGGCTCTACTACTGTCTAGGAGATTCTTCTTTCTTGGTGAGATCAAAATGTGTAGGTCCCTCACGCATTTGCTGTGGTACCCTGTTCGCAATCCTCAAAGACTTTCTTTGAGACGGCATCTTTCATAGTCTTTGAGAGATTCTAAGCTTGTTTTGCAAGAAAGGTGAAAACTTTTCGAGGATTAAACAAGAGAAGAAAAGAGAAGTGGAAGATCTATGCTCTCTTAGGGTTTTTGTGAGTAAAACGAAGAAGAACCAACAGTATATAAGGCAGTCAAAGCGAGGCATACGGAACGTCATAAAAGGAAATGTAAAAATTCATTTTTAAAAAATAACTGCCTTTTCAAAAATTAGATAACCGTCATTTCAAAAATAACTTCCTTTTCGAAAAAGAAAGATTGCAATGATCACGAAAACTAGGGAAATAACATCAATCAATTACAGATAGATGATCGTACATTTTCAAGATTTGATCCGAGAGATAAGTTTTTAAAATAGAAATAACTTATAGTTATGAATCTTGATCGTCTGAGTCTGAGTGTCTTTAGACTTTCAGCCCTAAGTCTAAACTTCCTCAAACTTTAAGATATTGAGTCTGGAACGAATAGCTTCAAATTAATTTTTCTCCAAAGGTTTTGTAAATATATACACCAGTTGATTGTTTGAATCAATAAACTGAATCGAAACTTCTCCATTTTGAATATGATCTCTAATGAAATGATGTCGAATCTCTATATACTTTGCTCTTGAATGAAGAATTGGATTCTTGGTGAGATTGATTACGCTAGTGTTGTCACATTTGATCTCAGTGCATAAGTCTTCAATTCCAAAGTCTCTTAGATGTTGTTTTATCCACAGAATTTGTGAACAACAACTTCCAAGAGCTACATACTCTACTTCTACCGTAGAAAGAGCTACGGTACTTTGCTTCCTTGAAAATCAAGACACTGTCCTTTTACCAAGTAGTTGACAGGTGCCCAAGGTGCTCTTTCTATCAACTCTGCATCCTGCTAGATCTACATCTGAGTATCCAAGAAGTGTAAAGTCTCATTCTTTAGGATACCAAAGACCTAAATTTGAAGTTGAGGCAATGTATTTGATAATACGTTTTGTAGCACTTAAATGAGATTCTTTAGGGTCTGATTAAAATCTGACACAAATACAAACACTAAATAGAATGTCAGGTCTAGAAGTAATAAGATAAAGAAGTGAACCAATGATACTCCCGTATAGTTTCTGGTCAACTTTTTTTCCTCCTTCATTTTTGTCTAGCTTCAAGGAACTTGACATTGGTATATCAGTTTTTTTGCAATTCTCCAGTCCAAACTTTTTGACAAGTTCTTTAGCATATTTTTCTTGATGAATAAAGGTTCCCTCCTTCAGTTATTTCACTTGAAGCCCAAGAAAGAAGGTTAGTTCACCCATCATGCTCATTTCAAATTCATCCTGCATAGACTTAGAGAATTTCTCGCACAGATTTTCATTAGAAGATCCAAAAATAATATCATTAACATAAATTTGAACAAGTAGAAAGCTTTTGCTTTCTCTTTTGATAAACAGTGTAGTATCTACTTTACCTTTGACAAAGCCATTTTGAATTAAAAACTTACTTAGTCTGTCGTACCAAGCTTGAGGTGCTTGCTTTGGACCACATAGAGCCTTTTTCAATCGAATATAGAGTCCAGTTTCCTTGGGTCTTCAAAACCGGGTGGTTGTTCCACATAGACTTCCTCTTGGATAAATCCATTTAGGAAAGTACTTTTGACGTCCATTTGGAATAACCTGAAATTCTTATAACAAGCAAAAACAAGTAATAATCTAATTGTTTTTAACCTTGCTACTAGCGCATAAGTCTCATCATAGTCTATCCATTTTTCTTGCGTATATGCTTTGGCCACGAGCCTTGCTTTGTTTCTTAGGACTTTTCCTTTCTCGTTCATCTTGTTCCTGAAAACCCATTTAGCTCCGATGATGGATTTACCTTTCGGTTTAGGAGTCAATTCCCAAACATCATTAATACTGAATTGCCTAAGTTCTTCTTGCATAACTTCAATCCAGCTTTCATCTAATAAAGCTTCTTCTATGCTTTTGGGTTCTATTTCAGAAATAAAAGCCATAGCACTAGACTCTTCATGCTTTTTGGATCTTGTGCGATTCCTTCATTAATATCACCAATAATGAGATCTTTGGGATAACTGGACTTATGCTTCCGGTTGCTGGTTGATTTGTCAGACTGTTGATCATTTCTCTCATTTGAATCTTCGATGATCATTTGTTGCTGGTCTTCTGAAGTCTAAGATGCTTCTGAAGATTTAAACTTTGTAGAGTTTGGAGCAAGTTCAGATTCTTCAAGTTGAGTACGAATCGATTGATTTTGCATAAAGTCTTGAAATTTGACATTCATTGATTCCTCCTGATTGAGTCTTTTTTTGTTGTATATTCTGTAAGCTTTACTTGTGATAGAATATCTAAGGAAAATACCTTCATCTAATTTTTCTTCAAACTTACCAACTCGATCATTTGCATTTTCCAATATAAAACATTTACATCCAAACACATGAAAATACGAAACAATTAGCTTCTTTCCTTTGAATAACTCATAGGGAGTTTTCTTTAGAATAGGCCTTAAGAAGACTCTATTAATAATATAGCACGATATAGAAACTGCTTCAGCCCAAAATTGATAAGAGATGTTACTTTCAATTAAAAGAGTTCTAACCATTTCCTGCGGCGATCTATTATTTCTTTCCACGACTCCATTTTTCTCTGGAGTATATGGTGAAGAGAACACATGCTGAAAGCTAGATTCATCACAGAATTTTGTAAAGTCTTGATTTTCAAATTCACCTCTATGGTCTGTCTATATACTTGAAATAACATACCCTTTCTCATTTTTGACCTTTTTAGCAAACTTTATAAAATAAGAAAAGGTTTCAGACTTACTTGCCAAGAAATATACCCAAGTGAATCGTGAATAATCATCCACAATTACTAGGTAGTATTTCTTACCTCCAATGCTCTGAGTACTAGTTGGTCCAAAGAGATCCATAAGCAAGAGCTGCAGTACACGATTAGTGGATACTTAATTTATTGGTTTGAATGAGTTTCTTACCTGTTTTCCCAACACGCATGGTGTGCATAGATCAGACTTTTGGTATGTCAGTTTGGATAGTCCACGAACAAGCTTTTTTTCTGAGATTTTGGCTATTTGTTTCATGTTAATGTGCCCAAGTTTTCTGTGCCATAAGTTTGCTTCCTCTTGAATTGAGATTAGACATTGAGTTTCATTTGATGTGATATCCAAAAGGTATATATTCCCATGTCTTCACCCCGTGAAAGACTGAGAGGAGTCTTTACTGGTTCCTAAACGTATTCCTTCTTGAAAGTTGATTTTGAAACCAGTGTCGCACAGTTGATTGATGCTCAGCAAGTTGTAGTTGAGTCCTTCCACTAAGGAAACATTACTGATCGTGAGGCTTCCAATCTTTACAATTCTGTATCCCACAATTCTTCCTTTGCTATTTCCTCCAAAAGAAACTTTTCCACCATTAACTTGTACAAGTTTTATGAAGCAATTTGAGTCTCATGTCATATGTCTTGAGCATCTACTATCCAAATACCATTTAACATTTTTCTTGATAGTGACTTACATTTAGAAAAGAGACTCAAGCTTTCTTTGATACCTATATTTTCTTGGGTCCATTGGTGTTAGTGTAATATATGGTATTTGCCCATACCTTCTTAACAGGTTTCCAAACCATAGGACATTCTTTCTCAAAATGATTGGAGCTATTGCACTTAGAACATTTAAGAGCACTGCGGCCTATAGGTTTTACAAAAACTTTTTGGAAATGATTTTTGTAAGAATCTCTTGTAGGTCTTTGCTTAATTCTTTCCTTTACTTTAGGAAAATCAATTAGATGAATGGTTTCAACAATCATTCCTAAACCTGATTTGTTGAAGTAAGGTCTTTGTGATGAAAGAATTTTTTCAAGTTTCTCAGATCCTATAGAAAATCTTTTAAAAATACTTGAGATATCATTTTTCAAGAATGCATTTTCTTTTGAAAAATTGTCTGCATTTTCTTTCAAAGTAGTAATACTTTTGTCTAAACTTTTAACCTTCTCTTTCCAAACATTTTCCTGTTGTTTTAGTGCAAAATTTTCCATTTTAAGTTCAGAAATCATTTTGAGAGAGATTTTAAGACTAAAACACAATTCATCAATGTATTTAGAGATTTTAGTAGGGATTTTTAAATTACTTACCTCGATTTCACTGTCTGAGTCTGAGTCTGTCTCGGAGTTTGAATCTGAGTCTAATTATGTCATGAAACAAATATTGGCATAATCATCATCACCTTTCTTACATTCAGTATCACTCCAAGTTTCTGCTTTAAGTGGTTGAGACATTTATGGTTGAGACATTTCTCTCCTCCAACCATTATAGTTGAAATGGTGAACTATGCGAGGCGATGAAGATTACTAGAAATAGAAAACAAAAAGGAATTTCAGGCATTAGAGAACCATCCTTATCTTGGCAATGCGATCATATCTGGAGCTCGAGTGTCGCAGCCATGAGGGGGTTCCAAGTTTCTTCTTTTTGCCTAATAAAGAAGTACATTTCCCATATGAGCCTCACTCATCTAATCAAAATCCCTCATATCTCGGTTTTTTCTGGCAGTTCGATTCTTTTTTTGGTTCGAAAAAAAAAATAAAGTCTGCTTTGGTTACCCAGAGAAATGGTGAAAGTGTTCGACTTTTTTGCTCCCCTGATTTCACGCAGTGCCATTATTGCTCTGCATCGTGCTTCGATCAAAAACCCTTTGAAAGGAATGAATTTTCTTATTCTTCTAAGAAGGAAAAACAAAGAAGAGGAGAGAGGAGAATATAATGCAAAGCAGAATCCAACGGAAGGGGAGAGAGACTTGCTGACAAAGCGGGCCCCCACTGTGCCACTTGTCATCCTCTGAATGTAGGGTGAGCATCAGTCCAGGGTTAACCCTGGATCAACCTTGGACCGGCCCAACCCTACTGGTCCTAGTATTCCCAGGGAGACTGAGTCGATCCTTTGGTCCTCGAATTTTTGGACCAGTACTGTGCAGGTCGGTCATCGGTCCTGAGAGTTTTGGGTCGGTCTAATCCGGACCTACCTTGACTATATATATTATTTATAATTTTTTATATAGAGAAAAATTTAAAATAAATGGTGTTAACAACATTAAATAGCTCTTTAGTAAAAAGTTCAAGTAATTTTACATTGTTCTTTAATAACTTAGGTTTTTAATGTCTTTTACGACGTCAATATTTATAATTTATGACTGAGGAAATTTTTTTTGTGGGGAGTCCTCACAGCGTCCAAAAAGGCACCTTATGACATCCTTATCTAGTATTCATTCTCTTCTATCTTATTTGTCTCTTAGTTTTCCATTTGCTAAAATCAAAAAAAAAAAACTTCTCCGCTCACCACTTGACGCTCGCCTTGCTCACTTTTGGTCACTCATGTCACTTGCTGCTTGATACTTGCTTGGCTTGTTGCTCCCCGCTCGACATTGGATGCTCATTTTGTTTGACGCTCACCCCACTTGACCCTCACAGCTTGTCTTTCTTAGCTGACCTTGCTCATCATCAAACCTATTGGGTCGGTACGGTCTTCGGTTGCCCTTTCAACTCGTGCTACTCACCGCTCAACATTCGATGCTTATTCTGTTCGATGCTCACCCTACTTGACCTTCACCACTTGCCTTTCTTAGCTGACCTTGATCATCATCAAACCCATTTGGTCGGTACGGTCTTCATTGTCCTTTCAAGAAGTACAAAAAATGAAATAAAAAATTATTGGTTAGTCCTAGGTTGACTTTAAAACAGAACCAAACCCATTGGGTCAATCTAATCCTCACTTGTTTTTTTAAGGAATACAAAAAATGATATAAAAAATTATCAGTTAGTCCCGGGTTGACCCTAGAACCGGACCAAACCTATTGGGTCGGTCCGGTCCTCGGTCCTAAGCTTAATAGGATCGGTCCTTGGTCCCAAAAATTGAGGACCAACACTGTTCGGGTTGGTCCTAGTGTTAGAGGGTGGACCAGCCCAGCCCAGACCATGCTCACCTCTCCCCCACCGTGCCACTTATCATCCTCTGAATGGACTAATGCATTGATTACGTGGCTACCAATAGAGTGGGCAATATTTTCTCATTTGGTTTACGAAATAAATGATTTAAAAAATATCAAATGACTACTTTGTAACACCCGAATAATTAATCAATGATGTTAGAATATTTAATATAATTAACCATACATCCATTTAACAACTTGACTTTTTAGAACAGTTAGTAATGATCCCACAAAATCTCACATAGTAGCAAAGCTTGGAGGTCTTGAATTCAAATTTAGGCCATCTTCAATTAAATATGTCCACGCTTAGTTAATAAATCATGTTTTCATCTAACTCTTTAAACTTTTAAAACTTTTAAAATTTAGGAATAGTTAGTAGTGATCTCACAAAATCTCACAACTTCATTTTTAAAAAATATTTTTTAAATAATTTATTTCCCATGAAATAAACAGAGTCTCTATTAAGCTTGGAAGTGCACTATCATATGAAGAAAGAGCATGAACAACATCCACATTTGGATTTTATCAACAACAAAAAAAATGATTATCTAAAAGCTTTGGAAATAACTCATATCACAGGAAGAGACAACATCTAAATTTAACCTCGCAAAAGCTCGAAATGTGACGTTGGGAGGCGACCTCTCTTACCAATATGAAGGCATTTGGTATCTAGGCCATTGGTGAACGTCTTCTTCGCCCCTACTGTGATGTCCTGAAATTTGAGTTCTTTCGAGGGATGAATGAACGTTAATTTTGTCAATGCATTGTTGGTTGATCTCACTCGGAATTGATCACTCCTGATATACTAACCTTGAGGGGAAAGGCTAATGAGGACAGAACTCATATGACTAAAGAACTTGACCTGAGAAAACGACTTGACCATGAGACTTGTGCGAGGACGATCCTATAGATAGGCAGACCAATTTTAGGGACGACTAGAAGTCGATTCACAAACAGAACGTAATGGGACGACGGATGATTCTGTTTACTATTATCGAGCTTGCGAACGACCCTATGTCGATTCTCTGTAATCGTGTACTTTGAAATAAGAATCTATCCTCCGCAATTTCACATAATCAAGGACATTCATGTGTCGAGATGTCTTCAACATGGTTTGGCATGAGTTGGTTACGCGTGAATCCTCGAAACCGCCTATCAGTTTGAGTTGTACCAAAATGGCATACAGGCGAAATTGTCATGGCATGTGAATCCAAGATTAGACTTTGAATTTTTGGGAATGTCCAAGACGGACTTTTGGACGATGCTACTTCGACAGTCGACAATGTCAGTTGAGACGAGTATTTGGGAAAATGGGTTTATGAACTGAGGAAGCGAGCCTATGAGGAAGTGGGCCGGGCAAGGCCGGTGCAGGCCTCAGGCCCAAGGTGGGACTGCCACCATGGTGGGCCCAAAGCAAGCAAGTGAGCCCATTGGACCCAACCAACCATTTTACCTTCCAAGCCCATTGTATAACCTTGAGCCATTTCAAGCCTAACCAATTCCCAAGTCTGTTCCTATTCATTTCCTAGCCCGTTTCTTAGGCCCACTCTTCATTTTCAACCCAAGGGCTGATTGGGAAATGTGCAAGATGGAAATGACCATTTTGCCCCTTGTTGTTGTGAACAAAAGTTAAGAGAAAAGAGAGAATATGATGTCACTTGCATGGGGACTTGAAGCAAGCCTTGAATGGCCTTGATGAGGTTTTGACAGCAGCTCTCACTTCACTCTCTCTCCTCTCCTTCAGCCCCAATTTGACCAAACCTCTCTCTCCCCTTGTTTCATTTTTCTTCTTACTTCTTCTCCTATTGACCTTCCTTCAAAAATCAGAGTTGTTCGTTGCCTTCCTGTGCGAATCACCACTTGTGCCACCCACCATTGTGTCTAGGAGGTCCAAACCATACGGACAGTGGCGGCCACTCCCCGG
The DNA here is from genome assembly GCA_014182885.2 of Eucalyptus caleyi. NCBI lineage: Eukaryota > Viridiplantae > Streptophyta > Magnoliopsida > Myrtales > Myrtaceae > Eucalyptus > Eucalyptus caleyi. The sequence continues at coordinate 14,412,985 of CM024471.2, forward strand.
TCGAAGTCGCTGGCTGACCTGCCAACTGGCTAGAAGAAGCCGCTCACTTATCCGCCTAGCAGCCGCCCGCCTGCACTATTTTACCATTTCAGCATTTTTCCTCCCATTTCAACCCAGCCTCCACCCAGCCCATCCACCAATAGGTCCCCCTTGACCCCTAGGTGCCACCAGTCGCTAGCCAGCCACTCATCGGAGCTCCGGCCAGCTCGCTTAGCTCATTTTCTCCTCCAACAGTCTAGTTTTTCAGTGGTGCAATGAGAGGCAAAGCTTGTTGCTACTGTTTGCCTTGGGACCGCCTTGGATGGTCGTGGTTGAGGTCCCCGTGCGTCACCGTCGCCGTCACCGCGTCCGTGTCTCTGTCCCGCTTAACGAATGAGTTTAACCCGTAATCCTTCGTTTAGTGCCTAAACTTACTTAGGGTTGGTTTAGTTATGGCTAATTCTAGTTTAAGTGGTTTAATTAAGTTACATTAGCCCTAAGATAGGTGGTTAAGAATCTTAAGATTAGTTTTGGCTAATCTTGCTTTTTGTTACTTAATTGTGGGTTGTGTATAATTAAGCATGTTTAGCCTTAATTAATTGATTTTTATTTTAATTAGGTTTTGCTTAATCTCTGAATTTAATTTAATAATTATTGAATTCTGAAATTATACTATTCATATTGCACTGTTCACAAAATTACTATTCACGTGAACTGTTCACGCGGTACTGTTCACACGCACTGTTCATCTAGAAGCAAAAAGTTGCATTGTTTCATGTGTTTTGATCTTATGATGTGAATTAGATGTGTAAATCCATGAACATCCACATAAATCATATGGTTTTCACAAAAAGGGGAAAGTGGTTTGTCCAAGGGATACCGAAATGAACCGCTTTTATAAGAAAATGATTTGAGGTTGTATATGCAAGCATGAGTGCATTGGCTAATACTCAAAGATAAAAAGTGGGTTGTGGTGGTATGCTTGCATGATCACTAAGTTGAACCCGCTGCCCCGACAGGAGTTCGGGGGGTAATAGTTGTTTTACCCGCCACCTCGACAGGAATTCGGGGGGTGATAATTGAAATACCTACCGTCCCGACAGGAGTTCGGGGGGTGATAGTTGATTTACCCGCCTCCCCGGCAAGAGTCCGAGGGGTGATAGTCCGATTTATCAAAAACCCGACAGAGGTTCGGTTGTAGCCCCGAGGGGCAGTAATAATTGGAACATGTGTGGATGCAAGAGTGTATGAGAAATATGGCATCATTGGTTCCGATTATGCATGAGTTGATCACATTGTTTATGGCACGCACGCATGAATCAATAACATGCAGGGTGTGGCAATGGTCAGGTGAAATCGCTTGTGACGCGACTCGTATGTGATTGATGCATTGCATCATCTAAAGGCCATGTGTATTGCGTGTATTGTGCTGAGATATAATGTGCAGGATATGACATACCGGGTAAGATTGCATGCAAACCGACTATTGGATTGTTGGTTGGCCCTGGCTATGTTATTTGTTGGTTGTTGATTGTTGATCGTTGGTTTGTTTGTGGGGTGGTTTTGGAGAGATACCCCGAGTTGAGTTGGTGTACTAACTAGAGCTTTGGGGGAGGACTCACTAGGATTTTATCTCATTGGTTATTGTATAACCACTTTTAGGCCTTTAGAATGGCGCACCCACCGGAGCAATGGAGAATCCTGCCTCTTTTTCACTAGAGATCGACCCGAATGCCTCCGACTACGACCCGACGGAGCTCGAGTCTGATGGGTCCGACTGATAGGGGTGCCGAACCCGAGGGTTCGTTTTGTATAGTTGAATTAGCCTAGCCTAGTTTCTTTTTGGTCTGGCTTAGAGGATGGATCAGCCCCTCTGTTGGGCTTGTAAATTGGAAACGATCCTCCGTTGGTTAATCCAATAAAAATGTATATATATGGGTAGTTGCTGTTGTTTTTGTTGTTCATCCTTCTATCCCTGTTTGATCGCATGATTGTCTGTTTGACTAGGGAATGGTTCGTTTTCCGCATGCGCATAATGAAAGATTAAAATGAATGGTCATCGACGACTCTTGGGACGTCGCTTTCTATCAACCAAAGGAAGGGGTTGTTGCGTACTCGGGGTTCGAGGCATGACACTTACAGTGCTAAAGCTCTAGTTGAGCAAGCTCGACCCTCGAGCTTCACTTTGCTTGTGGCCATGGTTGCTCGAGCTTTGTCAAGCTTGGCCATGGCAATACATGTGATTGAGTCATCAACTAACTTGATCTACAAATCAGAGGCCACCAAAAACTTGTCCTCTTTTTTTTTTTTTTTTTTTAAATGCTTTAAACTCTTTTTATTTTTTTAATTCTTATCATTTTTTTTATCTCTTTTGTCTTTTTTTTTCTTTTTCTTTAAAAATTTTCAAATATTTTCCAATGTGGCACTTGGCTAGTGCCAGTATATCTTAAGAAAGTAATAAATAAAAAATAAAAATATGCCGGCATTTTTATTACCTAAATTACACAAAGTCAATGAATGGATTTGACTTCTCTAGTTTGACAAGTTTTAAAATTTAATTACACTTTTTGAATATTTGAGAATGTAATTATACTTTCATAATAAGTGTTAAGACTTTTGGCACACTTATTATCTCTTATATAATTATTAGCAATATTTGTCAATGTTTTCTATTTGCTATCCTCCTTGTCTTTTTATTCGTTGCCCTCATTCACCAAAAAGTTATATTAGGGTTCATTGTCAACAATAGTCTATGCTCAGGTTTTTCATTGATGAGGAAAATATTTGTTGTATATTCATTTTTATAAACCACACAAATAATTTTTAAAATAATTTTTAAATAGTTAATATTTTGCAAAATGCTGAGATATTATCTAGTGAAGATCTTCCATAGGATTTTCTATGTTTACATTAGCTAACCTACGTTCCCTTGATTAGGTACAACCGAACAAGAAAAGACTAAATATTGCATTCCGACGGAAAAATGTTTGTTGTGGCCAATTTATATATATATATAATATAGAAAGAAGTTAGTTAAAGAGAAAGTTATAACTTTCCTTTTAATTAAGGGTTAATACCCTGAAAAACCCTAAACTAGTACACCTGTGACAAATTTACTCCAAACTATTTTTTTGATAATGAAAAACCCCAAACTGGTACACCTGTGACAAATTTACCCCGACTGACTATAAAAAACTCTAAATTGGTACATTTATGATAAATTTACCCTAAGCTAATTTATTCGACCCTTAAAAAACCCCAAACTGGTAAATTTGTAACAAATATACCCTCCTCTAAATTGGATTAATACCACAAAAAAATCACAAAAATTGTAAATTGTGACAAACGGAGTGTAAAATCCCAAATTGGTATACCAGTTAACTGTCACGTGTCATTTAACTTAATAATTTGACAGTAAAATTTAACGAAAACTAATATAGGGTAAATATGTCACAAGCGTATCAGTTTGGGGTAAATTTGTCAAAAGTATACCAGTTTGGGGTTTTTGATGGTAAAAAAAATAATTTGGGGTAAATTTGTCACGGGTGTACCAGTTTGGGGTTTTTCAGGGTATTAACCGCTCCCTGGACCTACGAAAGAAATGTCAAAGTCCTTATGGGGTTCGATTATCATTGATTAGCCAACTTTGATAGATCTTATTTAAATTGAAGGACTTGTTTGTAGCAATAATCTTATTCTATATCCCGACATAAAAAATGGTACAACCTAATTTCCTTATGTTTTTTTGCAATATTCTTGGTTTCAACCATTTCAATTTGTTTTTCTAGTCCAACATATTAGTTGAAGGTTCGTTGACTGATGGATGATCATTAACCAAATGAAGTGCATTGTGGTCCCTTTCCCCTCTATATGGACCGTCCTTATAGTTTGAGAGAAAAAAAAAAAAACTAAGTGGGTCATTCAATTTCCACGCTACTTCTCGTTGCATTATTTATTTTTGAAATTTGCGAGATCAGTGGTAATTCAAAGCTGAGATATTGTCTGGTGAAGATCTTCCACAGGATTTTCTATGTTTACATTAGCTAGCCTACGTTCCCTTGATTAAACCAAACAAGAAAAGACTAAGTATTTCATTCCGACAGAAAAATGTTTGTTGTGGCCAATTTATATTTATAATATAATATAAAAGATGTTAGTTAAAGAGAAAGTTATATATATATATAATATAGAAAGATTTTAGTTGAAGAGAAAGTTCTAACTTTCTTTTTTACTAACGCTCCCTCGACCTATGCAAGAAATGTCAAAGTCCGTATGGGGGTCAATTATCATTTATTAGCCAACTTTGGTAGATCTTATTTAAATTGAAGGACTTGTTTTGTAGCAATAATCTTATTCTATATCCCGACATAAGAAATGGTACAACCTAACTCCCTTCTGTTTTTTTGCAATATTCTTGGTTTCAACTTTTTCAATTTGTTTTTCTATTCCAATATATTAGTTGAAGGTTCGTTGATTGATGGATGATCATTAACCAAATGAAGTGCATTGTGGTCCCTTGTCCTCTCTATATGGACCGTCCTTATAGTTTGAGAGAAAAAAAAAAAAAGTGAGTCATTCAATTTCCGCTACTTCTTGTCGCATTATTAATTTTTGAAAGGGTTAATACCCTAAAAACCCCAAAACCGGGTACACTTGTGACAAATTTACCCCAAACTTTTTTTTGACCACCAAAATCCCAAACTGGTATACATTTGACAAATTTACCCCAAACTAGTACATTTGTGACAAATTTACCCTCTGTTAGTTTTCGTTAAATTTTATTCTCAAATTATTAAGTTAAATGACACGTGACGGTTGGCCGGTATACCAATTTAGGATTTTACGCTCCGTTTGTCACCGTTTATAATTTTTGTGATTTTTGTGGTATTAATTCAATTTAACATAGGGTATATTTGTCACAAATTTATCATTTTGGGGTTTTTTCCAGTCAAATAAATTAGTTTTGGGTAAATTTGTCATAAATGTATCAATTTAAGGTTTTTATAGTCATTTGGGGTAAATTTGTCACAGGTATACCAGTTTGGAGTTTTTCATGGTCAAAAAAATAGTTTGGGGTAAATTTGTCACAAGTATACTAGTTTAGGGTTTTTTTAGGGTATTAGCCCTTTTTGAAATTTGCAAGGTCAGTGGTAGTTCAAAGCGCTTTCCAAAGGAATCTTCTTCATACAAACATTGAAAAATTGCTTTCAACTCTTCTTGGATTAAAAAAATTGGCCTTGATTATTTTTCATATCCGTACAAGTCCAATAACTCCAAATTTCATATTATCAATTACCTCTGCCTAATTCTCGTCGGCTTGTGGCCTTAATCAAATTTAATTCCATTTGCATTGCTTTCGACCTTTTATTCCTGCCTAATTTACCTACCTCAACTGACTACATGTTTATTTCAAATCAAACTTTCAATGGCACGAAAGCGACATTAAACTTTTGACACTTGAGTTGGCATTTTAATTAGACCAACTGCAACTACGTTTTGCAGGAGTTACCAGTATACTCCTGAAGTTTCAAAATAACGCTAGCACTTTATCATTCCAATTGTCCCAATACTTCTCCATGTAAATGGTTATTTTAATTCACATATGCTGTAAGGAACTCAGTAAGAAAATTAAAAAGAAGGTGATTATTTAAAATGGCTTCCCTTGAAATATTTACCATCCGCAATAGATTAGAGTCTATAACTTTTATATAATAATAAAGGTAAAAATGTTTAGTTTCGTTTTGAAAGTTTTAGAGTAACATTTATAGTACGGATCCAACATGAATAGCAATGACAATATGAAGTGTGCACCTAAATCCATCTGCCATTACGTAGAACTTATTGACTAAATAATTTGACACTTGAATGGATGTCCACTATAATTTAGAGTTAATATCACAAAAATGACTTTTAACTAAAAAATTTTATTGTGTCAATGAAAATCCTAAATTATGTCCATTGGGATATGAATACCTTTTTATATATATATAGTAAAAACCCTAAACTAGGCAATCAAGTTTGCAAAATTTAGTGCTTTTGAAGGTACTTCCCTCATATTCGACGAGCAAATCATTGTATAAATGGGCTCCGATTATTTGGACACCTAACCAAAAAAAATTCAAATCGTGATTTAAACTGTTAATATAGTTTTAGTATGAGTAAGAAGTTTCAGTGGCCAGTAGCGAACTTTTGTGATTTAGGTGTATTTCCTTGACGGCTACTATACGATATTAAATCGAATTTGTATTTACGTACAACCGATGCTCTAATATTTCCAAACAACATTGTACGTGGCTGTCCACGCTGGCGGAATGACAAGAAAGCAGCCATGTAGAATCTTTATCCAAGGTTGTCGGAAAATGATCACGAAGTCCAACTTTGTGTGTGAATTTGAGACTGCCAATTTGTCACTTTCTCGAGGCCTTTTGTCTAAACTACAACCCGTTGGGACTATAAAACGGTATCATCCAGCTCGTTTCTCATGACTCATGAGGTCCAACAGCAGCTTGCTAGGCATGACAGAATTAACTGCAACCCACCCTCTCTCCCTCTTCCTCTTCCTCTGTCTTCTCTTCTTGCTACCATTTCAGCCCTCGGCATCACCATTTAAAGAGGCACAAGCTCTTGTCAAATGGAAGAACTCTCTCTCCCCTCCTCCTTCTCCACCTTCTCTGAGTTCATGGTCACTCGCCGACATTACCCATCTCTGCCACTGGACTGGCGTTGTCTGCAACAACGGCGGGTCAGTCACAGAGATCAGCCTCTCAGGCTCAAGCCTCAGTGGCACACTCGATGCACTTGACTTCGCTTCATTCCCGAACCTGACCTGCTTTAACGTGAGCCACAACAATCTTAAGGGCCTGATACCGTCCTCGATCGGCAATCTCTCCAAGCTCAGCTTCCTGGACCTGGGGAGCAATCTTTGAAGGTGGCATACCACCCGAGATAGGTCAATTGCAAGAGGTTCAGTACTTGAGCCTCTTTAACAACAGTCTCAACGGTACAATTCCCTACCAGATCAGCAATCTCGGGAAGGTGCGGCACTTGGATCTTCAATCAAACTACTTGAAATCTCCTGACTGGTCGAAATTCTGGGTCATGCCATCCGTGACTCACCTGAGCCTCTCTGACAATAACCTTGAAAGTAAATTTCAGGGCTTTGTGGCCAATTGCAAGACCCTAAGATACCTCCGATTGTCGTCAAACAATTTGACTGGCGAAATTCCAGAGGCTGTGTGTGCCAACCTGGTGAAACTCGAATACCTCGACCTCACCAAGAATTTGCTCCAGGGTCAGATTGCAAACTTATCGAAACTTGCCAGGCTGAAGGAGATCCACATTGGTAAGAATCAGTTCAGTGGTGCGATTCCTGAAGACATAGGATTGCTGTCTTGGCTTCAGACAGTAGAAATGTACGAAAATTCCTTTGAAAGGGCAATTCCTAGCTCCGTTGGTCAATTGAGGGAGCTTCAAAAGCTTGATTTGCACCAAAACCGCTTGAACTCTTCGATCCCTTCTGAGCTCGGTCTTTGTTCTAACCTCACCTTCTTAGCCCTTGCCGAGAATTCAATCTCTGGGGAGCTGCCTTTCTCTCTGTCCAATCTAGTCAGATTGTGAGAATTTGGAGCTTCGTCTAATCACCTGTCAGGTGAGTTATCGCCTTACTTCTTCACAAATTGGACGGAACTTGTTTCTTTGCAGCTCCAGTACAATTCTCTCTCCGGGCAAATTCCACCAGAAATCAAAAGCCTAACCAAGCTCAATTACCTCTATTTGTTCCGCAATTCACTCTCTGGCCCAATCCCTACCGGGATCGGGAGCTTGGAAAATTTGCTTGAGTTAGACCTCTCAAAGAACAATCTCTCCGGTCAAATCCTGTCGACATTGTGGAACCTCCACAACCTGCAGATCCTCCAGCTTTACTCCAACAATCTCATTGGGACTATTCTTCCGGAGGTCGGGAATCTCACATCAGTCACCACTCTTGACCTCCACACGAACCAGCTTTACGGAGACGTCCCTGAGACCATCTCTTGCCTTGCTAACTTAGTGTGGATCTCTTTGTTCGGGAATAATTTCTCAGGAAGCATATCACGTGATTTTGGCAAGTACAGCCCTTCTCTGGTCTATGTTTTTTTTTCAAACAACAACTTCACCGGAGAACTGCCTCCCGAGTTATGCAGTGGCCTTGCTCTTCATGAACTGTTGGAAATTGGTGATCCATTTTCAACAAAATCTAGAAACCACTAGCTTAATGGAGAAGGAATGAGTCGGCAACATGCACGTGCAAGAAAAGAAAGATGAAGAGTCCAAGTTGAACTTGAAGACTCTGTGAAGAAACATCAAAGAAAATCCTAGAATGATCAAGAGAAGTCTACGTGCATGGAAATATTGCATATAAGTCAACAATGGCTGCTTAACCATGAAGAAAGAAGGATCAAGAGTACGTGGGCAGCAAGGAGGTCAAGCTAAAGAAGCAAAGAAAAGTCAACAAAAGCTGGAGAGAATAGAAAAATGAAGATTAATGGAGAACCCACTAGAAGTGGCGGAAGACGTCGCGACAAGCAGAAGCTAAGGAACGCAAGCTGAATTTTATATTATTTTATGTACTCAAAGTCAGTAAATATGGCGGTGATTCACGCCTATAAATAGGCTTGTACTTGATCAATTGTGACTGTGTGAGGGGATAACTCTCCACCTTGAGTGTGGGGGTGAATCCTCCACCATGGAGTTCACTGTACCTTCATCAATTAATGAAACTATTTTTCCCCATATCCATGTTATTTATTCTTTAATTATTTACTTTGTCCCTTGTCCATTCTTCATAAATTATACCATACACTTGCACACATCACAAACCAAAAACCATAACTAATTCCAAAATCATACTTCCGCACGCACACCAAACCAAATATTTTTTAACATGAACTAATGGTCAATGGGAACAAGTTCACAGGGTCGCTGCCTGACTGCTTGAGGGACTGTTCGGGGCTAACAAGAGTCGGTCTGGGGCGCAATCAGTTCACTGCAAATATCACAAGTGCATTCGGAGTTTATCCAAATCTGACCACTATAAACCTCAGTAACAACCGATTTATTGGAAGTCTCTCGGCACAATGGGGAGAGTGTACGAATCTCATGGACTTGCAGATAGATGGCAACAAAATCTCAGGCCATATCCCTCCGGAGCTCGGGAAATTTTCTCGGTTGAGCGTCCTGACTTTGTACAACAATGATTTGACCGGAAGAATTCCCGACGAGATGGGTAACCTAGGGGAGTTGTTCAAGCTGAACTTGAGCAACAACCATTTGGCGGGATATATTCCCATCTCACTAGGAAAATTATCGAAGCTCCAATTTCTTGATTTGTCGGACAACGCATTGGGTGGTAGCATACCGGATGAGTTAGCGAATTTTAAGAATCTATTGAGCTTGAACTTGAGCAACAACAATCTATTGGGTAACATATCATCCGAACTAGGGAAGTTATCCACGCTACAGATTCTCCTAGACCTCAGCCACAATTCTTTAACAGGATCAATTCCTTCCAATTTACAAAAGCTTACTAAATTGGAAAATCTCAATCTTTCAAATAACATTTTGTCAGGTACCATCCCAGGTGCTCTCAAGAGCATGAGTAGTTTAAGCTCCATAGACTTCTCGTACAACAAACTGATGGGTGCGGTTCCTATTGGTGGGATCTTCCAACATGCGCCGGGAAGTGCTTTTATCGGGAATCCAGGCTTGTGTGGAAACGTGACCGGATTATCTCCTTGTGGAACGAGCAGTAAATCAACCGACCATAGAAAAAAAGTTCTGGTTGGTGTGAGTGTTGGCGTTTGCTGCTTACTACTTCTGGCAATTCTAATTGCTGTGATTCTGCTACTTCGGCAGCAAAAAAAGCATCTCGACAAAGAGGAAGAGACCAAGCATCTTAAAAAGCAAGAGAAATCTGAGCAGATCATATGGGGAAAGTTAGGGAAGTTCACATTCCGCGATATCGCCAAGGCCACCAATGATTTTAGCGAAGAATGCTGCATCAGAAAAGGTGGGTTTGGGAGTGTTTACAAGGCCGTATTGGCTAGCGGCCAAATTGTCGCTGTCAAAAAGCTCAACGCACCACAATCTGGCAACATCCCAGCGGTCAACCACCAGAGTTTCGAGAACGAAATTCGCGTGCTGACCGAGGTCCGACACCACAATGTGATCAAGCTCCTCGAGTTCTGTTCCATGAGGGGTTGCATTTACTTGGTCTATGAGTTTGTTGAGAGAGGCAGTTTGGCAAAGGTCTTGTATGGAGGAACAAAAGCAGTAGAGCTGGACTGGGGTACAAGGGTAAATATTGTTCAAGGCGTGGCTCATGCGATCGCCTACTTGCATCACGATTGCTCGCTGCATGGACATAACATTGAACAACATCTTGCTCGAGCCCGACTTCGAGCCTCGACTCTCAGATTTCGGAACGGCAAGACTCTTGAATTCAGACTCATCGATTTGGACTGCAATTGCCGGATCTTATGGCTACATGGCACCTGGTAAGCTTCATGATGAAATTAACCATACATTTTCACGTGCACATATCATCTCAAATTGACTAAATAGCTCTCACTAACGTCTCATATTTTGATTCATTGAATAATTCTGCAAGACTTTTGAAAGAGCAAGCATAGATTTTGAAAAGTGGTTTGTCTTGGGATATCATAGAAATTTGGATCTTGGATATAACTTGGCTTTATGATCATAACATTGATTCATTCTTCATCTATGGAAAAATAGAGTTAGCAACAACGATGTGGTTGACGGCCAAATGCGATGTGTATAGCTTTGGAGTAGTGGCGCTAGAGATTATGATGGGGAGGTATCCGGGGGATCTTCTGTCTTCCCTATCTATGACGGGAACATTGACATCATCGGAGAACCCGAACTTGCTGCTGAAGGATATGCTCCACCCACGTCTTCCTCCTCCGACCAAACAACTAGCCAAGAAAGTGGTGTTTATCATCATGGTGGTACTTGCTTGCACGCAAACGAGTCCCAATTCGCGACCCACCATGCGTTCCGTCACGCAAGAACTATCCGCACGAGCTCAAGCTTACTTGTCCGAGCCATTCGGATCAATAACCATCAGCAAAGCCATCGAGTCTGCAGAAGAGAAATTTTGAGGGATGGTACAAATCAAATGGTACCTTCTTTTGTTTGACTTAGCTTGTAACGAATGAGAAAGGGTACCGACAAACAGGATAACTTTTCTCTACTGCACTGGTACGTGGAAACTTCGGGCTCAAGAATTCATGTCAATTCATACTGCAAGACGAGGAAGAAATGTTCAGAATTCATCATCATAGCTCGAAGATTGACGAGAAGCTTCTTCGCAGGATCTCACCATGCGCCTCTACTTCTCAGGACCATCAACAAGTTCCTTCTCTCTGTCAGCTTCTTGTAAGGGAAAGGGGAAATTGGCATGCGACGGATGGGATTAAAGAGTACGCAAAACTCAGTATGCTGGACTTGTGATGTTTGCATCGCCTTCAAAACATGTTTACAGATTTTAAAGTATAAATATTCTAGTGAGCATAAATTACATCATCCCTTCGGATGATAAGATAGAATATTTTCTCATTTCGTTTACCTTCATGTTGGTACTGGATCTGTCGAGCTACCTCTTTGATGTGCCATATAGCGATACTCGTGTACTCAAATTCTAGCCCTAATGCGACGTTTTGCGTAGTATGATTTATTGTCGGAGAACAAACTTGAATAGAAGGCTCTTTTATTTATTTTTCTTTTTTTATGGGCGTCAAATGGGTTGACAAAAATCCGACCGCTAGCACCACTAACGAGAACTTTTAACTTGTTAAGATCCTGTCCTCTCCTCGAGTCCTGTAGAAAATTGCCACCTCTTTTGACTTGGTCAGCGAATCTAAAGGCTAGAAGAGTCGCATGATGTGAATTGGCCAACAGCTTCAGCTTGATCAGCTCACATTCATGTGTAGGATCTGGCTTTTTCTGCCTCAATTATGACGTTAGATTCTGCAACAAAAATTATTAATACTTTTTTAATAACTTTCTCGAAATAAAATGCCCACTAAGGAGGAGGGTCGCCCGCGCTCCAAGGAAAAAGGGATGTAGTACAACTATTTTCAATGCAATTAATCATTACCCGGACACATGCATATTGCTCCATTATAGATTTCATGATTTAATTAAAGTGAATTGGCTTTTGATAACCTACACTTAAGCTACATTCACCTCACGAAAATGTTGCTTTTCTGAAAAATATTTTCTAAAAGCTATGTTATAGAAAAATGACAATATTTGTCGGTGTTCGGTTGAAATCTGAAACTGAGCTAGAAAATATTTTCCATTATTCGGTGAAGAAAATATTTTCCTCCATGCACTCCTTTCAATATTTTTTCATTTTATTTTTTAAAATCATTTTTTAAACTTATTTTATTTTTAAAAATTGATTTGTTAGTTATTTCTTATTTTTCTTCTTCTTCCACAACCGGTCATCGGCCACAGTGATGACCTATGACCAATCACAAGTGAGATTGAGCCTCACCATAGGCCGATAAGGCTCCAACTTGCTAGATACCAGCAAGGTTGAAACTTGCCGACCTGTAGCAAGGCTCGAGCTTACCCATGGCTAGTTGTCGACCACTGCTGTGATTGCCAACCAACTAAAAAGAAAGAAAAAAAGGAAAAGAAATTTTAAAATAATTCGAAATTTGAATCTTTTTAAAAATATAATAAAAAATAAAAGGAATAGGTGTTTGGTAAAAAAAAAAATTATTTAGTTTAGAGGTGAAAGAAAGAGGATAGAAAATATTTTCCACTTTCTACATTAAACATTTTCTCTACTTCTGAAGTTTTATTTTTATTTTTTTTTGTTAATGGAAAATGTGTTCCTCGACTAGTTTATTTTTCGTGAAACAAATGCCGGAAAATCTCAAAAACATTTTTTCGAAAATTATTTTAAGTGAAACAAACGAGACTATAATTGCTTCCAATTATATATAGAGAGGAGCGACATTATTTCTACCTCCATTTTGACTTTAAAAAACTCCGTTTTTTTAGTTATCTAGCCAAAATACCCTCCTCTCTCTCTTCAATTTATCATTTCTTTTCTTATTAGGCCAAGCATGTCCCTATTAATATCATCCCTCTCATTGGTTTTACAATATAAATGCTCAATTACGATTTGGAATTTTTTTTTTTTTTTTTGAGATTGGCTTTTGAATCCCAAGAAGTTTGAAAGAGAAAAGGTTTTTCGATAGTAATTCGATGAAATCATTTCGACCCCATGAATAGCCTGATAGAAAGTCTCGAAAGCTCAATAGTGCCATCGGAAGGAGCGTGATAAATTGAAATGCGCTGTAGGATGGGCCATATGGAGAGGACAAATTCGAAAGCCTAAAGTTTTAGATTTCATTTCAATTAAATAAATCGGGCCTTTCATCCACATGCCAATAGTGCAATTCTCTAAGCTAATCACTCACAAGATAATTGGACCATCTAAGGAAGCAATTAAGGAATCTAAATGCAATTGGACTTGAGAATTTGACTGTAATCGACTACTCCACCGTGTTCATCTGCAAGGGTCATCACGATACTATCATAATTGATCAGAGATCAAAGATAGGTCGATTCGATTGGGATATGTGATAGAGTGTGGGTGATTCCACTTGATTGCAAAATTCTCATCAATTGACACTAAATTGATTTTCTATCGTTTTAAGTACCTTGTGTTTGTAATTGAAACCTCAAGATTTTTCACAACAACCGAAAGTCGCCAATGTATCAAAAATGTACAGTGTAATTCGAAATAAATCGATCACGAGTCAATTGCACTAAAAACTCCTAAAAGTTATCCGGTAGACTAGGTCACGCTAAAAGTGCGCCGAATAAAATTAATCATGAATTTGAACCCGATTTCAGAAATTGAAAGCTTTGTGGTGTCACGATCTATTTTAAAAATGTCGACTCATCATTTGAAGAATTTTGGAGATTTGAGATTTTTACTAAAAACCGCTCGGACGTTGTGGAAAATTTGATGGAAATTCGGATGGGCCGAATTAAAGGAAATTTGGATTTCCAAACCGAGCTATTTGACAAGGTGCACTTGTAGAAATTCTACGGGCCTTTTCTTCACCGAAATTGGAGGTCGGATTTGGGAAATTGTTGAAGAAATTGAAGACCAAATATGGTGAAATTCGGTATTGGCAAGGGCAGCATTATTTTAGACAATTGAATTGGATATTTTGTGGGAATTAGAGCAAGAAAGTATTAGGGGGCATTGAGATGTGCATGTGGGCTTTTGGGGGAACCAAGCTATTAATGGAATGGCTAACATTGTTGACTATCTCTCTCTCCTCTTCCTCAAGCCACTCTCACACGTCTCTCTCTCTCTCGTGCGCCCCATCTTGCTCGACGACCCCCTCCGTGGTTCCAGCTTTCCTTTTGATTTTCCCGTGAACCGCCTTTATCGTCTTTCATTTTCCTTTCTTTGTTGTCTTTTCCCCCCACCGACGGCTGCTTTTCCTTCCATCTTCATCGAGAAGGCCATCATCCACCAAGTTTTGCCCCCAGCTGAATCAACCTTCCTCAGCAATCATCTCTAGCGTTGAATTCCCCTGCAGCTCGACTTCCTTGCTGCTGCTGCCACGAGTCCAAAGCCAGCAACGCTGCTTGAAGAAGCCACGCCTTCACCGAGTCAAAATTTCCCAGCTAGCTTCGGTTGTTGACTCCTCCTCCACGCGGCGTTCAACGCCGCACGTCAGCCCCACTCACGAAGCCAACGAACAAACCCTGCCGCTCCACCCACCGAAGCCCACATTCCGGTCAACTGTGGTTTCCTCTCCATCGGTTTGTTGACCGTAAACCCCCACTCATCCATTTCAATTTCACCGAAGCCACTTTGCCGAGCCAACGGCGCAGCAACAACGTCCGCGTCGCCCTCCATTTTCCTTCGTGCAGCTTGTCCACTGGAGCTACTCCATTTGAGGCCTGCATCCTCGAGCTCCACGAGATTCCAGCGAAGTCTGAAGTCAGGCCCACGGGAATTTCGGCCCACTCTCAGCTCGTGAGATTCAAGCCCACAGGTCAACCCATTCTCAGCGGCCCAACTTGAAGTCCAGCCACAGCCTAGGTTTCAGCCCAGTCCAGTGAAGTCCAACAAGATCAGAAGCCCACAATTTTGAGGCCCAAGCCTGCGAAGTCAGCCCGCTTCAGGCCCGGTCTAATTCAAAAGCAAATCTTAGATTGGACTGAGATTTGTTGGGCCTATTTTAGGCTCGGCCCAAGTGCCGCCGACGCCACCGAAAATTCAGATTTCGGCCGCCGTTGCGCCGTCGTCGCGGTGAACCAATTTCCGCAATTAACCGGTGAGTTTATGTACTAAACCCTTCTTAGTAGGCTAATGACGTCTAATGGGTGTTTAGTTTAATTTAATTAGGAATTATGTGGTTAGTTAGATTAAATTAGTGATTTAATTTGTTAATTGTGCATGTTAGGTGGTTAGATGAAATTAATCAAGGCTTAGATAGGATGTGCTATTTATCTAGAAGGGTTTGAAAATTTTTCGGGTCTGTATTGATTTTTTAATTTAGTGGTTCTAGCCTAGGTTAGTATTTTAGAATTTAAAATTATTTATTTAATTAATTTCAGTAATTATTTAATTATTAAATATTTTCCATAAATTAGGTCGGGATAGCCAGTGATCGGAATTTCGTGCTGATTGCAATGGTGTCGTTAATTTATGCAATTGAGTGATCGTGTGTTGGTTAAGAGAACTCATCTTGGGCTATTAAGTTAGATATTGCTCTATTTGGGATATCCATTCTTTGAATCACGGGTCACAGTAGATTCTGAACCTACGCCCCTTTGGGGAAGCCATCCATTAATATATGGACATAGTCGTGCTCAATGGTGGTGAGACGACACTTGGCTACGCTAGAAGGACACCGAACTAAAGAGTAGTTTACTCGGGTCACAGTAGATTCTGGACCAACGCCCCTTCGAGAAAGCCGTCTATTTAGATATGGACGTCGCCGTGCTCAATGATGGTGAGACGACACATGGCTACGCTAGAAGGACACCGAACTAAAGAGTAGATGACTCGGGTTGCAGTAGATTCTGGACCTAGGCCCCTTCAAGGAAGCCGTCTATTATGATATAGACGTGGTCGTGCTTAATGGCGATGAGATGATACTTGGTTGTGCTAGTAGACACGGAACTTGAGATTAAGTGGTACCCTTAAAGGGCAAATATTAACAATTGAAACACTTGGGTAATTGAGTTGATGAGATGTTTCAATGGTTATATGTATTTGAGCTATGAATTATGTTGACGTGCAGGACGGAAATGAGACAAGGTAAGTCTCCATCTCTTGATTGCGTGATTGTGTGGTTAGGACGCTTCTAGGTGTATTTCCCTCCTAATCGGGGTTTAGCGTGCGAAGTCGGTGAGATTTATATCTCACCCCATCGTGGGCTTAAATTTTTTGGATCATCGAGTGGAGGACCTAGAGCTGAGAGGAGGTGATCTGAAGTGTAGGTCGGTTAGGATCGCTTCTTTTTAGAAAGCCAGTCTTTGTAGTCCTTTGGTCATAGACTTTGTACATGACTCAGTATGTTTATAAAGGCATGTTTGTTTGTGAATTTGTTGTCCTACTTTTCTATCCCGAGATGATTACTATCAGGGAATTATTTTCGCTTCCGCATGTGCAATAAAATGAAAAAGGTCGGCGACTCATCCTGGGAAGTCGCAAATTATTATCGACTAGACAGAGATGGACCCGTGCTTGGAGTTCGGGGCGTGACATCCCCTTTTTATGGTATCAAAGTGAAGTTTGTGTTTGGAGTGATAAGGTACGATGGGTTCTTGGGATTGTTAGTAGGAATGACCTCTATTTTATGTTGATGCATGTGAGTTATAACTGTTTGGTAAATTGGTTATGGGATCACTCAGTTTCTAATTCGGTATTGTTAGAGAAATCTTCGTGAAGTGTTTTGATGCTAACAAAACGTTTTCATCAGTCTAGTCTGAAGATCTCCAGACTCTGCTATTTAAAGTCTGAAGACCTCCGAACAGCCAGACTCAAGACTCAAAGTCTATCAGAAAGTTCCTTGAAGATAGACAAAGATGAAGGAGGAAAGAAAGTTGATCAGAAGTTATACAGGAGTATCATTGGCTCACTTCTTTATCTTACACATTTTGTTTAGTGTTTGTATTTGTGCCAGATTCCAAGCAGACCCTAAAGAATCTCATTTAAGTGCTGCAAAGCGTATTATCAAATACATTGCCTCAACTTCAAGCATCGGCCTTTGGTATCCTAAAAGAGAAGACTTTACTCTTCTTGGATACTCAGACGCAGACTTAGCCGGATGCAAAGTTGATAGAAAGAGTACCCCGGGTACCTGTCAACTACTTGGAGGCAGGACAGTGTCTTGGTTTTCAAGGAAGCAGAGTACAGTAGCTCTCTCTACAGCAGAAGCAGAGTATGTAGCTCTCGGAAGTTGTTGTTCA
Source organism: Eucalyptus caleyi (assembly GCA_014182885.2). NCBI lineage: Eukaryota > Viridiplantae > Streptophyta > Magnoliopsida > Myrtales > Myrtaceae > Eucalyptus > Eucalyptus caleyi. The sequence goes on from CM024471.2 coordinate 14,430,490, forward strand.
CAAATTCTGTGGATAAAACCAGTGCAATCAATCTTACCAAAAATCCAATTCTTCACTCAAGAGCAAAGCATATAGAGATTCGACATCACTTCATTAGAGACCATGTTCAAAATGGAGAAGTTTCAATTCAGTTTGTTGATTCAAAGAACCAACTAGCAGATATATTCACAAAGCCTTTGGAGAAAAATCAATTTGAAACCATCCGTTCCAAACTCAACATTTTGAGGTATGAGGAAATCAAAGTCTAGAGACTCTTAGACTCAGACAAACAAGACCTTGACTGTAAATTATTCTCTCTCTCGAATCTCATCCTGAAAAGGTACGATCGTCAACTGTGTTTGATTATTGCTATATTTAATTGACATGACTATTGCAACGTTTCCTTTTGAAAAAGGAGTTATTTTGAAATGACCATTTTTCCGAAAAAGGCAGTTATTTTTTTTTTGGAAAGGGCATCTTTTCACTTTCCTTTACGACGTTTTGTATTCCACCCTTTCGACTAAGTTATATACAGTAGGTTTCTCTTCGTTTTAACTTCAAAACCCTAAAAAGCACCGATCTACCATTCCTGTTTTCTTCTCTTGTTTAATCTTCGAAAAGTTGTCATCTTTCTTGGGAAAGTCAAGCAAGGAATCTTTCAAAGAGTGAGAAAGATGTCGTCTTTAAGAAAGTCTTCGAGGATCGCAAGCAGGGGACCACGGCGGATGAGTGAGGGGCCTACGCACTTCGATCTCACCGAGAAAGAAGTGTCTCCAAATCAGGAGCAGAGCCCACAACATTCTCAGCAGCGTTATTCTCCTCCATCTAGTCCTCAAGGTGTTGATCATCAATAAGAGGAAGAAATTATCGATGACGCAGATCCTGTAAAAGTTCAAAGGCCCTCTTTTATTTATAAGCTGTATCGTGCTTTAAAAGGGACTGGTACTCCATTGAACTATGTCGATGATTTTCTTAAGGACAAAGGATATGGAAATGAATATATCTTTTTGCGAAAATAGAAAGTTTGGGAATTACTCGTAAAGGGGTGGCAGAAGAAACCCTTGCGAATATCCCAAGTGATCCTCGTGATTGGGGATTTAATCCTATAGATGGGAATGATGATGACAAATTGTATAGCCAATTTCAACTGAGAATAGGTGTTGCGGCGGAAAATCGAGGAAAAAGAAGAGAGTTGTTTAGATCGAAGGAACAGAAGGATCTATACTCAAAATTTCTGAAGCGTGGGGTGATAAACCCTAGGAGTGTGGATTTTAATTTTCTGGATGCTATGAATGTAAACTTGAAGGAAAAGTTCGGTTATCTTCAACTTGAAAAGTTCTGCTCTGACACCACAGAGACCTATGCTCAACTAACTGCATATTTTTATTCAAATCTTAGTTTCTTGGATGCGAATAGATTCTCTTTCAGCATCAAAGATCAAGACTTTGTAGTGGATATGGATATGCTAGCAGATGTGTTAGGGGTTGAGAGAGGAAGATATCAACCGATCAAAGTTTCTATTGCTCGTGCTACATTAGAACTTGTTAAGGATAGGAGAACATAGGAAAAAATTTCCTACTTAAAGATGAGTGCGTTCAACATTTTGCTTCACAAGATTGTGACCAATTGCCTCAGACTAAAATCAACTTCCAAGACTGATATTTCAAGTTCAAAGGCAAAGCTGATGTATGCCATCATCACTGGGAAAAGGTTTTTTTTCCTCACGCTGTTATGTTCCACATGTATAGAGCAGTGGTGAAGGACAGAGGTTAACTTCCTTATCCAGGTCTTGTGACGAAGTTATTTAGACATCTGAATATTCAATCTCCGCAAATTCTTTATGCTCGATCGTGCGATCATATGATGGTAGGACTGAAAATGGTTACCAAAATGCGTCTGAAGGAACTAAGCAAGGCGTTGGAGAAATTCAAGGAGAAGACTCTAGTCAAAACTCATCAAACCTCTTCTTCATCAAAAAGGAAAGGGAAGGAGCCCTTGGTTGCTCCATCCAAGAAAAGAAGAGCTCTCATCGGTGAAGATGAAGATGATGAGGAAAACATCACCATTTCTGCAATGGCTTTGAAGAATCTCAGTCGTTCTGTTCCAGAGAAAGAATCAGAACAGAGGACGAAAGAAGCAGAGGAGAAGGAAGAAGAAGAAAGAGATGCTGAGAAGGAAAGAGTTGAGAAAGAAGAAGAAGAGAAAAGAGATCAAGAAGAAGGAAAACCTGAGGGACACTCTTCTCCACCTGAAGGCATGAAAACAGGGGGAGATCAAGAGAAAAGAGGAAAGTCATCATATCCTGCTACCAATGAGGGAGTCAGTCATTCTCCAGCAGATCCAGAGGACATTTATGCCTCTCAATTTCCTGAGGAAGGTCATGATGTTTCATCGCCAAATCTGAGTGATTATGCTGATCTGCCATCGTCTGCATTTACTCCATCAGATCGTGCCGAAGCAAGTATGCAAACTGATAATGCAGCAGATTTTCGCAGAATTATGGATATTCTCTTGGAGATGCGAAGTCAAATTTATGCTCTGGGATGCGAGGTTCAAAACTTGCAGAATACAGGTCAAGCTTCTTTAGGTTCATTGAATGATCAGATCCAAGCCCTCTCTGTTCAGATTCAGGCCAATGCCAAGGGTGAGGAGGTTGCATAACTGAAGGAAGACTTGAAAAGGCTGGAAGGGATCGTTCAGTCCATGGGAGATTTCCAGCTTGTTCGCGTTCCCAAGCAATCTTGACTCTATTCCATTTTCATCTCAACCTTTTTTATGCTAACAAAAAGGGGGAGAGATGCAAGATTTGAATCAAACTTTGAATTTTTAATCGTTTTGATTGGATTGTTTTGATGTTTAACTATGTTTGACTTTATTTTTGTCTGGATGAGAACTGAATTTGAATTTGGACTTGACTGCTATTAAAATCTTATGAATGGCTTTATCATATGGCTTTATCATTTACAAGACTAACCTATTTTCTATGGTTGCAGATTCTAGTGTTATTCATTTAGCCATTTATCTCTATAAGATATGCATATGTGTTTGAGAAATGTTTTGCAGGTCAAAGTTGTCCAAATCTGCAGGAAAGTTTTGTCACCATCAAAAAGGGGGAGATTGTTGGAGAAATCTTCGTGAAATGTTTTGATGCTAACAAAACGTTTCCATCAGTCTAGTCTGAAGATCTCCAGACTCTGCTATTTAAAGTATGAAGACCTCCGGACAGCCAGACTCAAGACTCAAAGTCTATCCTCATTGACAGTTTCTAATCCGTTGAAGAAAGGCTATCTAGAACTGGATATTTCATTAAGGATATGACCTTATCGACTGGAGAAGATCTCTTGGCTGGATATGACATGACGGAATCCTTTATTTGATTATAATTGATTCGAAGATTAAGGATCCGATGATTGGCGAAATATTCTTGGAAGGTTCCACTTATGGAAACCGAGATCCTGATTTAATGGGCGAACAGGATTGATGGACTATCGACATGTTCCTTTAATAACTCGAATGATCTTCCTAATTGATTCGGTCCAACGGGTAGATTGGAGGAATTCCTTTGGTAAGTGCCAACGGGTATGATGGCATGAAGGAGTATATAAGGAAGACGTTCTAAGTTGTTCGAGGAGTGCGCGATAGAAGAATTCCAAAGTCTGAAGCTCCTTGTTGTTTAGTCAATTCCTTTAAGCGAAATCTTGTACGCAAAAGATAGTCTATATTTGTGAGAAACCTTGAGGAAGTGTGATAGAACATCTACACTGTGGAATCAAGGAAAAGCTGTGCTGTAACTTCTCTTTTGTTCATAGTAAAATCCAGCCGGTGGGCTGTTAGTGCGGAAGAGTGGACGTAGGCTTGGAATAAGCCGAACCGCTATAAACCTTGTGTTCAATTTTCTCTTCCCTACTCTTTACTTTACTTTGATCGTACTTCTTTTTGTTAATCAAAAGAGAACTCCCTTTCTATCGTCTGCCTAGAATCGCCTCCGTATCTCAAGAAATTATTTGTGCACCTATTCACCCCCCTTTAGATGCTTATACTAGCTATCTCGGGTATGGAATTGGAAACATGTGTTGTAGAAAGTCTTCAAGATGAGTGATTAGGAGCTGAGAACTCCTAGGCATAGGACATTAGCCTCAAGTGACTCGGGCAAGGACATCAACAAGGGTTGGCGCCCGAGGGAGCCAAGGTAAAGCGCCGGCTAAGCCAATGCGAGTGGAGTAGTACCATCTCCAATTAGTGTTAGAGTAGCAGCCCCTGGTGATTTGAGAGTGGACGGGATCATGGAGGCGTTGGAAGTTATGGGAGCATGGATGGAGCAATAAGCTCAGAATCAAGTTGCCGCCGCCATTGCTTCAGCCATCGCTATAGCTGTCGCTACCGCAGCCACTACTACTGTTGCCAATGTTGCTGCTGATGCTACTGCTGCAGCCGCCGTCACACTTGCCATCGCACCTGCTGCCGTACCTGCAGAGGTTCCACCTGAGGATGTGGTCGCTGTGAGGCCAATGCATAAACTGGTAGAACATTTTCTGAGGTTAAACTCGCCAAAGTTCACTAACGCAAGAGATCTCAATGCTGCAGCCCTTTAGATCCAAGAGTTGGAGAATGCCTTTGCATTGCTGATGTGCACCGACGCAAAGAAGGTTGTTCTTGCAATCTACCTATTGAAAGGGATTGCAAGCACATGGTGGAGAGCCACCAGAGAAATAGTTTTCTTGAAGGTGTGGTTTCGGAGTAGAACGCCTTCATTGAGGTTTTTAACAACAAGTATTTCTCTGACAATGCTAGAGAAATGAAGATGGCGGAATTTCAATGCCTCCGCCAAGGTGCAATAACTGTAGACTAGTATGAGGTGAAATTCACTGAACTATCGCAATATGCTCTTGAACTATTCAAGAATTCGGTGAACCAAGCCAGACGATTTAGAGATGGGCTCAAACCGGATGTGAAAAGCCTGCTGGTGCCATTCAACTTGAAAGGCTACAATAATCTGTATGAACGGGCCCGATTGATCGAGAGAGACTAGAATGAATGAGCCGCCACATTTGGGTCGCGGTTCGGATCAAATCATGATGAAAATTGGTTTGGGAAGAGACCAATGACTGGAGGAAGGTACCCTGTCCCACTCAATAGAAATGGTGGAATAGGAAAGTCGTTCAAACCAGTTTAAAGTGTTCGTTCCTATGGAGGACAACATGGATCAGCCTCGTGTCCAGCTAGGACGGGTGCTTGCTTTAAATGTGACCAGCATTGTCACATAGCCAGGAACTGTCATAGAAGGCAGACAGGATTGTTGTTACCACTGCCATTATCGATGGGTCAGATCTGAGGAATTGTGCCACCAAATGCATCACAAGGTGGTTTGAACAAATCTCTAGTTCAAGGAAGGACTTATGCTATCACTAGAGGACAGGTGGAGGATGCGCTAATGTGATCACAGGTACTGTTTCACTGAACAACCATGATGCTTATGCTTTATTTGACCCTAGTGCAACTCATTCATTTATAGCTGAGCAGTATGTTAAGTTGGTAAGATTGATTCCTAAGTTGTTGGAGTCAGTGATTAGTATATTGACACCATTAAGGGATAATGTGTTAGCTACAGTGGGTTGTCCTGGTTGCACGTTAGCGATTAGTGAGCAAGAGGGAAGATAGATTTGATAGTTCTAGCCATGTATGATTTTGACATGATAATTGGAATGGATTGGCTCACAAGCAATGAGCTAAGCTGGACTATTATCACTAGGCGATTCAGTTTAACCCAATAGAGGGTGAAAGTTTCGAGTTTATTAAGAGTCAAGGAGGACCCTCGATTTCCCTAATCTCGTCACTAGAGGCAACTTGGTTGTTAGACGAGGGTTGTCAAGGTTACCTAACGACTGTCATGGATACGATAGTTGAGAAGCTAAAGATAGAAGATATTGCGGTAGTCCAAGAGTTTCCAAATGTATTCTCGAAAGAATTGTTAGGTCTGCCGTTAGAAAGAGATATAGAGTTCATAATCAAGTTAGCCCCGGGATAGAGCCAATCTCTAAGGCTCTTTACCGGATGGCGTTGTCTAAGTTGAAAGAACTAAAGGGGCATATGCAAGAACTATTGGATAAAAATTCATACATCCTAATGCATCGCCTTGGGGAGCACCAGTTCTATTCATGAAAAAGAAAAATGGTTTGTTGCACTGTGCATCGATTATTGTCAACTCAATCAAGTGACAATCAAAAACAAGTATCCATTGCCAATGATCGATGACTTGTTTGATCAGTTGCAAGGAGCATTGATATTTTCCAAAATCGACCTAAGAACAAGATACCATTAGCTAAGGATCAGGAAGGAGGACATACCAAGTCAGCGTTTCGTATGAGATATGGCCATTATGAGTTCACTATAATGCCGTTTGGAATTGACAAACGCCCCAGCTGCTTTTATGGATCTGATGAACCAAGTTTTCAAGGAATACCTAGATTAGTTTGTAATTGTGTTCATCAACGATATCCTAGTGTCCTTGAAAAGTCCAGAGGAACATGAAGGACATTTGAGATTGGTACTGTAAACTCTAAGGACTCATTAGTTGTATGCCAAGTTCAGCAAGTGCGGGTTTTGGTTGACTCGTGTTGCTTTTCCAAGTCACGTGATTTCAGATGAAGGAATCTCCGTGGACCCAAGCAAAATAGAAGCAATGATCAATTGGCCAAGACCGTCTACCGTGACAGAGATCAAAAGTTTTTGGGTTTAGCAAGGTATTACAAAAGGTTCGTAGAAGGGTTTTCAGCGTTGGCGTCGCCATTGACTCGACTACTAAAGAAAGAAGAGAAGTTTGTGTGGATAGACAAGTGCGAGTATAGTTTCCAAGTGCTTAAGGAAAAGCTGACTACCGCACCTATTTTGACCATACCATATGGTCTTGGAGGATACGCGATCTATAGTGATGCGTCATTTAGAGGACTGGGTTGCGTGTTGATGCAATATGATAGAGTTGTTGCATACACGTCCCGTTAGTTGAGACCTCATGAGCCGAATTACCCGATGCATGACTTAGAACTTGTAGTTATCATTTTCACTATGAAAATTTGGAGATATTACTTGTGTGGAGAAAGATTCCAGATCTTCACTGACCATCCAAGTCTCAAGTATCTACTCTCTCAAAAGGAGTTGAATATAAGACAGCGTTGCTTGGATGGAACTCTTGAAGGACTATGATTGTGATATTCTGTATCATCCTGGAAAGGCGAATAAAGTCGCAGATGCACTAAGTCAGAAATCTTCAGTTGCATAAATGGTGCTTAAGGAATGGATTTTGATTGAGAAGGCTAGAGATTCAATTGTCAAATTTGAGGTAGGCCACCTTTCAAATCTTATGGCTACCCTCATAATTGAGTCGGAAGTGCAGGTTAATAGATCCAGAAATTCAGAAGATCCTGCAAGAAGATGTAAATAAAAGAAAACCTGACTTTCAAATTTCTAGTGATGGAAGATTGAGGTTTCGATGACGATTGTGTGTACCTGATGATGTAGCAGTTAAAGAGAAGATCTTATCAAAAACTCATCGTAACAATTACAACATTCATCCTGGCAATACAAAGATGTATTAGAATTTGCGTCCACACTATTAGTAGTTAGGTTTGAAGGCGGATATCACCAAGCATGTCGCCAAGTGTCTGACGTGTCAGCAAGTGAAGGCATAGCATTGTAAGCCAGGAGAATTTCTGCAATCTCTCGAAATTCTGAATGGAAATAGGAGCATATCACGATGGATTTTGTGACCGAACTACCGAGGAGTCAAAAGGTAATGATTCAATTTGGGTAATGGTGACAGATTGACAAAATCGCTCACTTCATTGCAATACGAAAGGACCTTGATTTGGATATGCACATAGAGATGTATGTGCGTCAGATTATTCGTTTGCATGGAGTGTCGGTGCCGATTACATCCGACCGAGACCCGAGGTTTATTGCCACTTTTTGGAAGAGCTTGTAGAGTGCTCTAGGTATGAAGCTGCAATACAGTACGGCCTATCATTCTCAAATAGATGGCCAGTTTGAGAGAACAATTCAAACCCTCAAGGACATGCTGCGAGCTTGCGTACGGGATTTTAAGGGAAGCTTGGAAGAACAACTTCATCTCATAGAATTTGCCTACAACAACAGTTATCAACAAAACATCCAAATGGCTCCATTTGAAGCGTTGTATGACAGAGCGTGCAAGACACCAGTATGTTGGGATGAAGTCGAGGAACGGAAAATCATAGGCCTAGAGTTAGTTCAGCAGTCAGTGGATGCAGTTGCCGTTATCAGGGACAGATTAAGGACTGCTCAGAGCCGCTGGAGAAACTACGCAGATAAGCATCGAAGGCCATTGGAATTCCAAGTTTGTGATCACATTTTTCTGAAAGTGTCACCAATGAGGGATACTTCGCGCTTTGGCAAGAAAGGAAAACTGAGTCCGAGTTACATAGGTTTATTTGAGATTCTTGAAAGAATCGGGATCCTAACGTATTGTCTTGCATTACCGCCGAGACTGGCATAAGTGCATGACATCTTTCACGTGTCGTTGTTAAGGAAATATGACCCTGACCCGACCCACATGCTCAATTTTGAAGAATTGGACATGGATGACAAAGTGTCGTACATTGAAAGCCCGGTTCAGATTGTGGATCACAAGGAGCAGGTCCTTCACACCAAGACCATTTCATTGGTCAAAGTGATTTGGCAACATCACGGTACAAAAGGAGCAACCTAGAGAAATTGAGTCAATGAGACGAATGTACCCCCACCTTTTTGGTTAAAGATTGTAATAGATTTAAATTTTGATGATGAAATTTTTATAAAAGAGGAAGAGTTGTGACAGCCTGAATTTTCAAATTTCGTTTTCAATTAAATAAATCAAGCCTTTCATCGATGTTCCAATAGTATACTTCTTTGAGCTGATCACTCATGGGATAACTAAACTATCTGGGAAGCAATTAAGGAATCTAAATACAATTGGACTTGAAAATTCGACCAATAATCAACTGCTCGACCGTGTTTGTCTGCAAGAGTCATTATGACACTGTCAGAATTGATCAGAGATCAAAGATAGGTCGATTCGACCGTGATATGTGATCAGAGTGTAGGTAATTCCACCTGATTGCAAAATTCTCATCGATCGAAACTAAATAGACTTTCTATCATTTTGGGTACCCTGTGTCTGCAAATTGAAACCTCGAGATTTTTCATGACAATTGAGAGTTGTCAATGTGTCAAAGACATATAATGTGACTCAAGATAAATCGATCACGGATCAATTGCACTAAAAATTCCTAAAAGTTACCCGGTAGACTAGGTCACGCTAAAAGCACGCAGGAGTGAATTTGAACTTGATTTTAGAAATTGAAAGTTCTGTGGTTTCACGATCTATTTTAGGAACGTTGACTCATCCTTCGAAGAACTTTTGGAGATTCCCAAATTTTTACGAAAAATCAATTGGACGTTTGGAAAATTTGACGGAAATTTAGACAAGCCGAATTAAACGAAATTTGGACTTCCAAGCCGAGCTATTTGACAAGGGGCACTTGTAGAAATTCTACAGGCTTTTTCTTCACCAAAATTGGAGGTCGGATTTGGGAAATTGTTGAAGAAATTAAAGACCAAAAATGGTGAAATTCGGAATTATTTTAGATAATTGAATCAGATATTTTTGTGGGAATTAGAGCAAGAAAATATTAGGGGGCATTGATATGAATGTGGGCTTTTGGGGGAACCAAGCTATTAATGGAATGGCTAACCTTGTTGACTATCTCCTCTTCCTCAAGCCACTCTCACACGTCTCTCTGGGCGCGCATGATAACCATTCTATTCCATAAATAGTTTTGGAACATAAATAGATTTTTTCAATTTCTATTTCTAGAAGAGTTTAAGCAAAAATAACCATTTGATAACGACAAAAAAATTACTACTCTAAACATAGAAATTTGTTTGATAACGACACAAAATTTCTTCCTTTCGGACGGCGGTGGCGACGACCGATGACCTTTAATATAAAAAATAAAAATTATTTATAACAAAAAAATAAAGAATAAAATAAAATAAAATAAAATAAAAATATCATTTTATTTTAAAATAAAAATATCCTTAAAAATAAATTTATTTTATTTATTCTATTTTATATTATTTTACTAATAAATTTATTTTAAAATGAATAAAAATAAATTTATTTGGCAAAACACTCAAGGCAAATAAAAATAAATTTATTAAATTTATTTTTATTTATCATAAATAAATTATTTTTAAAAAACTAAAAATAAAATGATAAATAAAAATAATTTATTTATTTTTAATAAATTTATTTTTATTTTTAATAAAATGAGGAGAGGCGGAGGAGGAGGAGGAGGAGGAGGAGGAGGTAGAGATGTAAAGGAGATGAGGGAGGACTCACCGAAATTAGGATTTAGTGAGAGAAATTATTTCTGATTTCTCTTCCAAATCAATTTCTGGAATAGAAATCTATTCGAAAAATAAAAAAGCTGATTAGGTTTATCAAATAGATTTCTATTCCAGAAACAGGTATGGAATAGAAATTTTGGTTATCATGCACCCCCTCTTTCTCTCTCTCTCTCGTGCGCCCCATCTTGCTCGATGACCCCCTCCGCGGTTCCAGCTTTCCTTTTTATTTTCCCGTGAACTGCCTTTGCCGTCTTTCATTTTCCTTTCTTTGCTGTCTTTTCCCCCCACCGACGACTGCTTTTCCTTCCATCTTCATCAAGAAGGCCATCCTCCACCAAGTTTTGCCCCCAGCTGAATCAACCTTCCTCAGCAATCATCTCTAGCGTTGAATTCCCCTGCAGCTCGACTTCCTTGCTGCTGCTGCCACGAGTCCAACGCCAGCAACGCCACTTGAAGAAGCCACGCCTTCACTGAGTCAAAATTTCCTAGCTAGCTTCGGTTGTTGACTCCTCCTCCACGCGGCCTTCAACACCGCACGTCAGCCCTACTCACGAAGCCAGCGAACAAACCCTGCCGCTCCACCCACCGAAGCCCACGTTCCGGTCAACTGTGCTTTCCCCTCCATTGGTTTGTTGACCATTAACCCCCACTCATCCATTTCAATTTCACCAAAGCCACTTTGCCAAGCCAACGACGCAGCAATAACGTCCGCATCGCCCTCCATTTTCCTTCGTGCAGCTCGTCCACTGGAGCTGCTCCATTTGACGACCGCATCCTCGAGCTCCACGAGATTCCAGCGAAGCCTGAAGTCAGGCCCACGGGAATTTTGGCCCACTTTCAACCCATGAGATTCAAGCCCACAGGTCAACCCATTCTCAGCTGCCCAACTTGAAGTCCAGCCATAGCCCAAGTTTCAGCCCAGTCCAGTGAAAGTCCAATAAGATCAAAAGCCCACAATTTTGAGGCCCAAGCTCGCGAAGTCAGCCCGCTTCAAGCCTGGTCTAATTCAAAAGCAAATCTCAGATTGGACTAAGATTTGTTGCGCCTGCTTTAGGCTTGGCCCGAGTATCCGCCGATGTCGCCAAAAATTCGGATTTCGGCCGCCTTCGGGCCGTTGTTGCGGTGAACCGGTTTTTGCAATTAACCGGTGAGTTTATGCACTAAACCCTTCTTAGTAGGCTAATGACGTCTAAGGAGTGTTTTGTTTAATTTAATTAGGAATTAGGTGGTTAGTTAGGTTAAATTAGTGATTTAATTAGTTAATTGTGCATGTTAGGTGGTTAAATTAAATTAATCAAGGCCTAGATAGGATGTGCTATTTATCTAGAAGGGTTCAGAAATTTTCCAGATCTGTATTGGTTTTTTAATTTAGTGGTTCTGGCCTAGGTTAGTATTTTAGAATTTAAATTGATTTATTTAATTAATTTCAGTAATTATTTAAATGGAAATATTTTCGAGATAGCCGGTGATCGGAATTTTGTGCTGATTGCAATGTTGTGGTTAAATATCTGCAATTGAGTTATCGTGTGTTGGTTAAGAGAACCTGTCCTGGGCTATTAAGTCAGACATTGCTCTATTTGGGATATCCATTCTTTGGATCACGGGTCGTAGTAGATTCTGGACCTACGCCTCTTCGGGAAGCCGTCTATTAAGATATGGACATAGTCGTGCTCAATGGTGGTGAGACAATGCTTGGCTACACTAAAATGACACCAAAGTAAAGAGTAGGTGAGTCGGGTTGCAGTAAATTCTAGACCTACGCCCCTTTAGGGAAGCTATCTATGAAGATATGGACGTCGCCGTGCTCAATGGTGGTGAGACGACGCTTGGCTACGTTAGAAGGACACCGAACTAAAAAGTAGATGACTTGGGTCATAGTAGATTCTGGACCTACGCCTCTTCGGGGAAGCCGTCTATGATATAGACATGATTGTGCTCAATGGTGATAAGACAGTACCTGGTTGTGCCAGTAGACACGGAACTTGAGATTATGTGGTACCCTTAAGGGGCAGATATTAACAATTGAAACGCTTGGGTAATTGAGTTGATGACATGTTTCAATGGTTATATACATTTGAGATATGAATTGTGCTGATGTGCAGGACGGAACTGAGATGAGGTATGTCTCCATCTCTTGATTGCGTGATTGTGTGGTTAGGATGCTTCTAGGCGTATTTCCCTCCTAATCGAGGTTTAGCGTGCGAACTCGCTGAGATTTATATCTCACCCCGTCGTGGGCTTAAATTTTTCAGGATCGTGAAGTGAAGGACCTGGAGTTAACAGGAAGTGATCTGAAGTGTAGGTCAGTTAGGACCGCTTCTTTTTGGAAAGCCAATCTTTGTAGTATTTTAGTCATAGACTTTGTACATGACTCAGTATATTTATAAAGGCATGTTTGTTTGTGAATTTGTTATCTTACTTTTCTATCCCGAGATGATTACTATTAGGGGATTTCTTTTCGCTTCCACATGTGCAATAAAATAGAAAGGGTCAGCGACTCGTCCTGATAAATCGCAAATTATTATCGACCAGATAGGGTTGGGCACGCGCTCGGAGTTTGAGGCATGACAACAAAAGGGACCACCACGCACTTCATTCGACTAATGATCATCCATCAATCAATTCAACCGTGAATTAACAAATTCGATTAGAAAAGCAAATCGGAAAAGTTAGAAGCAAGACTATCATAGAAAAAGGAGTAAATTCATTTTTGCACGATTAATTACCTGCGGATATAAAATTAGATTATTATTGTTGCAATCAGATTATTATTGCTGCACATAAGTTTATTAAAGGACTTTGTTACGATAACAGTCTTTGGGTTACTATTAAAATAAAAATATATTATTAGCCACAAATTCTTAAATGAGTGAATTTTACAATAATTTATATTATTTGTTATTTATTTTTATTACCCAAAACAGAATATCATTCTCACATTAAATTGATGATAGTCACATAAGCACTTCTCTTTATTTAAAAATGAATCCTCACCTTAAAAGTGGTCGGCGAAGATCACCAGAGGCTGCCCATGATCAAGCCTGAAACTGACATTAATGTTTCATAGAGATGTAATTATAAAAGAGAAAGTTGGTTATTGCTCAAATGATTAATATCAAGAAAAATCTCAAATTGATACACCTATGGCAAATTTACCCCTAAAATATTACACATTTGATAAATTTACCCCAAACTGGTACATTTATCATAAATTTATCCTCTATTAATTTCTTTTAAATTTTACTATCAAATTGCTAAGTTAGATGATACATGACAGTTGATTTAAGATACTAGTTTGAGATTTTACTATCTATTTGTCACAATTGTGCTAGTTTTGTGATTTTTAATTGTCCTAATCCAATTTAATTGATGGTATATTTGTTACAAATGTATCAATTTGGGATTTTTGTGGTAAAAAAATTAGTTTAAGGTAAATTTATCATAAGTGTACCAATTAAGGCTTTTTCGTTGTCATTTTGTGTAAATTTGTTGTAAGTGTACAAATTTAGAGTTTTTTTATGTCAAAATAATTAATTTAGGCTAAATTTATCACAATTGTATTAATTCAGAGTTTTTTGAGGTATTAACTCTTGTTTAAACTAGTCATCCTATCATTTCTTTCTCTAATTAGAAACATGCTATAATCCAAAACAAACATCTTTACTTGGTTTCTCTTGTTCGGTTGATCCTAATCAATGGCGAGTTGTCGGGCTAGTGTAAACATGGAGAGTCAAGTAGAATTAACCAAGAGCAATAATATTACGTAAGGGTGTATTTGTTTCTAAAAAATTAGTCATTTACAACTCCTTTTGAAAAAGAGACAATGCCTGTTCTACCTTTAGTTTTGTTGACATCTAAATTTTGATTAGGTTATTAATTAGGCCTTATTTTCTTTTATTTTCCTTTTATTTTTCAGATAATAAAAAACAAATAACAAAAACAACAAATAAATAAATAAAAACAACAAAACAAAGAACCAAAAAAGAGAAGCCCGCAAGCTGCTGGGGTTGGGCCTTCAAGCCCAGCCCCTCCCCTCTTTCTCTCTCTCTCTCTCTCTTGCGTGGGCCCCCACGGCCTGACCCGCACGACCTAACCCTTCCCCCTCCTTCTTCCTTCTCCTTCCTTCTTCTTCTCTATGCCTCTATGCATCATGCACAGCGGCCAATGATGTGCTCAAGGGCAGCCTACGGTAGAGAGGAATGGAGGTAGGCCGCCGAAGGAAAGGACGACGCGCATGCGCCTTCAATGCGCGCCTTTAATGCTGAGATGAGACGCCGGTTCAATCGCGGGGGTCCGGTTAGTGTGTGAGGGCCGACGGTCGAACCTCCATCGACCGGCCTCGTCCTCGCCTATAAATAGGAGGGCACAACCTCTGTCAAAGGACACAAGCCAGCAAGTTGCGAAGGGTCCCCGAGAGACTTCGGGGAGCTCAAAGAGCGAGCAAGGTGGAAATCGAGTCGTGAGCTCAAACTGACCTCCCGCCGAGAGACTTTGGGGGAGGTCGATGGCGAGCGAGCCCGAGGGGGGAGAGAGCATGAGCAAAGAGGAGGGCCAGATCTAAGAGAGAGGGAAGAGATCAGAGTCGAAGGATCTCGTGGGCAGAGCCAAGGCCGAACAGCGAGCAAACTTCGAGAGAGAGGGAAAGGTGCAAACTCGGCGAGCAAACTCGGAGAGAGAGGGAAAGGTGCTAGATCTGGGAGCTGAGGTGCTGCTGTCGCTGCCCTGTCTTCGTCATCGCCACCGTTCACCACCACGTTGCGCCGTCGCTAGAACCAAGTATCAACCAACGCTCACCATCCATCCTCGTCGCCTCGAGCCACCGCGGGATCCAGTCCTGTTGGTCGCGCTCCATCCGCCATTCCCCTCTACATCTCCACCGTCACGCACCACCGAACCGCCGCACCGCGTCTTGTCGAGTAGTCGGCCGTTGCTATCTTCCTAATCGCCGCCGTGTGGCAAATCCGTCACCCGTCATCGCCGCCACCGTCGCTTTCTATCCGGTGACGTTTTGGTCTCCATGGGTGCCATGAGTAGAGAGAGGTGGGAGAGAGAGAATGCCGCGAACCGAATGGAATCGGGTTGGGCGCATGAAAAATTAAAAAAATTAACAAAAATCTCATATTTTCCTAAAAAAAAGCCAAAAATGTTAGAAAAAGCCAAAAAAATGATTTATATTTTCAAAAAAACCAAAAATAAAAAAAAGCTTTTAATGTCCAAAAAATGAGAAAATGTTTTTCCTTCACAAAATATATGGAAAAATTCCTCAAAATCCAAAAAGCCTTAGGGTTTAAACAAGATTAGGTACCGAAAGGGCATTAATGATTAACTAGTGTAATCAAGTCCCTGATCCTAATTTCTCTGGTTGCGCAGGAGCGAGTATTTCTCTTGATACTTCGCTTGGGTTTCTAATCGACCCACCCAAACCGATTAGTGGCGACTCCGTTTTAAAATTAATTTATAGGTTAAAAAACTTGGACCATTAAGTCGTGAATTGGTGGACTTGGGAAAGTTCGGGCTACGCCTAATGGACATAGCCAAACCATTAGCCTCCATAAGGCGCCCGCCCTGATCGAGCGCCGAAAAAAGAGAGGTCACGATAGCTTGGCGACTCCATTGGGGAGATTTGAGGACTTAGGCCGTTTTATCTTGTTTAAGCATGTTACTGACTTGTTTTGTTTTTCTTTATGTAGGTTAGTAGCTTAAATGTTTATTTTAATTTTTGTTAAAATAGATTTTTTTGTGATTATAAACTATTGTGCATACTTTACTGTTTTAGCACTACACATGGCACACACAACCCGACCGTTGGACCTGGGCCGCCATAGGATATTTAGGATGGTGTTAAGAAAGATACGGCTTCGGACGCGAGACTGCATCATGAGGTTGCCTTTCTTTTCCCCAAATTTCTCTAGTCGAGGTTAAGAGGGTACGCTGCTAACGCGAGACTGTGACGGACGGGTACCTTTTTAATCCCAACAAACCTTCTCAGTTAGAAATCGAGCTGCACATCCCATGCGCATATCTTTATGCTTGCCATTTCTTTTCTTTTTTTTAAAACAAAGTACTTTCTTTCCTTTTACTCGGTCTTTTTATTGGCCCATGGAAATTTAGGGTAGATTTTTCGAGTCCCAGTTTGTATGTGATGGGAGAAGACGATATCCAGTTTATTCCCGCTCTTGAAGCAGAGCTCTTCGGATGGTGGGGTTAATTGGACCAATAGGCCCAAGAGTGCGTGAAAGCTAAAGTTGGTCATCTTCTATCATTGATCCAAATCATCGTTCATCCCAAAGTCATACAAGCCATGACACATTTTTTGTGCCCGAAGACGACTACTTTTATGTTTGGTAGATTCGAGCTAACCCCAACTCTAGAAGAATACATCATCATCACTAGAATGCCTCTCGAGAATAAGCTTGTTAGGCCATCAACAGGCATTATCCCATTGCGTGGATTAGCATGACTTTTAAGAGCAGAAGTCCATGTTATGTGGGAAATTCTTGAAAATAATCATGACACCTATCCCCTAGCATTTTTGACTACCTGTTTTGAAAATCAACTCATGACCCAAAAAAGTGAGATTTTTCTCCTGGCCCGAGTTCATCATTGCCCCCATCAAAGAAACGTCATAAGTCCAAAGATGGCATGGATAGTTGATCAGATCTCAATGGGGCAAAATTATGTCAACATGATTGTAACCAAAACATTCTTGTCCCTCAATCGTTTTAAAGAAAACATGAAAAAAAAATCTTACAAGTCTCCCCGGAAATTTTACAAGTCTGGTTCTTTTCTCACCTAAGTGCATTTTGATGCTTCATGCGATTGTCTGAAATGAATGATTTTGAAAATCCATTATCAAAATTTATGGTTTTAGGACCATACATTTCTAACTAAAACTGTTTAAATTGGATAAACTTCCTAAGAGACTCGGCTCCTGAGGCATTCCAATGGTGTGCTGATTGGTTCTATGAAGAGAGAGCTCGCTTTGCCTACCAATGCCGACATCCAATTCCATTGCTCAACCTCACCGGCGCCATTTCCTATTTCCCATATCGAGTAACATGACAGTATGGAGCTCTTCAGGAGATCCCACCCCCTTTCAAGAGGAAGGCCCCTTCACTCCTTTTCACCCATCAAAGTCATGAATACACATTGAAGATTGACATTATCGATGAAGCATGGAACAAGTGCCATCACAAAAGGATCGTGGTACCTGAAGGGCTTGAGAGACAAGAAGGAATTGGCCCATCATGCCTCTGAGTCCTACATCCACAACCATCGCATCCTGACGAAGCTAAGGCCATCAATCTCTCACCCAATCACAAGATCAGCCAGCACGAGCAAGCATAGCTTATGCAAAGGAATTTGGGAATAGGCTGGATACACGTCTCAGAGCCGGTCCAAGAAAGCAAACACCTTTGCAAGAACAAGGCTCCCCATCGTATATAAAATAACAGCCATGTGCCCCCTAGTGTTAATATCGTGAAAGTTTTTGTCCCATTGTTTAGAGACTTTTGTTTAATATCTAGTATTTCCTTCTGTCATTTTAATTTCAACTTTGAGATGTCGGAAGTCTATAGTCTATAAAATCCTCTTTTGATAAATAAAAAATAGTTAGACCATTGCCATGGGTCAATCTTTGTTTACTTTCGTGCTAATTCATTATTCTCGCAACAACAGTTAATTATGAATTGCGAACTATTAGCCACCCGCAAATGGCCTCACGTGATAGGGCCCAATCAGAATGACGTACAAAATCGCCTTGCCAACATTAAAGACGGCATAGGGCAAATGTCCATTGTCATTCGACAACTCTCAAGGCAAATGGAATCCACTCAAGCCAAGCCCAACTCCGTAGCTGCTTTAAACACCGTCATGACACCCGCAAATTTGCTAGAGGACAATCAACAGGATAGGCAGTTTGTAAAGATCATCAAGAAGCTGAGCCAACTGCAGGGGCAGGATCCTATGGATTTGTCTAATTACGCCCGCATTAAGATCCCTGAAGAGCTTAAAGCACCTAAATACAAAAGGTATGTTGATACCTCTCGCCTAGAGACCTACTTGCAGGCCTACCTGGTTCGAAAGATGATTCAATCATACCAATCAAACCTGATTGGCCCCGCCTTGCGGTGGTACATTGTTTGGAAGATTAATCTCCGTAGGACCTGGGGGCAACTAACTCATGTATTCCACCAAGAATATAATGTTGACATCAGCCCTAACATTGCCCTACCCTATGAGAACCGATAGTTGCGGAGCACGAGGAGCCAATAGTCGTAGAGACTGGAGAAGAAGATGTCAATAAAACATTGCACGATAAATGGACAACCGAGCAGTATCTTATTACTGAGAAGCTTCCCACTAGGAAAGGTAAGGAACCCGCAAATGAAGTCAACACTACTCAGAGCCAAAGCATGATGGGACTGCTTCTCAAGCTTACCGCAAGAGCTAGGGTCCAAAGAATGCCGACCCCCATCAACTTAGGGAGCGAAGCTCCACCATCTCCTACTTCCCTTGACAAAGTCCAGCTAGCAAAACAAAGAGCTTTACTCAAAAAATCTGGACCAGGAGTCAAGAATAAAAGGCCTAAGCAACACGAGTCAACGCTTGCCACTGAACGTAGGCAAAACTTGGCAATCAATGAGTCACCACACCCGCACTTCAAGCATCCCTTGAGGATCCTAAGCCCGTTAGAAGAGGGAGCATTCGTCTTTGTTCTCCATGACTTATCCCCCAATCAATTGCTAAGCTTGTCGCCTAGCCATGAGGATGATGTAAACGCTTTATCCTCGTTTGGTAATTTTAACCCGGAAGAAAGTAATGAGATGTACTCGGGAAAATCTAGTTTTCCCGAAGCAACAGAGTTTACCACCGCAATGAATATGCAATGGGAAAACCAGTGGCCTAACTAGGATACATCAATCCCGTCTTGCACTCATAGGATCATGACCCCTGGAGAGATGTGGATACCTAATCTCCACAAGTATAATGGCACGACTTGCCCCGTGGCTCATTTGCAATATCTCCACGCTGAAATGAGTCGATACTATAGCTCAATGTCATTTACAACTTGAGCCTTCCAAGAAAGTCTTACAGGGCTTGCATTGCAATGGTTCATCATAGCAGATATCTACCTCATGAGGATTGGAATGAGCCGTCTTCTGCATTCCTGCTTCAGTATCAAAGCCAGATTGGAACTGAACTGCCTTGCGAGAACTTGGTTCACTTTAAAAGAAGACCAATGGAGGATTTCCAAGCATATGCAAAGAGGTGGAAGGCTTTTATGATGCAAACCTACCCTTAACTGGCCAAAGAAGAAATGATGAAGCTGTTCATAGGAGTTTTACCTCGCAAGCATCGTTGTTGGTTACATGGATTGCACTTCCGTAACTTCAATGAAGTGGTCCTCTTATGTGAATACTTCGAGTTTTTGGAGATGAGGAACTCAAAGGCGCTTGATTTAAGGACCAGCACTATCAAAGTGCTCTTTTTTATAGGAGTTTTCATGGGTGTTACTTGTTTTTATAATTTCATGTTTCTTATCCTGTCTAGTGTGCTACTGTTGCATTTTCCATTCCAGTAACTAATGTACAATTCTAATATTTTGTTTTAAAAGCATGAGGCGATATCCCAAACCAGTTCGGTGATGCTATCCAACCATGAAAAGAAAATATCGTCCAAGGAGAATACTGAGAGCTACGCTTCCTCATGCTTTTTCTCCCCCAAAGACATATTTTGAAAACATAAAATATTTTATTACCAAAAGCTTTTGTCGAAACAAGATGATTAAATCATGTTTGTCTTTCTAACTCACTTACTTCGTGTCTCAGAAGATCATTCCCATCTCCTTTGACTTAGTGTGACAGGGGGCATTTGAAGCAAGCACATCATGTGAACTCACCGAATTCAAAGACACTCTTCCAAGAAGGCAGTGGGGCAAACAGAAAAGATCATCCCACTTCAAAAAAGGTAAGTTTTATTCTCTGAATATAATTTTGGAAATGATGTCCTCTCTCTTCTATTTACAGGAAACGAAAGATAGGACGTAATAGGTACATGCATACGGTTGAAATCAAGCCATCCCCAAGAGCTCTATACACTCCATCTTGCTCCTGCCCAACTCATTCTCAAGCCGGAGCAATATCTTTTCCCAACAACATGCCTGAGCAACTAGATGATGTGGCTTCATCAATGGGATTTCCAGCTTTAACAAGCCAATAAGTGCATAAAAGGAATTTCTTCTCTTCTCTTCTCTTGAATTGGCTACTGTCAACAAGAAGGAAATCCAGACAGTTGAAGCAATCTATAGCCCCCTATTCAAGATGACGACGTTAGGGCCTAGAAACCTCACTTATTGCTCCAGACGCATGCTCTCTCAAGAAGTAATTGCCATCAGAGAATTGGAGGTTTTGATTGTCCATCTCAGATTCCATAGAAGCTTAAAGTACGTGACTTTACTCAATGCTACTAATGGTCATATGGTCAAAGACATAATTCCACAGAAGGAAGCGTTGAAGATAAATCAACAACCACCAATCATACATGGCCATGAATGAGAAAGGCCAATTGAAAGAGATGCCAAATGGTGTCAAGACGAAGAGGTTGTCATCAACAATCATAGATCCCTAGGAGTCAGCAAATATAAACTCTGGGGAATGGTAATTTAGTATTGTTTCCAATACTCCCACTATTTAAATTCACTTTTGACATATTTTCTCCTATTGATAAGAAGCATAGAATTCAAGAAACAAGCTGAATGGTTAATTTGGGCAAATCAAGTGACCCATATTGATTTACCTAACTTGGTATAAAAGGATGTGTCGTCCAGGAGCCGGTTCGGTTAAATAAAAAAAGGCAGTGCCCTACGGACACCATCGGCATCTCTAGCCGAGTGGTACTTGGGAAGAAGTGAAATGGTCCGAAATTGGGGGTTCGAATCCCCGACGCGGCAACTAGCTGCTTGGTAGAAAAAGATAAAAGAAAAGAAAAAAAAAATTTGCTTTTCTTGCGCTTGCAAATTACGAGAGAGCAAGTGACCCATCAGAGTGAAAAGTGCAGGACTTGTGTCCCACTTGCACTTTAGGTTCATCCAATCATCTGTAAACCAATGAAGGGTAATGTTGTATCGCTCCCAATTGTCCAACTCCTGAGAAAGTTCGTGACTAACACGTTCCCTTTTGTCTATTGCAGGATCACCTGGCCATTAAAGATACGAATAACAAATCAAGGAAAGACATGTCAAACTCTAATAAGCTCTCCTAAAGAAAATGGCGTCCTGAGTAATCGCTAAAGCAAATGACAAAAACCTTTTAGGCCTCAAATCATGTGTGATCTTGGCCCTACTGATTGTTTTGTTTCCACATTTTCTCTTCTACAGGGGCAAAAGCATAAAGGCCCATCAAATCAATGATCAGATCCCCAACCCCGGTTGATCCTTCTTGTGTCATTTCCCTACTTAATAAGGACAATCCATCGACACCCATTTATGAATAGCCATTTGTGAATAACTCTTTTGATGTTCAAAATTCAACACATTTGTAAATACAATTCCACCAAGTAAACACCCCTAAAGCTGTTAATAGGGTTTCTTGAGTAAAAATCATTCATTTGTTTT
This sequence comes from Eucalyptus caleyi, assembly GCA_014182885.2. Taxonomy (NCBI): domain Eukaryota; kingdom Viridiplantae; phylum Streptophyta; class Magnoliopsida; order Myrtales; family Myrtaceae; genus Eucalyptus; species Eucalyptus caleyi. The sequence continues at coordinate 14,452,505 of CM024471.2, forward strand.
GAGAATACAAACTTTCTCACATTTAAAATGCTACATGCCTTTTCCAAATGGATTTTACATGATGATTTTGTCTATCTTTATATGATGATTTGGTCTATCTAAATCACTATTCTGCTGAGGATTATTAGAATAGACAGCTAAATGAAGAATACAAGATTAATTGAGCATGCTAGATGAGACGTGTCAGAATGATGAAAGGCAAGCCATATCCTACACACAGTCCCCCCCATCTATACACTTGTGAGATGAGTGTAGAAGATTCCATGATTGCAAGGTAAAGAGTTCTCTCGCGAATGGTACGATAACCAAAACAGTGAGAGGCATTTCATTGCTCACCCCTTTGAGCTCCTTACACTGGTGAAGTTTCTGTCCTACCCCCTCTCCCCGCGCCAAGAACCACCCCCACACTGGGGCAGATTGGAGGCGAAGCAGTATCACACAATGAGAAGAGAGATAGAAATTGTCTTGCTCGCACTTGCATCAATCTTCGAGTGTCTTTATTGCATATGAACACTCACGTTAATTTAAGTGCCCTAGAATGACAAAAGAGCATTTCTTTCTCTATGCACTTGTATTCATTGTACAGTCCAAGTGAGTCTATAATTTTACCCTCACATTGAGACAAAGTAAAAGTCATGGCCATAGCCTAGAGCGCTGGCTGAAGATGAAGACTCAAGAGTCTAATAACGGTGCTTCTATTGAACTTGCCTAGGCCAGTTCCTCCAACGACAAGAAAAAGCAGGGCATACGTGAAAAGCACCCAGTTGTGGTCGGACGTGGAGGTGTATGCTTCTCGGCTGGTTTAGGCGGTGGGTCTTGGTGGAAAAAGCAAGGTCAATGCCCATAAATGAAGAACGGTGAGGAATAAAATAGGGGCACCGAAATAAGGTTTTAAAATCGGTTTTCGGTTCGGTTTGGTTCGGTGTAAAAAACCCCGATAAAAAAATTTCGGTAAAAGCAAGGCCAATGCCCCCGGGACGGTTTTCAAAAATACAACCAAGAAAAAGTTGCTTTTATTGAACTTGTAGTCCACATAAAAAACCTCCATCCCATAAATGAAGAACTTGAAAGTGAGAAGAAAGACCAATGACAAATGTTGAGACAGTCACCAACTCTCACCCTCTTACATGTGAGCCAAGTCTACGTTGCATTCCCATTGTAAAAGTCTCTTTAGACTATGGCACTTCAATTAACGTAGGATTTCATATGTACATAAGCATCGCTCGAAGAAGTAGGAGCAAGATTACTTTATCTCCTTCCGCAAGGTTCTTGACTTGCAAACCTGGAGATGATGGTGCAGCACTTCATTCATGAGCCTTAACCTCGATAGTCCCATTCGATGAGCCGTTGACCAAAACTTCATCACAGTTTCGACAAAGACCTTTCACATTGGTAAAGTTGTACCGTTTGCGAGAATACTCAAAATCCTATTGACATGATGACAGTGAGAAGTGTGGTCCTTATAAATCCTGCATCAATGGTCAGGATAGCCTTTTCCATGAGAGTGAGCGGAAAGTCCTTTTAGACTGAAAGTCCCTCATCTGGCATGCTCAAGACATCTTTCAAAATCTTCCCAAGTGGAATTCGAATGATGCAAAACTAACAAAATTATCATGCATGAATCTCATTTGAACTCATGAATTTACAACACATACAATCATGTGTACATATTGTGTAAATAGCAGACATACTCTCAGAGATCAGAGATATTGCCAGATAAGCATATTTCTATCCCCATTTGTCTTAAAGTACCTACCACTGTCAAGGTACTCTCTTCTTGACACTTGACCTATTCGAGTCGTTCCTTGAGTTTGGGTGCTTGCAACGGTCTAAGTATTCCCTCGTCTTTGAGTACTCACGATTTGCCGGGTACTCCCTCTTATCGACACTCGACCTGTTCGAGTTATCCCATAGTATTGATATTTGCGACTGTTTAGATATCCCCCTGTTTTTGAGTGCCTGTCGTTACTCAGGTGCTCCCTCTGTTGACACTCAACCTGTTCGAGTTGTCTTTAAAGTTTTGATGCTCGTGACTGTCCAGCAATCCTCTTGTGTTTGAGTACTGGCCACCGTTCAGATACTCCCTTTCCGTGACACTCGACCCGTCCGAGTTGTCTTCAACATTGTATCATTGAACACTAGTAGCCATCCAAGTATTCCAGTACTTTGTACACCTACGACTACCCAGGTGTTCTAGCCCTTTTGAGTGCATGTGACCTTCTAGGTAAGCCTTCTGCTACATTCAAGTTTATGATACCAGGAGGTGAGAGACCTTCATGAATATCCAAGGTACATCCTCAATATTCCCAATTACCAGGAGGTGAGAGAATTTCATGAATATCCAAGATACGTCCTCGATATTCCCAATTACCAGGAGGTGAGAGACCTTCATGAATATGCAAGGCACGTCCTCGATATTTCTAATTACTAGAAGGTAAGAGACCTTCATGAATATGCGAGGCACGTCCTCGATTTTCCCACATACCAGGAGGTGAGAGACCTTCACAAATATCTCAGGTACGTCCTCGATATTCCATCTACCAGGTACTCTTTCAATGCCGCGAACATACAGGCATCCTTCTGAATTCGTACTTGTGATCATCCAAGTACCCCTTTGATGTCTACGAAGGTCCAGGCATCCTTCAGAGTTCGTACTTATGACCATCCAAGTACTCTTTCGATACCTACAAGCAATCAAGTATTATCTAGCATCTAGTACTTGTGATCATCCATGTATCCTCCGACAGTTTGTACTTGTGATCATCCAAGTACCCCTTCGATACTTGTGATCATCTAGGTATCCACTAAGAGTTTGTACTTGTGATCATCCAGGTATCCTCTAAGAGTTTGTACTTATGATCATCCAGGTACCCCTTCGATACTTGTGATCATCCAGGTATCCTCTAAGAGTTTGTACTTGTGATCATCTAGGTACCCCTTCGATACTTGTGATCATCCAGGTATCCTCCAAGAGTTTGTACTTGTGATCATCTAGATACCCCTTCGATACTTGTGATCATCCAAGCATCCTCCAAGAGTTTGTACTTGTGATCATCCAGGTACACCTTCGATATATATGATCATCCAGGTATCCTCTAAGAGTTTATACTTGTGATCATCCAGGTACTATCTCCTAGCAAGCAGATGCCTTGAGAAAGGTCGGCGCATCTCCCATCAAGGTGACCGAAGAAAGATTTAGGTTCTAGACAAACTACTTATTGCTCTAACAAGTGACCGAAGAAAGGTTTGGGTCCTACACAAACAACTTATTGCTCTAACAGGCGACCGAAGAAAGGTTCGAGTCCTGGAAAAGTAATTCCCCGTCAAGGTGACCGAAGAAAGGTTCGGGTCCTAGACAAATCAACTTATTGCTCTAATAGGCGATCGAAGAAAGGTTGAGGTCCTGAAAAAGCAATTCCCCATCAAGGCAACCGAAGAAAGGTTCGGGTCCTAAACAAACCAACTTATTGCTCTAACAGGCGACCGAAGAAAGGTTCAGGTCCTGGGAAGGCAATTCCTTGTCAAGGCGACCGGAGAAAAGTTCGAGTCCTAGACAAATCACTTGTTGCTCCAATAGGCGACCGAATAATGGTTCGGGTCTTGGAGAAGCAATCTCCTCATGCAACAGGTAAGATGACGCCTTGATACTTGCCAAAACTTAGGGTTCACACCCTATCTCACTCAATCTCGGTAAGTAACTACATGTATCTTCTTATCTGTCTTAGTATGTGTAATATTATATTGCTCATTTTCTGCATAGGACAATATGTCACAAATAAAATATAATCTATTGCATATATATAGACAAAATTTAGGTATCAAGTTTGTCTTTGAATGCAACCTCTGCAAACTCACCTTCAAAGAAGGGCAATGGTAATTGACACCTAAATTTTGATTCGGTTATTAATTAAGCGTTATTTTCTTTTATTTTTCATTTTTTTCATATAATAAAAAATAAATAACAAAAACAACAAAAAAATAAATAAAAACAACAAAACAAAGAACCAAAAAAGAAGCCCGCAGCTGTTGGGGCTCGGCTTCAAGCCCGCCCCTCCCCTCTTTCTCTCTCTCTCACGTGGGCCCCCACGGCCTGGCCCACGCGACCTAACCCTTCCCCCTCCTTCTTCCTTCTCCTTCCTTCTCCTTCTCTATGCCTTTGTGCATCACATGCAGCGGCCGGTGACGTGCTCAAGGGCAACCTACGATAGAGAGGAACGGAGGTAGGCCGCCGAAGGAGAGGACGACGCGCATGTGCCTTCAATGCGTACCTTTAATGCAGAGATGAGATGCTGGTTTAGCTGCGGGGGTCCAGTCGGTGTGCGAGGGCCAGCAGCCGAACCACCATCGACCAGCCTCCTCCTCGCCTATAAATATTTATAGGGCACAACCTCCATCAAATGACACAAGCCAGCAAGTTCATAGCAGTCCTCGAGAGACTTCGGCGAGCTCAAAGAGCGAGCAAGGCAGAAATCAAGTCGCGAGCTCAATCCGACCTCCCTTCGAGAGACTTCGGGGGAGGCCGGTGGCAAGCGAGCCCGAGGGGGGAGAGAGCACGAGCGAAGAGGAGGGCCAGATCTAAGGGAGAGGGAAGAGATCGGAGTAGGAGGAGCTCGTGAGCGGAGCCAAGGCCAAACGGCGAGCAAACTCAGAGAGAGAAGGAAAGGTGCCAGATCTGGGAGCTGAGGTGCCGCCGTCGCTGTCCTGTCTTCGTCACTGCCACCGTTCACCACCACGTTGTACCGTCGCTACAACTAGGTATCAACCGACGCTCGCCATCTATCCTCGTTGCCTCGAGCCACCACGGGATCCAGTCCTGCCAATCACGCTTCGTCCACCGTTCCCCTCTACATCTCCACCCGTCACTACCACTGAACCGCCGCACCACGTCCTTTCAAGTAGTCGACCGTTGTTGTCTTCCTAGTGGCCGCCGCGTCATAGATTGGTTGCCCGCCATCGCCGCCACCGTTGCCGTCTGTCCAGTGACGTTTCGGTCTCCATGGGCGCCACAAGTAGAGAGAGGTGGGAGAGAGAGAATGCTGTGAACCGGGTGGAATCGAGTCGAGTGCATGACCCGATTCCCCTAGGGTTTAGTTACGCGGGCCGAATTTGCATGGGCCTAGGAGAAGTGGGCCTATTTCGCTTTGTTTTTGGGCTGATTGCTTATTAAAAAAAAAAGTCCCGGGCCGGGCCTGTGTTGCAGGCCCATCTGAGTCTTGGGTGAATGGCCCGGGTCGGTCCCAATCCGAGAATTCGACCGGGTCATTTTTTATATATTATTATAATATAATATAATATTTTTAAAATAAATAAATAAATAAATAATTTATTTTCCATAAAAATCAAAAAAACCCCATATTTTCCTAAAAAAGCCAAAAATGTCAAGAAAAAGCCAAAAAATGATTTATATTTTAGAAAAAATACCAAAAAAAAAAAACAAAATGCTTTTTATGTCCAAAAAATGAGAAAATGTTTTTCCTTCACAAAATACATGGAAAAATCCCTCAAAAATCCAAAAAGCCTTAGGGTTTAAACAAGATTAGGTACCGAAAGGGCATTAGTGATTAACTAGTGTAATCAAGTCCCCGATCCTAATTTCTCTGGTTGCGTAGGAGCGAGTATTTCTCCCGATACTTCACTTGGGTTTCTAATCGATCCACCCCAAACCGATTAGTGGCGACTCTGTTTTAAAATTAATTTATAGGTTAAAAAACTTGGACTATTAAGTCATGAATTGGTGGATTTGGGAGAATCCGGGCTACGCCTAATAGACATAGCCGAACCATTAGCCTCCGCAAGGCACCCGCCCTAATCGGGTGCCGAAAAAAAAGAGGTCGCAACAAGTTTTCCCAAGGCAATTGGATAAATTGTTTATCTAGTTTCCTTGGAAAATTCAAAATGAAATCTCGATACTTGCTCTACACCTACCAAATAAGCTTCCTTAAATGTGAACACAATGAAAACAAAATAAAGGAAATTATAAATATGGGGGAAAACCCACATAATGTTCATAGAAATTAAATATATATATGGCTCGTACCCGCCTACAATCACAATTGAGCAGTCATGACCCCATCTCTCTCTCAAAACTCAAAACTCCAACAGTTGTGGCCACTATGATAATGATTGCCGCAAGATTTGAGCTTGAGCTCGTGGCTATGGTGACCGTGATGGACCCCATCTCTCTCTCAATTTTGTTTTGTCTTGCATTGTTTGATGTGGTGTCCTTTTTGTTCGTCATAATCTTGAGCAAATCATAACACAACACGTGTATTTCAACATCTGTGTTCTGAATTCTGCAATGTATGTCAACAAAAATTCACCAGAAAGAGAAAAGAATAACGGAAATATATGTTAACTCTTAAAAAGTCGAGGGATATTTTTTAACAGAAAAAAAAAAGACGGAGAAATGATTTTGATTTGCAGACAAAAATTGAGGAACAACGGTGATATTATTCCAACCAGTTGCTATTCCAATTGAAATGGAATTTGCGGCCTACAATGCACCATCATCACCTTGAATGACGGTGGCAGTTAGGCTAGCAATGTCCTTTATAAAATATTTCCTTTAAGGATGATCATTTTCGCTTACAAAAATAAATGAATTAAAATATTTTTATTATCATCATATATATTTAAGCTTACACTGTTAATGGTGATGAAAATATTTTTTATTGATTTATTCTTCTGAAAAATGCAAAAAAATCATTTTGACGAGTGAGCTATGACGGCAGCACAATTACATATTTGTCTCGATCGATAAAAGACCCATTAATCGTCATTTGCCATGAGGCTGCCGATGCTCCTCCTGTAGACCTCTTGTTTGACAATTACACACAGGGCAAAGTTATATTCACACTATATATGACTAGATCCACTACACTGTCATTAGAGATATGAAATGGTCTTTTATTTATTTTAATTGAAATTTAAAGTGGTGAACCCCAAATTTACACACTTTCCATCTCTTTCTGGCTTTTCTAGTTTTATGTAGCATTCGCTTATCATAATTAGAATAATACATTCAAGTGGATACTGATATAGCTAGTACGAGTATCTAGAGGGGGGTTGAATAGGTATATAAAAGATTTTTCTTGATGATTGCACAATACTTAGACAGTCGAAGGATTTGCAACAAATGATAATCAACGTAAGACTTAGTAAAGGAAAGAGAGAATTGAACACGCGGTTTATAGTGGTTCGGCTTGATTCAAGCCTACGTCCACTCTTCTGCACTGACAGCCAATTAGCTGGATTCCACTATGCACAAAGAGATGTTACAGTGTTGATCTTCCTTGATTTCTAGGTGTAGATGATCTACCACACTCACTCAAGGTATCACCAAGTATAGACACTCTCTGTGTATACAATTTCACTCAGAATGAATCGACTAATAATCAAGGTGCTTCAGACTCTGGAATTTCTCTATCGATCACGTTACTAACACAACTAGAATGTCTTCCTTTTTATACTCCTTTATGCCATCATACCGTTGGCACTTACCAAAGGAATTCCTCCAATCTACCCGTTGGACGGAATCAATCAAGAAGATTATTCGAGCTATAAAAGGAACCTGACGATAGCCCATCAATCCTGTTCGCCCATACAATCAGGATCTTGGTTTTCAAGAATAGAACATTCCAAGAATATTTCGTCGACCACCGGATCTTCAATTGATCTAGATATGAACAAAATAATCCGTTATATTTATCCAACCAAGAGATCTTTTCCAGAGGATAGGATTAAATCCTCAACCATATACTTCGGCTCTGGATTTCCTTCGTCATTGGATCAGAAAGACTGTCAATGCGAATAGCCTTTGAGTCTTGAGTCTTGAGTCTTGAATCTGGTGATCAGAGAGTCTTCAGACTTTAAACTAGACGGTCTGTAGATATCCAGACTAGATTGATAAAAACGTTTTGTCAGCTTCAAAATATTCTTGAAAGATTTCTCCAACAATCTCCCCTTTTTGATGATGACAAAACTTTTCTGTAAATTTGAACAACTTTGACCTGCAAAAACATTTCTCAAGCAATATGGCTATCTCATAAAGATTAATAAAACAACCAGACTCTGCATCAACAAAAAATTGGTTAGTCTTTCATGAGTAATACCATATAACAATACTTGATATAAATGCAAACAGTCAAGCATCTAAATCCACAGCCAATTCAATCAAATTCAAGTTCACACCCAAGTTCACTCAAGTCATACTCAAAAACAAACATATTCAACCACAAAAACAAATTTAAAGTCAAAGTTTAAAGTTGGTTGGTTCAAATTGCTTCTCCCCCTTTTTGTCATTATTAAAAAAGGAAGTGAGAAAGGAGTCAGGTCTGCTTGGGAATGCGCACGATCTGGAAATCTCCCATGGACTGGACTACGCCTTCTAGCCTCTTCAAGTCCTCCCTTAGTTGAGCTACCTCCTCTCCTTTAGCATTGGCTTGAAGTTGTAGAGCGAGGTCTTTCATTTTGTCCTCCAGGGTAACTGAAGATGCTTGTCCAGCATTCTTCATGGCTTGAATTTCACAGTCCAGAGCATAGATTTGGCCCCGCATTTCCAGAAGAACCTCAAGAATACGACGAAAATCTGCAGAATTGTCCGTTTGCGTACTTGCATTTGCTTTCTCAGATGGGGTAAATGCAGATGATGGCGCTTCTGTATAATCTTGCAGATTTGGTGTTGATGTATCATGTCCTTCTTTAGGCAATTGAGAAGCCTGAAACTCATCTAGATCTGCTGGAGATTGTCTTAGACCTTCACTAATGGCAGCATGAGGTGTGGACCTTTCTTGCTCGCCAACTCCCCCTGTCTCTAGGACATCAAAAGGGGAAGAGTGATGATCATGCTCTTCTGTATCTTGATTCCCCTTCTCTCCAGATTCAGCTGCAGACTTTTCTTTTTCTTCTTCTCCTTCTTCTTCAGCTTCTTTCTCCCTCTCTCGCTGCTCTTCTTCTTCTCTGTTCTTGGCTTGCTCCTCTTCTTCTCTCTGTTTCTTCTGATATTCTGTCGATTGGGGAACAGAACGTCTGGTCCTTATCAAGGCAGTGATTGTGAGATCTTCCTCCTCATCTTCATCCTCCAAGATGAGAGTTCTCTTCTTTTTGGATGAGGCACCAATGGCCTCCTTCCCTTTTCTCTTTGAAGCAGACGGAACTGGAGTCTTCACTCTGAATTTCTCCATTGCCTTGGAAAGTTCTTGCAGACGCATCTTCGTTAACATCTTCAAACCTACCACCATCTTATCACACAGTCGAACACAAAGTGTGTGTGGCGGTTCAATATTCATGTGTCTGAAGATCTTGGTCATCAGACCTAGGTAAGGCAATTGTCCCTTGTCTTTTGACATTGCTCTGTACATGTGAAAGAGAATAGTGTGAGGAAGAGAGAACTTCATCCCTAAGTTGATTGCGTACATCAATTTTGCCTCTGAATTAGACACATCAGTCTTTGATGTAGACTTGGGCCTGATGCAATTGATCACAATTTTGTGCAGCACGATATTGATGGCACGCATCCTTGAATAGATGATTTTTCCTTCTACATCTCTATCTTTGACAAGTTCCAATGAGGCACGAGCAACTGAGACTTTGATTAGTTGATAACGTCCTCGTTCAACTCCAATTATGTCCGCCAACATATCCACGTCTACCACATAGTCTTGGTCTCTAACACTGAATGATATTCTATTCGCATCTAAGAAGCTAAGATTCGAATAGAAGTATGCTGTTAATTGCGCATATCCATCTGTGGTATAAGTGCAAAAACGTTCCAGTTGAAGCAGACTGAACTTCTCCCTTAAGTTCACATTAACGGCATCCAAGAAATCGAAATCAACACTCCTAGGGTTTATCACCCCTTGTTTCAGCAGTCTGAAGAACAGATTCTCCTGTTCCTTCGATTTAAACAACTCCATCCTTTTTCCCTTCACCTTCGCAACAACACCCATTGTAGGTTGAAAATCACTGAACATTTTATCATCATCGTTCCCATCAGTCGGATTTGGTCCCGACATACGAGGGTCACTTGGAATGTTCGCAAGTGCTTTCTCGGCCTTTCCCTTGGGAGCAATTCCCAAATCCTCCATTTTTCTCAGAAAGATATACTCATTCCCATAATTCTTATCTTTGAGAAAATCATCCACGTAGTTCAACGGAGTTCCTGTACTTTTCAACACACGGTAGAGTTTGTAAATATAAGAAGGTTTTTGGACTCTTATAGGGTCTGCGTCCTCGATTATCTTTTCCTCCGGTTGTTGACCCGCACCTTGTGGGATAGATGGCGTTGAGTGACGTGGTGAAGAGTGAATCGGGCTCTGTTGCTGATCTGATAAATCTTCCTCTTCGGTGAGATCAAAATGGGTAGGACCCTCCTTCATTCTCTGTGGTCCCCTGTTCGCGATTCTTGAAGACTTCCTCGAAGAAGACATCCTTCCTTGTCGCTGAAAGATTCCTTTACTTGCTTTCCCAAGAAAAGATGACAACTTTCTCGAAGATGAACACGAAGTAGAAATCGGATTGGGAGGAGAATGCTTTTTAGGGTTTTGAAGATTGGGAGAAAAAGAAAACTGTATATATAACTCAGTTTTGAAAAAATGTAAGTTCAATCGGCACAAGGAAAGTGTACGAACACTTCTTTTTTAAAATCATTAACTGCCAAAATTAATCCTTTCGAAAAGACAAGATTTCGATTTTCACGGAGACTATAAAATAACTGAACGAAAGATCGTACCTTTTCGAGTTTAGATAAAATAGCAACTTACAGTCTATATCCATGAATGTCTGAGTCTGAGGATTTAGAGTCTGAGAGATTAGAGTCTGAGGGTTGGTGAGTCTCTAGACTTTAACTTCTTCAAGCTTCAAAATGTTGAGTCTGGAACGGATAAAATCGAATTGATTTTTCTCCAAAGGCTTTGTGAATATATCCGCTAGTTGACTTTTTGAATCAACAAATTGAATCGAGATTTCTCCATTTTGAATATGATCTCTAATGAAGTGATGTTGAATCTCTATATGCTTTGCTCTTGAATGAAGAATTGGATTTTTGGTGAGATTGATTGCGCTGGTGTTGTCACATTTGATTTCTGTGCATGAGTCTTCAATCCCAAAGTCTTGTAGCTATTGTTTTATTCATAGAATTTGCGAACAGCAGTTTCCAAGGGCTACATACTCGCTTCGTTGTTGAGAGAGCTACGTGCTTTGTTTCCTTGAAAACCAAGACACTGTCCTGCTTCCAAGCAACTGGCAAGTTCCTGAAGTACTCTTCCTATCGACTCTGCAGCCGGCCAAATCTGCGTCTGAATATCCCAGAAGATTAAAGTCTTCCTTCTTAGGATACCAAAGACCAATGCTTGAAGATGAAGCAACGTATTTAATAATACGTTTTGCAGCACTGAGATGGGATTCTTTAGGATCTGATTGAAACCTAGCACAGATGCAAACACTCAACAAAATGTCAGGTCTAGAAGCAGTAAGATAAAGAAGTGAACCAATGATGCTTCTGTACAGCTTTTGATCAACTTTCTTCCCTTCCTCATCTTTGTCTATCTTCAAAGAACTTGACATTGGTATGTCAGTCTTTTTGCAATTTTACAATCCAAACCTTTTGACGAGATCATTAGCATATTTTTCTTGATAAATGAAAGTTCATTCCTTCAATTGCTTTACTTGAAGACCAAGAAAGAATGTTAATTCTCCCATCATACTCATTTCAAACTCATTCTACATAGACTTAGAAAATTTCTTGCATAGACTTTCATTAGAGGATCCAAAAATAATATCATCCACATATATTTGAACGAGTAAAAAGCTTTTTGTTTTCCTTTTTGATAAATAAAGTAGTATCTACTTTACCTTTGACAAAACCATTCTATAATAAGAACTTACTTAGTCTGTCGTACCAAGCTCGAGGTGCTTGCTTTAAACCATACAAGACCTTTTTCAGTCTAAAGACTGAGTCTGGTTTCTTTGGGTCTTCAAACCCAGGTGGTTGTTCCACATAAACCTCCTCTTGGATAAATCCATTTACGAAGGCACTTTTGACGTCCATTTGGAATAACCTGAAATTTTTGTAACAAGCAAACGCAAGTAATAGACGAATAGCTTCTAACCTTGCTACAAGAGCGTAAGTCTCATCATAGTCTATTCCTTCTTCTTGCGTGTATCCTTTGCCCACGAGTCTTTCTTTATTTAAATGTACGACTTTACCTTTTCATTCATCTTGTTTGAACACCCATTTGGCTCCAATAACAGTTTTACCTTTTGGTTTAGATGTCAATTCCTGGACATCATTAATGTTGAACTGTTTGAGCTCTTCTTGCATAGCTTCGATCCAGCTTTCATCAGATAAAGCTTCTTCTATGCTTTTTGGTTCAATTTCAGAAATGAGAGCCACAGTACTAGACTCTTCACGTCTTTTGGATGCAGTGTGAATTCCTTCATTAATTTCGCCGATAATGAGATCTTTGGGATGACTGGACTTATGCTTCCGATTCTTGGTTGATTTGTCTCGGATGATGATCTCTTTCTTTATTTGAATCTTCATGAACATCTTGATGCTGGTCTTCCAGTCCGAGATACTTCTTGAGTTGTAAGCTTTGGAGGGTGCTGGGCAGGTTCGGACTCTTCATACCGAGTCCGACTGGATTCATCTTGCGTAGAGTCTTGAAATTTGACATTCATTGACTCCTCCACAGACTGGCTCTTCTTGTTATAGAGTCTGTAGGCTTTGCTTGATGTAAAATATCCAAGGAAGATGCCTTCATCTGATCTTTCTTCAAACTTACCAACTCGATCTTTTGCATTTTTCAATATAAAGCATTTGCAACCGAATACATGAAAGTATGAAACAATAGGCTTCTTACCTTTGAATAATTCATAAGGGGTTTTCTCTAGAATAGGTCTTAGGAAGACTCTATTGATGATATAGCATCTTTGTTGAAACAGCTTCAGCCCAAAATCGTGAAGAAACTTTACTTTCAATTAAAAGAGTTCTAGCCATTTCTTGAAGAGATCTATTCTTTCTTTCCACAACTCCATTTTTGAGGAGTGTATGGAGAGGAGAACACATGCTTAAATCTAGATTCATCACACAATTTTGTAAAATCTTGATTTTCAAATTCACCTCAATGATCTGTTCTTATACTTGAGATAACACATCATTTTTCATTTTAAACCTTTTTAGCAAATTTTTCAAAATATGAAAAGGTTTCTGACTTACTTGCAAGGAAATATACCCAAGTAAAACGGGAGTAATCGTCCACAATTACTAGGCAGTATTTCTTACCTCCAATACTCTGGGTTCTGGTTGGTCCGAAGAGATCCATATGCAGCAACTGTAGTACATGATTAGTAGAGACATGATTTATTGGCTTAAATGAATTTCTTACCTGCTTTCCCATAATACATGGTCTGCATGGATCGGACTTTTGGTATGGTAATTTGGGTAGACCTCGAACAAGTCGCTTTGATGAGATTTTGGCTAATTGCTTCATATTGACATGACCAAGCTTTCGTGCCATAAGCTTGCTTCATCTTGAATTGAGATTAGGTATTGTGATTCATTTAATTTCATGTCTAAGAGGTAGATATTTCCATGTCTTCGACCCATGAAAGACTGAGTAGAGTCTTTACTGATTCCAGAGCAAATTCCTTCTTGAAAAGAGATCTTGAAACCAGTATCACACAATTGGCTAATGCTGAGAAGGTTATAGTTGAGTTCTTCCACTAGAGAAACATTGCTTATTGTGAGATTTTCAATTTTCACGGTTCCAAATCCCACAATGCTTCCTTTGCCGTTTCCTCAAAATGAAACATTTCCACCATTTACTTGAACAAGCTTTATGAAGCAATTTGAGTCTCCTGTCATGTGTCTTGAACATCCGCTGTCAAGATACCACTTTACTTTTTTCTTGACGGAGACCTGCATTTAAAAGAGAGTCTCAAGCTTTCTTTAGTACCCACATTTTCTTGGGTCCTTTGGTGTTAGTAGGATAAACATTATTAGGCCATACTTTCTTAACAGGCTTCCAAACCATAGGACACTCTTTTTCAAAATGATCCCGATTACACTTTGAACACTGAGAGCATTTCGACCTACGGACTTTACAAAAACTTTCTTGAAATGATTTTTGTAAGCCTCTCTCGACGGTCTTTTCTTAATTCTTTCTTTTACTTTAGGAAAATCAATCAATGGAATTGTTTCTCTGTCATACCGGACGGACTTATTGAAGTAAGGTCTTTGAACCGAAAGAACTTTTCAAGTTTTTCGGATCCTATCGAAAATTTCTTTGAAATATTTGATAAGTCAGTTTTTAATAAAGCATTTTCTTTCAAAAGATTATCTTATTTTTCTTTAAGAGTAGAAACATTCAAGTCTAAACTTTTGACTCTTTCTTCTAAAATGTTTTTCTTTTGTTTTAGATCTGAGTTTTCCTTTTTAATTTCGGAAATCTTTTTGAGAGAAGTCTTAAGGCTAAAACACAGTTCATCAATATATTTAGAGACTTTGATAGGAATTTTAAAATCACTTACCTCAAATTCGCTATCTGAGTCTGATCCAGAGTCTGAGTCTGAGTCTGAATGTGCCATCAAACATATGTTGGCATATTCATTATCACTTTCTTCACACTCTGTATCACTCCAGGTTTCGGCTTTGAGAGCTTTTCGAAACTTCTCAGCTTTTCCTCTTTCCTTCTTCAGAAAAGGACAGTTGGGTCTGATGTGTCCCTTTTTCTTACATTCGAAGCAGACTACATCTTTGTTTAGTTCCTCATCATCAACAGACTTGGTCTGTTGTCTTTGCAAGCTTTGTTTCTTTGAGTTGAACCTTCTTCCTTTTCTATTCAGTTTTCTGAATCTTCTTATCATGAGAGCGAGCTCCTCATCGTCCAGATCATCTCCTGAATCCGTATCATCAGAATCATCATTTGATTTTAATGCAATGGATTTCTTACCTCTTGGATCTTCGTCTTCATTAATTCGTTCGACTTCATAAGACTGAAGAGTTCCAATCAGCTCGTCAACAGATAGTGACATAATTCTTTGCGTCTCTCTTATTGAAGTCTTTATATGATTCCAATCCTTGGAGAGTCCACGCAGTAGCTTATTCACCTTCATGGGATCATAAATTTTTTGTCCTTGGTTCTCAAGACCATTGACAATATCTGTAAAACGACTAAATATGTCAGTTATAGATTCTCCTGGTTTCATTTTGAAGGCTTCATATTGACCGAGGAGAATGTTAATTCTTGTCTCCTTCACTCGATTTGTTCCTTCATAGGTGATATGTAATCTGTCCCATACTTCTTTTGCTGTAACACAAGAAGATATTCTGTTATATTCAGTTGATGACAAAGCACAATATAAAGAGTAAATTGCTTTTGCATCGAGTGCTTGTCTCTTGTTTATCTCTTCCTGAGTCATTCCGCTGGTTTCAACTTCTTTCCCTCTTTCAGAAACTGATGCAGCAGTTGGAGTGATTCCTCTTTCCACAACGTCCCATTCCAGAGGATCCTTTGATCGTAGGAAAGCCTTCATCTTGTTCTTCCAGATGTTGTAATACTTTCCATCAAAGTAGGGTGGTCTGGTATTGCTTTGCCCTTCCACCAATCTTGGTGCTAGCATACTAGCCATGGATCTTTTACTACGAAGTAAAAACACTTCAAATAAAGTAAGAACACAGGCTCTGATACCAATTGATATAGCTAGTACGAGTACCTAGGGGGGGTGAATAGGTATATAAAAGATTTTTCTTGATGATTGCACAATACTTAGACAGTCGAAGGATTTGCAACAAATGATAATCAACGTAAGACTTAGTAAAGGAAAGAGAGAATTGAACACGTGGTTTATAGTGGTTCGGCTTGATTCAAGCCTACGTCCACTCTTCTGCACTGACAGCCAATTGGCTGGATTCCACTATGCACAAAGAGACGTTACAGTGTTGATCTTCCTTGATTTCTAGGTGTAGATGATCTACCACACTCGCTCAAGGTATCACCAAGTATAGACACTCTCTGTGTATACAATTTCGCTCAGAATGAATCGACTAATAATCAAGGTGCTTCAGACTCTTGAATTTCTCTATCGATCATGTTACTAACACAACTAGAATGTCTTCCTTTTTATACTCCTTTATGCCATCATACTGTTGGCACCTACCAAAGGAATTCCTCCAATCTACCCGTCGGACGGAATCAATCAAGAAGATTATTCGAGCTATAAAAGGAACCTGACGATAGCCCATCAATCATGTTCGCCCATACAATCAGGATCTTGGTTTCCAAGAATATAACATTTCAAGAATATTTCGTCGACCACCGGATCTTCAATTGATCTAGATATGAACAAAAGAATCCGTTATATTTATCCAACCAAGAGATCTTTTCCAGAGGATAGGATTAAATCCTCAACCATATACTTCGGCTCTGGATTTCCTTCGTCACTAGATCAGAAAGACTATCAATGAGAATAGTCTTTGAGTCTTGAGTCTTGAGTCCTGAGTCTTGAGTCTGGTGATCAGAGAGTCTTCAGGCTTTAAACTAGACGGTCTGCAGATATCCAGACTAGACTGATAAAAACGTTTTGTCAGCTTCAAAATATTCTGGAAAGATTTCTCCAACAGATACAACCATACACACTAGACTAATTGTGACGTAGAAATCTATAAAATTTAACTACAGACAACCTTTTTAAATTAAATCTTCACCTTAAGTAAAAAAAAAAAAAAAATTAATCAAAACTTAATTTCATTCATTTTGGATGACAAATAAAATGCCAAGTTTTAGTTTCTAAACAACAATTTGTTGAGATGCGCGGATGGCTTACATTAAAAAAGTCACATATTGGAGCATTAGTACGATGTGAAATAATTAATATGTCCTTTTTTTTTGGTCAAATAATATATCCTAGTTGGCATATTAGTCATTAACTTAAGCTTTTGAGTAAAAGTAACGAGTTTTTGTTGTGTGCTTCAGACAAATGATAGGAGAGCTAATGGTTGATTGATGAGCCACTCTCAAAATGTATCGGTATTTGGTAAATATCTCAATTAAAGAATCTCACGAACATGGTTTCTGAACAATCTTCATGGTTCGGTAGATCTAGAGTGAAAAAAAAAAAAAAAAAAAAAAAAACTAGGGACGATGTCGAGCATTGAAGATTCAAGTTGAGACATGTTTGAAAAAACATATCCAAATTAAGGAGCAAACCTAATACTAAACTCACACGTAATTGAGAGATCATTAATATGGATGTGTAAATTGTGTTAAAGAAAGTTATATATCGAAGAATTGGTGTGATGAAAAGTAGTTAACATATCATAATTGACTTGTAACTCCTTAGTTTAAGCTTTTTACTGAATTTGGGTCCAATTAAATATGTTGATAGGCTTGAACTTGGACTCTCTTTTAGCGATCTTCTCTAATGAAGGTATTGCGTTTTGTTACACTCTCCCAATATAAAGGGAAACCACAATAGAGAAGAACTAAATTAACTAGCAATAGAGAAAATGTATAAATATGGAATCTAGTAGGGGTTATTTTGTCTATCTTGTATAAAAGGATTGTAGTTAGCCATAAGGAGGGTGGAAATAATGCCATCCAAATAATAAAGGAATGGTTAGTTTGACCACCGCAAAGTTGCAAAACAAGTTGAATGTTGATTAATCATGTCATTTGAAAGTTTAATTGATAGGTGGGTTTTATTGATAGGTCAAGTCATCAACAATGTGATTTATGCCTAACTTCAAACCCACCAATAACTGAGATCGGTGAATGTTGCCTCAATTAAGACTTTGCAAGTCAAAATGTTTTTCTTTTCGAGCAAAGTGTCATACAATGATCTTGAGATGAATGTATCGCTAGTGACATTCTAACTTACAAAAACTTGTGGTGGTCAAGAAATTGATGGTCACTTCAAGTGATTACTTGTAAAAGGTTTTGTAATATGCAATTAAAGGTTTTCAAGAAGGTATAATCACAAAAAAAAAAAAAACTAATGATTGAAATGACTAAATTATAACTTTTCAAATAGAGGACTAGACTGCGTTTTTTAAATGGTTTAAATTTCTAACAAAATTTTCGGAGACACTCTCTACTCCGATCTCCTCAGGAGAGCTATCATTTCTTTATTATTGATTAAGATCTTCGAACTTAATGCACATAGAGATAGAATAGCGGCGAATAACATTAACATTATGTAATGGCTAAGAAAAAAAAAGACAGCTAATTTCACCTCAACATTAGACAATCCACACCCCGAAGAAGTAGAGTGACAAAAATATCCATGCATCAATAATGTTCATATGCTTCATTTTCTCTCTAGCGTCTACCCTGTTCATTAAAAAAAAAAAAGTGATAAACGTTAATAGAAACTATCTACTAGTTAAGGCTCCCGGCATATGCTTTCCACCATTTGAACTAATGAAGGCCAGAATGCGTGAATCGTTTTATTGCACACATGAACCATAAGGGATTCGTTCATCTTAAATCCACAAGAAAATTTAACAGTTCTTTTCAAGAACAGTCAGAAACCTGAATTATCTATAAGTTCACTTTCCACCTAAGCAAATTCTATTCTTCATAATACCAACCCAATAGACCCCCTCATCACCATGCAGATCCTCATGGCAATCATTGTCACTTCGCCAACAAGTTGTTTCTGCACTCAAATTCTCAGCCAAGTTCGTCATCTTCACGGACCACCACTACATCGCACCATCACACGTGTGAATCCAGAGCCATCGCTTGGCTGGCCAAATCTCCCTAACCAGCACCATTGCTTGCGGACCAGTCCACAAGTCTCTAGTTACCTCTAAGGTTTTCCATCGATTTTAATTAGATGATTGCAATTGATAATCAATCTCTCACTCTTCCCCATCTCTCCCTCTCTCAAGATTGCACCGCCCTATGCTCAATGATGCAAGTTGTCGCGAAGACCTCACAACCTCGATCCTAGGTCAATCTGTCACGCCTCGATCCTGTCAGCGCACGCCCATCCCTCTTTGGTCAACTAAATAACGATGTCCTAGGATGCATCGCCAACCCATTCATTTTAATGCACACGCAGAAGCAAATAATTAATCCCCAGACAACAACAAGATGGGATAGAAAAATAGGGCCACAATTTTTAAAACTAAAAGATCACAACACACTTATATACATATCCAACTATGTCATATACAATAACAGCCAATACAAACAAGGTTTGCAAAACAGGGGGTTTAAGGGCTACAGGTTCTCAAACATTCGAGTCCTCCTCTGAATACACCGATGACCCTAGATCCGAGAGGTTTGGGTCCACCACTGAACTACCTGGAGGGTCAGCCATACCCTTCCCAAAAGCTGCTTCCAGCACGTACATCGGGACCTCAGACTCAAGTATAAGACCCTCTTTCTGTCCATTCCGCTTCTGATGATACCATGATCAGTATTGATGGGACACATTTTTGGGTAGACCTACATCAACCCAGACCACGGATTTCACCAACTCATATACCCATCCCCTTGGGTCTCCAGGAAGCGGAATGAAACACTTCTGTTCAGTGACCTTCTTCGGCTATCCAAAATGCTCAGGAGGAGCTGCCATCTATGGACCTGAAAATGTTATCCCACAATAGGGTGAGACGGCGTCTTAGCAAGTTCACCCCCTAAGACCCAACTAGGAAGAAAATATGCCCTAAGGGCTGCCTAAATACAAGCACAAGTCAAAGGACTTACCTTTGCCTCAATTGCTTCCTGCAAATCGGTATAATTTAGACATTCACCAAATCAAATCAAATCATTCAGCTAGATCGAACCATCGATCAATCGACTCAGTCGATTCCATATCATCAAAACCATCTCCCGGTTAATCTATTCAATACTATCTATAAAATCTAATTATATCAAGGACTGCTCACTCTAAGCTAAAAATGTATAGCTTGTACTAAGCTAATAAATAATATATTGCTCTCACTAAGTTGATATATCATACCATTGGGTTGATATAATATACTAATAATACTCACCAGAAGCTGCTAAGGTGTACTGCTCTCGCTAAGCTGATATATCAAAACCCATAGGCTGATATAGTACACCGGTATACTGCTTTTACTAAGCTGACATATCAAACCATCGGGCTGATATAATATACCCATGATGCTCACTCTAAGCTGATAAAGTATACTACTCGCACTAAGCTGACATATCAAAGCTCGTGAGCTGATATAGTATACACGATTGGCCTTATCCAAAATACAATATTTTCCTTTTTGAAAATCCCACTAATTTCAATAGTCGACAAATCGTTTTTTTTTTTTTTTTTTTTTTTTGTAAACCCATACTAGGTATTTTCCAATCAAATACTGAAAATATAAAATATTGGGATAAATAACCCAAAAATTGCAATCAACACTCAAATTGCACCAAATAACAGTCAAATAAATAAATCAATCACACCATTGCAATCAACATGAAATTCCGGTCATCGCCTATCCCAGTCTAATTTTCAGAAAATAATAATTAATTAACTAATTACAGAAATTAATTAATAAATGCCAATAAATAGCAAAAATGCACACTTAGGCTTGAAAAGCCTATTTAAATATAGAGACGGGTTCGAAAAATTTCCGAACTACTCTAGATAAATACTAGAGCTCATCTAGGCTCTAATTACATTATTCTAACCACCTAACATACAATATTGAATGATTAAATTACTAATATATTCTAACTATCTACCTAATCCATGCTTAACTGAAACTAATCAACCATTAAGCATAATTATCTTCCTAAGCAGGGATTAGTGAGTAAACTCACTTGATTAACGAACCGATTGAACCAAAATGACAGCGAGGCGGAGAGGATCGATAAACTCCAAAGTGAGTGCACCTTTTGAGGTTCGAAAGGACTTGGAAACGGGCCAAACAGTGGTTGTAGACCCAGGGGCTTCGGTTTCTATCCTTGGCCGAGAAAGGTGGAACCGGTGGTTGGTTTGGCGAGACAAGAGCAGCAGAGGCAACAGCGGCTAGGCGAGTGGCTTTGGCGCTCAGCGACAGTGAACGACGGCTGAACAGCGCACGTACAAGCATGAGGTAGCGAGCAGGGATGGGGACAACGGCGCACAAACTCACGGACAGATGGAACTGAGACGGTGACCGATAGAGCTCGGACGCGACTTGGGCCGGCAGCAACTCCAGACGGTTTGGCGGGCGTCGACGACAAGGGAAGGGCTAAGCTGCTCAATTTTCTAGGTTAAGGAGGCTTCAAGCAAGCTAGAATGGAGGGAAGGGGTGTCGAGAGGCAGAAGGAGGAGAAGGGGGAGACGACCTTAGCTTGCGGGGCCACTTGGTCTTCAACATCATCTCTTGGTCTCCTTGGCTTGGTCCCACCAAGTGTGGCTAGCATATGATATAGCTAATATAAGTACCTAGAGGGGGTGAATAGGTATATAAAGGATTTTTCTCGATAATTCCACAATACTAGACAGTTGATAGATTTGAGACAAACAATAATCAACGTAAGACTGAGAGAAGGAAAGAGAAAATTGAACACGCGATTTATAGTGGTTCGGCTTATTTCAAGCCTACGTCCACTCTTCTGCACTGACAGCCTATTGGCTGGATTCCACCATGAACAAAGAAATGTTACAGCGTTGATCTTCCTTGATTTCTCGGTGTAGATGATCTACCACACTCGCTCAAGGTCTCACTAAGTATAGACACTCTCTGTGTATACAATTTCGCTTAGAATGTATCGACTAATAATCGAGGTGCTTCAGACTCTGGAATTTTTCCATTGATCATACACTAAAGCAACTAGAACGTGTTCCTTTTATACTCCTTTATGCCATCATACCCGTTGGCACTTACCAAAGGAATTTCCTCCAATCTACCCGTTGGACGGAATCAATTAAGAAGATCATTCGAGCTATTAAAGGAACCTGACGATAGCCCATCAATCCTGTTCGCCCATACAATCAGGATCTTGGTTTCCAAGAATAGAACCTTCCAAGAATATTTCGTCGACCATCGGATCTTCAGACGATCTAGATTACGTATAAAAGAATCCGTTATTTTTTATCCAGCCAAGAGATCTTCTCCAGAGGATGGAACTAAATCCTCAACCAAATACTTCGGCTCTGGATTGCCTTCGACACTAGATTAGAGAAACTGTCAATGAGAATAGTCTTGAGTCTTGAGTCTTGAGTGCTGAGTCTGGTGATCAGAAAGTCTTCAGACTCTAAACAAAAGGTCTGCAAATATTCGGACTAGGCGAGAGAAACGTTTTGTCGGCTTCAAAATATTCTGGAAAGATTTCTCCAACAATCTCCCCATTTTTTATGGTGACAAAACTTTCTGTAGATTTGAACAACTTTGACCTGCAAAACATTTCTCAAGCAATATGGCTATCTCATAAAGATTAATAAAACAACCAGACTTTGCATCCACAGAAAATTGGTTAGTCTTTCATGAGTAATACCATACGACAATACTTGATATAAATACAAACAGTCAAGCATCAAAATCTACACACAAGTCAGTCAGATTCAAATTCACACCCAAGTTCACTCAAGTCATACTCAAAAACAAACATTCAAACACTCAAAAGAAATTTAAAGTCAAAGTTTAGAGAGTTCGTTCAAATTTGCAATTCTCCCCCTTTTTATCATCATTAAAAAGGTGAGAAAAAGATCAGGTCTGCTTGGGAATGCGCACGATCTGGAAATCTCCCATTGACTGGACGATGCCTTCCAGCCTCTTCAAGTCTTCCCTTAAATGAGCCACCTCTTCTGCTTTGGCATTGGCTTGAATTTGAAGAGCGAGGTCTTTCATTTGATCCGCCAGGGTACCAGAAGATGCTTGTCCAGCATTCTTCATGACTTGAATTTCACAGTCCAGAGCATAAATTTGTCCCCGCATTTCCAGAAGAACATCAAGGATACGACGAAAATCTGCTGAATTGTCCGTCTATGTGCTCGCATTTGCTTTCTCGGATGGAGTGAATGCAGACGATGATGCTTCTGTATAATCTTGCAGATTTGGTGTTGACGTATCATGTCCTTCTTCAGGCATTTGAGAAGCCTGAAAATCTTTTGGATCTACTAGTGAGCATCTTAGACCTTCACTGTTGGCAGCATCTAGTGTAGACTTTCCTTGCTCGCCATCTGCCCCTGTCTCTAGGACCTCAAATGGGGGAAGAGTGATGGTCAGGCTCTTCAGCATCTAGATTCCCCTTCTCTCCGGTTTCAGCTACAGACTTTTCTTTCTCTTCTTCTCCTTCTTCTTCGGCTTCTTTCTCTTTCTCTCGCTGCTCGTCTTCTTCTCTGTTCTTGGCTTGCTCCTCTTCTTCTCTCTGTTCTTCTGCTTCTTTCCCTTTCTTCTGATGTTCCGTTGATTCGGTGTACAGTAACGCCCTGGGTCCTTATCAATGCGAGATAGTGAGATCTTCCTCTTCATCTTCATCCTCCAAGATGAGAGTTCTTTTCTTTTTGGATGGGGCACCAATGGGCTCCTTCCCTTTTCTCTTTGAAGCAGAAGGTACTGGAGTCTTTACTCTGAATTTCTCCATTGCCTTAGAAAGCTCTTTCAGACGCATTTTGGTCAGCATTTTAAAACCTACCACCATTTTTTCGCATGGTCGAATACAAAGAGTATGTGGAGGTTCAATATTCAAGTGTCGAAGATCTTGGTCACGGACACTGGGTAAGGCAATTGGCCCTTGTCCTTCGACATTGCTCTGTACATGTGAAAGAGAATGGTGTGAGGGAGAGAGAACTTCTTCCCTGAGTTAATCGCGTACATCAATTTTACCTCGGAATTAGACACATCAGTCTTGGATGTAGACTTCGGCCTGATACAGTTGATCACAATTTTGTGAAGCAAGATATTGATGGCTCGCATCCTTGAATAGATAATTCTTCCCTATGTATCCCTATCTTTGACAAGTTCCAATGAGGCACGAGCAATTGAGACTTTGATCGGTTGATAGCGTCCTCGTTCAACTCCAATTATGTTAGCCAAAATGTCCACATCTATCACATAGTCCTGGTCTCGAACACTGAATGATATTCTATTCGCATCTAAAAAGCTAAGATTCGAATAGAAGTATGCTGTTAATTGCGCATAACCATCTGTGGTATCGATGCAAAATTGCTCAAGTTGAAGCAGATTGAACTTCTCCCTTAAGTTCACATTAATGGCATCCAAGAAATCGAAATCAACACTCCTAGGGTTTATCACCCCTCGTTTTAACGGTCAAGAACAGATTCTCCTGTTCCTTCGATTTAAACAACTCCATTCTTTTTCCCTTCACCTTCGCAGCAATACCCATTCTAGGTTGAAATTCATTGAACATTTTATCATCATCGTTCCCGTCAGTCGGATTCTGTCCCGATACACGAGGGTCACTTGGAATATTCGCAAGTGCTTCCTCAGCCTTTCCTTTTGGAGCAATTCCCAAATCCTCCATTTGTCGCAAAAATATATACTCATTCCCATAATTCTTATCCTTAAGGAAATCATCTACGTAGTTCAGCGGAGTCCCAGTGCTCTTCAACGCACAATAGAGCTTGTAAATAAAAGAGGGTTTTTGGACTCTTACAGAGTCTGCATCCTCGATTATTTCTTCCTCCAGTTGTTGACCCGCACCTTGTGGGGTAGATGATGTTGAGTGACGTTGTGGAGAGTGAATCGGGCTCAGTTGCTGACTCGATAAATCTTCTTCTTCGGTGAGATCGAAATGGGTAGGCCCCTCCCTCATTCTCTGTGGTCCCCTGTTCGCGATTCTTGAAGACTTCCTCGAAGAAGACATCCTTCCTTGTCGTTGAAAGATTCCTTTACTCGCTTTCCCAAGAAAAGATGACAACTTTTTCGAAGATGAACACGAAGTAGAGACAGGATTGGGAGGAGAATGCCTTTTAGGGTTTTGAAGATTAGGTGAAAAAGAAAGCGTATATATTTAACTCGGTTTAAAAGGAAGGATCAATCAGCACAAGGAAAGTGAACAGACACCTCTTTTAAAAATCATTAACTGCCAAATAGAAGTTAATACTTTTGAAAAGACAAGATTCTGTTTTTCACGGAAATTATAAATTAATTGAACGAAAGATCGTACCTTTTCGAGTTTAAATATAATAGCAACTTACAGTCTATAGCCATGAATGTCTGAGTCTGAGGGTTGGAGAGTCTCTAGACTTTAACTTCCTCAAGCATCAAAATGTTGAGTCTGGAGCGAATAAAATCGAATTGATTTTTCTCCAAAAGCTTTGTGAATATATCCGCTAGTTAACTCTTTGAATCAACAAATTGAATCGAGATTTCTCCATTTTGAACATGATCTCTAATGAAATGATGTCGAATCTCTATATGCTTTGCTCTTGAATGAAGGATTGGATTTTTAGTGAGATTGATTGCGCTGGTGTTGTCACATCTGATTTCGTGCATGAGTCTTCAATTTCAATGTCTTGTAGCTGTTGTTTTATCCATAGAATTTGCGAAGAAACTTCCAAGAGCTACATACTACGCTTCGTTGTTGAGAGAGCCACAAGTGCTTTGTTTCCTTGAAAACCAAGACACTATCCTGCTTCCAAGCAACTGGCAAGTTTCTAAGGTACTCTTTCTATCGACTCTGCAACCGGCCAAATCTGCGTCTGAATATCTCAGAAGATTAAAGTCTCCCTTCTTAGGATACCAAAGACTGATGCTTGAAGATGAAGCAACGTATTTAATAATACGTTTTGCAGCACTGAGATGGGATTCTCTAGGATCTAATTGAAACCTAGCACAGATGCAAACACTTAATAAAATGTCAGGTCTAAAAGCAGTAAGGTAAAGAAGTGAACCAATGATGCTCATGAACAGCTTTTGATCAACTTTCTTCCCTTCTTCATCTTTGTCTATCTTCAAAGAACTTGACATTGGTATATCAGTCTTTTTGCAATTTTCCAATCCAAACCTTTTGACAAGATCATTAGCATATTTTTCTTGATAAATAAAATTTCCTTCCTTCAATTGCTTTACTTGAAGACCAAGAAAGAATGTTAATTCTCCCATCATACTCATTTCAAACGCATCCTGCATAGACTTAGAAAACTTCTTGCACAGACTTTCATTAGAGGATCCAAAAATAATATCATCCACATATATTTGAACAAGTAAAAAGCTTTTGTTTTCCTTTTTGATAAATAAAGTAGTATCTACTTTACCTTTGACAAAACCATTATGTATTGAGAACTTACTTAGTCTGTCGTACCAAGCTCGAGGTGCTTGCTTTAAACCATACAAGGCCTTTTTCAGTTTGAAGACTGAGTCTGGCTTCTTTGGGTCTTCAAACCCAGGTGGTTGTTCCACATAAACTTCATCATGGATAAATCCATTTAGGAAGGCACTTTTGACATCCATTTAGAATAACCTGAAATTTTTATAACAAGCAAACGCAAGTAATAGTCGAATAGCTTCTAACCTTGCTACTGGAGCGTAAGTCTCATCATAGTCTATTCCTTCTTCTTGCGTATATCCTTTGGCCACGAGTCTTGCTTTGTTTCGTACGACTTTTCCTTTTTCATTCATCTTGTTTCTGAACACCCATTTGGCTCCAATAACAGTTTTACCTTTTGGTTTAGTTGTCAATTCCCATACATCATTAATGTTGAACTGTCTGAGCTCTTCTTGCATAGCTTCAATCCAGCTTTCATCTAATAAAGCTTCTTCTATGCTCTTTGGTTCAATTTCAGAAATGAGAGCCACAGCACTAGACTCTTCACGTCTTTTGGATCTGGTGCGAATTCCTTCATTAATTTCGCCGATAATGATATCTTTGGGATGACTGGACTTATGCTTCCAGTTACTGGTTGATTTGTCTGGTTGATGATCTCTTTCTTTATTTGAATCTTCATGAACATCTTGATGCTGGTCTTCCAAAGTTTGAGATGCTTCTTGAGTTGTAAGCTTTGGAGAGTCTAGAGCAGGTTCAGATTCTTCATAATGAGTCTGACTGGGTTCATCTTGCGTAGAGTCTTGAAATTTGACATTCATTGACTCCTCCACAGACTGGCTCTTCTTGTTATAGACTCTGTAGGCTTTGCTTGATGTAGAATATCCAAGGAAGATGCCTTCATCTAATCTTTCTTCAAACTTACCAACTCGATCTTTTGCATTTTTCAATATAAAGCATTTGCAACCGAACACATGAAAGTATGAAACAATGGGCTTCTTATCTTTGAATAACTCATAAGGGGTTTTCTCTAGAATAGGTCTTAGAAAGACTCTATTGATGATATAGCATGCTGTTGAAACAGCTTCAGCCCAAAATCATGAAGAAATTTTACTTTCAATTAAAAGAGTTCTAGCTATTTCTTGAAGAGATCTATTCTTTCTTTCCACAACTCCATTTTGCTGAGGAGTATATAGAGAGGAGAACACATGCTTAAAGCCAGATTCATCACAAAATTTTGTAAAATCTTGATTTTCAAATTCACCTCCATGATCTGTTCTTATACTTGATATAACACATCCTTTTTCATTTTGAACCTTTTTAGCAAATTTTTCAAAATACGAGAAGGTTTCGAACTTACTTGCAAGGAAATATACCCAAGTAAAGCGGGAGTAATAGTCCACAATTACTATGCAATATTTCTTACCTCCAATACTCTGGGTTCTGGTTGGTCCGAAGAGATCCATATGCAGCAACTGTAGTACATGATTAGTAGAGACATGATTTATTGGCTTAAATGAATTTCTTACATGCTTTCCCAGAATACATGGTGTGCATGGATCGGACTTTTGGAATGGTAATTTAGGTAGACCTCGAATAAGCTGCTTTGATGAGATTTTGGCTAATTGCTTCATGTTAACATGACTAAGCTTTCTGTGCCATAAGCTTGCTTCGTCTTGGATTGAGATTAGGCATTGCGATTCATTTGGTTTCACATCCAGAAGATATATAGTTCCATGTCTTTGACCCATGAAAGATTGAGTAGAGTCTCTACTGGTTCCAGAACATGTTCCTTCTTGAAAGAAGATCTTAAAACCAGTGTCACATAATTGACTAATGCTGAGAAGATTGTAATTGAGTCCTTCCACTAGGGAAACATTACTTATTGTGAGATTTCCAATTTTCACAGTTCCAAATCCCACAATACTTCCTTTGCTGTTTCCTCCAAAGGAAACTTTTCCACCATTTACTTGAACAAGCTTTATGAAGCAATTTGAGTCTCCTGTCATGTGTCTTGAGCATCCGCTGTCAAGATACCACTTTACCTTTTTTCTTGACGGAGACCTGCATTTAAAAGAGAGTGCCTAAAATTGTAGTTAGATTAATTAACGTCGATTAATTTTTAACTAATTGTAGTTAGATTAATTAATCAAGTTTAGCTTAATTAATCATTATTAGTGTAATTCATGACGAATTAGCTATTAAGTAGAATTTTATGCCCGGATGAGTTTATGCATAATTCCGATTTTTTGCACGTGTGATGCCATGTTATTTATTGCTCTATGATGAGTTTCATTTACCATTCCAAAAAAAAGGTTTTATAGGCAATAAAATGGCGAAGTTTGAGGTGTCGGGTTCGGACGCCAAATTTTACGTGCTAAATAAAACAATGGAGTTTTAAAATGAAAGTGTACAAAGCTTGATGGGTCGATTTCAAATACGTGACCACGTACAAATATTTACTGGAATTTTTTATTGTGAAAATTTACCAAAGTTGATTATTTAAAGACGAACTATTTTGTTCTTGACTAAATAATGGCAATAAAAATTGGCTTGACTGATGGTGTGCTTAAGTGGTCATTTAATCAAATCCGTCACCCACTGGGAGTTTGGGGGCGATGCCCGATTTTTATTGGATGTCCGGCAGGGGTTCGAATGCTAAGTCGCCGTTGAGGCCGGATCGATGCTCCTTTATAGAATGCCGTCTAGGCAGGGGTTCTAGATGATGCTGTGCCCAATGGGGCGGGTCGTACCAGAAGACCATCGACTCTTGTGTTGGCCGTGGCCCAAGGGATCGTAATAATTAGGGGTGAGCGATTCCCAATTCCTCATAGGTTCCGTCTGGAACCTAAAACCTATCCTCGGGTACAGGTTCCTGATTTTTTAGAACTTGGAACCTGCCCATCAGAACCAAGAATCCGGAACCTACCCCGTCATAGGTTCCGATGTCAGTTCTAGGTTTCAACAGGTTTTTTTTTTTTTTTCATTTTTAGTTTAAAAAAAGGGAAATGAATGTAGCAATAATGAGAATTATGCCACGAAAAACCATGCAAGCGACTTGTGATGAGAATTAGGCAATGCTTAATCACCTTCTAATGAGGTTAAAAAAAATAAAATCTTAAACAATACTTGCCAAAAAATAATTTTACACTATCAACAATAAGGTTGATGCACTAATGTAAAACATAGAACTCACATGCTGCAGAGTGGTCACGAGATCCACTATTTGCATTCCCCTCCCATCCACTGCTTACCGTAGGAGTTTGCTTATTACTCATTGAAGGGCTAACCATAGGTCTTCTAATCTCATGATAGGCTTGTCCATGACCATCCACTTCATACGAATGATCATAGTCGTAATACGAGTAATTACTACCATATTCTGAAGGACCCATTTTGTAGTGGTTTGTATTCACTGGTGGATATATGCTCTCCTACATAATATAAGAAGGATGGAATTAGTGCTAGACTAAGATATGAAAATACAAGAAACTAGAAAGATGCCCACAAATGCTCCCACAGTTAGATTGGCAAGTATAAATTACGACAGAAAGTAGAGAAATATCAAATCTTGCTGTGATTGTCCTCTTCCCAAAAAAGAAAAAATAATAATACTGAGAAGTGAAAAAAACTACATAGATATAGACCAGCCACCTCTCTAGAAATGGAAAACAACATAATCAACTAATAGGTACTTCAACATGAGAACACCAGAAAATATTAAATTCATGTGTTCATACGTAAGACCCTTGAAATACTCTATAAAACTTTTGGACGTATTGTATGGATAGCCAATGTTAACATATTTAATATCCATGTTCCAACTCATCTCAGACCATTGTCAATTCCCACCTGGAATGTTAATGAAAGAAGATAAACATCCACCCCATATTAAAGTATCAAAGAGCACAAACACAAAGGATCCAGAAATGCATACCAAGCCTAATCTCTCGCAACTGAGGCTTGCAAATCCATTCAAATACAATGTGCACCATATGTGATTCGGGTATCCTATCTTGTCACAGATCCTGCAATTGAGATGACAATAAAATCAAGCTCAAGCCAGGAAAGAAGTATCTCACCATAACAGCACTTGCACCCCAATGCTAGCCATGCTTATAATGCAGAGATTACATTGATATCATAATTTTCTACAATAATATGGTGACCCCTTAATGTTAGCCCTGCTTATAGTGCCATTGCGTTTATAACGAGCGGCAATCAAGGAAATTCGAGTCATCACAAACGATAGCCAAACAATAGTCATCATATTTTCTGTGGTACAAACTCTTCCATCCCGTGTCCATTGTACGTGACTCTTCCTGAAACTGTGATTCACAAGCTCTGTGTGACTTGCACACCAAAACATTTCACTCTTAAAGTGAGACAGCTCTAAAAGTACTTTCTATATGCTTACCCTCAAATCTTTGCCAAGCTTCCTAGCTAATGCTGGAAGTAAGGTGGTCTTTCTAGAGCCTGGAGGCCCCAGAAGTAATGTCATTCTGCAAAAGAGAAATAAAAATTTTGTCAGCAATATCTGAACTTCACTCCTTGAGCAGTGTATGCTGATAAAAATCTATCTCTCTTCTTACCTACAAGGCTTGATGATTCTGTTGACATCGTTCAGGATCGGTAACGGTTTCTTTCTACTGGGAAGGATGTGAAAATAGTTGAGAAACCCCTGTTGACATTGATTAACATGAGACGAGGTTCAATCAATTTGAGCAAAATCCTAGAAAATGTAGATATGTTATGAATCGAATGTTAAATTACCTCAACTATGTTAACAGTGAAATTGAATATTGTGAGCAGAGCTCGGCTCCCAACATAAGCTTCTACCTCGACATTTATATGCTCAAACGGACTAAACTTTTGCAAGAAAGGGGAAATCTCAGAGAATGTCTTGGAATACAACAATCAATTATCTAGAAGGCAAGGCACTTCACGAAAAAAACCCAGAAAACTCAAGCAAATTGGGTCTTCAAGTTCGAACGACAACCGATTTGAAACAAATTTAGTACAAAACCATCGATTTGAAATTAGAGATAAAAGAACAGATAAACTCACATCAATAGAAGTATAGAAACAACCACCATGACAACCCCTTCCAATAAAAGAAGAGAACAAGAAGGAATGGATTACCCAAGTTGGTAAGGGTGAAGTCCAAAGGGGAGGAGAGCGTCATCCAGCGGCGGGGCAAGCGGGGTGCGAGTAGCGTCGAGGGAGGCAAGGGCGGGGCGTTGTCATCAAAGGCGTCGCCAAGGGGCAAGCGATGTCCAGCGGTGAGACAAGCAGCGACCAGTGGCGGGATGAGTGGTGACCAGCATAGGGAAGAGGCAAGCGGCGACCAGCAGAGGGACGAGGCGAGTGGCGACTAGCAGCGGGACGAACAGCAACCAGCGGATGGACGAGACAAGCGGTGACCAGCAGTAGGACAAGACAAGTGGTGACCAGCCGAGGGACAAGGCGAGCAGCATCCAGCAGCGGGACGAGTAGTGACCAATAGAGCAACAGGACAAGTGATGACCAGTGGAGGAATGAGCAGTGACCAGCAACAAGACAAGCGGAGACCAGCAGAGGGACGAGGCGAGCGGCATCCATTGGCGAGACGAGCGGCAACTAGTGGAGTGGCGGGACGAGCGACGACTAGTGGAGGGACAAGGCAAGCAACGACCAATGGCGGGACGAGCGACAACCGGCAGAGGGACAAGGCGAGCAGCATCGGGGACAAGGGTTGGGCGGAGAACGGGAGAAGGGTACAAATTGATTCAATTGAAGTGAGAACCGTGAGATGGGTTTTTACCTTTTAGGTTTTAGAAACCCTAACCCGGTTCCGGTTCCCAAAAAAAGGGACTGGGAACCGGAACTAGTCCCTTTAGAACCAAGAACCGAACTGGACCCTCCGGCTGGGTTCTCCGGTTCCCGATTCTAATTAGGAACCATGCTCAGCCCTAGTAATAATTGGAACACGTGTGTTGGCAGTGCGCATGGAAATTTTATAGTGTGTTTTGATTATTATTTACGCATGTTGTACTATTATTACCATGTGAGATGTGCTAATAAGCAAGGATGTGCTTAGGTGAGGTAAGTTTATATGTGGTGCGTGTTTAAGCTGCCTCTGAGACGAATTTGCATCATAATTGAGGTTTAGGTTGTTAACTCTCTGAGATTTATATCTCATCCCGTTGTTGTTATATATTTTCAAGTTTGTAGTATGGAGAACCGTCACGTGCGGTTTGGGGTCTCGATGGACCAAGACACGAGTGTTTATGGCGTTACTTTTGGTTGGCCTCGTTGATAATGAAGTTTAAGCTAACCCCAACCCTCTCTAACCCTTTTTGCCTATTGGTCGTTAGGAAGTTGTCTTTTGAGATAGACTTGTAAATATTAAACTTCTTGGGGTTAACAAGTGGATAAATAAAGATGCCGCTTTTGGAAATCGTCTATTGTGTTTTACTATTTCTATTGTGATGATTGACTAGGTGTTGTTTATTTATTATGCTTCAGCTTGCGTTTAGTTGAAAGATAAAAAGAATGGGTCGGTGACTCGTCTTGGGACATTACAATTTAATCGATCACTAAGGGATGTTCGCGCGCTCAAAGTTCAGGGTGTGACACATTGATTAAGCAACATTATGTGAATTGGTTAAACAAAAGGAAAGAAACAAAGCAAACAAAGAACGAACGAGCAGAAAATAAGACAATCAATATCAAATAATGCATGAATTGACATTCTCTGTTGTGTATGTGTGTATGTATGTGTGTGTATATATATATTTATACATACCAAGTGTAGGTTCTCGAAAGCCAATTCACACATAAATTAAATCAAGAAATCTATAACGGAGCAATATACGTGCGCTCGGTTAATGATTAGTCACCTGAAAATAGTTGCACTAAATCTCCATCATGTTATTATTTCTAGTCTTTGAAATCGATAAGGAAGTTCAAGACGTGGAAGTTCCTTACACGACTCGAGAACATGACGGGAACGCGACATGATCTGAACAAGTTCAAAGATTTCCATCAACCCATTTGATGCGATCGAGAAAATGACTTCAATTTGAGTTTGTTTGCAGACGAAAAAACTTACTTGGAAAAACCCGATATTGGAGTTGGAATTTGAGCACGCAACTATCTCTACATGACTATAGAACAACAAGCTTAAATGAAAAACTCATTGAAGAATCTATCTTCTATACAAGATATAACTAATATCAACAAAACATATGCAATCATTTCACCTCCCCGAAGCTCGAGCCGCGAGTCTTCCAGCAACGCTGCAAAATTTATTAGACAGAATGTTCTCTTTTCCATCAGAAGATATAGGAGCCCAATGATGAATTCATCCACCTCATGCCGGTTACCACGAAAGCATTACTCAGAGGAATCCATGTCTAGCTTACCGACAATAACAAAGTCAAATTACTAACTAAAGGATGCCATGAAAATCGACAAAAGAGAAGAATTCCGACTTCCTTTTCTGCAATGTCCAGCGGCTGGAGCTCTAGCTTCTATGCTCACAGCTCCAAAACATTAGAAATCACTAATCTTACTGTTAAGTTCACCAATGAGCACAATGCACAAATAATTCATAGATCACAACGAGAAAAGCCAAGCATTCGAGTTTAAAGCCACAGGACAAAAGAAATCCTTTGCTAGAGCGACAGCAGAGCAAGGCAAACCCAATTTTAGCCCAGGTGAGAACCCTCCTCGCCACATAGATCGATTTCTTTCTTTTGGGGCAAAGTACAACCGAAGTGCCAAAACTTG
This sequence comes from Eucalyptus caleyi, assembly GCA_014182885.2. Classification (NCBI taxonomy): domain Eukaryota; kingdom Viridiplantae; phylum Streptophyta; class Magnoliopsida; order Myrtales; family Myrtaceae; genus Eucalyptus; species Eucalyptus caleyi. The sequence continues at coordinate 14,486,467 of CM024471.2, forward strand.
GCACGGTGAGACACTTTTCAAAAAAAGTGGGACACTTAAGTGCTATTTCCAGCGAACCCCACCGGAAATCTTACGTGGCAATTTTTTATTATTTTTTTGTCTATGTGGCACACTGGAATGCTAACTCAACAAACAAAGCCAAAAACAACGTTGTTTTTAAGCATATTCAAATGTTAATATAAAAATTAATTATTTAAATTTAATTTAAAAAAATTGGGGAGAGGAGGCAGCGGTTAAGGGCTGAGCCCTCACTACCGGTGACGGTGGGGGGAGCGTCGGCCAGGGTCGCCAGTCCCCAGCTGACTAGCGACGAGGGCTTAGCTGTGACGTCCCAGAGCGTCACGTACTAAGCGCAAGCGGAATTATAATTATTATTATCTTCTTATCTAGCTTGTAATCTCCTTTAGATAACCCATAGTGTTTACCATTGAAGGTTAGCATGTATAACATGGATTATTTAAAATCTCAAGTTTATATTATAAGGTTATCCTACAATGCACATGGACAAGATCATAAAAGGCTTCCCTTCATTTTATCATCATTGGGGCATACAAAATTATCGACCTGGACTCATTCCATGTTCTTCGCCTATATATTTACATCATATACAAAACAAAAGTAAGGCATAACAAAAGCCAGGGATGTGGGTGAGGTTATCTACTCCACGAGTTCCCACACAAGCCCACGTCTAACAAAAAAAAAAACAAAAGTCAATCAGTCTCTACACAATCCAAGGCGTCTAGGCGCCGTCCATCCCCGCTCCAGGTCCTCCTGCTCCAAAGGGTAAAGGTCCAAACATCTCTCCTTCATGGTTGACAAACCATGCAACGAACGTCATCGGTAATAACTCAGCTCTACCGTCATCCAACCATAAGGTCGCCTCATACTTGGACAAAACCATGTCAATGTCGTGATCATACTCGTCATGAAGAGAAACATCAAGACACACTACCGCCCCGTATCGAGCTACCGGCAGTGCATCCATGCTATCAATCTGAAAATGTAAGGTATGAGCAAACAACCTTGCCCAATAAAGAATGATAAAACTCTAACTTAAACAATCCATAGCCATCAAAGTTACAAGTGAATCGTCAAACAATTTAGGATGCTAAAGGATATATCACAAGCATAAACAATACTATTACTTCATGTAAGAAATCACATTATATGCATCCACTTCTATACTTACCCTTCACAAACTCAATCTCACATCAAAATACAATGTGACAATAATAGATGAACTCACTCGCCAAATAATTATATTTAGTGTGCATAAAATCCACCCTCGATCAATCACTAACCGGAATTCAACCGGCCGATCGAGTCACTTCCGGAAAGTACGTTATCCGGACTTCCACAATACCTCTAATTGTGGGCATCTCACTCCGAGGCATCCCGGTATCACACAACCGAGGTCCTCCCAAGACCACACAGCAAGGGGCATCTCACTCCGAGGCATCTCAGTATCACACAACCGAGGCATCCTTGATCACACACAAGGGCATCTCACTCCGAGGCATCTCAGTATCTCTCTACCGAGGCATTCAAGACCATGCAGCAAGGGCATCCCAAACTTCCGAGGGCATCACCGGTATCTCGGTACCGATGGGTTCATTCATCTTAAGCACACATTTCACACCACCACACCTTTGATTAATGCATTTATCGTATGCAAAAGAAAAGACTCCAAAGTATCTAACTAACTCTCATGAACCTAGCACACGTGCGTGTCCAAATTATAAGATAAAACCCATTACATCATGTCCCATTCCATGGCGAACAGATATTTACCCCATAATTAAGCACTATGCACCGCACTCATTGCACACGCATGATACTATATGCACTTATATCTCAAATGATATATGAGAATTACTCATACACAACTAACATCTAGTATAAGGTTTATTAGACTCTATGTTCATCATACAAGTCTAAGATACAAGACACTACATCTAATATGTGTTCTCGGGTACAAACAGTATACTAGCTAAATGAACAGTTTCGGTTTCGGACACAGAAGGTATATTAATTCTTGTCGAAATATTACCAAATTTTATTATGTTATACTTGAGACATAGATCGAAATTTTCTGTGAAGAAACTTCAGTCTAATTCTCACTGTATTAAAAGTAACAATTGTCATAATCTTTACTAGTACCTTGTACAGAGGTCCAGATTTTTTATCTACAAAGAAAATTGTTTCACTAGCCAATTATTATCGATTTAATATAAAATTTTGACACGTCATTCCTTAAGATGTGTTCTACAATTTTCATTAAGGATTTGAAGTCCAAATATAACTAGGTAAATACAGAAAATTCATGTAATCAGTAAGGGTCATACCGTTTCTCACAAAACAGTTTACTGGTTTTACAAAGTTCACTTCCATATCTACGTTTTTATATATTCATATGGTTATAGCTACGTGTATAACTTGATCTTATAGATGTTCTATCATGTAAAATAGTTTCTTTCTTATTTCTATTAACATACATAAAGAAAATTAAACACAAACAGAAGACTCCATATCTGTTTTCACTTAGAACAGAATAGATACACAAATTTTCTCACTTCTGACTCAACGAAACAACATGTCTATCCACAAATCTCTTCTAAAATACTCCAATGCTTACTCACAGCAACTCAAAGCAACTTCAGCATATCTTTCTCTTGATATTGCTAGTATGAGTACCTAGAGGGGGGTGAATAGGTATACAACGAATTTTCTTGAAGATTGCACAATACTTTAAACAGTTAAAGAATTTGCAATAATTAAATATCAATCAAGAGACTGAGTAAGGGAAAGAGAGAATTGAACACTCGGTTTATAGTGGTTCGGCTTGATTCAAGCCTACGTCCACTCTTCTGCACTGACAGCCGATTGGCTGGATTCCACTATAATCACAGAGCTGTTACAGTGTTGATCTTCCTTGAATTCTAGGTGTAGATGATCTACCACACTCACTCAAGGTCTCGCCAAGTACAAACACTCTCTGTATACAATTTTGCTCGAACAGTCTCAACTAATAATCAAGGGTCTTCAGACTCTGGAATTTTTCTATCTATCACACACTTAAAACAACTAGAACGTCTTCCTTTTATATTCCTTCATGCCATCATAGCCGTTGGCACTTACCAAAGGAATTCCTCCAATCTACCCGTTGGACGGAATCAATCAAGAAGATCATCCGAGCTATTTAAGGAATCTGATGATAGCCCATCAATCCTGTTCGCCCATACAATCAGGATCTCGGTTTCCAAGAATAGAACATTCCAAGATTACTTCGTCGACCATCGGATCTTCAATCGATCTTAGATAGAATTAAAGAATCCGAAATAATTATCCAACCAAAGAATCTTTTCCAGAGGATAGGATCGAATCCTCAACCATAGACCTCGGCTTTGGATTTCCTTCGTCACTGGATTAGAAAGACTGTCAGTGAGAACTGACTTAAGTCTTGAGTCTTAAGTCTTGAGTCTTGAGTCTTGGGTCTTGGGTCTTGGATCTTGAGTCTCGAGAATACAAAGTCTTCAGACTTTAAACTGTCGGTCTCCGAACATCCAGACTTAGACTGATAGAAACGTTTTGTCAGCTTCAAAATATTCTGGAAAGATTTCTCCAACAATCTCCCCCTTTTTGATGGTGACAAAACTTTCTTGTAGATTTGAACAACTTTGACCTGCAAAAACATTTCTCAAGCAATATGGCTAACTCATAAAGATTAATAAAGCAACCAGACTCTGCATCCACAGAAAATTGGTTAGACTTTCATGAGAAACACCATATAACAACACTTGAATAAATGCACCAGTCAAGCATCACAATCCACAGTCAAATTCACACCCAAGTTCAAGTTCTCAAGTTCATACTCAAACATAAACATAACCACAAAAAGTCAAAGTTTTTTTAAAAGATATGTTCAAATTGGTTCTCCCCCTTTTTGTCAGCATTGAAAAGGGTGAGAAAGGAGTCATGTCTCGCTGGGAATGCGCACGATCTGGAAATCCCCAATGGACTGGACTACTCCTTCGAGCTTCTTCAGGTCTTCTCTCGGATGAGCTACCTCTTCTCCCTTGGCGGTGGCTTGAAGTTGCGAGTAAGGTCTTTGAATTTATCCCGAAGATGCTTGTCCAGCATTCTTCAAAGCTTGGATTTCACTGAGTCGTAACATATATCTGGCTACGCATTTCCGAAGAATATTCATGATGCTACGAAAATCTGCAGAATCATCCGTCGTGTACCGGCATTGGCTTTCTCGAGATGGTGTGTATTCGACGATGGCGCTTACGTATGGTCTGGCAGATTTGGAATCGATGCATCACCTTCTTCAGGCAATTGAGAGACCTGAACTTCTTCTGGGTCTTCTGGAGATTGTCTTAGATCTTCACTGACAGCAGCATGAGGTGTAGACCTCTCTTGCTCGCTAACTCCCCCTGTCTCTAGGACATCGAAAGGGGAAGAGTGATGATCATGCTCTTCATTTTCCTTCTCTCCAGATTTGTCAGCAGACTTTTCTTGTTCTCCTTCTTCTTCTTCTTCAACTTCTTTCTCCTTCTCTCTCTGTTCTTCCTCTTCTCTGTTCTGCTTTTCTTCTTCTCTCGCTTTCGCTGAAATCTTGTCGGATGAGACACGTAACGTCTTGTTCTTGTCGGCGCTTGGATAGTAGGATCTTCATCATCTTCATCTTCATCCTCAAGGATGAGAGTTCTTTTCTTCTTCTTCGATGGGGCACCCATGGCCTCCTTTCCTTTCCTTTTGAAGCGGTCGGATTTGGAGATTTCACTTTGAATTTCTCCATTGCCTTGGAGAGTTCTTGCAGACGCATCTTCATTAACATTTTCAATCCTACCACCATCTTATCACACGGTCGAACACAAAATGTATGTGGCAGATCAATGTTCAGATGTCTGAAGATCTTGGTCACCAGACCAGGATAAGGCAATTGTCCTTTGTCTTTTGACACTGCTCTGTACATATGGAAGAGAATAGTGTGCGGGAGAGAAAACTTCCGTCCTGAGTTGATCGCATACATCAATTTTGCTTCAGGAAGAGACACAGAAGTCTTTGATGTAGACTTCGGTCTTAGACAGATTGATCACAATCTTATGAAGCACAATGTTGATGGCATTCATCCTGGAATAGGTAATTTTCTTCTCTACGTCCCTATCTTTGACAAGATCCAGAGCGGTTCGAGCGAGATGAGACTTTGATTGGAAGATAACGTCCGCGTTCAACTCCAACTATGTCCGCCAACATATTCACATCTACCATGTAGACTTGGTCTCAAACACTTGAATGAAATTCTATTCGCATCCAAAAAGCTAAGATTTGAATAGAAATAAGCGGTCGATTGAGCATACCCGTCCGTAGAGTCGAGCAAAAAGTCTCAAGTTGAAGCAAATTCAACTTTTCTCTTAAGTTCACGTTGATGGTGTCCAGAAGTCAAAATCGACACTTCTAGGGTTTATCACCCCTCTTTTCAACAGCTGAAGTACGCTTTTTCCGATCCTTGGATTTAAACAAATCCATCCGATTTCCTTTTACCTTTGCTGCCACACCCAGTCTAGGTTTAAATTCAAGGAACATTTTGTCATCATCGTTCCCGTCAATCAGATTTTGTCCTGGCATACGAGGATCACTAGGAATGTTTGCTCGAGCCTCCTCTCGCCCTTCCTTGAGGAGCTATACCCAAATCCTCCATTTTCCGAGAAAAAGATACTCATTCCCATAATTTTTGTCCTTAAGGAAGTCATCTATATACTTTAATGAAGTACCGGTGCTTTTCAACGCACGATAAAGTTTATAGATAACGAGAGGGTTTTTGGACTCTTCTTGGATCGGCATCCTCGATTATATCTTCTTCCGGATGTTGACTTCCACCTTGTGGGGCGGGAGACGATGAATGACGTGGAGGAGAGCGAATCGGACTTTGTCGCGACTTGATAAGTCTTCTTCTTGATAAGATCGAAGTGAGTCGGTCCCTTGTCCATTCTTCGTGGTCCCCGCTTGCTATTCTTGATGATTTCCTCGAAGACGACATCTTTCTTTGTCTATTGGAAGATTCCTTCACTTGCTTTTCCCAAGAAAAATGACCACTTTCTCGACGATGAACAAGAAATAGAAACAAATGATCGGGAGGAGAGTGCTTTTAGGGTTTTGAAAATTGGGCGAAGAAAGACCGTATATATATATACCTCGGATTTGAAAAGAGAAGTTTAATCGGTACAAGGAAAGTGTACGAACACTTCTTTTCAAAATCAATAACTGCCAAAATTAATTCCTTAAAGAAGACAAGTTTTCAAAATTGCACACAAATTATATCTCGAGTGAAAGAACGTACCTTTTCGAGATAAAATAGCAACTTACGTCTTTAGCCAAGAATGATTGAGTCTCATGATTCAAAGTCGAGAGTTCGAGTCTTAGAGTTGGAGAGTCTCTAGACTTTAACTTCTTCAAGCTTCAAAATGTTGAGTCTTGAGCGAATAAAGTCGAATTGATTTTTTCTCCAAAGGCTTTGTGAATATATCTGCTAGTTGACTCTTCGAATCAACAAATTGAATCGAGATTTCTCCATTTTGAATATGATCTCTAATGAAGTGATGACGAATCTCAATATGCTTTGCTCTTGAATGAAGAATTGGATTTTTGGTGAGATTGATCGCGCTGGTGTTGTCACATCTGATTTACGTGCATGAGTCTTCAATGCCAAAGTCTTGTAGCTGTTGTTTTATCCATAGAATTTGTGAACAGCAGCTTCCAAGAGCTACATACTCGCTTTTGTCGTTGAGAGAGCTACGGTGCTTTGCTTCCTTGAGAACCAAGACACGTCCTTTCCAAGCAGTTGACAAGTTCCCGAAGTGCTCTTTCTATCGACTCTGCAACCGGCCAGATCTGCATCTGAGTATCCTAGAAGATTAAAGTCTCCCCTCCTTGGATACCAAAGACCGATGCTTGAAGATGAGGCAACGTATTTGATAATACGTTTTACGGCAATGAGATGTGATTCTCTGGGGTCTGATTGAAACCTAGCACGAGATGCAAACACTCAACAAAATATCAGGTCTAGAAGCGGTAAGATAAAGAAGTGAACCGATCATGCTCTGTACAGCTTTTGATCTACTTTCTTCCCTTCTTCATCCTTGTCTATCTTCGAGAACATGACATTGGTATGTCGGTCTTTTTGCACCTTTCCAATCCAAATCTTTTGACAAGATCATTAGCATATTTTTCTTGGAAGATAAAAGTTCCTTCCTTCAATTGCTTTATTTGAAGTCCAAGAAAGAATGTTAATTCTCCCATCATACTCATTTCAAATTCGTCCCCGCATAGACTTAGAAAATTTCTTGCAAAGACTTTCATTAGAAGATCCAAAAATAATGTCATCAACATATATTTGAACGAGTAAGAAACTTTTGTTTTCCTTTTTGATGAACAGAGTAGTATCTACTTTACCTTTGGCAAATCCGTTACGTAATAAGAACTTACTTAGTCCGTCGTACCAAGCTCGAGGTGCTTGCTTTAGACCATACGAGCCTTTTCGGTCCGAAGACCGAGTCGCTTCTTTGGGTCTTCAAATCCAGGCGGTTGTTCCACATAAACTTCCTCTTGGATAAATCCATTCGGGGAAAGCACTTTTGACGTCCATTTGGAATAACCTGAAATTTTTGTAACAAGCAAACGCAAGTAATAGACGAATAGCTTCTAACCTTGCAACTGGTGCGTAAGTCTCGTCATAGTCTATTCCTTCTTCTTGCGTGTATCCCTTGGCCACGAGTCTTGCTTTATTGCGTACGACTTTTCCTTCTTCGTTCATCTTATTTCTGAACACCCATTTGGCTCCAATGACAGTTTTACCTTTCGGTTTAGATGTCAATTCCCAGACATCGTTAATGTTGAACTGTCCCGAGCTCCTCTTGCATAGCTTCAATCCAGCTTTCATCGATAAAGCTTCTTCTATGCTTTTTGGTTCAATTTCAGAAATGAGAGCAACAGCACTAGACTCTTCACGTCTTTTTGATGGGTGCGGATTCCTTCATTGATTTCGCCAATTATGAGATCTTTAGGATGACTGGATTTGTGTTTCCGATTCTTGGTTGATTTGCTTGATTGATGATCTCTTTCTTTATTTGAATCTTCATGAGCTTCTTGATGTTGAACTTCCAGTCCGAGATGCTTCTTGAGTTGAAGACTTTGGAAGGTCTAGAGTGACTTGGACTCTTCATATTGAGTCTCGGCTGGATTCATCTTGCGCCGAGTCTTGGAATTTGACATTCATTGATTCTTCCACAGATTGGCTTTTCTTGTTATAGACTCGTAGGCTTTGCTTGATGTAGAATATCCAAGGAAGATGCCTTCATCGATCTTTCTTCAAACTTACCAACTCGATTATTTGCATTTTTCAAAATAAAGCATTTGCAACCAAACACATGAAAGTATGAAACAATAGGTTTCTTACCTTTGAATAGTTCATAAGGGGTTTTCTCAAGAATAGGTCTTAGGAAGACTCTATTGATGATATAGCATGCTGTTGAAACAAATTTTGACTTCAGCCCAAAACCGTGAAGAAATTTTGCTTTCAATTAAAAGTGTTCTAGCCATTTCTTGAAGAGATCTATTCTTTCTTTCCACAACTCCATTTTGCTGAGGAGTGTATGGAGAGGAGAATACATGTTTAAAACCAGATTCATCACACAATTTTGTGAAATCTTGATTTTCAAATTCACCTCCATGATCTGTTCTTATACTTGAAATAGCACATCCTTTTTCATTTTGAACCTTTTTAGCAAATTTCTCAAAGTACGAAAAGGTTTCGACTTACTTGCTAGAAAATATACCGGTGTAAAGCGAGAGTAATCGTCTACAATTACTAGACAATACTTCTTACCTCCAATGCTCGGGTTCTTGTTGGTCCGAAGAGATCCATATGAAGCAAGCGCAGTACATGATTAGTAGAGACATGATTTGTTTGCTTAAATGAATTTCTTACTCGCTTTCCCAGAATGCATGGAGTGCATGAGTCGACTTTTGGTATGGCAATTTGGGTAGTCCTCGAACAAGCTGCTTTGATGAGATTTTGGCTAATTGCTTCATATTGACATGGCCAAGCTTTCGTGCCATATGCTTGCTTCATCTTGGATTGAAATTAGACATTGAGATTTATTCAATTTCATGTCTAAGAGATAGATGTTTCCATGTCTTCGACCCATGAAAGACTCAGTAGAATCTTTACTAATTCCATAGCAAATTCCTTCTTGAAAGGAGATCTTGAAACCGGTATCACACAATTGGCTAATGCTGAGAAGGTTATAGTTGAGTCCTTCTACTAGAGAGACATTGCTTATTGTGAGATTTCCAATTTTCACAGTTCCAAACCCCACGATGCTTCCTTTACCGTTTCCTCCAAATGAAACATTTCCGCCGTTTACTTGAACAAGCTTTATGAAGCACTTTGAGTCTCTGTCATGTGTCTTGAGCATCCGCTGTCAAGATACCATTTTATCTTTCTCTTGACGGAGACCCGCATTTAAGTGAAAGTCTCAAGCTTTCTTTGGTACCCAAATTTTCTTGGGTCCTTTGGAGTTAGTAGGATAAGTATTATTGGGCCATGCTTTCTTAACAGGTTTCCAAACCATAGGACAGTCTTTTTCAAAATGATCTAGATCGTTACACTTTGAACACCTTAGAGCATTTCGACCAACAGACTTTACGAAAACTTTCTTGAAATGATTTTTGTAAGCTTCTCTTGAAGGTCTCTTCTTAATTCTTTCTTTAACTTTAGGAAAGTCAATCAAGGGAATTGTTTCCGCTGTCATGCCTAACCGGACTTATTGAAATAGGGTCTTTGAACTGAAAGCACTTTTTCAAGCTTTTCGGATCCTATCGAAAACTTCTTTGAAATATTTGATAAGTCTGTTTTTAAGAAAACATTTTCTTTCAAAAGATCATCTTCTTTTTCTTTAAGAGCAGAAACATTTAGGTCTAGACTTTTAACTTTTTCTTCTAAAATAACTTCCTTTTGTTTCAGATTTGAATTTTCCTTTTTAAGCTCGGAAATTCTTTTGAGAGAAGTCTTAAGACGAAACACAGTTCACTAATATATTTAGAGACTTTGACAGGAATTTTAAAATTACTTACCTCGATTCACTTTCGAGTCGATCCGAATCTGAGTCGAGTCGAGTTTGCCATTAAACATATGTTGGCATATTCATTATCACTCTCTTCACATTCTCGTATCACTCCGGTGTTTCGGCTTTGAGAGCCTTTCGAAACTTCTCGGCTTTTCCTCTTTTCTTTCGAGAAGAGGACGGTTGGGTCCGATGTGTCCCTTCTTTTTACATTCGAAGCAAACTACATCTTTGTTTGGTTCTTCATCATCAACAGACTTAGTCTGCTGTCTCTGAAAACTTTGTTTCCTTGGGATGAACCTTCTGCCTTTTCTATTCAGTTTTCTGAATCTCTTGGATCTTCGTCTTCATTAATACGTTCCACTTCGTAAGACTGAAGAGTTCCAATCAGCTCGTCTACAGATAATGGCATGATTCTTTGCGTCTCTCTTATTGAAGTCTTTATATGATTCCAATCCTTGGAGAGTCCACGCAGAAGTTTGTTCACCTTCATGGGATCAGAAATTTTTTGTCCTTGGTTCTCAAGACCATTGACAATATACGTAAAACGACTAAACATGGTTATAGATTCTCCTGGTTTCATTTTGAAGGCTTCATATTGACCAAGGAGAATGTTAATTCTGGTCTCCTTCACTCGATCTGTCCCTTCATAGGTGATGTGTAATCTATCCCATACTTCTTTTGCTGTAACACAAGAAGATATTCTATTATATTCAGTTGGAGATAAAGCACAATATAAGGAGTAAATTGCTTTTGCATCGAGTGCTTGTCTCTTGTTTATCTCTTCCCCGAGACATTCCGCTGGTTTCAATTGTGTCTTTCCCTCTTTCGAGAGATTGATGCAGCAGGGGAGTGATTCCTCTTTCCACAACGTCCCATTCCAGGAGGATCCTTTGATCGAAGGAAAGCTTTCATCTTGTTCTTCCAGATGTTGTAATCCTTTCCATCGAAGTAGGGAGGTCTGGTATTGTTTTGCCCTTCCATCAGCCCGGTGCTAGCATACTAGCCATGGATCTTTTACTCAAGTAAAAACACTTCAAACAAAGTGAGAACACGGGCTCGATACCAATTGATATTGCTAGTATGAGTACCTAGAGGGGGTGAATAGGTATACAACGAATTTTCTTGAAGATTGCACAATACTTTAAACAGTTAAAGAATTTGCAATAATTAAATATCAATCAAGAGACGAGTAAGGGAAAGAGAGAATTGAACACTCGGTTTATAGTGGTTCGGCTTGATTCAAGCCTACGTCCACTCTTCGCACCGACAGCCGATTGGCTGGATTCCACTATAATCACAGAGCTGTTACAGTGTTGATCTTCCTTGAATTCTAGGTGTAGATGATCTACCACACTCACTCAAGGTCTCGCCAAGTACAAACACTCTCGTATACAATTTTGCTCGAACAGTCTCAACTAATAATCAAGGGTCTTCGAGACGGAATTTTTCTATCTATCACACACTTAAAACAACTAGAACGTCTTCCTTTTATATTCCTTCATGCCATCATAGCCGTTGGCACTTACCAAAGGAATTCCTCCAATCTACCCGTTGGACGGAATCAATCAAGAAGATCATCCGAGCTATTTAAGGAATCGATGATAGCCCATCAATCTCGTTCGCCCATACAATCGGGATCTCGGTTTCCAAGAATAGAACATTCCAAGATTACTTCGTCGACCATCGGATCTTCAATCGATCTTAGATAGAATTAAAGAATCCGAAATAATTATCCAACCAAAGAATCTTTTCCAGAGGATAGGATCGAATCCTCAACCATAGACCTCGGCTTTGGATTTCCTTCCTTTGGATTAGAAAGACTGTCAGTGAGAACTGACTTAAGTCTTGAGTCTTAAGTCTTGAGTCTTGAGTCTTGGGTCTTGGGTCTTGGATCTTGAGTCTCGAGAATACAAAGTCTTCAGACTTTAAACTGTCGGTCTCCGAACATCCAGACTTAGACTGATAGAAACGTTTTGTCAGCTTCAAAATATTCTGGAAAGATTTCTCCAACATCTCTAACAAATGATCAATTCCACAGCTCAGCTTGAAATGTAAACGCATCCGTGAGTTCACTCATCACAGCATACACCATATCCATCCACTCGGCATCCATTTCATCACTTCACTCAACAAAACAGCATACTCACACAAGGATTTTGAAACATGCAGTCCTCAAAAACATGCAATGGTTTCTAACTCTAATCTAACACTGACTCAGCTTAGATCAATCACAAAACAGCAACTACAAACTATATCCATCACCGTTTGGTTAGATCCTCAAGCTCCCTTGATGAAACAATGGATAACTTTCGATTTAGAGTTAGATCTTTCCTTACCTTGCTTCAGCTACTAAACAACACAGAGATGCTTCAAGATCAACACTCAAAATCAGCATGCAAGAAGAAGAAGGTTGCTGGTTTGCTTCTGGTTTTTTCGCTGCTTAGCCGAGAGAAAAGATGAAGAAGAAGATGAAGATGGGGGTTGCTCGGTTTTATATGGAGAGAGAGAGAGAGGGTACGAAACTTAAGGGGAAATAGGTCTACAAACTAATCCCTAGGCTAGTGTAATGATGAGATCTTGTAATGATTATGTTCCTTGAGTTTGCATGTCTCGGTTCATGGGAATCAAAACCGTGGGTGTCAAGTCCATGGAGAAACGAGAGAGATTTTGGTGTCGTGGCTTTCATGCATGAAGATTTTTGCCACCTGTCGATCGTCGCTAATTAACAGTTAATCGATATCATTCGTTAGTTCATTAGCTTCTAATATTTTCATCTAATTGCCTTTTGTTTCTACTTAATCCCAATTATACAAAGTCATAACATATATATAACATATCAAATGACATAACATATCGACCAGTCAATGTTAATCTATAAAGAATTCATCACAAAATGCTAAAGTTAGAAATTTATATTAGCATTATAAACATTAATCAAGTTATCATAACTGTAATCTATAAAATAAATCATTCGGGCCTAAATATTCATTCCCGGCCCAACGGGCTCAATTTATAACAATCCGGGCCCACTAAACTAAATCTACAAACCTAATAATTCCAAACCTTGGCCCGCTTCAAGCCAAGTTCAAGCCCATAATCTCTCATTAGATTTCTTAAGTCCAATTCGTGTGGCCCACTCATTTCTCAAGCCCACACATTCCTCACGATCCATCGGGTTCACTTTCTGGCCCAATCTAATTAATCTAAGTTCCTAATGATCTAATTATACTAATGAAGGTCGATGAAATTTGGGATGTCACATTAGCTGTCTTCCTCCCCTCTCCTTTTTTTCTTTTAAATATTATAATTATTTTATTTTTAAATATTTGAATTTGTATTTTTAAAATTTTTAAATAAATTTAGTTTAAAATTTAATTTAATTAATTTTATATTAAATTTTTACCACATCGAGACAAAACAACATAGTTTTGCACTTACCTTGCCGGATAATCCCACGTTAGCATTTTGGCTGGATTTTACCGAATTGGCACTTAAGTGATCCATTTTGCTTCGATTTTGGCACTTAAGTGTCACTTTCCTAACTTTTGGCACGTAAGTATCCCTCCATGCCAAGTTTTGGCATTCCAGGTATCCGTACCTCCTTTCTTTTGGGATTGTAGTGACACAAATAGGCCAAGAAGCATCAAAGAGAGGATGCGGTACTCGGGTATTTTGCAAGAATTGCTTCGTGACTCTAATTGGAACAGCCATTCAAGTTTGGGAAGAGAGCCTCACTACCATCGAGGTGATTTTCCACGACATGCCCATACTTGGGCAGCATGTTCTTTCAACAACCTACGATCACTTTCCCTAGGAACAATTGCACCAATATGAACAACACTAACCACGGATGAAGTGAGTGGAGCTTGCAGACAACAAACTTGAAGCTTGTAGACCACTTAAAGCTTGTGGATAATGAACTTGTGAAATAAGAGATGACAGCGAACAATAGATTGAAGCTTGCAAGGAGTGACGAGGATCAAGCGAGAGCAATATGCTTAAGCATTTAAGGGAGAGGAAGCAAGAAAATGTGAAAAATTTAAAATCCTATTCAATTTGGGATTTTTTTCAAATTTTTACCCAATTGTAGATTTCCACTAAATTACCCCTATTCAAGTCACCAGAAAATGTTCACCGATGAATATTTGGTGGGCCAGTAAGTTTAAGCTCTTATTTGAAAGTAACTTAGCCACTTTGGGCCTTATTTAAAATAAAGTACACTCTAAACTATTATGAAATATATGAATGAATGAAATGCATAAATGAATATTCATTATATTCATCTTATCTAATGTACTTATTATGGTACATTTGTATCAAACATTCTAAGTACATCCCCATATACAATGAATGTTCATCTCCCTTATCCAGTACTTGTATCATTCGATACATTGATATTAATGATAAATACATTCTTGTTCTCCTATAAATAGGAGTTTAGTTTTGATGTACAACAATATAGAATACAACAATAGTCACACAACAGTGATATAACAGTGATACATTGGAAATAAAATTCTCTTCTCTAACTTTTTCTACGATCTCTGGTGTTTGATTTTCTCTACTCAATCTCTCTATTCTCTTTATTATATATTTACAATGCAATATTTTACAACATGTTATCAGCACGAAGATCTACCGACTGAGTAAGTAATTTTTGCAAGCACGAAAATCTACCGATTGAGTAAGTAATTTTTGCAACGTGGGTATTCTTTTTATTAATCAACTTATACTTCATCTTCTTCTGTCAATTTTTCATTTTTTTTTTTCTTGGCCTGAAGCCAATTTCAAATCTAAAGGTATCTTTCTACTCATGAAGTAGCAATGGATATTAGGAAATCCTTTTAATTCATTTAAGGATTTGACTTTGCAATGATTATATGCAAATTTTATAATACTTGACACCTTGAAGTTGTCAATATAAATGCAAATGGAAAATTCCAAGAAAAAGGAAGATGTTTGTTTGCTTGATAGTGCAACAACACATACTATATTTCATAATAGACACTTTTTCTTGAGTATGACATTGCGTAAGGCACAAATCCATACAATATCAGGTTCTGTTCCAATTATTGATGATTTTAGGAATGCCACAATTATTTTGCCAAATGGCACAATCCTGCATATTAGATCAATAAGGAATCTACTCGATTTCAAAGATGTACGCCATAATGGATACCATATTGAGACTATTTATGAGCAAGATAAGGAATATATTGGCATTTCCTCTTATAAGATGGGCCTGAAGACCATCCATGAGAAACTAGAAGCTTCTTCTATAGGTTTGTATTGTGTCATTATTAAGGCTGTTGAAACCTACGTCACCATATCCTGGAGATTGGTAAACCCTGATCAATTTGGACTGTGGCATGATCGTCTTGGTCATCCTAGCGCTTCAATGATGCGTAGAATAATTCAAAATACAAAAAAAACACCCTTTAAAGGATACAAAGATATTGTTGTCTAAAGATTATAATTGTGAAGCTTACTCATAAGGAAAGCTCATTATCAAACATTCTATAATAAAGGTTAATCTTAAATCCCCTCTATTCTTGCAAAGAATTCATGGTTATATTTGTGGACCAATACAACCACCAAATTGACCATTTCGATATTTTATGGTACTAGTGGACGCATCTTGTAGATGGTCCCATGTTTACCTATTATCTACGCGCAATGTCACATTTGCACGTTTACTTGCGCAAATTATAAAGCTTAGGGCACAATTCACTAATTATCCAATTAAGAGCATAATGATGGATAATGATGGTGAATTTACATCAAAGAGTTTTGATACATATTGTGCTTCACTAGGAATTAAGGTTGAGCACCCGGTTGCATATGTTCATACTCAAAATGGATTAGCAGAATCCTTGATTAAACGTATCCAAATCATTGCCCGCACTCTTTTATTGAGAACGAATCTCAACAATACAGCATGGGGTCATACAGTTTTGCATGCGGCAACTCTAATAAAATTACACCCCACTGCTAGTCTTTTACAATCTCCCCTTCAAATGGTTCTTGGTTATAAACCAAATATTTTACATTTACGCACTTTTGGTTGTGCAGTATAGGTGCCTATAGCACCGCAAAAAGGATGAAAATTGGTCCCCAACGCTATTTGGGCATTTATGTTGGGTTTAATTCACCGTCTATCATTAGATTCTTGGAACCAACTACTAGTGATCTTTTTACTACCAGATTTGCAGATTGTCATTTCAATGAGATTAGGTTTCTATCAATTGAGATACCTACAACTTCCATGACTGCAAAACAAAAACTAGTTAAGGTTTTCTCATGGAATGAGAAAAATTTATCTCAATTAGACCCAAGGACTCATGAATGTGAAAACAAGGTGCAGCGCATAATCCATTTACAGGCTATGGCCAATAGACTTCCTAACGCATTTAATGATGCTACTAAGGTAATGAAGTCTCACATTCCAGCTGCAAATGCTCCAGCTAGAATAAGCTGTTCCCAAAGGATAGGCTAAAATGGATCAAAATCCCCCGCACTTGAAGCGTGGTAGACCGATAAGATCAAAAGATACTGCTCCTCGAAAATGAAAGGAAAAGAATCAGGAATCCACTCCAAAAGAGCCTAGCGTTGTGCTTGCTCCCAAAGAGCTTATTGCCCTTGAAGAGGCATAAACCCATGAAATGAACACTAGCCCCGGGATTACCGAGAATTCCATTACATATTGTAATGAAATTTGGGATAGAAATGAAATCATCATTGATGATGCTTTTGCATTCTCAGTTGCTCATAAAATTATGGAAGATGATTGTGAGCCGCAATCTATTATTGAATGTCGTTGAAGGCAAATTTGGCCTAAATGGGAGGAAACAATTAAAAATGAATTAGCTTCCTTAACTAAATGAGAGGTTTTTGGACCTGTAACTCGTATCCCCGATAATGTAAAGCCCATTGGATATAAATGGATATTTATCCGAAAAAAATGAGAAAAATGAGGTTGTCAGGTATAAAGCCCGACCCGTTGCCCAAGGATTCTCCCAAAGACCTGGGATTGATTATAATGAGACATATTCACCTGTGATGGATATGATTACATTTCGTTTTCTCATTAGCCTAACAATCTCTGAAAGATTGGAAATACGGCTTATAGACGTTGTGATGGCATATTTATATGACTCATTAGATTGATATTTATATGAAAATTCCCGAGGGATTCAAAATGCCTGAAGCATGTACTCCCAGCAATTTATTCTCAATAAAATTGCAAAGATCCTTGTATGGTTTAAAGCAATCTGGTCGCATGTGGTTTCAACACCTAAGTGAGCACCTAATAAAAGAAAGGTACAAGAATGATCCTATCTACCTATGCGTGTTTATTAAGAAATTAGAAACCGGATTTACTATTGTAGCAGTTTATGTCGATGATATAAATTTAATTGGAACTTTAAAAGAGTTAGCTAAAACTGCTAAGTATTTGAAAATGGAGTTTGAAATTAAAGATTTAGGCAAAACCAAACTTTGTCTTGGTCTAAAGCTTGAACATAAAGCAAATGGAATAATCGTCCATCAATTAGGGTACATTGAAAGATTGCTTAAATGCTTCAACATAAACAAAGCCCATCCATTGAGCACCCCTATGTTTGTAAGGTCTCTAGATCCCTAAAAGGACCCATTTTGTCCCTAGAGAATCAAATGAAGAGATACTTGATCCTGAAGTACCATATTTCAATGCAATTGGGGCTTTGATATACTTGGCATAATGTACAAGACCAAATATCGCTTTTGCGGTAAATTTATTAGCACGTTTTAGTTTTGAGCCAAATCGAAGACATTGAAATAGAGTTAAACATATTTTCCGTTATGTTCGAGGAACCATAGATTTGGGATTATACTATTCCAAAGATTCCACTAACTCCAGTTTAGTTGGATATGCTGATGCTAGATATAGATATGATCCACATAGGGCTTGCTCTCAAACTAGGTATTATCGCGACCTCTTTTTTTCGGCGCCCGATCTGGGCGGGCACCTTGCGGTGGCTAATGGTTCGGCTATGTTTATTTTAGCCCGGACTCTCCCAAGTCCACCAATTCACAACTTTAATAGTCTAAGTTTTTAACCTGTAAGTCAATTTTAAAACGGAGTCGCCACTAATCGGTTTGGGGTGGGTCGATTAAAAACCCAAGCGAAGTATCGGGAGAAATACTTGTTCCGCGCAACCAGAGAAATTAGGATCAGAGACTTGATTACACTAGTTAATCACTAATGCTCTTTCGATACCTAATCTTGTTTAAACCCTAAGGCTTTTTGGATTTTTAGGGGATTTTCCATGCATTTTGGGAAAAACATTTGTCTTTTTCTCATTTTTTAACATAAAAAGACATTTTTTTGGATTTTTGATTTTCTAGAAATATAAATCATTTTTTTGGCTTTTTCTGACATTTTGGCCTTTTTTGGAAAATATGAGATTTTTTTTTTTTTATTTTTTTTTTTTGGAAAATAAATTATTTTTTGATTTTTTAATTAAAATATTATAATATTAAAAAGGCTACCCAGGTCCAGATTTTTTTTTAAAAAAAAAAAAAAAACTTAAAAGCCCAAACCCATTTTGGCCCACTTTCATAAAAAAATTTAGCCTAACAGCAAACCAGCCCACGCACACAACCCGGTCCAAGCGAAACCCTACCCGAGTGAGGAACGCCAACCCAACTTCTGACTCAATGGGCGCCTCTCTCCACACTCATGTCTTTGTGGCACTAACGGAGGGGCTGGGACAGCGGATGGACGGCGATACAGAGGATAGCAGTGATAGGAGGATGGCGTGGTGGCACGGTGGCGTTGACAAGTGGAGATGCAAAGGGGAACGGTGGACAGAGTGCGATCGAGGAATGAATCACGTAGTGGCTCGAGGCGGTGAGGAGGTTTCGAGCGAAAACACCAACGGCCAAGCGAGGTTGATACCTATCTATGGAGAGGGTATGGCGTGGTGGCGTTGTTGGTCGGCAAGAGAGCGTCGTTGGTGGTGGAGGTGGCTACCCAAAGCAAAAGACACAACGAGGCAGCGATGGTCACAACAAGGCAGCGACGGTCACGACAAGGCAACGACAGTGGATCCTTGGCTTCTCAGATCTAGCACTTTTCCCTCCGATTCCTCTCTCACTCAGCCTCCACACACTTGGATCTCTCCTCCTTGGGCTCACTTGCCGCCAGCCTCCCCCAAAGTCTCTCGGGGAGGTTGGCTGAGCTCGCGATCTGATTCCTCTCGCGTGCTCGCTCTTTGATCTCCCCTAAAGTCTCTCAAGGGAAATCTCTGAGTTTGCCATGTCCTTTGACGGTGGTGGTGCCTCTCTATTAATAGGCAAGAGGGTCCGGTCAACGAAGAACCTTGGTCGCCGGTCTTTGGCTTGCCGACTGGTCCCCCTCGACAGAACCGGCATCCTATCCGAGCTCCTCCAACAAGGCGTGCTCAACATTGAAGGCAACCAATAATGATGCATGAGATCTGTCTCTTCCGGCCGACGGCAGACTACCCTCCTTGGCTGTAGGTTGTCTTCGAGTGCGTCATCGTTGCTGCACGTGAACTATAGAGGCAGAGAAGGAAGAAGCAAGGAAGAAGAAGAAGGAAGAAGAAGGAGAGAGGGGATTGGGCCAAGTTGTGCGAGCTCACGCAAAGAAAAATGATGGGGCTGGGTTTGGAGGCCTAACCCCAATGGCTGCTACTTTTGTTTTTTCTCTGTTTTAATTTATTTTTTGTTGTTTTTGTTATTTTTTATTCAAAAAAGAGGAAAAATAAAGATTAAAAGGGACTAAGTACTAATTTTTTTTTTAAAAAAAAAAAACCTAATCAAAATTTAGGCGTCAATAGCTGCCACTCTTTTTAAGTGAGCTTACAGAAGTTGCATTCAAAGACAAACTGATGCTTAAATTTTATCCATGCATGTGGAGCAGATTATATTTTATTTGGGACCTATTGTCCTATGCAGAAGAAGAGCAATATAAGATTACATATTAAGACAGATAAGAAAATACATGTAGTTACTTACCGAGCACGAGTGAGATAGGGTGCGAATCTCGAGTTTGGCAAGTATCAGGGCATCATCTTACCTGGTGACGTGAGGAGGTTGCTCCTCCAAGACCCGAACCATTCTTCGGTGGCCTGTTAGAGTAATAAGTTGTTTACCCGACCTTTCTCGGGGGATGTGCCGACTTTTCTCGAGACATCTGTTTGTGGGGTGTCTGATCATCATTAAGGACACCAGATGGTACCTGACCTTTCTTGGGAGATGCACCGACCTTTCTCAGGGCATCAATTTGTTTGGGGTGCCTAACCTCAATCAAGAACACCAGTTGGTACTTGACCTTTCTCAGGAGATGCACCGACCTTTCTTAGGGCATCGATCTGTTGGGGTGTCTGACCTCAATCAAAGACACTGGTTGGTACTCGACCTTTCTCAGGAGATGCGCCAACCTTTCTCAAGGCATCGATTTGTTAGGGTGTCTGACCTCAATCGAGGACATCGGTTGGTACTCGACCTTTCTCGGGAGATGCACGGACCTTTCTCAGAGCATCAATTTGTTGGGGGTGCTTGACCTCTATCAAAGACACCGGTTGGTACCCAACCTTTCTCGGGAGATGCGCCGACCTTTCTCATGGCATCGATTTGTTGGAGGTGCCTAACCTAAATCAAGGACACCGGCTGGTACCCGACCTTTCTCAAGAGATGCGTTGACCTTTCTCGGGGAATCAATTTGTTTAGGTGTCTAACCTTAGTCGAGGACACTGATTGGTACCCGACCTTTCTCGGGAGATGCGCCAACCTTTCTCAAGGCATATGTTCTGGAAGATACCTGGACATTCACGAGCATTGAAAGAGTACCTAATATTCACAAGTACTAACCTGAAGGATATTTGGGTCTTTGCAAGCATCGAAGGGGTACTTGGATGATCACAAGTGTGAATTCTGGAGAGTGATTGGACATTCACAAGCGTTGAAGGAGTACCTGGATGATCACAAGTACTATATGCTAGAAAATACCTGATTGCTTGTAAGTATCGAAAGAATACTTGGATGGTCACAAGTACGAACTCTGAAGGATGCCTGAACGTTCACAGGCATTGAAGGAGTACCTGGATGATCATAAGTACGAAATTTTACAGAATACTCGGCAGATGGAATATCGAGGATGTACCTGAGATATTTGTGAAGGTTTCTCACCTCCTGGTATGTGAAAATATCGAGGATGTGCCTCGCATATTCATGAAAGTCTCTCACCTCCTGGTAATTGAGAATTTAAATGTAGCACAAGGCTTACCTGGGTGGTTGTAGGCACTCAAAAGGGCTAGAACACCTAGGTAGCCTCAGGTGTACAAAGTTCTGGAATACTTGGATGAACACAAATATTTAATGATATGATCTGGACCACTTAGGTAGATCCAAGTGTCATGATGATAAGAGAGCATACCTGGGTAACCGCAGGTGCACAACGCAGTGGAATGCTTGAACAACTACTAATATTATTTGGGGACAACTCGTGCAGGTTGAGTGTCATGGGAAGGGAGTACCTGGAGGGCATCAAGTGCTTGAAAACAACGGGATACTTGAGCAGCTACCAGTATTAATATTTTGAGGACAACTCGAACAGGTCGAGTGTCAATAAAGGAGAGTACCCAAATGATGATAGGCACTCATGGATGATGGGATACTTAGTCTCAAGCATCTAAATTCCGAAGACGACTCGAACAGTTTGAGTGTCGATAGGAGGGTACCTAGATAGTGGGAGGTACCTAAAGGCAAAGGGATACCTGGACAGTCGCAAGTATCAATACTCTGAGAACAACTCAAACAGGTCGAGTGTCGATAAGAGGGAGTACCTAGTAAGTGGTGGGTACTCAAAGACAAGGGGATACTTAGACAGTTGCAAGCACCTAAACTCAAGGGACGACTCGAATAGGTCGAGTGACAAGAAGAGAGTACCTGGACAGTGGTAGGTACTTTAAGACAAATGGGGATAGGGATATGCTTACTTGGCAATATCTCTAATTTTTTAAAGTATGTTTGTTATTTGCACAATGAACACATGATTGTATATGCTGTAAATTCACGAGTTCAAATGGATTCATTCATGATAATTTCATCAGTTTTGCATCATTTGAGTTCTACTAGGGAAAGTATTTAGAATGTAGATGTCTTAAGCATGCCAGATGAGGGACTTTCAGTCTAAAAGGACTCTCTGCTCACTCTTATGGAAAGGTTATCTTGACCATTGATGCACGATTTATAAGGACCACAATATCTCACTGTCATCATGTTAACAGGGGTCCGAGTATTCTCGCAAGTGGTACAACTTTACCAATGTAAGAAGTCTTTGTTGAAACTGTGATGAAGTGTTGGTCAGTGACTCATCAAGGTCGAAGTCGATAGATAAAAATGTTGCACGATCATCTCCGGATTTGCAAGTCAATAGTCCTGCGGAAAGAGATAGAATAATCTTGCTCGTACTTTTTCGAGCGATGCTTATAGACATATGAAATCCTACGTAATTGAAGTGCCCTAGTCTGAAGAGACTTTTACAATGTGACACAAAGTAGGCTTGACTCATGTGTAACAAGGTGAGAGTTGGTGATTGCCTTGGCATTTATCACCGGTCTTTCTTGTTAGATGGAGGTTCTATGAACCACAAAAGCAACTTTTTCTTAGTTGTATTTTTTACTGGGGGGGCATTGGCCTTGCTTTTACCAGGCATACTGTTTTTTCATGCCCCCATTTTTTATTTTATTTCTTCATTTATGGACATTGACCTTGCTTTTACTAAGTACACTGCTTTTTATGCCGCCGCTTTTTCTTGTTGTTGGAGAAACTGGCTTAGGCAAATTCAATCGAAGCATCGTTATTAGACTCTTGAGTCTTCATCTTCAGCCAGCACTCTAGGCTATGGCAATGACTTCTGCTTTGTCTCAATATGAGGGTAAATTACATACTCACTTAAGCTATACAATGAATACAAGTGCGTAGAAAAAGAATTGCTCTTTTGTCATTCTAGGGCACTTAAATTAACGTGAGTGTTCATATGCAATAAAGACATCCGAAGATTAATGTAAGTGCGAGCAAGAAAATTTCTATCCCCTTTCTCACCTTGTGACGCTGCTTCACCTCCGATCTACCCCAATGTGGGGTGGTTCTTGACGGGAGGTAGGACAAAAACTTTACTAATGTTTAGGGCTCAAAGGGGGTGAGTAAAGAAATGTCCCTCATTGTTTTGGTTATCGTACCAATCGCGAGAGAACTCTTTACCCTATAGTCATGGAATCTTCTACACTCATCTCACGAGTGTATAGATGGGGAACTGTGTGTAGGATATGGTTTGTCATCATCCTGACATGCCTCATCCAGCATGCTCGGTCAATCTATGTCCTTCATTTGGTTGTCTATTCTAATAGTCTCCAATGGAATCGGTGATTTAAACAGACAAAATCATCATGCAAAATTCATTTGGAAAAGGCATGCAACATTTTAAATATGAAAGATTTTGTGCTCTCAAAGCAGATGGATGGTTTTTACTCAAAAAGCCTTATTAATAGCTTTAGGGATGTTTATTTAACAGAATTGTATTTACAAATATGTTAAATTTTGAACATGAAAGGAGTTATTCACAATTGGGTGTTGATGAATTGTCCCTATTGATTAGGGATATGATACATGAATGATCAGCTAAGGATTGGGGATCTAATCGGGCATCTTTGCTTTTGCCCCTGCAAAAAAGAAGATGTACAAGTAGCTCAATTAGTCTGGCCAAAATCAAATATGAGTTAAGGCCTGAAGATTTTTTGTCATTTGGTTTGGTGATTACTCAAGACGCCATTTCGCTTTGGAGAGCCTATCAGAGTTCGACATGTCTTTCCTTGAGTTGTTATCCGCATTTTTTACGGTCAAGTGATCCTGCAACAAATAAAAGGCATCACGTTAGTCAAAAGCTCTTTCAAGAATCAAATAACTTGGAAGCGATACAACATTGCCCTTCACCGGTTTGCAGATGTTTAAATAGACCTGAAGTATGAGGAGGATATGAAGTCCTGCAATTTTCACTCCATTAGATCACATGCTCTCTCATAATTTGCAGGCGTAAGAGAAGCAAAAAAATTTTATTATTTTTCTTTTCTTTTTTCTACCAAGCGGCTAACTGCCACGCCGGGGATTCGAACCTCCGACTTCGGACCGTTTTGCTTCTTCCTGAGCACCACTCGGCTAGAGGCGCCAACGGTGTCCGTAGGGTGCTTCTTTTTTCATTTAACCAACTCAGTTCCTGAACGACACGTCCTTTCATACCAAGTTAGGTAAATCGATATGGGTCACTTGATTTGCCCAAATTAACAATTAAGCTTGATTCTTGAATCCGGATGCTTCCTGTCAATAGGGAAAATACGTCAAAATTGGGTTCAGATAGAGGGAGTATTGGAAACGATACCCAATGTACCCTTCCTCAAAATTTATATTTGTTGACTCCTAGGGATATTTGAATGTCAATGACAGCCTTTTCATCTTGACACAGTTTGACGTCTCTTACGATTGGCCTTTCTCATTTGTGGCCATATATGCATGATTGCTAGTCGTTGATTCATCTTTAACGCCTTCCTTCTATGAAATTTCTCCTTCTGTCTTTAACTATATGACCATTAGCAGCATTGGGCAAAGTCATGTACTTCAAGCTTTTATGAAATCTGAGATAGACAATCAAAACTTCCAATTCTTTGATGGCAATTACATCTTGAGAGAGCATGTGTTTGGAGCATGAAGTGAGGTTTCTAGGCCCTAAGTCATCATTTGAAATAAGGGCTAGAGACTGCCTCAACTGTCTAGATTTTCTCCTGTTAAAAGTATTCAATTCAAAGGAAGAGAGGAAAAATTCTTTTTCTGCACTTCTTTGGCTTGTCAAAGCCGAAAATCCCATTGATGAAACCACATCATCTAGTTACTCGAGCACGTTGAGAAAAGAAGATGTTGCTTCGTCTTGAAAAGGAGTTGGATAGGAACGAGATGTAGTGCACAAAGCTCCTAGGGACGGCTTGATTTTAACCGTATGCATGTACCTATTACATCCTATCTTTCGTTTCCTATAAATAGAAGAGAGAGGACATCATTTCCAAAATTATATTCAGAGAATAAAACTTACCTTCTTTGAAGTGGGATGATCTTTTTTGTTTGCCCCACTGCCTCTTTGGAAGAGTGTCTTTAAGTTCGGCGAGTTCACATGATACACCAGCTTCAAATGCCTCCTGTCACACTAAGTCAAAGGGGATGGGAATGATCTTCTGAGACATAAAGTGAGTGAGTTAGAAAGACAAACATGATTAAATTTAATCATCTTGTTTTGACAAAAACTTTTGGTAATAAAATATTTTATGTTTTCAAAATATGTCTTTGGGGGAGAACAAGCATGAGGAAGCCTAGCCCTCAGTATTCTCCTTGGATGATATTTTCTTTTCATGGTTGGATAGCATCACCGGGTTAGTTTGGGATACCGCCTCATGCTCTCAAAATATTTTCAACTTTATTTAATAGATGGATTTACATTTTAGAAAAGTGTTTTCAAAAGTTAGTTCCTTAAGCGGAACTGATGTTGAGAATAAAACAAGCTAGACTTAAGAAAGATGTACAAGTTCCCATGTAGGAGAGTACGCAAGGAAATTAAAAAGGGTTTTACTTGAGCGGGCATGCACCCATTTCCCGACGGTCCTTCGTTGATGGCTCCCATGAAAATGTCTCCAAACATGGTGGTCATGTCATCTAGCCCTTCTTTCTTTGTTGCTAAGGGTGGTACTTCATTGTTTGAATAATACCCAGCCTCTTCCAGCCCTTGATAAATGTCAGCAGTATGTGCTTTGACATTTCTACTCTAATTGTCTTCAGAACTGAATACCGTGTTTACTTTGTTGGTGTGATCAGGGAGCAAATTGCTTTGGAATGAGAAAGGTTTAGTGTCTAACAGGCTCTGGATTCGACTCTTGAGGGTGAAACACTCATCAGTCGAGTGCCCCACTTCTCCCATGTGATAGTCACATTTTTTGGATGAGTCATAGCTGGAGAAGTTTTCGGCGTTTAGCCGCTTTGGCTCAGTCGAGAGGAGGTTCTTATTTCGGAGGATTGCTAAAACCTATGATGGAGATCCAATAAGTGAAGTGAACTGTCTCTTATTGCTGCAACGCTGGGACGGCGGACGGCTAGTGGTCTGTTGCTGTCCTGCACTTTATGAATTGTTGGAGGATGATTGTAGGTCGCATTGACATCTGCTAGGGGTTCTTTATCTTTTTTTCATACTGAACCTGCTCGTGGGTTCAAGTTCAATGAACCAACCATCCCTCAACCCTATCTCGATTTGCTCTCCTACTGGAATGAGTTGAGTAAACGATTCAACGATCGTGGTTACCATTCGATTGCGGTGCTCGTAGGGGAGGGTTTTGATAAACATCTTTCTCAACTCGAAATCGGTTGGTTCAGGAATGATTTGGGCAACCAGATTCCTCCATCTAATAGTATATTCTTTGAATGATTCGTGCTTTTTCTTTTCGGTACGCTCAAGATCCTCACGAGAAGGGGTAATGTCCATTATGAACTTATACTGCTTGAGGAATGCCACACTCACTTCGCTCTATGTTTCGAGAAGGTTCATGTTCTTCGTGATGTACCACCTCAAGGCAGGGCCTATTAGACTTGATTAGAACAACTGGATCATTAATGGTGCATTATTAACGTATTGGGTTGTTCGAAGCAAGTACATTTGCAAATGAGCTCTAGGGCAAGTCGTGCCATCGTACTTCTCAAACTCAGGCATTTTGAATTTTTCCAGCATTTTGATCTTCGAATAAATGGAGAGGTCCGTCAAAGTAGGATCTTGGAGGTCTTGCAATTGTTTCAGCCTCTCCTCAAGCTTTTCAAGGCATTTGTCATGCTCAATTTTGGACAAACTGTTTGGCTTAGCTTCCTCAATCGCGGTTTGGTGCGGATCATCCTCCAATTCGGGCATGTTATCGTCGATATCTCTATCTTGATCACCTCTTGTAGATGATTGTGGTAACAATACCTCGACTAAGGCCGAGGCTTTGAGAGTTGTTGAAGCACATTAAAGACTTGTTTCATTTCGCTTTCCATGACTACAACATGGCTTGGCACATTCTCTTTTGCCATTCTTGCTCTTGCTTTTGAATGAGTCTGGATCAACGAACGTTGACGTTCCATGATTACCTAGTCATGAATAAACAAACGTGTGTGAATACAAGGTGTAAATAGGGAGTCAGTCCATGATGACGACCTAATCCTACCATTTTGTTTGTTTATGAAAAGTTTGTACATGTAGAAGATTTCCTAAGCATAGATTGAAAAAAAGGCATGTTACATGTTTGCATGGACTAAAAAGATACTCAATTTGAAAGGCGAAGAAAGTATGAATTGCAACAATTTTAAAAAGACTTTTATCCCTTTTGAAGCAAATGAAAATTCTTGCGGAAAAGAACTTTGTAACATGCTTGAGAATAAAAACATCAATTGAAAGTAATTTCTTTTGCAAAAGTTTTTTTTTTTTTAACTTTATGACAGTTACTTCCAAATTTAAATGACTATGGTATTAAATCCTAGACTAATCATGGACCGCTCAATATATACAGGAAGGTAAGTAAATTGCAAAGTACACGAAAAAAACTTACATCACACGAGAAAATTGATGACAATCACATAGACATACGCATGATATGTGCGGCTCGATTTCTAACTAAAAAGGTTTGTTGAAATTAAAAAGGTATCCACCATTCGCAGTCTCGCATTAACAGCATACCCTCTTAATCTCAGCTAGAGAAAATCGAGGAAAAGAAAGGCAACCTCACAACGCAGTCTCGCGTTCGAAGCCATATCCTTCTTAACACCATCCTAAATATCCTATGGCGACCCAGGTCTAGCGGCCGGGTTCCGGCGGCCGGGCTGTGGGTGCCATGTGTAATGTTAAAATAATAAAGCATGCACAATAGTTTATAATCACAAGACATTTTATTTTAACGAAAATTGAAATAAACTTTTAAGCTACTAACCTGCATAAAGAAAAAGACAAAAACAAGTCAGTAAAATGCTTAAACAAGATAAAACGGCCTAGGTCCTCAAATTGCCCCTAGCGGAGTCGCCAAGCTGTCGCGACCTCTTTTTTTGGTGCCCAATTTGGGCGGGTGCCTTACGGAGGCTAATGGTTCGGCTATGTCTATTTTAGCCTTAACTCTCCCAAGTCCACAAATTCACGACTTTAATAGTCCAAGTTTTTAACCTGTAAGTCAATTTTAAAACGAAGTCACCACTAATCGGTTGGGGGTGGGTCGATTAGAAACCCAAGCGAAGTATCGGGAGAAATACTTCTCCTGCGCAACCAGAGAAATTAGGATCGGGGACTTAATTACACTAGTTAATCACTAATGCCCTTTCAGTACATAATCTTGTTTAAACTCTAAGGTTTTTTGGATTTTAAGGGATTTTCCATGCATTTGAGGAAAAACATTTTTGTCTTTTTCTCATTTTTTTAACATAAAAAGACATTTTTTTTGGATTTTTGATTTTCTGGAAATATAAATCATTTTTTCATTTTTTTTTTTTGACATTTTAGCCTTTTTGGAAAATATGAGATTTTTTTTTTTATTTTTAAAAAATAAATTATTTTTTTATTTTTTTAATTAAAATATTATAATATTAAAAAGGATACCCAGTGGATCCCTAGGTTGGGTCCGACCCAAGTGATTGACCCAAGACTCGGACGGGCCCGCAATGCGGCCCGGTCCGGATTTTAAAAAAAAACTTAAAAGCCCAAACCCATTTTGGCCCACTTCCGTGAAAATTTTAGCCCAACAGCAAACCAGCCCACGCGCACAACCTAGCCCAAGCGAAACCTTACCCGAGTGAGGAGCGCTCGACACGACTTCTGACCCGATGAGCGCCTCTCTCCACGCTCGTGTCTTCGCGGTGCTAACGGAAGGCTAGGACGGCGGATCGGCATCAACAACGGCGGCAATACAAAGGATAGCAGTGGTAGGAGGATGCGGCGTGGTAGCACGATGGCGGTGACGGTGGAGATGCAAAGGGGAATGGCAAATAGAGTGCGATCGAGGACTAGATCTCGTGGTGGCTTAAGGTGGCGAGGAGGGTTTCTAGCGGAAACAGCAATGGCCAAGCGAGGTTGATACCTGTCTATGGAGAGGGTAGGGCGCAGTGGCATTGCTAGTTGGTGAGACAACATCATTAATGGTGGAGGCGAATGCCCAGAGTGATAGACGCGACGAGGCAGCGACGGTTGCGACAAGGTAGCGACGGCGAATCCTCGACTTCTCAAATCTGGCACTTTTCCCTCTGATTCCTCTCTCACTCAACCTTCACACGCTTGGATCTCTCCCCCTCGGGCTCGCTTGCCGCCCGCCTCCCCCGAAGTCTCTCGGAGGGAGGTCGACCGAGCTCGCGACCCAATTCCTCTTGCATACTTGCTCTTTGATCTCCCCTGAAGCCTCTCAAGGGAAATCTCCGAGTTTGCTGTGTCCTTTGATGGAGGTGGTGCCTCGCTATTTATAGGCGAGAGGGTCCAATCGACAGAGAACCTTGGCTGCCGGTCTTTGGCTTGCCGACCGGTCCCCCTCAGCTGAACCGGCGTCCCATCTGAGCTCCTCCAACAAGGCGTGCTTGGCATTGAAGGCAACCAATAATGGTGCCTAAGATTTGTCTCTTCCGGCCGACATCGGCCTACCCTTCTCGACCGTAGGTTGTCTTGAGCGCGTCGTCATCGCTGCACGTGAACTACAGAGGTGGGGAAGGAAGGAGTGAGGAAGAAGAAGAAGGAAGAAGAGGGAGAGAGGGGGTTGGGCCGGGCCGTGCGAGCCCATGCGAAGAAAAAGGATGGGGTTGGGTTTGGAGGCCCAGCCCCAATGGCTGCTACTTTTGGTTTTACTTTATTTTTATTTATTTTTGTTGTTTTTTTTATTTGTTTTTTTATTCGAAAAAGAGGAAAAATAAATATTAAAAGAGACTAAGTATTAATTTTAAAAAAAACCTAATCAAAATTTAGGCGTCAATAGGTATTTCTATTGTTATAACGGCACCGCTATTTCTTGCGCTCTACGAAGCAATCGTTAGTAACTACATCTTCTAACCACTCTGAGATTATTACTTTATATAAAGCTGAAAGAGAGTGTGTTTGGTTAAAATCCGTTATAACGCATATTCATAATTCTTGTTGTTTAAAACGGTTACAAATTCTCCTACTATAAGTTATGAAGATAATGCTGCTTGTGTTGCACAAAGTTAATGGAGGATATATCAAAAGTGATAAGACCAAGCATATCTCACCGAAATTTTTCGATACTCATGAACTCTAAGAAAGTCAACAAATTGATGTTAAACAGATTTGATCCATAAATAATCTTGTAGATCTTTTTACCAAATCATTGCCAACATCAACTTTTGAGAAATTAATATATGGCATTGGTATGCGGCGAGTTCACAAGATGCTTAGCCCCAACAGTAGCTACATGGCTCAATTGAAATGAAGATATTATGAACTATGTATTGCAGCATTGAGATACGGTGAGTTCACAAGATGCAAAATTAATTAGCACCAGCAGTGGCTATATATGCATTGCACTACTTTTTCTTTTTGTCCGGTTTTTTCGCACAGGGTTTTTCCGGCTAAAGTTTTTAATGAGACAATTAATGCATCTATAAAAGGGAGAGATTATAACATTTGTGCTCTACACTCTTTTTCCCTTTTGTCTGGTTTTTGTCCCATTGGATTTTTCCGACTTAAGGTTTTTAATGAGACAGTATCATTCGATGCACATTTGTAATAAATACAATGAATATTCAAGGAGGAGTGTTATAAAATACATGAATGAATGAAATGCATTAATGAATATTCATTATATTCATCTTATTTAATGTATTTATTATGGTACATTTGTATCAAACGTTCTAAGTACATCTCCCTATACAATGAACGTTCATTTCCCCTATCCAATACATGTATCATTCGATACATTGATATTAATGATAAGTACATTATTGTTCTTCTATAAATAGGAGTTTAGTTTTGATGTACAACAATATAGAATACAACAACAGTCACACAACAGTGATATAACAGTGATATATTGGAAATAAAATTCTCTCCTCTGACTTTCTCTACAATCTATGATGTTTGATTTTCTCTACTCAATCTCTTTATTCTCTCTATTATATATTTGCAACACTATATTTTACAACATAAACTCTTTTTTGAGAAAATAATCCTATTTTAGGTCCTTAATTAGAATTTTTCATTAAAGTTAGAATTTGAGTACGAAATTATCTATAATGGCCCATCGAAAAGGCAACTTATATCTCATACCGATGTAAAGGACAGCAAAAGGAAAAGTAGTCTATTGGATCATCCAAAGTGATGACGAACTTCGTATTCATTAAAGGATCCGTGGATAGGATTTGTAAACATGTTTTAAAGACAGTGCAATAGAAATTTTCTAAATTATCCAAACTGTACACCCACTCTTTCTCATTCATTACGAGCGAACTCCACACACACACACAACACACAAAAAAAAGAGAGATAGAAAAATATAATTTGATCTGCAATATCTCTTAAAATTTTACTCCTGAAAACTTGATAGCTTTGCTGATAGTTATGGAACCTAACGGCTCAAACAAGTAAGTTTGAGCGCATGCGGATAATTCTCGCGCCACGAAATGCATGGTGGGTCGTGAATCAGGACTCATGCGCGTGCATGCCAATGCCGCCATGATGATGAATACCACTTTCTTGGCTCGTTGGCCAGTCGGAGGAGGAAGATGCAGATCGAGCACATCCTTCAACAGCAGATTTGGGTCCTTCGAGATTGTTGATGTTTTCATCATTGATAGAGAAGAGAGAAGATCCCCGGATGCTTCCCCATCATAATCTCTAACGCCACTACTCCAAAGCTATAAACGTCGCATTTGTTCGTTAATTGCATCGTAATTGCCAACTCTGTGTTTTCATGAAAGAACAATGGAATAATGTTTTGATCATAATGTCTAGATGTGCACAAATTCCAAATTTCTTTGATATTATTAATATGAACAACTTTTCCAAATCTATACTTGCTCTTCTAATGTCTTGTGAGAATTATTTGATAAATCAAAATTCAAGAAGTTAATGAGAGAAATTTAAACAATTCCAAGTAATATATATACGTAAAATGCATAGTTAGCTTTGGTCGTATGGCTTACCAGGAGCCATGTAGCCATAAGATCCGGCCATGGTGGTCCAATTCGATGAGCCTGAATTCAAGAGTCTCGCTATCCCAAAATCCGAGAGCGAGGTTCAAGGTCCGACTCAAGCAAGATGTTGTGCAACGTTATGTCCCGATGGACGATAGGCGGTGAGCAACTGTGATGCAAGTAGGCAATCGCATGAGCCACGCCTTGAACAATCTTCACCCTTGTACCCAATCTAGTTCAGCTACTCCTGTTCCTCCATACAAGATCTTTGCCAAACTGCCTCTCTCGACAAACTCATAGACCAAGTAAATGCAACCACTCTTGGAACAGAACCCGTGGAGCTTGATCACATTGCGGTGTCGGACCTCGGTCAACACGCGAATTTCATTCTCGAAACTCTGGCGGTTGACCGCTGGTATGTTACCGGATTCTGATGCGTTGAGCTTTTTGACGGCAACGATTTGGCCACTGGCCAATACGGCCTTGTAAATGCTCCCGAACCCGCCTTTTCCAATGCATTACTCTTCGCTGAAATCATTGGTGGCCTTGGTGATGTCACCAAATGTGAACTTCCCTAACCTTTCCCATATGATCTGCTCAAATTTCTCGTGCTCTTTAAGACGCTTGATCTCTTCCTCTTCGTCGAGAAGCTTTTTTTCGCCGCCGAATTGCCAGAATCACTGCAATTAGAGTTGCTAGAAGTAGTAAACAGCAAACGCCAACACTTACACCAACCAGAACTTTTTTCCTATAGTCGGTCGATTTACTACCTGTCACACATGGAGTTAATCCCATCACGTTTCCACACAAGCCCGGATTCCCAATAAAAGCACTTCCCAGTGCTTGTTGGAACAGGCAACCACTAGGAACCGCACCCGTCAGCTCGTTGTACGATAAGTCTATAGAGCTTAAACTCACCAAACCGGTGAGAGCAACTGGGATTGTACCCAAGAAGTTGTTATGGGAAAGATTGTGATTTTCCAGTTTAGTAAGCTTTGCTAATTTGGATGGAATTGATCCCGCTAATGAATTGTGGCTCAGGTCTAGGAGAATCTGTAGCGAGAACAATTTCCCAAGCTCCGGTGATACAACACCTGACAAATTGTTGTTGCTCAAGTTCAAGCTCAATAAATTCTCGCAATTCACTAGCTCGTCTGGTATGCTACCGCTCATTGCATTTTTCGACAAATCAAGATAATTTAGCTTCGATAAGTTTCCTAACGAAATGTGAATATTTCCGACCAAATGGTTGTTGCTCAAGTTCAAGTTAAGCAACTCCCCAGATTTCCCATCTCGTCGGGAATTTTCCCTGTCAATTCATTGTTGTGCAATGTCAGGACACGCAACTGAGACAATTTCCCAAGCTCTGGTGGGATGCGGCCGGTAATTTTGTTACCATCTATCTGCAAATTCGTGAGATTTTTACAATCTCCCCATTCTGCTGAGAGATTCCCAACAAATCGGTTGTTGCTGAGCCTTACAAAAGTCAGATTTGGATAAACTCCAAACACACTTGTAATATCTGCAGTGAACTGATTGCTGTCTAAACGGACTCTCGTTAGCCCCGAACAATTCCTCAAGCAGTTGGGCAGCGGCCCAGTAAAGTTATTCCCATTGACCGAGAGATATTGAAGAGCAAAGCCGCTGCATAATTCTGGCGGTAGTTCTCTGGAGAAGTTGTTGTCCGAAAAGCCAACATAGCCCAGAGAAGGGCTGTACTTGCCGAAATCACGTGGTATTCCTCCCGAGAAATTGTTCGTGAACAAAGAGATAGACTGTAAGTTAGCAAGGCGAGAGATGGTCTCGGGGACCTCTCCATAAAGCTGGTTCGTGTTGAGGTCAAGAGTGATTAACCGTGTGAGATTGCCGACCTCCGGCGGAATAGTCCCATTCAGGTTGTTGGAGAAAAGCTGGAGGATCTGCAGGTTGCTAAGGTTCCCCAATGTCAAAGGGATTTGGCCAGAGAGATTGTTCTGTGAGAGGTCTAACTTGAGCAGATTCTCGAGGCTCCCGATCCCAGTAGGGATTGAGCCAGAGAGTGAATTGCAGTACAAGTAGAGGTAATTGAGCTTGGTCAGGATTCCAATTTCTGGCGGAATTTTCCCGGAAAGAGAATTGTTCTGGAGCTGCAAAGAAATGAGTTCCGTCCAATTCGTGAAGAAATAAGGCGATAACTCACCAGACAGGTGATTATCCGAAGCTTCAAATTCTGACAATCTGACCAGATTGGACAGAGAGAGAGGCAGCTCCCCAGAGATCGAATTCTCAGCAAGGGCTAAGAAGGTGAGCTTAGAACAAAGACCGAGCTCGGAAGGGATTGAGGAGTTCAAGAGGTTTAGGTGCAAATCGAGCTGTTCAAGCTGCCTCAATTGACCAATGGAGCTAGGGATTGCCCCTTCAAAGGAATTGTTGTATATCTCTATCATCTGAAGCTGAGACAGCGATCCTATGTCTCCAGGTATAAGACCACTGAACGAATTGTTAACAATCCGGATCTCCTTCAACTGGGAAAGTTTTGATATGTTTGAGATCAGTCCCTGGAGCAAATTCGAAGTGAGGTTAAGGTATTCAAGGTTCACCAGGTTCACATACACAGCCTCAGGGATTTCACCGGTCAACATGTTTTGCGACAGGTCCAGATATGTCAGGTTCTGGCAATCAGCCACGAAGCCTGGAAATTTGCCATTGAGAAAATTGTAGAAGAGGCTCAGGTAAGTCACCGATGGAATGGTGGAGAATTTCGACCAGTCAGGAGATTCCAAGTAGTTTGATCCAAGATCCAAGTGGCACACCTTCTCGAGATTGCTGATCTGGTAAGGAAGAGTGCCATTGAGACTGTTATTCAAGAGGCTCAAGTACTGAATCTCTTCCAATTGGCCTATCTCGGGTGGTATGCCACCTTCGAAGAGATTGCTACCCAGGTCCAAGAACCTGAGCTTGGAGAGATTGCTGATAAAGGACGGTATCAGGCCCTCAAGATTGTTGTTGCTGATGTCAAAGCAGGTCAGGTTCGGGAAAGAAGTGAAGTTGAGTGCATGGAGTGTGCCACTGAGGCTTGAGCCTGAGAGGCTGATCTCTGAGACTGATCCGCCATTGTTGCAGGCAACACCAGTCCAGTTGCAGAGATGGGTGATGTTGGTGAGTGACCATGAGCTCAGAGAAGGTGGAGCAGGAGGG
This sequence comes from Eucalyptus caleyi, assembly GCA_014182885.2. Lineage (NCBI taxonomy): Eukaryota > Viridiplantae > Streptophyta > Magnoliopsida > Myrtales > Myrtaceae > Eucalyptus > Eucalyptus caleyi. The sequence goes on from CM024471.2 coordinate 14,522,010, forward strand.
GGAGAGAGTTCTTCCATTTGACAAGAGCTTGTGCCTCTGTGGCTGGTGATGGTGAGGCCTGAAATGGAAGCAAGAAAAGGAGACAGAGGAAGAGGAAGAGAGGGAGAGTTGCATTTGATTTTTTCATGCCTAGCAAGATGCTACTGGACTTCATGAGAGGTGAGCTTGTGCCTCTGGGGTTGGGGGTTGATAATCACTTAACGAGAGGTGAGTTGCATCCGGTGGCGTTTTGCCCATCCCTTTTAAGGTGGTGAGTATCACTGTGCATTTCCTTTTGTGCCGGATTTCATAAGTCTGATTTATCTGATTATTTTTTTATTCCGACGTGATCAATGGTACAAATGAATTTCCCCTTTTTTCAATTATATCCTCACTTTCAACTTTTCCAATTTGCTTTTTTTCTATTCAAATCTATTAGTCGATGGTTGAATTGATCAATGATCATTAGCCATGTTGGAAAAATATTATCTGATTCTGTGTAATATTATGATAAAATAGATAATCTTCTTGTAAAACCTGTAAAGAGGCTCTCCTATGGTACATTTAAATATACAGAAAATTCTCCAATTCACTTTTTCGCATTATTGCTAATTTGGTATTAAAGCCACTGTTGTATTTGTGAGCGACCATTGAGTTATGCAGTGCCATAGCAACGTTGCCACTGCCACACCAGTATCCATTCATTATCGAATCATCACCCTTGATTGCTGTTTAGTTAATCACATTGCTTGTTTTGAAAAATGAACAGCGTCATCAACTTGTTACCCTTAAACGAGTTAAACCCTGAAAATCCATTGCCAAATAGACTCGGGAAGCTGCCAATTACACCATCGCCTCCAAGTGCTTTTTCCGAAGTCATTAGTAGGATATTTTCGACAAGAGCCACCAAAACAGGCTCCCTCATCCTCTGACAAGTCCCACCCAGCAAAGAACGTCGCCAGAAGAGCCGTCACGCGCCCTCACGTGTCGTCCAAGTCCTTTGCGTGTGAGATCCACATGCCTGCGTGCCTCTCACGAGCACTAAACAAGTGACGTCATCCCCCGTGTCATTGCCAAATTTTAGCCAAGTCGTCTGCGACGTGTCTGCCACGTTAGCTTATGATTGTGGTCATGGACCGGCGTTGACCAAACCGATTTGCCTACTTTTCTAACCGGCTCAACCCCTGTCAGACTGATCTTTGGTGCTTCAAACCGGTAGCTAAGGCATTTCGACGTCCTAAATCTGCTTTTAGCCTTATTTTATCAATATCAGCTCTGCATGTATCGATTCTCTTCGAACTCATCATAAAATCTATTAGGTTTATAGAAGTATTTTGCATATAATGGAAAAATTGGACGTTACAATAACCATTTGGACCATTGGATCCAATTATATTTTATGGGCTTGTTGACACCAAAAATTTTTATTAATTTTTGCTAAATTAAAAATTAAAAAATGGCATATAATTTAGGAACATTTTTATTTTTATTTTTATTTTATTTTATTTTATTTTTATTAAACCGTCGGTAAAGGAAAGATTTTTCACATATTTTGTTCAAATTTTTCAAATATTTAGGAAATATACATTGGATGATGTATTTTGAGCGGAAAGGAAATTTTTTTGGTTGAAATATGGGAAAATGCAAAGAGAATATTGCACGAGCAAAATTGGAGATGAAATATGCAATAAGGATTCAATTTTTCACCATATAAAAGGTGTGAAGATGTAAGGAAAAGGGGGTCGGCAAAATTTGAGAGCAAAAGAGGTGAAGGGTTGATTTTTGTGGAGAATTTCGAAAAAAAGGCCAATGTCAAAAAGAGTGAAACGTGCAAAAAAAATATAAAATAAAATAAAGGGGGCCGGAACCCTAGCGCAATCGTTCGTCTTCCTTCCGCGGGAAGGGGGAGGGTGCCCCTGCCGACGCCGGCGCCGCGTGCTCGCACAGTTGCCGTCTCGCCCACCGCCGCGGCCGCGACCCAGCCGTGCCTCCGCGGCCGTCGATCGCTGCACCCACGCCGCCGCCGGACGCCGCATCACCACTCTGCAGACCCCGAGCCCACGTGCCTGCACCGACGCCGCCTCGCCTTTGAACTCGATCCGATTTCGCGCCGGTCCCGATCCTGTATCGCTGCACTCGCTCCGACGATCCGCGGCTTCCGTTTTCCCCCAGTGATTCGACGATTCCTGCTCCGCCCATGACGACGCCCGCCGGTCTCCCCGTGCCACCCGCGACGCCGTCCGCCGATTTCGCCACGTCGCCCCGACGCCGCCTCCGCCTCCGCCTCGTCTCTGCCCGCGCCCCAAGGTCTCCGCCCGAGCGTCGCACACCGATCCAGATCCAGATCCGAACCCCCCCCGACGCCGCTCCGACGCCCGCGACGCCTCTGACCAGCGACCCGAGCTCCTGTTCTGCAGGAACCTCCTCGTCGGAACCCTCGCCGAAGATCCCTCCTTCTCGCCGGTCGGCCACCAGCCTTTTTTCTTCTTTTTCTTTTTTAGAAAAAAAAAAAGAAAGAAAAAGAAAACAAAAGCAAAATTAGGTAATTTTACTTTATTTTTCTTTTCTTTTGTTTATTCATCTTTTGTTTTTGTTTTTATTATTATTATTGTAATTTCATTATTTCCTTTTTTAGTGTAATTATCCTTTTTATGTGAAATTGAAATTGCATGTTATGAAATTCGCCAAACTAGTGATTGTCAAATCCGATTTTCACGCTCAAAATCGACTCGCAATTACTTAAAAATCACCCAATCCGATCCCCGCCCAAATCCGATTTGTGATTTTTCGTGAAATTGCCAACCCAATCTAAATGCATGAATATGGTTTGTCAATTTAGATATAATATTGCTGATTTGTTGTTGTGTCATCTAAGGTAATTTTCTTTCAAAAAAATCAAAAATGTAGATTAGAATTAGGTTTATTTCTTATTTTAGGGTTTGCACATTTAGAATAGAAATTTTATCCTGAATTTTTAAAAATATATATTAAAAATAAAAAAATAAAAATCAAATCAATTAATTTAGGTTGCTATTTTTTTAATCTGGATTGCATGTTTAATTATTTGGTAATTATTAATTTTGAGAATTAAAAAAAAAAAAAAAAAAAACATCATGCATATGGACATATTTTGGACGTCATTGCATATTAGTGTAAAATTGCATTTAGTCTAATTTTAGATAATATTTTTTAATTTATTAATTTTAGGTATTTTCTTAGATATTGCACTTTAGAACTATTTGAATTAAGGTAAAATTTTAGTTTAAATTAGGGTTTGGTTTAGCCTAATTCCTAATACAAATTAAATAGAATCTTAATTTAGTTAGATAATTTCCACATTGAAAAAAAAAAAAAATGTCTTAGGGTGGATTCATTTTGTTTTCTAAAATAAATTGTCCCTTTTTAGGAATAGAAATATCAAATGCAAGTCATTTAGTTTTAGGCCCATTTAATTAGAAATCGCCTGTTAATAGAATTAGGTCATTTAGGTTGCACTTAATTATTGCATTTCTTTAGGATTTACTCTACTTATCTCAAATAGTTTGGATCATGTTGCATGTCATGTAATTTAGGTCATGTTGTCATGTCATATAAGATTATTAGCATGCATTGCATATAGATTAAGTTCCCATTAAACAAAGTGCAAAAAAAAAAAAAAAAAGAAATTGCGTGTTAATTAGAAATCATATCTAGGGTTATTGATGTGAATTATGATCTAATAACGCAGATGCTTTCGTTGTTACAAGGTAAGTCCCGTAATTTTATTCATTGCTTTATTTGGTGTTAAATTGGTGATTTGTGCACCCGTATGATCACCTCACATGTTAGGGAGATAATTAAAATCAATTCAAGCTGCTTGCTAAACATTTTTTTCAAAATAAAATAGAAAGGTATCGAAATGGCACTAGAGAAATCTAGCGTAACCAAGTCCATGTATCCATAGTCTTTAATTCGTAAGAGTAAAGTAAATCTCTCACTACTTTACTTAGGTTTCTAATCGACTCACCAAAAATAGATTATTAGTGACTCCCAATTAAAAAAATCAATTGCATGTTAAGAGCTTGAATTTAAAGTTGCGAACTGGTATGGGGCTTGAGAGAGCTGAGTTAAGTCCAGCTTAACAATCCATTAGCCAAACCCAGGTGGTTTAGAAAATTTGGTCGCGACGCTTGGCATCTCCATTGGGGACCTGTGTTAAAACACTTAGTGGACTTAGACCAATTTTTTTTTTTTCATTTAAAAAATATATTTTTTTTTTGCAGCGAAGATCCTAGGTACGTCCCTAACATTTAAAGTGTTAAATATTCTTACAAATGAGAGATATAAATGGAGTAGTCTTTGCTAACCCTTGTCTTTAAGGTTGGAGTTAGGGATGAATGTTTTAAATTCAAGTTATTGAAGTGTTGTGTGATTTAAATTGTTGTGCATGCTTTGCATTTAGCACTACATTATTGCACACACAACTTGCCGCCGGACTTGGGCCACATAGGATCATCTAGGATAGTATTGAGATGGATACTACTCCAACCACAAGCCCGCGATACGAGTCACCCATCTCAATCCCGAAATTTCATTCATGGTGCCAAGAGTACCTACCTCGGTTCACATGCTCGCGACCTGAGTCGGCTCTTTGGCCAAGCCGAAGTCATGAGGACCCGACATAGTCCACACGCTCGTGGCTAGTCCGATCATCCTTGTGGCTTCACTTTGTTAAGCCTTTTAGAGTAGAAGTCGAACCACTTATCATGCGCATGTCTATGTGATTGCCCCTCATTGGTAAAGTAAGTTCTCTAAATTTTCGCCTTTGCAATTTACTTACCTTGTCATATTATATTGTCGGTCAATGGCATTAGGATTGTCTTGAGTCTTGGTTAATATACAATGGGGATACCGAACATTCGAATTATTCTTCGTCAAAGCAAGAGCTTAGCACATGGTGGGACAAGTTAGACCAAGATGGTCGTCGATTCATAGAGCCGCACATTGGTCGACTATTTCCATTGCCGCGTATCAACATCCATGGTGGCCTCATCCAAGCACTTGCCCATTGTTGGTGTCCCAAGACTTCTACTTTCATCTTCGGCGGTAAGCATGAGCTCATGCCTACCTTGGAATAGTATAGCATTGCCATAGGAAAGTCTTTGAAAGCTGAGTTAATTAGTCCGCCTATCGGAATGGATCCCGTTGTGGCCTTATCTGATTTTTTGAGAATTGAAGAGGATAATATAAGAAAGGTTTTAAAGGTTCATCGTAATGCATGTCCTCTATCTTTTCTAAAAGAATGTTTTGAAACTGGGCCTTCATCTCAAATGCGAAGGGTTTTTCTTTTAGCCTTCTTTGGGTTTATAGTTTTTCCCTATTATAAGAATGCTATTAACCATTTGATGGCTCACTTAGTTAAACAAGTGTTGGAAGGAAAGAATTTTGTAAACACTGTTTTGACCGAAACTTTCCTTTCCCTCACTCGATTTAAAGGAGATGGTGATAAGACTTTCCATTCCTCTCCCTGAGCTTTTGCAAATTTAGTTTCTTTATCATATAAAAGGATTTGGTGGTCTAATGACTATACATGATGTTAATAACTCTAATCACCCCATTATGAGATTTGAGAATAAGCAAAAACATGCACCGGATTACTACAATTCTAGGTGGCTAGTTTTCATAAGAAAACCCACTTCCAAGAGTTTCCTATAGCATGCTATGTGGTTCCAAGTTCGTGTGGCGAGACTCACGTGTGGAGGTGTTGGCACAATCCCTCTATTGGGATTCACTGGAGCTTTGGAGTACTATCCGATTAGAGTGACTCGTCAGTATCAAGTCGTGCAAGAGCTTCCCTCAGCATTGCAAGCAAATCCTCTCCAAGTCAGCTTCGTTGATGGAAGCCGAGACCATGAAGATTCCATTCTCACGATCAAATCAATGTAGGACATGTGCCATCCACGAAAACTCAAGTGGCCTGAGGAGGAGATGAAGGGTAAAGAAAGGAAGTATTATGCCTCAACTAAGTATATTCAACAACATAAGATTCCAGAAGAGCTACTTCCGAGGATACCAAAGGCGCCGCTAAAGATCACCAACCGAGCCGAGAATAAACGCCTCAAAAGGGTTGCTGAGAAAGCTCAAGAGGAGAATAAACGATTGTGCCAAATGGTGTCCTGAGTGTATATTGGTCAAGTTAGATGAAGTGCTTGAATCAATCTCATTATTTTCATTTCTAGATTAATGTTTAGGAAGTCGAGTCTTTTACTTTCCTAGTTTATTTGTTTAGGGCATCTCAAATTTCTATTTTGCTAGGCTTGTCAAAAACTCTATTAATGAATAAAGGCTCTAGACCATTGCCATGGGTCGGCATTTTTCATATGAGATACTTATTTTTGTTCATTTCTTTCAATTAAGTGGTAACGGATCCTCCACGCTCGCCCATTATCACGCGATTAAGAGCAAGAATGGCCGAACAAACTGAAATGCGTGACCGTATCTCCTCTATGGAAGGACAACTCCGACAATTAGCTGCCTCTATGGAGCTTATAACGACTCAAATCAAATCCCTCCAAGTCAATCTGGCTCTTGCACCCGTTCTCCCCCAAATTGTTGTCCCGGCGGTGCAAATAAGACCTAGTTGAGTGATGACGACATGCCTAGTTTAGAAGACGACCCATTCCCAATCAATGTGGAAAAGGGTAAGCTGGTTAACATCCCCAAGATGGAGCCGGATGAACGCTTCACGAAGCTCGAAGAAAAAGTGAAACAACCTGCTAGAGTCACAGAGCTCACTCCCCTTCGACTTGTCGGTTTACGAAATGGTCAAGATGCCAAAGAAGTTTAAAATGCCGGAATTTGAAAAATACAATGGTACTTCCTACCCAAAATCTCATTTGCAAATGCACCACGTACGGATAGCCCAGTATGTCAAGAATGAGCCCGTCATGATCCAATCATTTCACGCAAGTTTGGCCGAATTCGCACTAAACTGGTATGTGATGAAGAATGTGAACCTTCTTGAGACCTGGAATGAGGTGGCTGATGCATTCCTCAAGCAGTACAAGTTCAACATGGACATCGCTCCTTCCCGAGAAGATCTTGAGAGGATGGAGAAAAAGAGGAGCAAGTCGTTCAAGGAGTATGCTGTGAGATGGCGAAATCTAGCTGCTCAAATCACTCTGAGCCTACTGACAAGGAGTTAATGAAGTTGTTCGTGAAGACCCTCCCGTCTCAATTCTGTAACCGGATGGCAAGCACGTATGTTGAGAGTTTCAATCAGCTGATTCCTGTGGGTGAACAAACCGAGATGGGGATAAGGGAGGGATAGTTTGCTGAGCCGTCAAGTAAAAGATTCTCTGCTAAGAAGGAAAAAGAAGCCGTCGTGGATGTGAATGTCACTTATAGCCAAGAAAGTTCCAATTGTGCCCCAATGAATGCAAGGCAACAACAAACTGCTTGTCGTTAGTCATTTGCCCAAGCAAGAAGGCAATTTACCCTCCTCCTTGGATCTCCATCCCAAGTGTTGGCAATTCTCCCTAAGAAAGGTTTGCTTTCTAGTGAACCAAAGAGCCCTAACCGTGAAAACATGTGCAGCTACGACCTAACAAAGAAATGTGACTACCATAGTGGTGAGCCCAGGGGCATTCGACCGATGAATGTTTCGCCCTCAAACACAAGATCCAAAACCTCCTAGACACGAAGGTATTTTTGTTCCAAACCGCTCGCCCGAACATCCAAAAAAATCCACTACCGAGCATGAGGGTGAAACATTCATCAGTCGAATGCCCCATTTTAGAATAGAAATTTTATCCTAAATTTTTAAAAAATATATAAAACTCAAAAATTAAAAAAATCAAATCAATTAATTTAGGTTGCTAGTTTTTTTTTTTTAATCTGGATTGCATGTTTAATTATTTGGTAATTATTAATTTCAATAATTAAAAAAATAAAAGGAAAAAAAAAAAAACATCATGCATATGGACATATTTTGCATGTCATTGCATATTAGTGTAAAATTGCATTTAGTCTAATTTTAGATAATATTTTTAATTTATTAATTTTAGGTATTTTCGTAGATAGATTGCACTTTAGAACTATTTGAATTAAGGTAAAATTTTAGTTTAAATTAGGGTTTGGTTTAGCCTAATTCCTAATACAAATTAAATAGAATCTTAATTTAGTTAGATAATTTTCACATTTTTAAAAATAATAAATAATAAATTGTCTTAGAGTGGATTCATTTTGTTTTCTAAAATAAATTGTCCCTTTTAGGAATAGAAATATCAAATTCACGTCATTTAGTTTTTAGGCCCATTTAATTAGAAATCGTCCGTTAATAGAATTAGGTCATTTAGGTTGCACTTAATTATTGCATTTCTTTAGGATTTACTCAACTTATCTCAAATAGTTTAGATCATGTTGCATTGTCATGTAATTTAGGTCATGTTGCCATGTCATATTAGATTATTAGCATGCATTGCATATAGATTAAGTTCCCATTAAACAAAGTGAAAACAAAAAAGAGAAATTGCGTGTTAAGAACGAAGTCGAGTCTAGCTTTTTGAGGATGTATGCCATATTCTGTCAAAAAACTCGGTGAGTATCTACAAAATTAATTTTCAAGCATGCTTATTTGATATAGGGGAAAAAAACTTGCTAGTCATGTATTGACACTATATGAGTTGTTTATCAGGGAACTGGAAAAGTCAAAGCCATAGTCTTGCAATCTGGGGACCATAGAACAATGCACTTGAATGGAGAGTCATTCACAAACATGAATAACTTAAGATTGCTTGATATTCGTGCCATCCACCTCTCTCCTGGGTTTAAGCACCTTTCAAATGAACTATGCCTACTAAGATGGGACAACTGCAGCCTTAAATTATTTCCGCCAAGTTTTCTTCCAAAGAACCTTGTCGAACTCCACATGCAGGATAGCCTCCTTCGCAGCATCTGGAGAGGGGAAAAGGTTGGAATTAGTACTCATGCATGGGTATGCTTCATTAGACGCTTTATTATGTTTAACAAGCTAATAAAATTGTTCAACCAATTTTTTCTAGATGCAGGTCTTAGAGAAGCTGAAAGTTATCAACCTCAATGGTTCCAAATTATTCGTGGAGACTCCAAACTTCATATATGTCCCAAATTTAGAGAGGCTAATTCTCAAAGGTTGCAAAGCATTATCTCATGTTCATCCTTCAATTGGAAATCTAGAAAGACTTGATCTACTTGACATGGCTGACTGTGAAAACCTCACGGGACTTCCAGATAGTGTAGGTAATCTAAAACTTCTCAGAGTTCTTAATCTGTCTGGATGTTCAAATCTTGAAGAACTGCCTGAGAGCATCGGGGGCTTAGAGTGCTTAGAGGAGCTTGATATTAGTGAAAGTGCCATAACACACCTCCCATCCAACTTGGCATTCTTACACAATCTGAAAAAATTACGCTTTCAGGTTAGTAAAAGGAGGCCACAAAATTTTTGGAGGACATTGATGTGTCCACTGAGAAGAATTCTGAACTCTAGGCGTTCGCGGTTGCCTTCATTTTCAGGGCTGTCCTCTTTGATAGAATTGGATTTGAGTGGCTGCAGTCTTCTGGAAGGAGAAATTCCCAGTGATATTGACTACTTACCCTCCTTGAGGTCTTTAGACCTAGCCAAAAATAGTTTTACCACAATAACTGCAAGCATCGAACATATCTCTAGCCTGGAACTTCTCATATTAAATCATTGCAAAAATCTTGAAGTGTTACCAAGACTTCCAGAAAGCATAGTGGCTGTGGTGGCAGAGAAGTGCCTCAAATTGGAAAGGATATCAAACCCATTCATTATATGCACAGTACCTAACTCAGGGTTTTGTTTCATTAATTGCTCCTGTTTGCTTCCACAAGATCTTGATTTAACTTTGCAGCAAAAGTACTCCTTATCGTTGCTTCGTTACATCATTTGCTGCTCCTTGAGAATAATTCCAAGAACTTATGTGGTGTCTCCATGTCTGCAATGTGAAATACCTGAGTGGTTTAGCTACCAAGCAGTTGGACCTTTGTTGAGCATAGAAATACCCCCTATTTGGCATGATAATAGCTTGAGAGGATTTGCCATAAGTGCATCTTTTAAACGAATCAACTGCAACTCCTGTCAGGATCTGGAAAATGACCATTTCATTTTCTGTTGGTTCTATGCTGATGGAAATCGGCTAGGTCCCTTATTTAAGTTTCCCATCAGATTTGTCGATTCAGGCTGCCTTTGGCTAGGTTATGTGTCGGGTACTCAATTTCCACGTGATACAAATTGGGAGACAATGTCAAACCACATTGTCGTTTCATTTTTTATCACCAACCCTGGGTTAAAGGTAGAAAAGTGTGGTGTTCATCTGGTTTACGAGCAGCATCCAAGAAAGTTTGATGATATTTTGGTCTGGTGGTCTAGTTTATCGCCCAGGGATTGGGATAGAATCTACCATAAGTTTCAACCCCGAAGGGAGGTCAATAGTGTCTTCAAATATTCCATTGATCCCGACCTGTACAAAGTGAATGAAGGTGTAATGAGTTGTGGGATCTTTGAGTTTCAGATCCACCCGTACATTGGAAGATAGTTTCTAAATTTTCTTTGGCATCCTTCGAGACTTCAACTAGAGTATGTTCGTGATTTCAATGGAAGGTAATCACCACTAGATTTGATCAATTGTCGGGGCTTGGGATAGACCTTTCAAACTCATGTTAATCCTAACCTAAAAATCTAGAATATCACCACCGGCACCAACATCTCCAAAATAATTAGGGGAATAAATTTTGCTGGATTTTGTGTTTTGCTTTCTCACCGTAACAAAATCTTTCTTACAGGTTCTCGAAGAATCGTCAAAAGTGGTCAGCGTTTGTTAATTTCAATAAGAAACTTTGACATGCACCGTAAGTGGATTTTTTCATTTTCGAGAAACTTATGTCATACTTTAATACTATAGCATATATTTTGATCAAATGCTAATTTCACTTTTTTAACTTCTTGGACCAATTCATGATTTTCAATTTTCCTACTGATTATATTTTACTTTAACTATTTTCTCTGAAATTACAGTTCCAAATACAAATTGTAATGTATTGCTAATCTATAATTAGAGTTTTAGGCCTAACTAAAACCAAAACCCTCTCCATGTATTTGAGTCAATGGAATGACTCCCACAGTCTCTTTTCTGGCTGGCAACTCCATTTAGAGTTTTTGTCGACAAGTGTCGGTAAATCTTATGGATTATTAAATCATTGCACATCATTAATTTTTCTTTTATCAGGTGAGGCCACACCTGTACGTTTTTTTTTCCAAGGGTAGGAAAATCTAGACATGACAAGTTCTTCCATCTCTTTCTTTGACTTTTATATTTACCTTTTTTTTTTCCTTTGCATAATCATCATGGAGGGACGATATGAGAATTTCGATCCCGCATTGGACAGAGACTAATAAACGCGTTCCGCATGTGCGCGCGAGCGCGAGTCATTACGATCCTTCTCGTCGTCCCTCCCGATGAGGTCAAATCCGGGCTAGGCTGTTACCGAGGAGGAGGAGGAGGAGAGAAATCATGGGATCGGCGGGGATTACTAGCGAAGTCAAGATTGTTCTGCTCGATGGATGATGGGATTTCACCTCCACCCACGTGGCAAAGAGTCCCAAGTGGGAGTTATCAACGGAGTTTTTTTTTTTTTTTTTTTTTTTTTTTTTTTTTTTGTCAGTCCTACTCTATTCCTACTCTACACTCACTCGCAGACTTATGCCCTGCCGCTTGCAGGGCGTGGGAGTCGCAACCCACTCTCGAAACTTACGCGTCCCTATCCCCCATCCCCCCTGAGAAGGTGGGGATTTGAACCCCTCACCTCCCCCTTCCTTATTGGAAGGGTGGCCACTGGGGCGAACCCCCAGTGGTTATCAACGGGAGTTGAGGTAGAAGATTCCTTGGACAATTGCTAGGTAATGGCGGGTGGGACCCGGACATGATTGAATTAAAAAAGACACCATTAAAAGCAAAGAGACGGAAAAGAAAATACGAAATTACATATATATGTTTTTTTTATTAACGGTCGCGCCCGTCGTCCTAGTTCAGATAACTAGGACAATGTTCAATACTTAGCCATTAAAATAATAATGTCCATACATCTATGATCTCATTTACATAAAGAGCAAATTTCTGATTTCGAGCAATTCAGTACAGCGCCTTCTTCAGCATAGGAGACTTGACAACCGTGAAAATGGGGGCGACGCAGTCACGTAAAGATATAAACCTCGTCATATCCCTTCCTATGGTCATACAATTTAACACTTCAGTCATTAAATCACAAAATTCATGTGCAAAACTAAAGAAGAAATGCACTGAATTGATAGCACCAGAGCTTACCCTACTTTCCCACAATACGTGGGACTGTAATTATATATCAGATTGTCAAGCACTTTCCGAGCGGACGCCCGGTTTACGGACTTCCTAGCCTCACCACAGGATAACAAGTTCGAATTATAAGTGTTTTCCCTTCAAACTGAGTGGAAAGCAAACACTAAACCACAAGCACAGTTCATGTAACCATAATTGTGTATGATGCAAGATATTTAAGAACTTTGACATGGAAATTTCAAACGCAACTTGCTTTGCAGCATGAAATTACTCCACAAATTCTGAACTGACAAAGAAGTTTGCTACATGCTGTGTAGCTTGAATGGCATCATCTGAGTGTGGTATCATGGACAAACCCCATTCAAAAGCATTTTTCTGCACAATATCAAGAAAGCCATATAAGTTACCTCAAGGCAGTAAGTCTAAACATACTTCACAGATATGAAGAGGTGGAAAATATAATCCCAAGAACAATCACTGATTTAGCTCCCTAAGATATTTACGTAAATGAATCGTGTTTAAGTCAAAAACAATTTTTTTTTTTTTTTTAAAAGGATCATGTCCTCTATAACATGATAAACTCAAATTGCCTAGTCTCCAAATTTTGCCTAACCAGTTCTGCGAGACTCAGGCAAGTTGCGCCACAAGCTCTTCACTAAAGAAATCAAAAACCACAAAATCAGGAGGCATCGCAAGAAACTAGTATTGAACAATATGCATTAGAATCTGCAACAACAAGAAGTCAATTTCCTCAAAATGCCCAGAAAGGAAAAGATTGAATTCATAGTCCATGATCGTGTGCTCAGCAGGAAGGCAATGAATTTAATATGGATCATCTTGGATAAAGCTAAAAACTGCTAGACCAGAGCCCAAATCTTTAAATTCGGAAATTCGCCTATCCCGATTTTTGGGTAACTTATTTCTTATGATGCTGCATTAGGCAGTGTCAGAACCCCATAGAAGGTGCATGTTTCATTTGGCACCAACACAGCATTATCATCATGCAGTCAAATTGTCGTGCAAATTATTGTTCCTTTGAGCTAACTTGGTAGAAGAGTTTATCAGGAATTTTGAATGGCAACAAACTACAAAAGGGTCAACGTAGTTATATTTGCAATATAACAAATTAAAGTCTGGCATATTTTGATGGATCACCTACCTGAATAGGCTTAATACGCATCCAATAGTGAGATGATCGGTATGAAAACTACCACATGAAGCAATGTGCCTTTCCTAATCAAATGAGATTGGTGTTGAACAAGAAGAAAAGCAGGAAACTAACTATTACCTCTGGATGCCATTGGAAAGCAGTTACAGGGTAACTGTGTGCTTGGACTGTGGAGACATAGACCTGGTAATAGAGTTCCTCAAAGAACTTAATGTTATTCTCACAAATAACCGAAATAAGCAGTAACACAAAATATTTTGTTCACTGCAATATATCACTTCAGACATGAAGTAAGAGGTAGCTGGTTATATTCAACCTTGTTGTCTCCATCTGTGCTGGTTGTCAAGACCTTAAAGAAATTCGTTAAGTCAGTGTTCTGCGTCAGTCTTTCTGGCGAGATGCCATACTGCAACACAAATGAATATTTGGATTAGAAAAGAGGATTGCATACATAAAAAATAGGTAAGATAACTGAGATTTAAGTCTTAATTAAAATAGACTGGTCCCAATCATATTTGTGAAATAAATAATATAACATAACACACAACGGGGAAAAAAAATTCCTGGGCCAGTATAAAGAAAACTTCAGAAAGAAGCATATCATTAGCCTTTTTAGCCATTTTTAGCTTTAAAAAAAACCTACCGGGCTCATATGAAAAACTCACAGGATGTTAGTCTACAAAAAGAAGCAAAACAATGCATTAAAGTTGCATGACTTTTCTCTCCTCTTTTAACTTTTCCAGGATCTAACTGGTCTATCTAGACACCATTCTTTAGCAGTAATGGTCGTGTTACATGCAACAGATGGCTTATATCAAAATAAGAATGTAGTCCCTGCGATGATAACACTCTACTGGAACAAAGAGGTACATGAGAGAAAACAAAAGGAAGAGGAAACGGGGGAACCAAACAAATTTCAATTAGTATTCTCAATTAAAACCAGCAGGCTACTAAACTCCCATGATGAATTTGCATGACAAGGCAATCTGTACTCAACTTAAGCAAATCTGGCAGAAATCTGCAAAACAGTGGATAAATGGAAATTAGAACTGCATCTATGGGTGATTAAGCATGACTATATCAAGCAACAGACACCTTATACAAAGCAACCACGCATCTTCTACTACAATAACCACTTTTGGTATACCTGCACAATCATCCGTAATAATTTGATGTAATCCACATTTCTCTTTCCAGCAATATTTTGATTCCACGGCTACATGATCAGCATCATATACTAAAGTACATAAATCCAAATAGATATTCTCACAGAGTAAAAGAAGCCATTTGGAAGCATAAAGATATCCTGCTTGCTGTCAATTCAAAAAGAATACAGCTTTATCTGTCTTTATATGCGTTAGTACTTAAAAGTTGACAGTGAAAGCTTACTAGGGTCAACCATACCTTAGAAATACCGTTCCTTCAATGTTTGCGTTTCTCATAAATTGTAGAGTGGATGCTTCATTGGCAGCATTAAATTCCTCGAGAATGCTTTTGTCCTGTCATTAGGGAACTGTCAAATTATTATGAAGAGAGCTTTCCACTTTCCTCTCTATACTATAAACTCCACTTTCTGTAATTCATTCAGTTGATAAATTCCATTTGACATTAGTGAAACAACTTAAACCTTGAGAGATGATTTGCATCACAATTGGTTTGATGTCAAATAACCGCCATGCTCGTCAAGTTTAAAGCAATGGCAATCTCAACCTTGCAGTGACGACTTCTGCTTTTAAGTTTTGTGCCAATAGAGGCCATAGATTTATGCTGATGATAATAAATCAAGTGTGCTAAGTCAAGCCATGGGAAGACAAGTTTTATTTCTGGCACAATACCTCACAAAAGATAAAAAGTAAAAAGAATTTTTTTTTGTTTAAAGAACAGACCATGTAAAGAGACTCTTGCATTAGAAAAGAGAAAATATGCAACCAAAAGGACTGAAAGCATTGATAGACTGTTTAAAACGGTGACAAGGGACAGAGTTACCTTGCTGATTATCATTGTCAATAGTTCAAAGCCCAAACGGATGGCATACAATGGGAAGTGGTCAGCAGCATCATTCTTCGCCAGAACTTTCTGCAAACGACAGGCAAAGAGTACATCTAAAAGTTGCAAAGCAAAAATGTACAGGACACTCATTGAAAGCATATAAAAACAAACTATTCTCTCCCAAGGCAGTGAGAACGCTTGTGTGTCTTGAAGCAAGAGAATAAAAAGTTTTTGAATGAAAATCAGCACATTATTCTACGAAAACTAACTATAGACAAATTCAATTGAATGAAAACAGTCAATACAAGATTGTTGAAGCTCTGCCTCCAACCAATAAATAGAAAACATCTTCTTAGAAATATTTAGGGGTATCAATCATAGCAGTACCTTGAAAATTGCCTTCACAGTCTCATAATACAATCCGGTTTTAGCCTACCCTCCAGTAAAGAGCACTCCATTGACCATGTTGAGCTTCTGCATTTCGACCAAATATCAGCATTTAGAAATGGAAAACAAAGTGGTTGTTGTCTAAGAATAATCAAGGGCATAAAATCTATACGAACATAACTCGAATGAAACCACACTCCCCCAACATTATACCCATCACTCATGTAAAACTCCCCAAAGAGGGTATGTAGAGCATTAACTCCTCTAATCCACACATGCGAGAGAGGATGCATGTGTTGCTTGCACGCCATGAAGAAACGCGATTTGTCTCTGACGACCACTTTTTGACCATTAAGAAATGGAGCATGCTAAATCCCCCCTCTTTTACAACAATCCTCACCGAGCTAGGCATAGATAATACAACTAATCCATCCCAAACATCATTTTGTCATAGTCATAACAATCTAGTGATCTCTCCTCGTAAAGTTACGTTTAGATCCATGTTTTCGTGGACGGCTTTACTTGGAGTTGCAAAGGAAGTGTGTTATGCTTTACTCTCTAATTTTACAAGCAAGAGGTGTAAGATTTTCAAGGATTGCGAGGTAATTAAGCCCATGCCTGCCCACAGCCCAAAAATCTCCAGTAGCATCTAATGCCATGGATCCAGTATGATGATCAATCTTAGGTGATATACTCCTTGTTGAGACAACCACCATTCCTTTCAGTCAAGCTCAAAGCAGATACTCTAGTTCCACTGATTTGACTCAACCAAAAAGAATGCCAGACTTGGGTGTTGCTAATAGCTAACTGTGGCATGTCTCTCAATGGCATGTTTTCTGTACTTAATGTGGCGTGAGAAGTCAGAAAAGAATAAGGAGACCTGGGGCTTGGTTTAAAAGATGCAGATTGGTCAAATTGAGTGAGGAAAAATATTCAGATAACCTCCTTTAATTAGACAAGCTCTAAAGGCTTTAAGGATGAGGGAAAAGCAGATTGGGAGGAGCCATCAATCAAGCTTCCATCTTTGCCTAATTGTGACAGAAAGAAATGGTACTCTAACTGCGTAAGATATTTACGAATCAGTCTAGCTAAGCTCTCCATAAGCAGGTATAAACCTAAACTATACTAGTGTGAGCTTCTACCTGAAGAAAGGTCATGTAAAAAAATATTGCAGAACAAAAACAACTCAAAGAAGAAGAACAAACCTGCTTGTGGTGTCGGCAGCTCCGTCATCATTAGATTTGCCAACCGCAGTACAGTTTGCTTTCTTCAATTCTTCCTCACCCTCCCAGCCCACTTTGGTTACTGCAAAGAAAATGCACTCAAGAACATGTAGAAGTAAACCTGACCCCTTACTGATGGATAACATACAAAAACTCATGATGTGCAGGTAATGCCTATTTGCCTTGGAAGTGGTTCTTGTGGTGTGATTGAGTTTGTAACATAGAATTGACTCATGTATCTCCTTCAGATAAACAAATTAACTTACGCCGAAAAAAAGGAAAGTATATAATGCCTATCAACGGGAACGGATGTAGAAATTTCTCTGTAGTGGGGGCAAACTATGTACGTGTGCTTTAATTAAGCTTGTTGATAATGCCTAAAGTTCTTGTGTGCTCATGTTACTAGACAAATTACTACAGGATCAACTATCAAGTATAGGTGTACAACAACTAACCATCTAGCAGCGTTAAGCTTTCCAAAGATGTGGGGTCAAACCCAGATATTTGTCCAAAAAAAAAAAATTATTGTTTTAAGCAAAACCTTCACAAACTTAATGGGGTCGCAACCAAGAAAATCCTTATAAACTACAACTATCATGATACATTTTTCAAAACGTGAGCAGAGGCAATTGCCGCCACTTTCTATTGAGTAATCCGTCCCCTTCCTATCAAGCCCCAACATATTTACAGAAAAATAGCACGCTAAGTACACATGTCATCCATAAATAAGCATCAAGTTACCTTCTCTCCCATGCTCATCGATTCTAGTCTTCAAAACCTTTCACTTCTTCAGTGAGGTTGATGCAGGATTCGTCACTTTATCATTTACATCCTTGGAGGAACCATGATTTTGGCCCTTCAAAGAGCACTTCCCATCTAGGCCTCAATCCTAATCCAATTTTCCCGCCATTTTCTGTGTGGGGGCGCCCGGCATCTATTTGGGCCGGGGGCTTTTATAGTGCGCTTTTAAGCATTAATAAAATAAAATAAAAAACAGATAATTGAAAAATCAGATCCTCAGCTTCTTCATGCCGAGCATCCGCATGAAAATAAAGTGACTGGTCTCATCTCTGCTTTGACTCCGTACTCAGCTGTTCCCTGTTGTTAATTGTTGTGGGTATTTCACCGTTTCTTAGCTCCAGATGTAAACTGCCAGTTGCTTTGATTATCTCTTTTTCTACTTCTTTTTAATCTTTTTCCAACATTTTGCAAATTAATTGGATAGCTTTGTGGGTCGCTCATTTTATAACTTTCAATGAATCATCTGAATGGGAAAAAAAAAGAAAGCAATCATCTGAATATTGAGATATTTGAATGCCATAGTTTGAAAAAGTTCTTGTTGACGCCTAAAATTTCCTTTCAATTAATTAGGTTTTACTTTATTTTATTTTATATTTTATCTTTTCGGAATAATGAACGAAAAAACAGAAAAAAACAAGAAAAACAGAAAAAACAGAAAAAAGCCCCTCCTCTGGGCCTCCTCGGCCCATTTCTGCCTCAGCCCAGCCCCTTCTCCCTTGTCTTCTTCTTCCTGCTGTCGTCTTCTCCAAACGAATAAGCAGCACGCGCCGAAGAAGAGGACACGTGTGACGCCGAAGCAGAAGGGAGGAACAGTAGCGCACGTGGAGCAGGTGGGCAGCTGGCGTCGGATGGGGACGTGCGTGGAGCAGCTGGTGCCGAATGGGACATCGGTTTGGCCGTCGGGGGTTCAGTCGACAAGCCAAAGACCAGCGGCCGAGCCCCTCCATCAACCGGATCCCCTCGCCTATAAAAGGGGACCACTTTCGTCGAAGAACGGGAGAGCGAGCTCCGAGATCTTTCCACTGAGAGACTTCGGGGGAGGAATCGAGAGCGAGCGAGAGAGAAATCGGGCTGCGAGCTCGGCCGACCTCCCACTGAGAAACTTCGGGGGAGGCCGCCGGCGAGCGAGTCCGAAGAGGTCAGATTTGGCCGGTGGAGGCTCGGATTTGGCCAGAGTGAAAGAGAAGTGAGGTCGGAGGAGGTGCGGGGGTTCTAAATTCGCGAAGAGGGGCGGAAGAAGGTCCCACCCTCCGACGCCGCTATTGTGCCAAATCCCGCCGTGCCGCCGAGCGCCTCCGCCGCTGCTGCCTTCGATCTGGCATTGTTGCCGTCGCCGTCCCCGCTCGAGAGAAGGTAAAAAGCGTCGCCGTTACCGTTGCCATTTTTCGTAACCGTTTTCCGTTGACCTAGCTGTCGTCACCGTCGCCGTTGTCGCCTTCGTCGTCGCCGCCGTAGTCGCCGTCGCCGCCAAGCACCTCGTTTTCCCCCCCCCTCGGCGCCGCGGATTCGCAAACCCTAGGGTTTGCGATTTTCCGAGTCATCGAATCGGATCCGGGTCTCGGAATCGGGTAGGGTTTCGCGAGATCTAGGGGCGGCGGGAGTCGGGTCGCGAGCCGGAGCCGGGTCAGGTAGGGTTTCCGCTGGGAGCCGGGTCGTGGAGCGGGTTGTCGGGTCGGGTCGGGCGCCCCCAAACGCCTGGCCACGACGTCGTTTCGTTTAAAGTAAAAAAAAAAGAAAAAGAAAAAGAAAAAAAAAATCCGAGTCGGGCTCGTCCGCGTTCGGGTTGCCGGCTCAGTCGGACCCAACCCGTGGATCCGACCCGGTAAGTTTTTATAATATTTTTAAATAAATAATAAATAATAAATAATATATTTAAAAAAAATAATAATTTATTTTCGAAAAAATATTAAAAATGTTTTAATTTCCAGAAAATCGAAAAATATTTTAAAAAATGTTGAAAAATGTTTTATTTTCTAAAAAAATCGAGAAAATCAAAAATAATTTATTTTCCAAAATAATTTGAAAAATATAAAAAAATATCTTATTTTCCAAAAAAAATATTCCATATTTTCCAAAAATGCCAAAAATCCAAAAAAGCCGAAAATTCATGAAAAGAAAAAAATCAGAAAAAACCAAAAATACATGTATTTTTCCAAAAATACCAAAAAAAAAAATCCAAAAAATCCCTTTTATGTCCAAAAATTAGAAAAAGACTCAAAAAATGTTTTTCCTCCCAAAAATGCATGGAAAATCCCTTGAACATCCAAAAAACCTCAAGGTTTAAACAAGATTAGGTACCGAAATGGCATTAGTGATTTACTAGTGTAATCAAGTCCCCGATCCTAATTTCTCTGGTTGCGTAGGAGTGAGTATTTCTTCCAATACTTCGCTTGGGTTTCTAATCAACCCACTCCAAATCGATTAGTGACGACTCCATTTTAAAAATTGATTTACAGGTTAAAAACTTGAACCATTAAGTCGTGAATTGGTGGACTTGGGAGAGTCTAGGCTTAACTAATTCTAGCCGAGCCATTAGCCTCCTTAGGCGCTCGTACCCGATTGCGGGCGCCGAAAAAAAGAGGTCGCGACAACTTGGCGACTCCGCTGGGGACTTTGAGGACTTAGGCCATTTTATGTTTGTTTAAATGCTTTGCTGACTTGGATTTTTTTTTCTTTTGTGCAGGGTAATAGCTAAATTTTTTATTTTGTTAAAATAAAATGTTTTGTAATTATAAACTGCTGTGCATCCTTAAATGTTTTAGCACTACACATGGCACGCACAACCCGGCCGCTGGACCTGGGCCGCCATAGGATATTTAGGATGGTGTCAAGAAAGATACAACCTCGAATGCGAGATTGCAATGTAGAGGTTGCCTTTTTTTTCCCCGAATTTCTTAGCCGAGGTTAGGAGGGTATGCTGCTAATGTGACATCTCGATTTTTCTCAATTTTATTTTCAGTCAATTGAGTCGGGCAATTCAATTGTGCATATAGTTCGTCTCTCAGAGTTGGCCACTCACGAGGGAACTAGTCTATTGAGTGAGGTAATTAAGGAATTTTACCGCGTTAGACTTGGGGACTGATCACCCTCGGGTCGGATGCAAGAAAATTTCCCTAAAAGCCACTCAGTGGATTAGGCGTGCTGAAATCGCACCAGATTGAATTCAACCGAAAAAATTGAGATTGAATTTAGAAGTCGGAAGCTCGGTCATATCACACATCTTATTAGGATCATGGGATAATTTTTGTGGACTTTAATTTGGACTCAATTAGAAGATGATTGATGGAAATTGAAGTAATTGAAGGTACAGGAACTTGGACCCCGGCGGAAAATGAAATTGAACCTATTGGACTAAAGTTGTGGAAGGTTGGAGTTAGTGGATGATGACATCACATGTGATGTCATGGATGAGGCAAGATGGGCTAGGGTTGTGACAAGTGGAGGGTGGAGATGAAGCCTTGGAAAGGTGGGATGTCACTTCCCCCTTGTCTCCATCATCTTCAAGCTTGAGAGGAGAGAAATTGGGAGGAAAAAGGGAGAGAGAAACCAGCGGAAACCGCCCCCCTTCCGTCCGCCCTTCGCCGCTCGACCGTCGCCACCGCTTGCCTTCGTTGTCGCCGGAGCTCGCCGTCGCCGCTTGCCCGCGCGCGACCGCACGCCCTCCCGCGCCGAGCTGCTCGTCTCCGTCCGCCAAGCCTCCCGCACCGTCGTCGCCTCTCCAAGCCAGCAGCTGCTCGACGTCGCCGTGCCTCGCCGAAGCTCCCGTCGCCGTTCGTCCGCTCAAGCCTCTGCCGGTTGTTGCTCAAGCTGTCGCCGGTTCTCCTTTGCTGTTTCTCCATCCGTTCAGCCGCCGTTCCGCCACCCTTCAAGCTCGGTTAGTTGCTGGAAAAACCAGCAAGAACCAGCTCCTTTTAAGCTCGGTTTGGCTCCCTTTTGGTCCTCATTTGGTGTTGATCCGTGTAGGTTTGTCGTCGGCGTCGTCGTGCTCTTCGCCGGAGACTCGTCGGAAAGCGATTCTGGTGAGTTTACCTCACTAATCCACGATTAGCGAGTTAATGATGCCTTAAGTATGTTTAGCTTAAGTTGATTGAGATTAGGTGGATAGATTGGCTTAATTAGTTATGGATTATATTAAGGTGATTAATTAAGGTAAAGTGTGTTTAGTTTAATGGTTAAGTATGTTTATTTTTAAAATAAACCTTGATGTGACTTAAAGGAGTTTATTTATGATTTAAATAAATGCTTGAAATTGTTGGATTATTTAATAATATATCTTATTCCGAAATTCATTAAAATATTATTTATAAAAAAACTCGAAAAATTTATTTTGACCCTAGTTGCTCAGAATTTCGTGCCGATCGTTGCTATGCTAGTAGAATTTGAAATTGATGATTGGTTGTGACGAATTGAGTATGATTGCGATTTATGAGGATTCTTTAGAAAACCCTAAGTGTGGAAATTGATGGAAGATTGGCCGTGATTAACCACCTATTAGAGGTCGTGCCCAGTGAGGCCGTGATGGACCACCTATTAGAGGTTGTGCCTAGTGAGGCCGTGATGGACCACCTATGAGAGGTCATGCCTAATAGGGCCGTGATGGACCACTTATGAGAGGTCGTGCCTAATAGGGCCGTGATGGACCACCTATGAGAGGTCGTGCCTAATGAGGCCGTGAACTACCACCTAATTGCAGGTCGTGCCGAGTGGGGCCGTGATTGCCACTGGTTATTAAACCTTCCTATAGGGTCGAGATTGGGAGCAGTAATTGATTTACTAGAATGACATGTAATCGGCTGAGTCGATTGATCGCTGAGACGAACCCCGTGATTGAGCTGTTATGATGATGTGATTGTACTTCCGTTGTTGAGTTATTAGAATTGCACGTGGTTGAATTATATAAACTGTGCTAACCTGCAGATGAGGGCTAAGACGAGGTAAGTCTTCTTGATGTCGTGGCTAAGCTACTTTGGGGCGTATTTACTTTATAATAGGGGTTTAGGAGGGGTGAACTTGCTAAGACAAAGTCTCATCCCGGTTTGGGGAAAATATTACAGGACCGTAGATGGCGGGACCCCCAGAGAAGAATGGCATCCCAGTGCAGATTATCGAGCAGGTGCACACCTTCCCTGATCCTGGGAGCCATTGGGTCTACGAGTTGATCAGGACTACCGTATGGATCCAGGAGACTGAAGATGTTAGGGTATCCCAGAGGTATAGGGCTTGGTTCCGTTTTGGGGCCAATGGCTTTAGGATTGGTCCACTTGACAGTTTTGATATCCCACTGGCCGTGATGGATGCTATCTTGGGTGAGGGTGTAGCTGACCTTCCTGATGGTAGGGTGGATGACCCATCGTCTCCGGACCCAGCGTTGTCAGAGGTGGAGGATGTGGGATCGTCGAACGAGTCCGATTAGTAGTAGTAGGACTGTTCCTCTTTTTGGTGGGCTGATCCATGTTGTGTAGGCTAACCTATTTTTGATGCACATAAACTCTGACCCATTTTTGGTGCATAGTCTCACGGATCCCGTTGATGTACGTAAACCTTGTAATGATGATGATGTATGAAAGTATGTTGTTTGATTTTGAATTGATGTTCCTGCTGTCCTATCCCGTATGCTTTTGTAAGGGGTTTCTTAGTACGTTCCGCTTGCGCATTAAAAAGTAAATTGGGGTCGACGACACTACCTGGGAATGTCTCATTTACATGACCACGGTGGGTTGTTTCACGTGTCTCGGGGTTCGGGGCGTGACAGCTAACGCGAGACTGCGACGGGCGGATATCATTTTAATCTCAACAAACCTTCTCAGTTAGAAATCGAGCCGCACGTCCCATGCGCATGTCTTTGTGCTTGCCATTTTTCTTTAAAAAGCAAAAGTAATTTCTTTACTTTTACTCAGTTTTTTTATTTGGCCCATGGCAATTTAGGATAAGCTTTTCAAGTCCCAGTTTATATGCGATGGGGAAAGACGATATCCAGTTCATTCCTACTCCCAAGGCGGAGCTCTTCAGATGGTGGGGTCAATTAGATCAGTTTGCCCAAAAGCGTGTGAAGGCCAAAGTCGGTCATCTCCTATCGTTGATCCAAATCACTGTTCGCCCTGAAGCCATACAAGCCATGGCACATTTCTGGTGCCCGAAGACACTTACTTTTATGTTTGGTAGGTTTGAGCTAACTCCAACCTTGGAAGAATACAGCATCATCACTAGAATGCCTCTTGAGAAAAAGCTTGTCAGGCCATCGATAGGCGCCCTCCCGTGGCGCGGGTTAGCGAGACTTTTAGGAACTGAAATCCATGTCATGAGACAAATTCTTGAAGACAATCATAATACCTACCCACTAGAATTCGTGAATGCATGTTTTCAAAATCAGCCTATGATCCAAAAAAGTGAGATTTTCCTCCTGGCCTTTTTTGGGCTCATCGTTTTCCCCCACCAAAGAAATGTCATAAGTCCTAAGATGGTATGGATTGTTGATCAGATCTTGAGGGGGGAAATTATGTCAACATAATTTTAACTGAAACATTCTTGTCATTTAATCGTTTTAAAGAAAATACGGAAAAAATCATGCGGGTCTCTCCGGAAATTTTACAAGTCTGGTTCTTTTCTCACCTAAGCGAATTCCGAGACTTCATGCGATCGTCTGAAACGAATGATTTCGAAAACCCAATACAAAAATTTATGGTTTTAGGACCATACATTCTCAATCAAAACTGTTTAAATTGGGTAAACTTTCTAAGAGACCCAGCTCCTGAGGCATTCCAATGGTGTGCTGGTTGGTTCAATGAAAAGAGAGCTCGCTTTGCTTACAAGCACTGTCTCCTAATTCCGTTGCTCGGCCTCACTGGCGTCGTTCTCTATTACCCATATCGGGTGGCACGACAATATGGAACCTTTCAAGAGATCCCACCGCCTTTCAAGAGGATGATCCCTCCAGTTCTTTTCAACACAAGCCGTGACTACGCATTCGAAATTTCTACCGCTAAGGAAACCTGGGACAAGTGCCATCGCAAAAGGATTGTGGTACCTAAAGGGATTGAGGGAGAAGAAAAAGCCCACTATGCCTCCATGTCCTACATCCACAATCATCGTATCCCGACAAAATGGAAGCCATCAGTCCCTCACTCAATCAGCGAGAGCAACCAGCACGAGCAAGCAGAGCTCATGGAGAGGGATTTGGGAATGGACTGGATACACACCTCAGAGCCGGTCCAAGAAAGCAAGCATCTGCACAAGCGCAAGACTCCCCATTGCATATAAATTGACAATCATGTGCCCCTTAGTGTTAATAGTGTGAAAGTTTTATCCCATTGTTTAGGGACTTTTGTTTAATATCTAGTATTTCATTCTGTCATTTCAATTTCAAGTTTTAGATGTTAGGAGTTGGCAGTCTATAAATCCTCTTTTGATAATAAAAAAAACAGTTAGACCATTGCCATGGGTCAATCTTTGTTTACTTTCATGCTCATTCATTGTTTTCGTAACGAACAGGTAATTATGAATCGTCGGCCACCAATAGCTCACGAATGGCCTCATGCACTAGGGCCCGATTAGAATGATGTACAAAATCTCCTCATTAATATTGAAGACGGCGTAGGACAGATGTCCATTGTCCTTCAACAACTCTCAAGACAAATGAAATCCACTCAAGCTGAGCCCAACTCTATAGTTACCTCAGACACCATCATGACACTTGCAAATTTGCCAAAAAATAACCAGTACCATAGACAGTTTGAAAGGATCATGAAAATGTTAAGCCAGTTGCAGGAGCGGAATCCCATGGACCTGTCCAATTACGCCGACATTGAGATCCCTGAAAAACTCAAAGCACCTGAATGCGAAAGGTATGCTGATACCTCCCGCCCAGAGACCTACTTGCAGGCCTACTTGGTCCGAAGGATGATTCAATTGTACCAATCGAGCTTGACTAGTCCTGCCTTGCGATGGTACATTATCAGGAAGATTAGTCCCCTTAAAACCTGGAGGGAACTAATTCATGTTTTTCACCAAGAGTATAATATTGACATCAGCCCTGACATAGCCTTGACCTACGAAGAACTGATGATCACAGAGCACGAGGAACCGTTAGTTGCTGAGATAGGAAAAAAACGTGTCAATGAAGCCTTGCATAATGAGTGGGCAGTTGAGCAACACCTTGTTACTAGAAAATTTCCCACTAGGAAAGGCAAGGAGCCTTTGTACGAGATCAAAGACACAGAGCCTGTTCAAGACCGGGGCACGACCGGACGACTCCCCAAGTTTACTCCAAGAGCTAGGGTCCAAAGAATACCAACCCCTATCAACCTAGAAAGTGAATCAAACGGTGAAACTCTAATGTCTCTCACTTCCCTTGACAGAATCGAGCTGGCAAAACGATGAGCCCTACTCAAAAGATCTAGACTAGAAGCCAAGAAAAGAAAGCCTAAGCAGATCAGTGCAGCATCTGCCGACAAGCCACCGCACCAAAGCTTCGAGCATTCCCAAGAATACAACTTTGAAGGCTACCATCCCCTAGAGTACAACCCTGAAGACTTCCCGGCCCTAGAATACAATCCCAAGGACTTCCAGCGTTATTTCGACAATGAAACTGACGATTCATCGTATAACTGTTTCCTACTCTCATCCGGGGATGAAGGCCCATCAGAAGAGGAAGCATACGTCTTTATCCGCTACGATCCTAACGAAGTACTAAGCTCGTCCTCTGACCATGAGGATAGCTTCAATACTTCATCCTCATTCGGAAATTTTGACCAAGAAAAAAGTAATGGGGTAATCTCGGTAGAATCCAACTTCCCTGAAACAGAAAAATTCACCACTACAACAGCTATGCAGTGGGAAAACCAGTGGCCTAACCAAGATACATCAAGCTCGTCTTGTGCTCATAGGATCATGACCCCTAAAGAGATGTGGATACCTAATCTCCGTAAGTATAATGGCACAACTTGTCCCGTGGCTCATTTGCAATATCTCCACGCTGAAATGAGTCGGTATTATAGCCCGATGTCATTCGCAACTCAGGCCTTTCAAGAAAGTCTTACGGGGTCTGCATTACAATGGTTCATCACAGCAGACATCTACCTCATGAGAGATTGGAATGAGTTGTCTTCTGCATTCCTACTTCAGTATCAAAGCCGGATTGGGATTGAAGTGCCTTGTCAGAACTTGGTTCACTTCAGAAGAAGACCAATGGAGGATTTCCGAGCGTATGCAAGGAGATGGGAGGCTTTTATGATGCAAACTTACCCTCAACTGGCCGAAGAAGAAATGATAAAACTGTTCATAGGGGCCTTACCTTGCAAGCATCGTTGTTGGTTGCATGGGTTGCACTTCCATAGCTTCAATGAAGTGGTCCTCTTATGTGAATACTTTGAGTCTACTGGAGGTGAGGAACTCAAAGGCGCTTGATTTCAGAACCAACATTATCAAAGCACTCCTTTACACATAAGTTTTCATGGGCTTTACTTGTTTTTATAATTTCATGTTTCTTATCTTGTCTAGTGTGCTACTGTTGTATTTTCCATTCAAAGTACTCTATTGTACAGTTCTAATATTTTGTTTTGAGAGCATGAGGCGGTACTCCAAACCTGCCCAGTGATGCTATCCAATCATGAAAAGAAAATATCATCCAAGGAGAATACTGAGGGCTGGGCTTCCTCATGCTTTTTTTTTCCCCCAAAGACGTATTTTGAAAATAAAAAATATTTCATCACTCAAAAGCTTTTGTCAAAACAAGATGACAAATTTAAGCACGTTTGTCTTTCTAACCCTCTCACTTTATGTTTCAAAACATCATCCCCTTTGATTTAGTGTGACAAAAGGTATTTGAAACTAGCACATCGTGTGAACAAACCAAACTCGAGAACACATTTTCAAGAAAGCAGGGGCAAACAAAAAAGTGCATCCCGTTTCAAAAAAGGGTAAGTCTTATTTCCTTAACATAATATTGAGAATGACAACCCATCTCTTCAATTTACAGGATACAAAAGGTGAGACGTAATAGGTATAGGCATACAGTTGGAATCAAAGCATCCATGACATGCCTCACTCCTACCTAGCTCCATCCTAAGCCAAATGACTATCTTGTCGCACGACGCGCCCAAACAGCTAGATGTTACAGTTTCAACTTCAACATAAGGAAGAAGTTCTTTCTCTTCTTTTAAAGTGATTACTGTCAACAGGGAGAAAATCTAGACAGTCAAAGCGATCTATAGCCCCACACCCTGGACAATGACTTTGGAATCTAGAAACTTCACTCCAGACGCATATTCTTCCAAGGAGTAATTGCCATCAGAAAGCTTGAGATTTTTTATCTCAGATTCCATAGAAGCTTGAGGTACATGACTTTTGCTCAATGATGCTATAGTTAAAGACAGAATGAGAAATTCCATAGAAGGAAGGCGTTGAAGATGAATCAACAACCAACAATCATGCATACATGGTCACAAAGGAGGAAGGCCAATTGAAGGAAATATTGAACTATGCCAAGACGAAGAGGCTGTCATCAGTATACAGAAATCCTTAGGAATCAACAAATACAAACTCTGGGGAAGGGTAATTTGGTATCATTTCCAATACTCCCACTATCTGAACCCGTTTTTGACATACTTTCCCTATTTGGCAGGGAGCATCACAACTCAAGAACCAAACTCAATGGTTAGGTTTGGCAAATCAATATTGGCCAAGCTAGTACATGGAAATGACCCACATCAAATTCACCTGGCTTCGTGTAAAAAGACATGTCATCTAGGAGCCAATTCAGAGAATAATTGACCTAACGAAGCAAGGGACATAGGACTTCGTGTCCCCCTCTCACTTTAGGTTCACCCAATCATCTGCAAACCAGTGAAGGGTAAAGTTGTATCGCTTCCAATTATTCGACTCTTGAAAGAGTTCATGACTAACACATTCCCTCTTGTTTGTTGCAGGATCACTTGACTGTCAAAAACAAAGATAACAAATCAATGAGAGGCATGACAAACTCTCCCAAGCAAAATGGCGTCTCAAGTATTGCCAAAGCAAATGACAGAGATCCTTCAGGCCTTAATTCACCTTTAATTTTGGCCCTGTTGATTGATCCATTTTCATCTTCTCTTATGCAGGGGCAAAAACAGAGATGCCCGATCAGATCCCCAACCCCGGCTGATCCTTCATGTGTCATATCCCTAATCAATAGGGATAACTATCGACAATCATTTGCAAATAACCCTTTTGATGTTCAAAATTTAACATATTTGGAAACACCATTATGTTAACTCCTAAAGTTGTCAATAAGGTCTTTTTTTGAGTCAAAACCATTCACTTGTTTTGAAGAGTTCAAACTCCATCATATTCAAAATGTTGCATGTCATTTCCAGATGAATTCTGCATGATGATTTTGTCTGTCTAAGTCATTGATTCCACTGAGGATTATTAGAATAGACAGCTAAGTGAAGAATACAAGATTGATTGAGTATGCTGGATGAGGCGTGTCAGAATGATGACAGGCAAGCTATATCCTACACACAGTCCCCCCCATATATACACTTGTGAGATGAGTGCAGAAGATTCCATGGCTGCAGGGTAAAGAGTTCTCTCGCGAATGGTACGATAACCAAAATAGTGAGAGGCATTCCATCGCTCACCCCATTGAGCCCCATACACTGATGAAATTTTTGTCCTACCCCCCGTCAAGAACAACCCCTACACCGGGGTAGATTAGAAGCGAAGCATCATCACAAGGTGAGAAGAGAGATAGAAATTTTCTTGCTCGCACTTGCATCAATCTTCGGGTGTCTTTATTACATGTGAACACTCGCGTTAATTTAAGTGCCTTAGAATGACAAAGAGCAATTCCCTTTCTATGCATTTGTATACATTGTACAACCCAAGTGAGTCTGTAATTTTACCCTCACATTGAGACAAAGCAGAAGTTATTGCCATAGCCTAAGTGCCGGTTGAAGATGAAGACTCAAGAGTCTAATAACGGTGCTTCAATTAAACTTGCCTAGGCCAGTTCCTCCAACAACAAGAAAAAACAGGGGCATAAAAAGCAGTGTACCTGGTAAAAGCAGGGTCAATGCCCATGAATGAAGAACTTGAATAAAAAATAGGGACATGAAAAAAGCAGTGTGCCTGGTAAGCAAGGCTAATTCCCTCCAGTAAAAAATACAGCCAAGAAAAAGTTGTTGTTGTGGTTCAATTGATAGAGCCTCCATCTAACAGTGAGAAGAAAGACCGGTGACAAATGCCAAGGCAATCACCAGCTCTCACCCCTTCACACATGAGCCAAGCCTACGTTGCATCCCATTATAAAAGTCTCTTCAGACTAGGGCACTTCAAATTAACGTAGGATTTCATATGTTTAAAAGCATCGCTCGAAGAAGTACGAGCAAGATTATTCTATCTCTTTTCGCAGGATTCTTGACTGATAAACCCGGAGATGATTGTGCAACATTTCGTCCATCAGCTTCGACCTTGATGGTCCCCTTTGATGAGCCGCTAACCAAGACTTCATCACAGTTTCGACAAAGACCTCTCACATTGGTAAAGTCGTACTGTTTGTGAGAATACTCGGACCCCTGTTGACATGATGACAGTGAGATAGTGTGGTCCTTATAAATCCTGCATCAATGGTCAGGATAGTCTTTTCCATGAGAGTGAGCTGTCGCGACCCAATTTTTTCGGGTTCACCACCTAAAACTAGGTTAATGGATTATTAAGTCTTTAAGCTTAGCTCGAGCTCTCCCAAGCCCATACCAATTCGCGACTTAGGTTTGAATTCTTAACATGCAAATGATTTTCAATCAGGAGTCGCCACTAATCTATTTTTGATGGGTCGATTAGAAACTCAAGTAAAGTAACGGAAGATTTACTTTACTCCTACGAACCAGAGATTTATAAGTTCGGGGACTTGGTTACACCAGACTATCCTAGTGCCCTTTCGATACCTTTTTATTTCATTTTCAAAAATGTTTGGCAATTGAATTGATTTTAATTTAATTTCCTAACATATGAGGTGATCATACATGTGCGCATACCACCAATTTAACACTCAAGAAAGCAATTAAATATTGCAAAACATACATTGAAGCAACGAAAGCATCTGCATTGTTAAATTAGAATTCACATCAGCAACCCTAGATATGATTTCTAATTAACACGCAATTTCAATTTTTGTTTTCACGTTATTTAATGAAAATCATGACTTATGCAATGCATGTCACTATTCTAACATGAAATAATATGATAACATGACCAAAATTGTATGTCATAAATAAGCATGCAATCTATCCTAAAGCATGAGATGAATTCATTCTAATTCTTTTATATTTTCCATGAGATTTGAAATTAAAGAAATGCAACAATTAAATATGCAAATCTAAATTAATCAAATGACCTAATTCTAATGACAGGTAATGCGATGCAATGACATACTAAAATGACACGCAACATACAATTTAGTATGCGAGTTATATGTCACACGACATTTATTAAATGACTTAGTCTAATGACGAGGAAGTTCTAATTAAATGAACCTAATAAAAACTAAATGACGTGCATTTGATATTTCTATTTAAAAATGCAAAAATGATCTAGCTAGATTAAAATTCTATCTAATTTAAACTAAGGATCAAGTCACATTAAATCCTAATTTAAACTAAGATATTATCTTAATCTAACATGCAATTTATCTAATATGCGATGACATGTAAAGAATGCCCTAATTCAACATGATATATGCATGATGATTTTTGTGTTTTTATATTAATTTCGAAATTAAAATTTCACATGCAATTCAAATAATGATAAAACTAACAACCTAAATGAATGCACTTTTTTGTTTTTTTGTTTTGTTTTTTTTTAAATTCGGAATAAAATCCCTACTCTAGATATGCAAGATAACAAGAAATATTCCAAAACAAACTGAATTCTAATTCAAATATTTTTAGATTTTTTAGTGGTTTTTTTTTTTTTTAAAAAAACAAGCAATTATCAACTAAACATTAAATCTAAACAATCAAGATATTCAATCAAATAAAGGATTAAAATAATCGAAAAAAATAACCTATTGTCTCACAGGTCAAATTAACAATTATCCTAACCCTAATTATCACGACAAAAAGATCAAAATAACTTAAAATCTTATCCGAATTCTTACGGATCAAATTAATAATTACATTGATTCAACAATTAAAGTACTATCAACAAATTCCAAGAATTAAAATAATTAAAAAATGACCGACATCTTACGGGTCAAATTAATAATTATAATAATTATGGGGAAGACCACAACGGATAATGCCTACAAAATTCATGAAATGAAGATCCCTTCAAATTTATACAATAACAACTAACTTAAAAGAAGCAAATAAAATAAAGTTAATAGAAAAAGAAAATAAAACCACCTAATTTCTTTTCCTTTTTTTTTCTTTTCTTCTTAGCAAAGCAGCACGTGGTGGCCAGTCCGGTGAGGAGTCGCCGGGGTTAGGGGATGATCGTCAGAGCTCCGGCGAGAGGAAAACAGCAGCAAGTGAATGGCGAGGAGGTGAATCGGTGGTAGCTTCGCGGACAAGGGTGCCGGGTCGGACCGCGATTCGGCTTGGGTCCGGCTGCTGGGCGACAGACAACGGCGATCGCGGGCATCGAGAGTAACGAGTGGCATCGGGCAACGGGTGGTGGTGTCGCGGCGGTTGGCGCTTGGGTCGTTGTGAGGGAGACGAGCGCTGCGACTGGAGTAGGTTCGTCAGTGGGTGGTTTGGGCGGCAGTGAGCAGGTTGCTCGCGAAGGAGGCGCGGCGAGGCTCGGCGTCATGGTGGCACAGGTCGTCGGAGCTCGTGGACGGAGATCGGCAGCTACGTCGGCGCGGGGAAGGTGGCTCGGTTGTAGCACGGCTCGGGCCTGCTCGCGAAGGGTGGAGCGTCGGAGCTTCGGGTCGTCGGGGCAGGGGCGTTGACCGAGGCAGAGGCGCGCGACGGATCGGCGACCGGCTCCGGCGTCGGGACTGGTTGCGACCGTAGGGAGCAGCTCGGTGTCAGGTCATCACTGGAGATGCGACGCCGGCACGGCGGTGGCGGTGGCTCGGTGGGCGGCCAGCCAACGGGGAGGAAACGTTGAAGAAGATGATGAATAGTGCTAGGATTTCTCTCTTATTTTTTTTGGTTTTTTTTTTCTCTCCTGTTGCACGTCCCTTCCTCTCTGCCCCTCTCTCACGTCACTCTCTTGTTCTGCTTTTTCCTCCTGCAAAAACCGGTCAAAATCCCCCTTTTCTTTCTCTCTTTCACTTTTTGA
This sequence comes from Eucalyptus caleyi, assembly GCA_014182885.2. Lineage (NCBI taxonomy): Eukaryota > Viridiplantae > Streptophyta > Magnoliopsida > Myrtales > Myrtaceae > Eucalyptus > Eucalyptus caleyi. The sequence continues at coordinate 14,555,171 of CM024471.2, forward strand.
CTTTTTGATTTCTTTTTCTTCGAACCGAGAGAAAAAAACCCCCGAAAAGCCACCCCCACGATTGATCTCCGTACGCATCCTTTTATAGGCGAAACAAAACATGATCTTTTTTGTTAATATTTTCATCTCACAAATATTGCTTATAACCTCTTGATCACAAAAATATTCTCCCCGATTTCCTCATCTATTGATAAAGATAAGATTACAATGCGATTTTTAAATTTCCAAAAATCATCATAATATCGCATCAAATCTTAATTTTTCATAAGATAATTAATTAAACAACAACGGGCTTGGGTTAATTTTCTCCTTTCGTGAGCCTAGCCCAGCCTGCTAATTTTAAACCCAAAACCACTAATTCGACCCATCCGCCATTGGTCCAATAAATAAGTGTAAAAAAAATGCAAATTAAAAACAAATGCACCTAAATTTATATGCTATGCTATTAATATTTTTTCAGGGATAAAATTAATCCCTAATTTTTAAAGCAATAAATGACTAAATGGGTCGCCAAAATTTAGGTGTCAACATGAGCGGAAAGTCCTTTCAGACTGAAAGTCCCTCATTTGGCATGCTCAAGACATCTACATTCTAAATGAAGGTTGTCTTTCAAAATCTTCCCCGGTGGAAATTAGATGATGCAAAATTGACAAAATTATCATGCATGAACCTCATTTAAACTCCTGAATTTACAGCATATACAATCATGTGTGCATATTGTGCAAATAGCAGACATACTGTCACAGATCAGAGATATTGCTAGGTAAGCATATCCTTATCCCCATTTGTTTTAAAGTACCTACCACTGTCCAGGTACTCTTTTCTTGACACTCGACCTATTCGAGTCATCCCTTGAGTTTGGATGCTTGCAACTGTCTTAAAATCCCATTGTCTCTGAGTACCGGCCACCGTTCGGATACTCCATTTTCCTGACACTCGACATGTTCGAGTTGTCCCCAAAGTATTTATACTTGTGACTGACCAAGTATCCCTTTATCGTTGAATACCTACTGCTGTCTAGGTATCCCTATTGTTTTTTAGTACCGGCCACCGTTCAGATACTCCCTTTTCCTGACACTCGACCTGTTCGAGTTGTCCCTAGAGTATTGATACTCGTGATTGACCAAGTATCTCTTGGAATACCTACTGCTGTCTAGGTATCCCCATATCGTCAAGTACCCACCGTTGTCCAGGTACTTCCTTTTCATGACACTCAACCCGGCCGAGTTATCCCCAAATAATATAGCAGCTGTTCAAGCATTCCATTGCTTTGCTTGGCACTGCCATCCAAGTATGCTTTCTAGCACTTGGACCAGCCTGAGTAGTCCCAGATCATATCATTAAATACTTATGTTCATCCAAGTATTCCAGTACTTTGTACACCTGTGGCTACCTAAGTGTTCCAGCCTTTTAAAGTGCCTGCGGCCATCCAGGTAAGCCTCATGCTATAATCAAATTCTCATTACTAGGAGGTGAGAGACCTTCACGAATATGCGAGGCATGTCCTCGATATTCCCAATTACCAGGAGGTGAGAGACCTTCATGAATATCCAAGGTACGTCCTCAATATTCCCAATTACCAAGAGGTAAGAGACCTTCATGAATATCTCAGGTACGTCATCGATATTCCCAATTACCAGGAGGTGAGAGACCTTCACGAATATCCGAGGTACGTCCTTGATATTCCCAATTACCAGGAGGTGAGAGACCTTCACGAATATCCGAGATATGTCCTCGATATTCCTAACTACCAGGAGGTGGGAGACCTTCACGAATATGCGGGGCAATGTCCTCGATATTCCCTTTACCAGGAGGTGAGAGACCTTCATGAATATCCAAGGTACGTCATCGATATTCCAACTACTAGGAGGTGAGAGATCTTCATGAATATGCGAGGCACGTCCTCAATATTCCCAATTACCAAGAGATGAGAGATCTTCATGAATATCCAAGGTACGTCCTCGATATTCCAATTACCAGGAGGTGAGAGACCTTCACGAATATACGAGGTACGTCCTCGATATTCCCCAATTACCAGGAGGTGGGAGACCTTCATGAATATCTCAAGTACGTCCTCGATATTCCCAATTACCAGGAGGTGGGAGACCTTCATGAATATCTCAGGTACGTTATCGATATTCCCTTTTACCAGGAGGTGAGAAACCTTCACAAATATTCAGGGCACGTCCTCGATATTCCCCATACCAGGAGGTGAGAGACCTTCATGAATATCCAATGAGGTGAGAGACCTTCACGAATAGGCGAGGTACGTCCTCGACATTCCCATTACCAAGAGGTGAGAAACCTTCACAAATACCCAAGGTATGTCCTCGATATTTCTAATTATCAGGTACCTCTTCGATGCTTGTGAATATCCAGGTATCCTTCAAGAATTCGTACTTCTAGTCATCCAAGTACCCCTCCAATGCTTGTGATAAGCCAAATGCCCATTTTGACACCTACAAAGGCCCAAATATCCTCAAGGTTAGCACTTATGAATATTCATATACTCATTGATATGCCTGTGAATGTCCAGGTATCTTCCAGAATCGATGCCTTGAGAAAGGTCAGCGCATCCTCCCAAGAAAGGTCGGGTTCCAACTGGTGTCTTTGACAGAAATCAAGCACCCCACAAATCGATGCCCTGAGAAAGGTCAGCGCATCCTCCCGAGAAAGGTCGGGTACCAGCTGGTGTCTTCGACAGAAGTTAGGCACCTCACAAATCGATGCCCTGAGAAAGGTCAGCGCATCCTCCCGAGAAAGGTCGGGTTCCAGCTGGTGTCTTTGAAAGAAGTCAGACACCCCACAGATCGATGCCCTGAGAAAGGTCGGCGCATGCTCCCGAGAAAGGTCGGGTTCCAGCTGGTGTCTTCGATAGAAGTCAGACACCCCACAAATCGATGCCCTGAGAAATGTCACGCCCCGATCCTCGGGCACGCACACATCCTTCTACTTGGTCAATTTTATAATGCGATATCCCAGGACTAAGTATCGCCGACCCTTTCGTTTATTAAGCACATGTGGAAGCAGTTATAAATCCCCAGACAATAAAACAATGGGATAGAAAGTAAGGCCATATTTTTCAAATTGAAATCCATGAACCGAACCTTTATACATGGCATAACTCGAATTCTATTCACAATAATATTCATAAAATTCTAGTCTCACACTATTCATATATAGATAGGATTCACAAAGAAGATGGGATCCTAGTCCTCATCCGGGTTGTACTCGAATCATCATCAGGGTTCTCCTCCGGGTACTCCTCTTCGATTTCTTTCTCCTCAGGCTCCTCATCAGGGTCCTGAAATGTTGTCCCATGACCGGGATGAGACTATGTCTCAGCAAGTTCTACCCCACTAAGACTCGATTAGGAAACTAATACGCTAACCGAGTTGCCTATGCACGCACGGATCAGAGGACTTACCTTGGCCTTAGATTCCACCTGCATATTAGCACAGTTTAATAGGCACCCAAGCAATTACATCACAGATCAATATCTCAATCCATCGACCTAGTCGATTTCATGTCAATTCGACTATTCCCCAGTCGCTTCTCTTATTCAAACTCAAATCTTACTCACGGCTTCACGAGCACAGCCTGCCAAATTTCTTGGCAACACATTATGGTCCAAAGGACATGACCTATCTTTGGGTAGCAAATTACGGCCCAATGGGCGCGACCTTTAATAGGTGGTGGATTACGGCCTTATCAGGCGCGACCCCTATCGGGTGGCAAATTAAGGCCTTATCAGGCGCGACCCATATTAGGTGGCAGATTACGGCCCAACGGGTGCGACCAACTTCAAATTCGGTGGCAGAACTCGGCCCTATTGGCACAGCCATACTTTGGGCGACTTTCGAGGTTCAACTCACAACCTCTCACAGTCAAATTCTAATTGAATACCGACACTGATCAATTTTGGGATAAATTCCCACATACTCATCAACTCACTCAATTTTCACACGATATTAACGTACCCGATGGATCCCAGCCAAGAGTATATTCAATTCACTCTCACAAACTTCTCCATTTAATAGCCCATCAAAGCATTATTGACGATAAACAATCATACTCGGCCATCCGCAACTCAATTACTCAATCTTAATCAATTTAGGAATAATTCCTCAAATTGCACAATCAATTCAATTCAACACAACGTAGAACTCAAATAAATAAATAGACTGCACCACGACAATTAGCACGAAATTTCGGTCGTCGGCTATTTTTGCCTAATTTCCAAAAAATAAATAATTAAATAATTAATTTCGAAAATTAATAAAAAAATACTAAAAATCCAATTTAGGCCCGTAATGCCTAATTGAAGCCCACTAAGGGTCGGGAAAATCCCGAGATGCATTCAATTAATAATAGTACGTCTCTACTTGCTAATGACTAAGTCTAACCACCTAACATGCATCATTAAGTCACTAATTTAATTGTTCTAAACTAATCTAACCACCTAATTGCACTTAATTAAATCTAATCAACCCTTAAGCATCATTAGTCTACTAAGCGAGGATTAGTGAGATTACTCACTTGATTAAAAGCGGGGACCGGGACACTGCGACGGTGACGCGACGGCGGCCGAAATCGGGCTTTCGACGACACCGGCGGGCTTGCACCAGGCCTGGAACTTGGGCCCAACAAATCTCAGCCCAACTGAGATTTGTTCTTGACTTTGGGTTGAACTTGCTCTTAGGCTTGGGCCGAACAACAAAAGAATCTGCTAGACTGGGCTTGAAACAAAGCTGAACTGGGCTTGCTGGTCTTGAGTTGAATTCGGTGGCCCAAAGGACTGAAGACAGACCCAGCTGTTGGGCCACGAAATTTCTGGCTTCGATGGGCTGCACAAGAAAGATTCATGTGGGCTTGCTAGGCTTCAGCTTCGTTGGTAGATGGTCCACGGAAGTTGCTGGATCTGCTGCTGGGCTTCGAGGATTCAACTGGCCGAAGACACGCGAGCTGATGACGCATGGACGGAAGCAGCTATTGGCGAAGACGTTCGTGGAGATGCTGTCACGCCCCGAACCCCGGGCGCGTGCACATCCCACTGCAGTCGATCAAATGCGACATTCCCAGGTAGTGTCACCGACCCCATTCATCTATTAATGTGCCAGCGAAACGTATTATAAAACCCCTTACAATAAAATACGGGATAGAAAAGCAAGAAGCAAAACCACAACATAACACTTTCATAATTTAACAGAATTACAAATAGAGGTCTACGGCCAAAAGTCTACAAAAGATCGGCTCTTAAAAAGGAATTGTCCTACGACCTACAAGTCGGACACGTTCTCCAATCTTATGACTTCACCTCTGCAACTCCTCAAGGCCAACCAAAGCTATCTAGTCGCTCCGTCCACCAGGGACCTGAAATTTTAATCCCACAACCGGGATGAGACGATGTCTCAGCAAGTTCAACCCCCTAAACCCCTATTAGAAAGAAAATACACCCCGAGTGGCCTAGCCACATCACACATAAGACTTACCTTGCCTCAGTTCCTTCCTGCAGGTTAGCGCAATTCAAATCACTCAACCACAGATAGTAATATGAACTCAAACAACCGGAACGCATTCTCTTTCATATAACCAACAACCACAGGGGTCCTGATTATAAGACTAAATCGTTATGACACGTTTCATTCCATGCCACACAATTCTGTCCTATAATCCGACACATCAATAACACTCAACATGCATTCCAATTGTTATTCATTGCTACACAAGGGCATAGCCTACTCGCTGTTCGGCTATCTACTGGCATATAGCTAGGCATCGCCTCCCCACCTTGGAGCGCGGCTTTGTCAGTACATCGACGGCGTTCCCGAAGGAGCATGGGCCCAGAATTAACTGTGACCCGCAACCACTGCGTGGGCATCCCATATAGGGGCAAGTCCGGCTCAACAGTCCAGGACGATTCATCTTAATTATCACACAGCCAAACCATACTCGGCCCCACGACACTTTATATTTCAATCAATGCTTCTACTTAAAATAGTGATTCCGGCCATTTTTCTTCATATTAAAAATATTTCGTAAATTACTCACGTGTGTGGGGACACGCTAATTTCGAATCAAAAAGCCAATATCTCACTTTTTCAAACCCCACTATTTAATATAATCATTAAAATCCAATTTTTGCATCAAAACCCGACACTTGGGTTTTTATGAATAAAATCCCTATTTATCACAATCAACACTCAATTTGCCACAATCAATCATTAAATTCAAATTCTAAATACACAGCAGTGATTGGCACGAAATTATGAGAGAATAAGGTCCCCAAATAATTTTCGAAATTTATTAAATAATTAAATTTATTCCGAAAATTAATTAAATAATAATATCCATACTTTTCACGATCCACACTCAATTTATAATATCCGATCATGAATTTCAAAATCTGACTACACAATAGTGATCGGCACAAAATTCTGAGCAACCGGGGTCAAAAATAAATTTTCCATTTTTTAAAAATAAATAATAATATTTTAATAATTTCGGATTATAATATAATATTATAATTTCCAGAATTTCGAAGCAATTAAATAATTCAAAATTAAAATCCTATTATGTCCCATCAAGGCTTATTATTAAATAACTCTATTAGCCTTAATTAAACACACTTTAAATTAAAGAAACTTCTTAATCCAAGTCACAATTAAATAAACTAAACTACCCACCTAAACTTGCTTAACTTAGACTAAGCACACTTAGGGCATCATTGACCGTCTAATCGAGATTTAGTGAGCTAAACTCACCGGATTAGCAAGCCAAGCGAACCAAAACGACGAGGACGACGCGAGGATCGACTTTCCTCAAGGCGGGCCGAGCATCCGGGCTCGGGAAGGCGGCCAAAACGGGCCAAATGTCCACTGCCATACCCATTTCTACACTCTCTGTGCGCTGCTGGTTGGGGGCGAAGGAGGGCAGATCCGGGGCTGGTTGGGGTCGGTAATGGGCGGAGGAGCTGAATCGGACCTAGGCGAGGCTTCACGGTAGCCGGAGGTGGTCGGAGGGAGCTCCGGTGAGTCTCTACCGTCCCTCAAGACCACTGAACAGCAGCTGGCCAGGCAGTTCACGGACGGCAGCTCGACTGGACGGGGGTGGACGGCGCGGCTGGGTAGTCGTGGAGCTGCGACAGCGCACGACGATGATGACCTTGGCTTCGGTTTCGGTGGGACGAGGTTGCTGCTTCTGCGTTTGCTGTCTTCAAACAAAACAGAGAGGGAGAAAGGGGCAGAGGGCATGCGGTCGACGCACGAGTGGCGAGGTGTGCGGGCGGCGGCGCGTGGGCGGCGACGGTGGCGAGAGGCGTGCGACGATGGCTGCTGCTTCCTCTGGTCTTCGGCTTGCTGGGTTTCGAACGGCAAAAAGAAAACCGACGAGAGAGAGAGCCGACGGGAGGGAGGAAGAAGAGAGGGAGGAGAGAGAAGGAGAGAGATAGGACTCCTTTCTCTCATTTTCTTTTCTTTTTCTTTAATCCCTCACACATGGCCCACCATGACCTCACATGAGGTCATGTTCCACTCACTCCAAGCTTCCACAACAATCCTCCAATGGGTCCAATTTATTTTTCCGCCGGGGTCCAATTCTTGTACATCCAAATTTCTTCAATTCCCATCAATTCCCTTCCAATTGAATCAAATTGAAGTCCATAAAATAAATTCAATGTTACCACACTTCAATTCACATCTTCACTTGTCCATAGAACCAACTTAAGTCCCAAAAGCGCGACCAAAGACGAGCCTACTAATTTCTCGAGCCAAATTAGCCATTCTCTGATTATTTTGCTGAAAAACTCGGCTTGCATGGAAAATCTTCCAAAGATGATTCAATATTCCTAAAATGATTCGTGACACACCCAGACTTCCAATTTCTGCATTTGATCTCAATTCCACGGTTAATTTCACTTTGGCACGATACTAGCGCGGCCCAACCTACCGGGTAGCCTTTAGAAATTTTCATGCATTTGACCTGTGGTTGATCATCTCAAGCCACAATGTACATCTTTGAAACATTGGCGACTTTCAGTTGTCGAGGTAATCTCAAGGTTTGAAATACGAACTCAGGGTACCCAATCAATATAAATGTCGGTCTAGTGCCGATCGACACGAATTGTGCGATTTGGTGGAATCACCCACACCTGATCACATGCCTCTGTCGAGTCGACCTATCTCCGATCTCTAATCAATTTTAATTGTGTCGTGATGACCCTTGCAATCTAGCTCGGTCGAAAGGTCGCTTCCTGGTCAAATTCTCGAGTATGATGCATTAGAAACTCTTAATAGCTTCACCCGATAGACTAGTTTTCACATGAGTGGCCGACTCAAGGAAAAGCACTATATGCCAACGAAAGGCCCGTCTCAATTGATTGAAAATAGAATTGGAAAATCGGGATGTCACAACTCTTCCCCTCTTATAAAAATTTCGTCTTCGAAATTTAAACATTAACCAATTCTTAAACAGAAAAGGTGGTGGTACAATTGTCTCATCGAATCTTCTATTTCTCAGGTTGCCCCTTCTGTACCAATGCTGCCAGATCACCACTATCTTGCCCAAAGCACTTCGGTTCCCAAATACTTAACACTTGCTCGCTTCAAATTTTAAAGGTCTTCAACACAAAATCTGCGAAGCTAATTGGCAATTCTGAGCAATCTCTAAACTGTCTTTGATAATTGCGACTGAACCACTGATTTCTGAACCGACTCTGGACCTACGATTTTCTAATCTCTGATCTCATCTCAACCGATTGAAATCCTGTACACTTTGCTCTACATTGACTAAAAAGAAACTATCTGACTAATCTGCTGAAACTGGGAACCTCTAGTCAAGATCTAATATAACTCTGACACTGATCTCGACAACTGCAATCACTAACTACCGTACTGACCTTGGCCTGTGATCTTTCTTTCCCTGACTTCATCTCAGCAATTGAAATTCTGCACTCTCTGCTATACACTGCTTAAGAAAGAACCATCTGAAAGCTCTGCCAACTTGGAACATCTGATCTAGATTTGAAATACAATTCATCGCCGGCACTCCATGCAGATGATTTATATGATATACATACACTTCGGTGTACCCACTTTGTGACAAGACAAAATCTCCAATTTCTGAAGTCGAACTTAGATTAGCGGTTAATTTCACTCTGACACGCTTTTAGTGTGACATAGGCTACTAGGTAGTTTTCGGAGCTTTTTAGGACAAATGACCTGTGGTTGATTTTCTTCGAGCCACGATGAACCCATTCGACACATTGGCGACTCTCGAGGGTCATGAAAATCTCGATGATTCAAATACGGACACAGGGTTTCAAAACGACAGTAAAATCAAATTAGTATAAGTGGATGAGAGTTTTCCAATTTAGTGGAGTCACCCACGATCGGTCATTCATCTCAGTCGAACCGACCTATCTCTGATCTTAATTCGATTTTTAACTGTGCCGTAATGATCTCTAAAGATAAGCACGATCGAGAAGTCGATTCCTGGTCGAATTCTCAAGTCTATTTGCCTTAAAGTCCTTAATAACTCACCCAACTAGATTAGTTATCTCGTAAGTGGCCAACTCAGAGAAAAACACTGTAATTGCGTCGATGAAATGTCCAATTTAACCAATCGAAATCAGAGTTTGAAAATCAGAATGTCACACACTCAAAACAAGATCTATTCGTACTGTCTGGACAACGTTGAAATTGCTATGATGAGTTTCCCATAAGATCTCTTCTTTAATCTCTGTATCGTCAATTACACACCATCATCCTCAGAACCTTAGCGTTTTATCTTCAGAAATCTGAAAATCAATCTCTCTCTCATCTGCATTCTCTTATAGAGTCTTCTGAATTTCTGAATCTGTCCACTAAAGCGCTTTGATTCTGATCTGTACTCTCGGCTCAATTCTGAGGGTAGTCATAAGATTCAAAAGGTGGCCTACCTTAGATTTGAAAACCGAATTTCGAACTTTCTCAATTAAGATCCAATCCTTGAGTACCAACTATGCAACTAAGGACTCTCGACTCAGTGCATCTGTAACTTTGCTCATCTTTCCAGAGTGATACGAAATGTCAGTCATAATCCTTAAGGAGTTCCATCCAATGATGCTGTCTCATATTCAACTCCTTTTGAGAGAATACATACTTGAGACTTTGATAGCCAAAGAAGATATGGAATATCTCTTTATACTTATAGTGCATCTAAATTTCCAGAATGAACATAACTACTGCAAGTTCTACGACGTGCATCAGGTAATTCAACTCACAAGATCTTAACCGACGGGACGCATATGCAATAACCCTATCATGCTGCATCAACAAGCAACCCAATCCTTTAAATAACGTATCACTGTAGATCTTATAACTTCCAAGACCAGATGGAATAGTCAGCACAAGTGCGGTAGTCAGCTTCTACTTAAGCTCTTGAACACTACTCTCGCACTTATCTGACCACAGAAACTCTTCTTCCTTCTTTAGCAGTCTCGTCATCGGCGATGCTAACACTGAAAAACCTGCATACGAACTGTCTGTAATACTTTGTTAAACCCAGAAACTTCTAATCTCTGTCACTGTTGTCAATCTCGACCAACTGTTCATTACTTCAATCTTGGACGAGGTCTATGAAGATTCCTTCGCTTGAAATCACGTGACCTAGAAACGCAATACGAGTCATTCAAAACTCGCATCTGCTAAGCTTATTGTAAAATCCAAGAGCACTCAAGGTTTGAAGTACCATCCCTAAATGTCTCTCATGCTCCTCAACACTCTTTGAATACACCTGGACAACTTCAATGAACACGATCACAACTGATTTAAGTACCCTTAAACATTCTGCTCATAAGACCCAAACAAATAGCTAAGGTGTCCGTCAAATCACACGGTATTACAATGAACTCATAACTGCCATATCGAGTGCCAGATGCTAACTTCGGTATGTCTTTCTTCCTGATCCTCAACTAATGATACCCTGACCTCCAGTTGACTTTGAGGAACATCGACATACAAATACAACGAACCAACTTTCTTCTTCACGAATAGAACAAGTGCTCCCCAAGGTGATACACTGGACGAATGAATCCCCTATTCAACACTTCATGCATCTACACATTTAGTTCTTTTAACTCGGGTAACACCATCCGGTAAGGAGCCTTAGGGACTGGCTTTGTTCCGGGTGCTAATTCAATTACGAACTCAATTTCTCTTTCTGACAGCAAACCTGGCAATTCTTCTGACATTACCTCAGAAAACTTCTATACCACGATTAAGTTTTCCATATTCGGCTCCTCAACTGACGCATCCATTACAGCTGCCATGTAAATTCGATAACCAACGACCTGAACCAGGTCATCTTCAGCGACGAATAACAAGGATTGAAGTTCCTCTTCGACTTTCAGTAATTCCAAGGCTTTCGTACGCTAACTGAACAAACTGAATTATATCACTGCCATGATTCATAACAGCAGAAAGCTCCTCGAGCCAGATCTTTTCATAAATGACTTCCAAGTCATACATAAGCAGACCCATCAGGTACAACTATAGTCAGAGACTCATTTTCCTATTACTTTATTACAATAACGGAAACTCCACAACCTTAACTCAAAATCCTGTTGCGCTACTCTGATAAAACACCTCAAACATTCTTCCCTTGATTAATGCATAGTCAATCCACTCTTATTCCTTTCGCCATCCTAGTGGCATTCTATCTGCAGTAACGGTGCTTACACTCTCCTGAACTTACACGGACAATTCCTAACTCGATGGCCGTGCTGGCCACATTCAAAGCATGCTCCCTTTTTACTCTAACACTGGGCTGACTCAAGCCTCTTTCCACAAACTCGGCACACAATCGGTGAGTCATCTACCTCCCATCAAGGAACATCATGCACCCTTTCTTGCACTGGGGTCCATTCCAAGTACCCCACTGAACATCTTGAAGCATGCTTCCTCTGTTCTGTCTTATTAATGGCGGTGACAGAAACAGCTGTGGTTCCATCTATCTATACAGGCAATCTTTGATTAAATGGCCTTACTGGCGACACCTATAACAAGTTATTTCCCTTTCACAGCACAAAACAGATCCATGTCTTTCCTTACAGACATGACACACATCAATCGAGTTGAGCTCTCACTTTCCAATCCTACTCTTCCGGTTGGGTGAAACAGGGTATCTTTCTTCTGACATCGGCCTTTCTCCCCAATTGATTTCCATCTCTGTCTAAACTGAACCTTCACTCAGTTACGGTAGCTTGATCCTCGATCACAACTCCAGATTGGGCCTCAATAGGCGCGGCAACAACGACGGTCACAACACTGGCAACGGTAGAAACAACGGCAACAGCGGCGGCTCGGTCCTGAGCTTACTAATCCAAAATACTTCACAAAGACTCTAGCGGCTAAACAATCCCGTCGAAACTAGGATCATTCGGTGCTGCTACACTCTTAGTATCGACTTGCGGCGGTACTCTCACACTCACGCTGGTCTAAGCCTGCGCTCTACCTCAGGTACCGACTCTTGTCAGCATCCTACCCCGAGGTATAGGTCCTACCGACCTTCTCCAAGGAGTCCTCCACTCCTAGTCACTCATCCTACAGGCTCTTTATTGACACCTATTTTCCGATTCCAACATCAGGTTAGAATTTGAGTGACCCCACAAACACATTACCAAACAGCTATCAACCACATGCATTAGCATATTAAAAGCCTTTCCTACTAACTATCCCATGACTCATCGCACCTTATCACTCCATACACAGACCATGCTCTGATACCACTTAAACGGGGATGTCACGCCCCGAACCCCAAGCGCGCGCACATCCCACTGCGGTCGATCAAATGCGACATTCCCAGGTAGTGTCGCCGACCCCATTCATTTATTAATGCGCAAGCGGAACGTATTATAAAACCCCTGACAATTAAAATACAGGATAGAAAAGCAAGAAGCAAAACCACAACATAACACTTTCATAATTCAACAGAATTACAAACAAAGGTCTACGGCCAAAAGTCTACAAAAGACCGGCTCTTAAAAAGGAATTGTCCTACGACCTACAAGTCGGACATGTTCTCCAATCATATGACTTCACCTCTGCAACTCCTCAAGGCCAACCAAAGCTATCTGGTTACTCCGTCCACCAGGGACCTGAAATTTTAATCCCACAACCGAGATAAGACGATGTCTCAGCAAGTTCAACCCCCTAAACCCCTATTAGAAAGAAAATACACCCCAGGTGGCCTAGCCACATCACACAGAAGACTTACCTCGCCTTAATTCCTTCCTGCAAGTTAGCGCAATTCAAATCACTCAACCACAGATAGTAATATGAACTCAAACAACCGGAACACATTCTCTTTCATATAACCAACAACCGTGGGGGTCCTGATTATAAGACTAAATCGTTATGACACGTTTCATTCCATGCCACACAATTCTGTCCCATAATCCAACACATCAATAACACTCAACATGCATTCCAATTGTTATTCATTGCCACACAAGGGCATAGCCTACTCGCTGTTCGGCTATCTACTGGCATATAGCCAGGCATCGCCTCCCCACCTTGGAGCGCGGCTTCGTCAGTACATTAACGGCGTTCCCGAAGGAGCATGGGCCCAGAATCAACTGCGACTCGCAACCACTGCGTGGGCATCCCATATAGGGGCAAGTCCGGCTCAACAGTCCAGGACGATTCATCTTAATTATCACACAGCCAAAGCATACTCGGCCCCAGGACACTTTATATTTCAATCAATGCTTCCACTTAAAATAGTGATCCCGGCCATTTTTCTTCATATTAAAAATATTCCGGAAATTACTCACGCGTGTGGGGACACGCTAATTTCGAATCAAAAAGCCAATATCTCACTTTTTCAAACCCCACTATTTAATATAGTCATTAAAATCCAATTTTTGCATCGAAACCCGACACTTGGGTTTTTATGAATAAAATCCCTATTTATCACAATCAACACTCAATTTGCCACAATCAATCATCAAATTCAAATTCTAAATACACAGCAGTGATTGGCACGAAATTATGAGAGAATAAGGTCCCCAAATAGTTTTCGAAATTTATTAAATAATTAAATTTATTCCGAAAATTAATTAAATAATAATATCCATACTTTTCACGATCCACACTCAATTTATAATATCCGATCATCAATTTCAAAATCTGACTACACAGCAGCGATCGGCACAAAATTCTGAGCAACCGGGGTCAAAAATAATTTTTCCATTTTTTAATAATAAATAATAATATTTTAATAATTTCGGATTATAATATAATATTATAATTTCCAGAATTTCGAAGCAATTAAATAATTCAAAATTAAAATCCTATTATGTCCCATCAAGGCTTATTATTAAATAACTCTATTAGCCTTAATTAAACACACTTTAAATTAAACAAACTTCTTAATCCAAGTCACAATTAAATAAACTAAACTATCCACCTAAACTTGCTTAACTTAGACTAAGCACACTTAGGGCATCATTGACCGTCTAATCGAGATTTAGTGAGCTAAACTCACCAGATTAGCGAGCCGAGCGAACCAAAACGACGAGGACGACGCGAGGATCGACTTTCCTCAAGGCGGGCCGAGCATCCGGGCTCGGGAAGGTGGCCAAAACGGGCCAAATGTCCGCTGCCATACCCATTTCTGCACTCTCTGTGCGCTGCTGGTTGGGGGCGAAGGAGGGCAGATCCGGGGCTGGTTGGGGTCGGGAATGGGCGGAGGAGCTGAACCGGACCTAGGCGAGGCTTCACGGTGGCCGGAGGTGGTGGGAGGGAGCTTCGGTGAGTTTCTACCGTCCCTTAAGACCATCGAACAGTAGCTGGCCAAGCGGTTCACGGACGGCAGCTCGACTGGACGGGGGTGGACGGCGCGGTTGGGCAGTCGCGGAGCTGTGACGGCGCACGGCGACGATGACCTTGGCTCCGGTTTTGGTGGGACGAGGTTGCTGCTTCTGCGTTTGCTGTCTTCAAACAAAACAAAGAGGGAGAAGGGGGCAGAGGGCATGCAGTCGACGCACGAGTGGCGAGGTGTGCGGGCGGCGGTGCGTGAGCGGCGACGGTGGCGAGAGGCATGCGACGATGGCTGCTGCTTCCTTTGGTCTTCGGCTTGCTGGGTTTCGAACGGCAAAAAGAAAACCAATGAGAGAGAGAGCCGATGGGAGGGAGGAAGAAGAGAGGGAGGAGAGAGAAGAGAGAGAGAGAGAGAGAGAGAGAGAGAGAGAGAGAGAGAGAGAGAGAGAGAGAGAGAGATGGGACTCCTTTCTCTCATTTTTTTTTTCTTTTTCTTTAATCCCTCACACATGGCCCACCATGACCTCACATGAGGTCATGTTCCACTCACTCCAAGCTTCCACAACAATCCTCCAATGGGTCCAATTTATTGTTCTGCCGGGGTCCAATTCTTGTACATCCAAATTTCTTCAATTCCCATCAATTCCCTTCCAATTGAATCAAATTGAAGTCCATAAAATAAATTCAATGTTACCACACTTCAATTCACATCTTCACTTGTCCATAGAACCAACTTAAGTCCCAAAAGCGCGACCAAAGACGAGCCTACTAATTTCTCGAGCCAAATTAGCCATTCTCTGATTATTTTGCTGAAAAACTCGGCTTGCATGGAAAATCTTCCAAAGATGATTCAATATTCCTAAAATGATTCGTGACACACCCAGACTTCCAATTTCTGCATTTGATCTTAATTCCACGGTTAATTTCACTTTGGCACGATACTAGCGCGGCCCAACCTACCGGGTAGCCTTTAGAAATTTTCATGCATTTGACCTGTGGTTGATCATCTCAAGCCACAATGTACATCTTTGAAACATTGGCGACTTTCGGTTGTCGAGGTAATCTCAAGGTTTCAAATACGAACACAGGGTACCCAATCGATAGAAAGGTCGGTCCAGTGCCGATCAACACGAATTGTGTGATCTAGTGGAATCACCTACACCTGATCACATGGCTCTGTCGAGTCGACCTATCACCGATCTCTAATCAATTTTAATTGTGTCGTAATGACCCTTGCAGACTAGCTCGGTCGAAAGGTCGCTTCCTGGTCAAATTCTCGAGTATGATGCATTAGAAACTCTTAACAGCTTCACCCGATAGACTAGTTTTCACATGAGTGGTCGACTCAAGGAAAAGAACTATATGCGTCCCAACGAAAGGCCCGTCTCAATTTATTGAAAATAGAATTGGAAAATCGGGATGTCACAGATTCAGCTGGCGTCGTTGCCGAGAGATGGAGCGAACAGCCGTAGCTTGAAGAACTCTCGTCGATGGAGTCAACACAGGCTCTTGCAGGCATTTTCTATTGACTGAAGACTTGGAGGTGAGCTGGCGATAGGGATTCGGTGGATTGAAGCCGAGTGAGCTTCGGTGGTCAACAATCGGGAGAAGGGGTAGCTTCGTTTGACCAGCAAGGGACGAGTGGAGACTTGGATGAAGACGATGGACTTTGGTCTTGATGGCGTTGAACTGGTGGAGAGATTTAGAAGTGTTGTTCGGTCAACAAAGAGGCTTCAGTACTGCTAGTTGTTGACTGAAGAGGACGCTTGGCAGGAGACACTTGATGGAGGAGCAGCTTCGCTTGAGCCAAGAGAGACGCGCGTTGAGAGGAAACGGACAAGGGCAGCTCCTTCGGTGGCTTCGGTGGACTTCGTGGACGCGCGTTGGACGAGGCAACCGCAAGGAACATCACACGTGAAGCTGCTTCGTTTGTTGTGGGCCGGTCAGTGAGCTCTCGGGCTGAAGCAACAACGAGAGGGAGAGAGAGATGAAGTTGCGGAGGGGGAGGTTGGCGAGTGATGATGAAGACCAAAGATGGAGCACACGGAAAGGAGAAGCCAGCTAAGAGGAGGGTGAACTTAGATAATCCTTAGCCATTACATTGAATGCTTTGGCCCCACAAGCCCACAATCTCATCCCCTATGTCTCTCAATCACTTTCAAGCACAATATTCCACCAATAAATCAATTTAAAGTCCAAATTAATGCTGCCCTCCTTTAAATCCGAATTTCACAATTTTTCGGGACATCTATTTCTTCGATAATTTCCCAAATTCGACGTCCAATTTGATGTAGAAAAAGTCTGCATAATTTCTATAGGTCCCTTTCGCCTTATAGCTCAGATTGAAAGTCGAAAATCTCTTCAATTCGGCCGATCTGAATTTCTGTTAATTTCCGCGACGTCCGAATCGATTTTTCGTAAAAATCCCGGAATCTCTGAAAAATCTTTTGAGACTGAATCAACGTTCCTAAAATAGCTTATGACACCACAGAACTTTCGATTTCTGAAATTGGGTTCGAATTCACGGTTAATTTTCATTCGACGCGTTTTTAGCGTGATCTAGACTACCAAGTAGTTTTTAGAACTTTTTAGTGCAAGTGACCCGTGATCGATTTTCTTCGAGCCACTATGAACCCACTCGACTCATTGGTGACTTTCGATTGTCGTGAAAATCTCGAGAATTCAAGTACGGACACAGGGTACCAAAACGACAGTAAAATCATATTAGTGTCGGTCGATGAGAATTTTCCAATTTAGTGGTGTCTGATATAGCTAGTACAAGTACCTAGAGGGGGGTAAATAGGTATATAAAAGATTTTTCTCTTGATAATCGCGCAATACTTAGATAGTTGAAGGATTTGCAACAAATGATAATCAATATAAGACTGAGTAAAGGAAAGAAAGAATTAAACACGCGGTTTATAGTGGTTCGGCTTGATTCAAGCCTACGTCCACTCTTCTGCACTGACAGTCAATTGACTGGATTCCACTATGAACAAAGAGATGTTACAGTGTTGTTCTTCCTTGATTTCTAGGTGTAGATGATCAACCACACTCGCTCAAGGTATCACCAAGTATAGACACTCTCTGTGTATACAATTTCGCTCAGACTGTATCGACTAATAATCAAGGATCTTCAGACTCTGGAATTTCTCTATCGATCACATTCTCAAACAACTAGAACGACTTCTCTTTTATACTCCTTTATGCCATCATACCCGTTGGGACTTTCCAAATGAATTCCTCCAATCTACCCGTTGGACGGAATCAATCAAGAAGATCATTCGAGCTATTAAAGGAACCTGACGATAGCCCATCAATCCTGTTCGCCCATACAATCAGGATCTTGGTTTCCAAGAATAGAACATTCCAAGAATACTCCGTCGACCATTGGATCTTCAATTGATCTAGATAAGAACAAAAGAATCCGTTATCTTTATCCAACCAAAAAGATCTTCTCCAGAGGATAGGATTAAATCCTCAACCATATACTTGACTCTGGATTTCCTTCGTCCTTTGGATTAGAAAGATCGGTGAGAATCGCTTTGAGTCTTGAGTCTTGAGTCTTGAATCTTGAGTCTCGGTGATTAGAAAGTCTTGGACTTTAAACTAGACGATCTGCAGATATCCAGACTAGATCGATAGAAACGTTTTGTCGCTTCAAAATATTCGGAAAGATTTCTCCAACAATCTCCCCTTTTTGATGGTGACAAAACTTTCCTGTAGATTTGAACCACTTTGACCTGCAAAAATATTTCTCAAGCAATATGGCTATCTCATAAAGATTTAACAAAACAACCAAACTCTGCATCCACAGAAAATTGGTTAGTCTTTCATGAGTAATACCATATAACAACACTTGATATAAATGCAAACAGTCAAGCATCTAAATCCACAGTCAATTCAGTCAGATTCAAGTTCACTCAAGTCATACTAAAAAACAAACACATTCAACCACAAAAATAAATTTAAAGTCAAAGAAAGTTGGTTGGTTGGTTCAAATTGCTTCTCCCCCTTTTTGTCATCATTAAAAAAGGTGAGAAAGGAGTCAGGTCTGCTTGGGAATGCGCACGATCTGGAAATCTCCCATGGACTGGACTACGCCTTCTAGCCTCTTCAAGTCCTCCCTTAGTTGAGCTACCTCCTCTCCTTTGGCATTGGCTTGAAGTTGTAGAGCGAGGTCTTTCATTTTATCCTCCAGGGTAACTGAAGATGCTTGTCCAGCATTCTTCATGGCTTGAATTTCACAGTCCAGAGCATAGATTTGGCCACGCATTTCCAGAAGAAGATCCATAATACGACGAAAATCTGCAGAATTGTCCGTCTGTGTACTTGCATTTGCTTTCTCAGATGGAGTGAATGCAGACGATGGTGCTTCTGTATAGTCTTGCAGACTAGGTGCTGACGTATCGTGTCCTTCTTCAGGCAATTGAGAAGCCTGAATTTCTTCTGGGTCTGCTGGAGATTGTCTTAGACCTTCACTATTGGCAGCATGAGGTGAGGACCTTTCTTGCCCGCCAACTCCCCCTGTCTCTAGGACATCAAAAGGGGAAGAGTAATGATCATGCTCTTCTGTATCTTGATTCCCCTTCTCTCCAGATTCAGCTGCAGAATTTTCTTGCTCTTCTTCTCCTTCTTCTTCAACTTCTTTCTCCTTCTCTCTTTGCTCTTCTTCTTCTCTGTTCTTGTCTTTCTTCTCTTCTTCTCTCTGTTTCTCCTGATGTTCTGTTGATTGGGGAATAGAACGTCTGGTCCTTATTAAGGCAGTGATTGTGAGATCCTCCTCCTCATCTTCATCCTCCAAGATGAGAGTTCTCTTCTTTTTGGATGGGGCACCAATGGCCTCCTTTCCTTTTCTCTTTGAAGCAGACGGAACTGGAGTCTTCACTCTGAATTTCTCCATTGCCTTGGAAAGTTCTTTCAGACGCATCTTCGTCAACATCTTCAAACCTACCACCATCTTATCGCACGATCGAACACAAAGTGAATGTGGCGGTTCAATATTCATGTGTCTGAAGATCTTGGTCACCAGACCTGGGTAAGGCAATTGTCCCTTGTCTTTCGACATTGCTCTGTACATGTGAAAGAGAATAGTGTGAGGGAGCGAGAACTTCTTCCCTGAGTTGATTGCGTACATCAATTTTGCTTCAGAATTAGACACATCAGTCTTTGATGTAGACTTTGGCCTAATGCAATTGATAACAATTTTGTGCAACACAATATTGATGGCACGCATCCTTGAATAGATGATTTTTCCCTCAATATCTCTATCTTCGACAAGGTCCATTGTGGCACGAGCAACTGAGACTTTGACTGGTTGATAACGTCCTCGTTCAACTCCAATTATGTCCGCCAACATGTCCACGTCCACCACATAATCCGATCTCGAACATGAATGATATTCTATTCGCATCTATAAAGCGAGATTCGAATAGAAATACGCGATCGATTGTGCATATCCGTCCGTGGTATCAGTGCAAAAACGTTCCAGTTGAAGCAGACTGAACTTCTCCCTTAAGTTCACATTCACAGCATCCAAGAAATCGAAATCGACACTCCTAGGGTTTATCACCCCTCGTTTCAGCAGTTTGAAGAACAAATTTTCCTGTTCCTTCGTTTTAAATAACTCCATCCTCTTTCCCTTCACCTTCGCAGCAACACCCATTCTCGGTTGAAAATCACTGAACATTTTGTCATCGTCGTTCCCATCAGTCGGATTTGGACCCGACATACGAGGGTCACTAGGAATATTCGCAAGAGCTTCCTCTGCTTTACCTTTGGGAGCAATTCCCAAATCCTCCATTTTCTTCAGAAAGATATACTCATTCCCATAATTCTTATCTTTGAGAAAATCATCCACGTATTTCAACGGAGTCCCAGTACTTTTCAATGCACGGTAGAGTTTGTAAATATAAGAGGGTTTTGGACTCTTACGTGGTGCGTCCTCGATTACCTCTTCCTCGGGATGTTGACCCGCACCTTGTGGGGTAGATGGCGTTGAGTGACGTGGTGGAGAGTGAATCGGGCTCTGTTGCTGACTCGATAACTCTTCCTCTTCGGTGAGATCGAAATGGGTAGGTTCCTCCTTCATCCTCTGTGGTCCCCTGTTCGCGATTCTTGAAGACTTCCTCAAAGAATACATCCTTTCTTGTTGCTGAAAGATTCCTTTGCTTGCTTTCCCAAGAAAAGATGACAACTTTCTCGAAGATGAACACGAAGTAGAAACCGGATTGGGAGGAGAATGCTTTTTAGGGTTTTGAAGATTGAAAATGAAAACTGTGTATATATTACTCGGTTTTGAAAAGGGAAGTTCAATCGGTACAAGGAAAATGTACGAATACCTCTTTTCAAAATCAATAACTGCCAAAATTAATCCTTTTGAAAAGACAAGTTTTTCGATTTTCACTGAGACTACAAAATAACTGAACAAAAGATCATACCTTTTCGAGTTTAAATAAAATAACAACTTACAGTCTATAGTCATCAACGTCTGAGTCTGAGAGATTTGAGTCTGAGAGGTTTGAGTCTGACGGTCATCAATTTTCTGAGTCTGAAGGTTGGTGAGTCTCTAGACTTTAACTTCTTCGAGCTTCAAAATGTTGAGTCTGGAACGGATAAAGTCGAATTGATTTTTCTCCAAAGGCTTTGTGAATATATCCGCTAGTTGACTTTTTGAATCAACAAATTGAATCGAGATTTCTCCATTTTGAATATGATCTCTAATGAAGTGATGTCGAATCTCTATATGCTTTGCTCTTGAATGAAGAATTGGATTTTTGGTGAGATTGATTGCGCTGGTGTTGTCACATTTGATTTCAGTGCATGAGTCTTCAATCCCAAAGTCTTGTAGCTGTTGTTTTATCCATAGAATTTGCGAACAGCAGCTTCCAAGGGCTACATACTCGCTTCGTTGTTGAGAGAGCTACAGTGCTTTGTTTCCTTGAAAACCAAGACACTGTCCTGCTTCCAAGCAACTGGCAAGTTCCTGAGGTACTCTTTCTATCGACTCTACAGCCGGCCAAATCTGCGTCTGAATATCACAAAAGATTAAAGTCTCCCTTCTTAGGATACCAAAGACCGACGCTTGAAGATGAAGCAACGTATTTAATGATACGTTTTGCAACAGTGAGATGGGATTCTCTAGGATCGATTGAAACCTAGCACAGATGCAAACACTCAACAAAATGTCGGTCTAGAAGAGTTAGATAAAGAAGTGAACCGATGATGCTCTGTACAGCTTTTGATCAACTTTCTTCCCTTCTTCATCCTTGTCTATCTTCAAAGAACTTGACATTGGTATATCAGTCTTCTTGCAATTTTCCAATCCAAACCTTTTGACAAGATCATTAGCATATTTTTCTTGGTAAATGAAAGTTCATTCCTTCAATTGCTTTACTTGAAGACCAAGAAAGAATGTTAATTCTCCCATCATACTCATTTCAAACTCATCCTGCATAGACTTAGAAAATTTCTTGCATAGACTTTCATTAGAGGATCCAAAAATAATGTCATCCACATATATTTGAACAAGTAAAAAGCTTTTGTTTTCCTTTTTGATAAATAGAGTAGTATCTACTTTACCTTTGACCAAATCATTCTGTAATAAGAACTTACTTAGCCTGTCGTACCAAGCTCGAGGTGCTTGCTTTAAACCATATAAGGCCTTTTTCAGTCTGAAGACTGAGTCTGGCTTCTTTGGGTCTTCAAACCTAGGTGGTTGTTCCACATAAACTTCCTCTTGGATAAATCCATTTAGGAAAGCACTTTTGACGTCCATTTGGAATAACCTTTTGGTTTAGATCTCAATTTCCAGACATCATTAATGTTGAACTGTCTGAGCTCTTCTTGCATAACTTCGATCCAGCTTTCATCAGATAAAGCTTCTTCTATGCTTTTTGGTTCAATTTCAGAAATGAGAGCCATAGCACTAGACTCTTCACGTCTTTTGGATCTGGTTCGAATTCCTTCATTAATTTCGCCGATAATGAGATCTTTAGGATGACTGGACTTGTGCTTCCAGTTACTGGTTGATTTATCTGGATGATGATCTCTTTCTTTATTTGAATCTTCATGAACATCTTGATGCTGGTCTTCCATAGTCTGAGATACTTCTTGAGTTGTGAGCTTTGGAAGGTCTGGAGCAGATTCAGACTCTTCATATTGAGTCTGACTGGATTTATCTTACGTAGAGTCTTGAAATTTGACATTCATTGACTCCTCCACAGACTGGCTCTTCTTATTGTAGACTCGTAGGCTTTGCTTGATGTAGAATATCCAAGGAAGATGCCTTCATCGATCTTTCTTCGAACTTACCAACTCGATCTTTTGCATTTTTCAAAATAAAGCATTTGCAACCGAACACATGAAAGTATGAAACAATGGGCTTCTTACCTTTGAATAATTCATAAGGGGTTTTCTCAAGAATAGGTCTTAGGAAGACTCTATTGATGATATAGCATGCTGTTGAAACAGCTTCAGCCCAAAATCGTGAAGAAATTTTACTTTCAATTAAAAAGTTCTAGCCATTTCTTGAAGAGATCTATTCTTCCTTTCCACAACTCCATTTTGCTGAGGAGTGTATGGAGAGGAGAACACATGCTTAAATCCAGATTCATCACACAATTTTGTTAAATCTTGATTTTCAAATTCACCTCCATGATCTGTTCTTATACTTGAGATAACACATCCTTTTTCATTTTGAACCTTTTTAGCAAATTTTTCAAAATACGAAAAGGTTTCTGACTTACTTGCAAGGAAATATACCCAAGTAAAACGAGAGTAATCATCCACAATTACCAGGCAATATTTCTTACCTCCAATACTCTGGGTTCTTGTTGGTCCGAAGAGATCTATATGCAGCAACTGTAATATATGATTAGTAGAGACATGATTCATTGGCTTAAATGAACTTCTTACCTGCTTTCCCAGAATACATGGTGTGCATGGATCGGTCTTTTGATATGGTAATTTTGGTAGACCTCGAACAAGCTGCTTTGATGAGATTTTGGCTAATTGCTTCATGTTGACATGACCAAGCTTTCTGTGCCATAAGCTTGCTTCGTCTTGAATTGAGATTAGGCATTGAGATTCATTTAATTTCATGTCTAAGAGGTAGATATTTCCATGCCTTCGACCCATGAAAGGCGAGTAGAGTCTTTCCGATTCCGAGCATATTCCTTCTGAAAGGAGATCTTGAAACCAGTATCACACAATTGGCTAATGTTGAGGAGGTTATAGTTGAGTCCTTCCACTAGAGAAACATTGCTTATTGTGAGATTTCCAATTTTCACAGTTCCAAATCCCACAATGCTTCCTTTGCCATTTCCTCCGAATGAAACATTTCCACCATTTACTTGAACAAGCTTTATGAAGCACTTTGAGTCTCCTGTCATGTGTCTTGAACATCCGCTGTCAAGATACCACTTTACCTTTTTCTTGACGGAGACCTGCATTTAAAAGAAAGTCTCAAGTTTTCTTTGGTACCCAAATTTTCTTGGGTCCTTTGGTGTTAGTAGAATAAGCATTACTAGGCCAAACTTTCTTAACAGGCTTCCAAACCATATGACACTCTTTTTCAAAGTGATCCTGACTATTACACTTTGAACACCTTAGAGCATTTCGACCTACAGACTTTACAAAAACTTTCTTGAAATGATTTTTGTAAGCCTCTCTCGACGGTCTTTTCTTAATTCTTTCTTTTACTTTTGGAAAATCAATCAAAGGAATTGTTTCTGCTGTCATGCCTAGACCAGACTTATTGAAGTAAGGTCTTTGAACTGAAAGAACTTTTTCAAGTTTTTCCGATCCTATCGAAAATTTCTTTGAAATATTTGATAAGTCAGTTTTTAAGAAAACATTTTCTTTTAAAAGATTATCTTCTTTTTCTTTAAGAGTAGAAACATTCAAGTCTAAACTCTTAACTCTTTCTTCTAAAATATTTTCCTTTTGTTTTAGAGCTGAGTTTTCCTTTTTAAGTTCGGAAATCCTTTTGAGAGAAGTCTTAAGAGGCGAAACATAGTTCATCAATGTATTTAGAGACTTTGACAGGAATTTTAAAATCACTTACCTCAAATTCACTGTCCGAGTTTGATCCAGAATCTAAGTCGAGTCCGAATGTGCCATCGGACATATGTTGGCATATTCATTATCACTTTCTTCACATTCGTATCACCCGGGTTTCGGCTTTGAGAGCTTTTGAAACTTCTCAGCTTTTCCTCTTTTCTTCTTGAAGAGGACAGTTGGGTCTGATGTGTCCCTTTTTCTTACATTCGAAGCAGACTACATCTTTGTTTGGTTCCTCATCATCAACAGACTTGGTGCTGTCTCGGGAAACTTTGTTTCTTTGAGTTGAACCTTCTACATTTTCTATTCAGTTTTCTGAATCTTCTTATCATGAGAGCAAGCTCCTCGTCGTCCATATCATCTCCGAATCAGTATCATCAGAATCATCATTTGATTTTAATGCAATGGATTTCTTACCTCTTGGATCTTCGTCTTCATTAATTCGTTCCACTTCATAAGATTGAAGAGTTCCAATCAGCTCGTCGACAGATAGAGGCATAATTCTTTGCGTCTCTCTTATTGAAGTCTTTATATGATTCCAATCCTTGGAGAGTCCACGCAGTAGCTTATTCACCTTCATGGGATCAGAAATTTTGTGTCCTTGGTTCTCAAGACCATTGACAATATCTGTAAAACGACTAAACATGTCAGTTATAGATTCTCCTAGCTTCATTTTGAAGGCTTCATATTGACCGAGGAGAAGGTTGATTCTGGTCTCCTTCACTCGATCTGTTCCTTCATAGGTGATATGTAATCTGTCCCATACTTCTTTTGCTGTAACACAAGAAGATATTCTGTTATATTCAGTTGGAGACAAGGCACAATATAAAGAGTAAATTGCTTTTGCATCGAGTGCTTGTCTCTTGTTTGTCTCTTCCTGAGTCATTCCGCTGGTCTCAACAGTTTTTTTCCCTCTTTCAGAGATTGATGCAGGAGTAGGAGTGATCCCTCTTTCCACAACGTCCCATTCTAGAGGATCCTTTGATCATAGGAAAGCTTTCATCTTGTTCTTCCAGATGTTGTAATCCTTTCCATCAAAGTAGGGTGGTCTGGTATTGCTTTGCCCTTCCACCAGTCCTGGTGCTAGCATACTAGCCATGGATCTTTTACTCTGAAGTAAAACACTTCAAATAAAGTAAGAACACGAGCTCTGATACCAATTGATATAGCTAGTACAAGTACCTAGAGGGGGTGAATAGGTATATAAAAGATTTTTCTCTTGATAATCGCGCAATACTTAGATAGTTGAAGGATTTGCAACAAATGATAATCAATATAAGACTGAGTAAAGGAAAGAGAGAATTAAACAAGCGGTTTATAGTGGTTCGGCTTGATTCAAGCCTACGTCCACTCTTCTGCACTGACAGCCAATTGGCTGGATTCCACTATGAACAAAGAGATGTTACAGTGTTGTTCTTCCTTGATTTCTAGGTGTAGATGATCAACCACACCCGCTCAAGGTATCACCAAGTATAGACACTCTCTGTGTATACAATTTCGCTCAGACTGTATCGACTAATAATCAAGGATCTTCAGACTCTGGAATTTCTCTATCGATCACATTCTCAAACAACTAGAACGACTTCTCTTTTATACTCCTTTATGCCATCATACCCGTTGGCACTTTCCAAAGGAATTCCTCCAATCTACCCGTTGGACGGAATCAATCAAGAAGATCATTCGAGCTATTAAAGGAACCTGACGATAGCCCATCAATCCTGTTCGCCCATACAATCAGGATCTTGGTTTCCAAGAATAGAACATTCCAATAATACTTCGTCGACCATTGAATATTCAATTGATCTAGATAAGAACAAAAGAATCCGTTATCTTTATCCAACCAAAAAGATCTTCTCCAGAGGATAGGATTAAATCCTCAACCATATACTTCGGCTCTGGATTTCCTTCGTCACTGGATTAGAAAGACTGTCAGTGAGAATCGCTTTGAGTCTTGAGTCTTGAGTCTTGAATCTTGAGTCTGGTGATCAGAAAGTCTTCAGACCTTAAACTAAACGATCTGCAGATATCTAGACTAGACTGATAGAAACGTTTTGTCAGCTTCAAAATATTCTGGAAAGATTTCTCCAACATGTCACCCACGATTAGCCACACATCTCAATCGAACCAACCTATATCTAATCTCAAACCGATTTATATCTGTGCCGTAATGGTCTCGAAAGATGAGCACGGTCGAGAAGCTGATTCCTAGTCGAATTCTCAAGTCTATTTGCCTTAAAATTGTTAATAGTTTCCCCAGATAGTCTAGTTATCTCTAGAATGATCAGTTCTGAGAATAGCCCTATAGACGCGTCAAAGAAATGCCTGATTCATTCAATAGAAAACAAGATTGAAAATCTGGGATGTCACAAGAAAAGTCGGCGCATCCTCCCAAGAAAGGTCGGGTTCCTACCGGTGTCTTTGACAGAGGTCAGACACCCTCACAAACTAGGGGTGAGCACGGTTCCAGAGTAGAACCGGGAACCGGAGAACCGAACTGGAGGTTTCGGTTCGGTTCCCGGTTCTTAAAGGACCGGTTCCGGTTCCCGGTTCCATTTTTCCGGGAATCAGCGATCCCGGTTCCGGAACCGGTCGCGGAACCGGTTTCGGAACTGATTAGGGTTCCAAAAGGAACCCCCTCCCCCGAGACTCCCGAACCTTTCACTTTCAGTTTTTCAGAGTCTCGCCAGACGTCGCTCCGAGTCTCGCCGCCGGACGCCGCTCGCCCTCAAGGCCACCGCCACCGGACGCCACTGGACGCCAGTCGCCGACGTCGCTCGCGCGAACCCTCGCCGTTCGACGCCCGTCACTGCCGTGCTCTGCCTCGACGCCCGTCGCCGACTACCCGACGCAGGTAGATCTGAGCCGAGCTCGTCTCTGCTCGCAACCCACCGCCTTTGCTCGCGCCATAAGCCCCGACGACGCCGATTCAGCTGTCTCTGCTCGCGACGAGCGGACCCACTGCCGCTGCTCGCACCAGAAGCCCCGACGACGCCGATTCTGCTGTCTCCGCTCGTGACCCACCGCCTCTGCTCGCGCTAGAAGGCCCGACGACGCCGATTCTGCTGTCTTCGCTCGCGACCCACCGCCACTGCTCGCGCCAGAAGCCCCGACGACGCCGATTCTGCTGTCTCTCCACTCGCGAGCCACCGCCGTGCTCGCGCCAGAAGCCCCGACGACGCCGATTCTTTCTCTCTCAGAAGTCCCAAGTTTGTCTCCGACTTGCAGTCATAACTAATTTCACATGAAGTCGAACATCATATCTTTTTCTTTTATTGTTTTCATAGCTCGAGAAGTATATTTATGGCGTGATTTTGATGTTAGAAGATCATTCATGAAACTCTGTTTTGCTAAAACTCTTGCCAATGGGGAAGCAGAATATGGTGGGTGAACAACTCGTAATCTCATGGAAATACAGATTAGTTTTGGAGTGAATATTCGCCATGTTGAAAGTGGCTGGCTAGTGTAGATTTGAAGCTGAAGAAATATGAAGGACCAAATTGATGTTTTGCTGAAGTAAATTAGAACATTCTGGTGCTGTGTTTCGAATCTTTTATTCAAACATATTTCAACTTTACTCCAGTACTTTGATCTGTTGTCGAATGTCGCTCCTGCATAACATGGTAAATGTCTATATTATTATATGCACACTCTATTTATGATCTACATCCTTCGCAACCACTAAACTCCCGCTGATCTTGCAGAGACAGAACACATTTTCATTGCTAGAGAGAGCGATTACGGGATCCTTCTCTATCGTTAGGAAGAATGCTGTTCTTGTGCTCTCCCATCTCATATTGAATGATATGATTAAGGTAAATGGACAGATCTGGCTTATCTACAATGATATAAGTATTATCAGATTCATCATGATTGGAAATGCCATTGCTTGTCCAGGTGAAAGGTTACATAAATGACTTGGTTGTTATGGGTTTTGAATGAAATCTTGTAAATGCTAGATTGATTGCGCTTATCCCCGCAACCCTACTTGTCACAACATGGTTTTTGATCCCAATGAACACCCTGAAGTTAGCTTCCCTCTGTTAAAGCCTTTTATCTATTCTTGAAGTTTCTTTTGTTATTGGCAAGATGAACTTGAACAATGAAGGGGATACATGATTCTATTTTAGTTTTGCATCAGCACAGGTTGCAGCACCAAAACCGCATACTGGTCACTCTGTGTAATTCTTTAATGTATGCAGAGTATTGATAGTAATGAATAAGGGCACCCTTTTCTTCTGATCCGATCTTTCTCTATGCACTACCTAATTTGTCTGGCAGGTGATTAACCATCTTAGACCTGAATACTTAGAAGATGAAACGGACACCTTCCAGGGTGTGGATGATTGTGATGGTATAACTTCTTATTAAAGAGGAATATCTTCAGAATTCTGATTATGGCATGATGTTTCTACCATTGCTGTTTATATATGCTTGTAGGATGTGGAGCAAGGGACTTTATGAAAACTTACTCATAAAATGGAAATTGTCCAAAAACTGTGCTAGAATTTATTCATCATGTAATTTGATGTGCTATTCAATTGGCCCTTGCAGTTCCCTGTGGAGAATTACGTGGAGAATCTCCTAATTTAAGCCAGGAGGTATGCGGTTCTTTTGAGATGTCTGATTCACCAATGGAACAGGAGGAAAGGCTGAAGCTTCAGCAAGAGCCATTAGATCATGGACCTACTATTATTTACGTCCCTATTGAGATGTTTGATTCACCAATGGAACAGGAGGAAAGGCTGAAGCTTCAGCAAGAGCCATTAGATCATGGACCTACTATTATTTACGTCCCTACGAGGAAAGAAACTTTGACAATTGCCAAATTCTTGTTTGACTTTGGCATCAAAGCAACAGCTTATAATGCCAAGGTTTCATTCTGCATAATAATACCCTTTTTAATTGATGTATTCTCAATTTGATGGTTTCATTTTGGTATCATTCTTGCTTCAAACTACTCCACATTTCTTTTATGCGCATGCATTATAGTTCAAATCTGAAAATGAAAAGAAAAAAAAAAAAAAAAAGAACCTGTTGGAACCTGGAATCGACCTGGAACCGACCTGGAACCTGTGACAGGGTAGGTTCCAGGTTCTTGGTTTTGACGGGTAGGTTCCAGGTTCCAAATTTTTTGGAACCTGTACCCGAGGGTAGGTTCCAGGTTCCAGACGGAACCGAACCGGAACCTGGAACCGCTCACCCCTACTACAAACAGATGCCCTGAGAAAGATCGGCGCATCTCCTGTCAAGGCGACCGAAGAAAGGTTCAGGTCCTAGAAACAACTTATTGCTCTAACAGGCGACCGAAGAATGGTTCGGGTCCTGGAGAAGCAATTTCCCGTCACGGCGATCGAAGAAAGTTTTGGGTCCGAGACAAACTAACTTATTGCTCTAACAGGCGATCGAAAAAAAGTTTGGGTCTTGGGAAGGCAATTCCCCGTCAAGGCGACCGAAGAAAGGTTTGGGTCCTAGACAAATCACTTATTGCTCTAACATGTGACCGAAGAATGATTCGGGTCCTGGAAAAGCAATCTCCTCATATCACCAGGTAAGATGACGCCTTGATACTTGCCAAACTCGGGGTTCACACCTTATCTCACTCACTCCCGGTAAGTAGCTACAGGTATCTTCTTATCTGTCTTAATATATGTAATGTTATATTGCTCTTTTTGCATAGGATAATAAGTCCCAAGTAAAATATAATCTGTTACGCATGAATGGATAAAATTTAGGCATAAGTTTGTCTTTGAATGCAACATCTGCGAGCACACCTTCAAAGAGGGGCAGCTGTTGACGCCTAAAATTTCCTTTTAATTAATTAGGTTTTACTTTATTTTATTTTATATTTTATCTTTTTTGGATAAAAAAATAATAATGAACGAAAAAAACAGAAAAAGCCCCTCCTCTGGGCCTCCTCGGCCCATTTCCGCCTCAGCCCAGCCCCTTCTCCCTTGTCTTCTTCTTCCTGCTGTTGTCTTCTCCAAATGAATAAGCAGCACGCGCCGGAGAAGAGGACGCTTGCGACGCCGAAGCAAAAGGGAGGAACAGTAGCGCACATGGAGTAGGTGGGCAGCTGGCGTCGGATGGGGACGTGCGGGGAGCAGCTGGTGCCGGATGGGACACCGGTTTGGCCGTCGGGGGTTCGGTTGACAAGCTAAAGATCGGCGGCCGAGCCCCTCTGTTGACCGGATCCCCTTGCCTATAAAAGGGGACCACCTTCGTCGAAGAACGGGAGAGCGAGCTTTGAGATCTTCCCACTGAGAGACTTCGGGGGAGGAATCGAAGAGCGAGCGAGAGAGAAATCGGGCCGCGAGCTCGGCCAACCTCCCACTGAGAGACTTCGGGGGAGGCCGCCGGCGAGCGAGTTCGA
This sequence comes from Eucalyptus caleyi, assembly GCA_014182885.2. Classification (NCBI taxonomy): domain Eukaryota; kingdom Viridiplantae; phylum Streptophyta; class Magnoliopsida; order Myrtales; family Myrtaceae; genus Eucalyptus; species Eucalyptus caleyi. The sequence goes on from CM024471.2 coordinate 14,586,404, forward strand.
AGAGGTTAGATCTGGCCGGTGGAGGCTCGGATCTAGCCGGAGTGAGAGAGAAGCGAGGTCGGAGGAGGTGCAGGGGTTCTGGATTCGCGAAGAGGGGCAGAAGAAGGTCCCACCCCCCAACGCCGTTGCGGTGCCAAATCCCACTGTGCTGCCGAGCGCCTCCGCCGTTGCTGCCTTCGATCTGGCATTGTTGCCGTCGCCGTCCCTGTTTGAGAGAAGGTAAAAAGCGTCGCTGTTACCGTTGCCATTCATCGTAGCCGTTTTCCATTAAGGTAAATATTTAAAAAATGTTGAAAAATGTTTTATTTTCTAAAAAATCAAGAAAAATCAAAAATAATTTATTTTCCAAAAATATTTTGAAAAATATAAAAAAATATTTTATTTTCCAAAAAAATCAAAAAAATCAAAAATATTCCATATTTTCCAAAAATGCCAAAAATCCAAAAAAAGCCGAAAATTCATGAAAAGGCAAAAAAAAAAAAATCATAAAAAGCCAAAAAGACTTGTATTTTTCCAAAAAATACCAAAAAAAAATCCAAAAAATCCCTTTTATGTCCAAAAAATTAGAAAAAGACTCAAAAATGTTTTCCTCCCAAAAATGCATGGAAAATCCCTCGAACATCCAAAAACCTCAAGGTTTAAACAAGATTAGGTAGCAAAAGGGCATTAGTGACTAACTAGTGTAATCAAGTTCCGATTCTAATTTCTCTGGTTGCGCAGGAGTGAGTATTTCTCCCAATACTTCGCTTGGGTTTCTAATCAACCCACCCCAAATCAATTAGTGACGACTCCATTTTAAAAATTGATTTACAGGTTAAAAACTTGAACCATTAAGTCGTGAATTTGTGGACTTGGGAGAGTCCGGGCTTAACTAATTCTAGCCGAGCCATTAGCCTCCTTAGGCACTCGTACCCGATTGTGGTCGCCGAAAAAAAGAGGTCGCGACAATTCTTCATTGGTATTGAATCACTTGAAAAATTTATCATCCCAAGTGAGTACGGCAAGAAAATTGTAATACTATGATGCCCTTTTTGCGATTTTGTGTTGAGTTGACCTTATTTTGCTCGTAGAAGTGCCATAACCCGAATTCAAATGTATTGAAAGTCTTAAAACTAATCATAAAAGTACAATTGAGTCATAAAATTATCAAAAAATACAACCAATGGAGGACTTTTTTGGATCAATTTGACAAGTTTTTGGTAGCAATTGTATATTTTAAAAGTTTTAATAGTCAATCTTAATTTCGTGACATAATTTTTAAATTTCTAAAGCACTTTTGCTGAAGGAGAAATGGCATGGAATAAAGGAAATTGCACTTTAGCGATCCTTTACACGTACAGCTTCCGCTGATCGAAGGCTCTCAAGCTCAAGTCTCGACAGCTCCGATTGGCTTCTGCATTCGTCTCTCCTCTCGGACTCAGCTTCTTCCATTCTCAAGTTATTCTCTTTCTCTCTGCTTGATTCTGAATTTAGCTGTTCCTTTTTTTGGTTAATTGTCGTGTGTTTCACTGTCTATTGGCCCCAGATGTAAACTGCCATTTGCTTGGTTAAGTGGGCGTTGATTTTCTGCCGATTTGACCATTTTCTGCCCTTGGAAGTCCTCCAATTGCCTGAGAAGTTCCGCTTTTTAGAGTCTCTTCCAGTTTTGTTTTGTCACTTTGCTTTGCAAATTGATGGTTCATGTCGTAACATCATGAAGTTCCAAAGAAGAAATTAGTCAAGATTAAGCCTCTAACCTTCGGTAAATGTCTCATTCCATCTTACGGGGTATGTCTGAAAGTTCCTTCTCTTTTCTTTTTTACTTTTTTTTTGGGTCATATTCAGGAAATCGTGAAATCGAGCCCACAAAATATTGGCAAGCATATAATGATCACGCAAAGAGCATTAACTTGTATTAATTCATCTACTTCAGCCATGGAATAGAAGTACCAGATCGGACCTAGTGATTCTATGAAACCCCAAAAAATATCCTCTTCTTTGTTGAATCGTCAACACCACTCTGATTTATTTTGGAGGATTCCTACGAGGACAAGACACGTTCATTTCCCTTGTCTTCACAAAATTTGTCCCGGAAGATATGGCATCTTTCCCAAGGCTCTTGCAAACAATCAAGAACCTCCTTCTCCAAAAAGCAAACGAAGTTGATACAAGTAGGATGCATTCCTGAGTGCGAGGATATCCACAAAAAACATTGTTGACCATCTGCACGATCAACTATAGCGGAGAGGAATTGTGGCCTTTCATGATGATCACCATCGAGATTTTCAGAGGGGAAAATGTATTAAACCAGAAATATTAGGGCCAATAGACCAGTCAGGACATGTACTAATAATAATCTCTGAAAGCTACACTTCTTCTACTTGGTGCTTGGAAGAAGTTGCTAAGGCTATGAGTGCAAGGATATCGATGAAGGATCAGTGATTCCAATCTTCTACAAGGTCAATCCATCTAGCATACGAACACTCAGGGGAAACTTTGAGAGAGGCTTTGCTAAAATTGAGGAGACTTATGAAGCGACAAGGGAGATATAACGAGGTAGAAGAATGCACTAAGAAAAGTAGCCGATCTTGCCAGAAGAGAATTCAAAGATGGGTAGGCCTCTCTCCCACTAACTTGGAATAATTTGCTTTCTTTAATTTTTGCATGTCATGAATGTTACGATTGTCATACTTTGTATTATGTTCATCTGAACCAAAATATATGATCAACTCCACCAAAACTGAGCAGCCTCAATTCTCCCTGGGGAGCTAATCCACTGCATTTCTTCATTGTAGAGATAAGCATTTGCTTCTCCAATATGGAGTACATGTCATATACAAGGCAGGGGAATTATCCATTGATGAGGCTCTCCAACTATTTTGCTTGAAAGCTTTTAGAAGTAACCATCCTCCGGCAAAGTTAGAGGAGCTCACGATATGGCATCCCGGGTTTTCAGTCTTATTTTCTATTGAATAAATTGGGCATTTCATTGACGCGTCTAAAGGCTGTTCTCAGAACTGATAATTAACTAGACTATCTGGGGAAACTATTAAGAATTTTAAGGCAAATAAACTTGAGAATTCGACTAGGAATCGGCTGCTCAACCGTGTTTATCTACTGAGATCATTACAGCACAGACGTAAATTGATTAGAGATCAGATATAGGTCGGTTCGACATAGATGTGTGGCTAATCGTGGGTGACACCACTAAATTGGAAAATTCTCGTCAGCCGACACTAGACTGAATTCTCTATCGTTTTGGTACCCTGTGTCCGTATTTGAATTCTCGAGATTTCTACGACAATCGAGAGTTGCCAATGTGTCGAGTGGGTTCATTATGGCTCGAAGAAAATTGACCACGGGTCATTTGCACTAAAAAGTTCTGAAAACTACCTGGTAGTCTAGGTCATGCTAAAAACGCATCGAATGGAAATTAACCGTGAATTCGAACTTGATTTCAGAAATTGAAAGTTCTATGGTGTCGCGAGCTATTTTAGATACGTTGACTCAGTTTCAGAAGATTTTTCGGAGATTCCGGGATTTTTATGGAAAATCGATTCGGGCATCGTGGAAATTAACGGAAATTCTGATTGGCCGAATTGAGGAGAATTTGGACTTTCAAGCCGAGCCTTTAGGTGTTGGGTACTTACAGAAAATTCTACGGGATTTATCTTCATCGAAATTGGACTTCGATTTGGTGGATAAATTGAAGCTTAAATTGAAGAATTCGGATCTATGGTGAGGGCAGCATATTTTGGCATCAATATTAGGTTTATTGATGGAAATTTGGTTGGAAAGTAACAGGGGACAAGTGTTTAATGCATTGGCTAAGGTTGCTTGACTTTATGCCCTATTCTTGGCTTCCCTTGCAAGATTTGCCAGCTGCTCCCCTCTTTATTGTCTTCTCCTTTGCGTGAGTGATCCACCGAAACCAGCTGCTTGTTGTTTCCCTTGGGTTTATTTTCCTTCGAAGACCATCACCTGCTCTCTTCTCCTCTCCACCGAAGCCTCTGTCGATCTTGCCACCAGCCTGCTTTTACTTTCATTTGTTAATCCAGCAAAGTCCACCGCAACTCTCCCTCTGCCACCTTGCTATTTTAAGTGCACGCACTCAACACCACCAAGTCAATCCGGTGAAGCTCTTGCAGGTTCGTTGACCGAGACAGCTCAAGCTTCTGCCGCGCGTTCTTCAGCCTTCTGCCAGCACACAACATCCGCACGCCTCACCTCTCTCGGCCATAGAAGCCACAAACCGAAGCCATCTTTGACCGCTCCGCTCCACCGTTTGTTGCAGCTCATCTCACGCCTGAATCGCCAGTCCAAGTCCACCAGCGATTTCCCCTTCATCTCCATCTGTTTCCATCGACGCCAGTTTACAGGTCAACAAACCAGCGTCGAAGACCCCACACTAAGCTCCAAGCGACCAACGTCAAGCTGCCCGAAGACTCCAGTCGGTCTTCAATTGTCGAGGCCGCAAGCCAAGTCCACGAAGCCACGCCCACACCTCAGCTCACTGCCACTCGCCCGCTCAGCCACGCGTCCACCGAAGTTCATCAGCCCATTGAAGACCGAAGTTGCTCTCTTCATCCGCGCGGCAGCTTCCCCAGCAACGCCCATCTTCACGCTCGAGCGTCGCGCAACAGCTTTCTCCTCGCGGCCAGCAAATCCCGTCGTGGGCCCAGCTTCATCGTAGAACAAGCCCACCGAATTAGTCCAGCAAATTCCAGCGCCTGAGTCAGCCCATTCCAGCCTAATTGAAGTCCAAGAGCCCGCAAGAATTGGGCCCAACAAAGCCCAGTGGAATCAGCAGCCCAGCTCCATTAAATAAGTCCATCAGCCCAAGTCTTTGGCCCAAAAATCCAGCAGCTCCATTGAGCCCAATTCAGCAAGTTCGGCCCAAGCCCAGCCCGCGAAGAAGGCCTAATCGCAGCCAAGCCTAAGCCCAAGAGTGAGCCCAGTCCAGTGCAAGAACAAATCTCAGTTGGGCTGAGATTTGTTGGGCCCAAGTTTAAGGCCCGGTCCAAGCCTGCCGGTGTCATCGAAAGCCGATTTCGGCCGCCGTCGCGTCGTTGTCGCGGTGTTCCAATCCCCGCTTTTAATCAAGTGAGTAATCTCACTAATCATCTCTTAGTAGACTAATGATGCTTAAGGGTTGATTAGATTTAATTAAGTGCAATTATGTGGTTAGATTAGTTTAGAACAATTAAATTAGTGATTTAATGATGCATGTTAGGTGGTTAGACTTAGTCATTAGCAAGTAGAGACGTACTATTATTTATTGAATGCATCTCGGGAATTTTCCCGACCCGTTTTGGGCTCCAATCAGGCATTACAGGCCTAAATTGGATTTTTAGTATTTATTTATTAATTTTCAAAATTAATTATTTAATTATTTATTTTTTGGAAATTAGGCAAGGATAGCCAACGACTGAAATTTCGTGCTGATTGTTGTGGTGCAGTCCATTTATTTATTTGAGCTCTACGTTGTGCTAAATTGAATTAATTGTGCAATTTGAGGAATTATTCCTAAATTGATTAAGATTGAGTGATTGAGTTGTGGATGGCTGAGTATGATTGTTTAGCATCAATAATGCTTTGATGGGCTGTTAAGTAGAGAAGTTTGTGAGAGTGATTTGAATATACTCTTGGCTAAGATCCATAAGGTATGTTAATATCGTGTGAAAATTGAGTGAGTTGATGAGTATGTGGGGATTCATCCCGAGATTGATCAATGTTGGTATTCAATTAGAATTTGATTGTGAGAGGTTGTGAGTTGAACCTCGGAAGCCGCCGAAGTATGGCTATGCTGGTTGGGCCGATATTTGCCACCAAATTTGGAGTCGGTCGCGCCCGTTGGGCCGTAAATTGCCACCTATTATAGGTCGTGCCTGATAAGGCTGTAATTTGCCACTCAATAGGAGTCGCGCCTGATAAAGCCGTAATCCGCCACCTATTAAAGGTCGCGCCCATTGGGCCGTAATTTGCTACCTAAAGATAGGTCGTGTCCTTCGGGACTGTAATTTGTTGCCAAGAAATTTGGTAGTTTATGCTCGTGAAATCGTGAGTACAATTTGAGACTGAATAAAGGAAACGACTGGGGAATGGTCGAATTGACATGAAATCAACTAGGTCGATGGATCGAGATATTGATCTGTGATGTAATTGCTTGGGTGCTTATTGAACTGTACTGATATGCAGGTGGAATCTGAGGCCAAGGTAAGTCCTCTGACCCGTGCGTGTATAGGCAGCCCGGTTAGCGTATTGGTTTCCTAATTGAGTCTTAGTGGGGTAGAACTTGCAGAGACATAGTCTCATCCCGGTTGTGGGACAACATTTCAGGACCCTAATGAGGAGTCTGAGGAGAAAGAAACCGAAGAGGAGTACCTGGAGGAGAAACCTGATGATGATCTGAGTACGACTCGGATGAGAATTATGATCCCATCTTCTTTGTGAATCCTATCTAAATATGAATAGTGTGAGACTAGAATGTTATGAATAGTCTTGTGAATAGACTTCGAGTTATGCCATGTATAAAGGTTTGGTTGTGGATTTCAACTTGAAAAATATGGCCTTACTTTTCTATCCCATTGTGTTGTTGTCTGGGGATTTATAACTGCTTCTGCATGTGCTTAATAAACAAAAAGGGTCGGCGATACTTAGTCCTGGGATATCGCATTATAAAATCGGCCAAATGAGAAGGATGTATGCGTGCCCGAGGATCGGGGCGTGACACACAAAGTAGGTCATTGGACATGCTCGTGGCCTTCCTCTAGTCCTTGATGTCTTAGGTTCCTTTTCAGTTGAACAAAATATGTTGCAATGGAAGAGTGCACTGGTCAGTCTCAAAGAATGTCCAAAAGGGGAAATTTTTTATCGCTTAGGATAAGTTATGATGTACTATGTCAAAATGAGGAGATTTTCCAAGATAATGCTTGCTTCTTCAAGGGAAAGGAGAAACCTTACATTACAGAAGTTCTAACAGTTGTGGCTTCTATGCAGATATTGGAATGAATGTCCTTGTTCATAGATCTCTTATCAAAATCGTGGACAACAAACTATGGATGCATGATTTGCTACAAGAGATGACTTGAAAAATTGTTCATCTAGAGTCTCTTGAAGAGCTAGGAGAATGAAGTTGGGTCTGGCTTTTTGAGGGTGTATGGCATATTCTGTCAAAAAACTCAGTGAGTACTCTGCAAAATTAATTTGTAAGCACGCTCATTTGATATGGGGAAAATGAAAAAAAAAAATTGCTAGTCATGTATTGACGCTATATGTGTTGTTTATCAAGGAACTGGGAAAGTCAAAGCCATAGTCTTACAATCTAGGAACCATGGAACGGTGCATTTTAATGGAGAGTCCTTCACAAACAAGACTAACTTAAGATTGCTTGATATTCGTGCCATCCACCTCTCTTCTTGGTTCAAACACCTTTCAAAAGAACTATGCTTGCTAAGATGGGACAATTGCAGTCTTAAATCATTTCCACCAAGTTTTCTTCCAAAGAATCTTGTCTAACTCCATATGTAGGATAGCCTCCTTTGCAACCTCTGGAGAGGGGAAAATGTTGGAATTAATACTCAAGCATGCATATGCTTCATCAAACTCGTCATTATATTTAACAAACTAATAAATTGTTCAACTGATTTTTTCTAGATGCGAGTCTTAGAGTAGTTAAATGTTATCAACCATAAAGGTTCTGAATAATTCATGGAGACTCCAAACTTCATATATGTCCCAAATCTAGAGAGACTAATTTTCAAAGGTTGCAAAGCATTATCTCAAATTCATCCTTCAATTGGAATTCTAGAGACTCAGTCTACTTGAATTGGGTGACAGTGAAAGTCTCACGGGACTTCCACATAATGTAGGTAATCTTAAATGTTTCAGAGTTCTTAATCTAAATGGATGATTAAATGATTAAATCCTGAAGAACAACCTGAGAGCATCGAGGGCTCAAGAGTGCTTTGAGGAGCTTGATATTAGTGAAAGTGCCATCAAACACCTCCCATCCAGCTCGATTCTTACAAAATCAGGAAAACTTACGCTTTTATATTAGTAAAAGAAGGCCACCAAATTTTTGGAGGACACTGATGCAAATACTGAGAAGAGCTTTGAAGTCTAGACGTCCATGGTTGCCTTCATTTTCAGGGTTATCCTCTGTGACAGAGTTGAATATGAGTGGCTGTAATCTTCTAGAAGGAGAAATTCCCAGTGATATTGGCTGCTTATCTTCCTTGAGGTCTTTAGACCTAGCTTGTTAAGCTACAGGTTCTGCATTTTTTGTTAAGCTACAGTTTGCCTTTGGTCAAGCTACCTATAGTGACATTGATCTCTTCAGATGACATAAATGGGCAGGCAATGTCGAGCCATATTGATGCTGCGTTTAAGATCTCCAACCTCAGGTTAATGGTGGCCTGAGTGCCGCATTGAACTGATAAACATCTTCGCAGGTTCTGAATCGAATCCTCACTCTTTTAACTCGTTCCCTCTATTACCGAGAAAACCAGTTACTGAATCCCATCTTGACTACATACAAACTACGAAGTGCCCACACATGACTAAAAGCTTTCAAGCATAAGCACACGGATGGACGTCCTAGATCGTCCATTAATTGTCTTACCAGGACATGAAGTCATCAATTAATTTACAGGCAACAAACCAAGCACAGTTCAAGTTCAGATAAACTAAGGAAAATGTTCAACATTTGCCATTAGTTTCTACTAAAGTAATGTCCATACATCTCATAATCTCATTTACGTTAAGAGCAAATTTCTGATCTTGAGCAATTCAGTACAACGCCTTCTTCCGTGTGAGAGACTTGATGCCCGTGAAAATTTGGACTTCACAGTCACGTAAAGATACAAACCTCATCATATCCCCTCCTAAAATCATTCAAATGTAACACTTTCAGTTAGTAAATCACGAATCATAAGCAAAACTGATGAAAAATGCACTGAATAGATAGCATCAGGGCTTACCCTGCTTTCCTACAATAGGTGGGACTGTGATTGTATATCAGATTGTCGAGCACTCTTCAAGCAGAAGCCTGGTTTACGGATTTCCTAGCCTCACTACAGGATGACTAGTTTGAATTAGAAGTTTTTTCCCCTTCAAACTGAGTGAAGTTTAACCAGAAGCGCAGATCATATAACCATAATCGTGTATGATATATGATATTTTAAGAACTTTGACAAGGAAATTTCATGCAATTTGCTTTGCAGCATAAAATTACTGAACAAATGCTGACCTGACAAAGAAGTTCGCTACATGCTGCGTGACTTGAGTGGCATCATCTGAGTGTGGTACCATGGCCAAATCCCATTCAAAAGCATTTTTCTGCACAATATTGAGAAAACCATAGTTAACCTCAAGGGAGTACGTCTAAACATACTTCACAGACATGGAGAGTTGGAAAATATGATCCCAAGAACAATCACCGATTTAGCTCCCTATGATAATTTAAGCAAATGAATCATGTCTAGGTCAAAGCCATATAAAAAGAAAAAAAAAAGGATCATGTTATCTATAAAATGATAAACTCAAATTGTCTAGTTTTCAAATTTTGCCTAACCAATACTGCAGGACTCAGGCAAGCTGTGCCACAAACTCTTCACTGAAGAAATCAAAAACCACAAAATCAGGAGGCATCGCAAGAAACTAGTATTGATCAATGTGTATTAGAATCTACAACAGCAAGAAGTCAATTTCTACGCATGTCATGAATCTTCCTAAAAATCGGGGGATATTGGAGGGGGAACAAAACACTCACGTATCGACACGAGAGAGATCGAAGACAACGAAAGAGCAACGATTACGGATCGAAAATCGAAAGAGGGAAAGAAAGTCGAACGGTACCACTTGAAGCTTATCAGAAACGAGGGCTGCGATCTCGTCGACGATCCCTAGATTTCAGCCCGGCACATCTATGCTTTAACTCCGATCGATATGGGAAGGCCTTGCTCTTCTAAGCAATGATTTCGCACAACACCTTCCCGCTAGGGCTCAATCCCAATCCAATTTTCCCGCCATTTCTGGGCGGCGTCCTGGGAATTATTTTGGGTGGGGGGGCCTTTTATACCGCACACTAAGAGCAATCTGGAAATAGAAAAAATCGGGTTCTTTGTCTTTTCAAGCCGACAATCCATAAGAAAATTTAAAACGATTACGAAACCGTTGTGATTCGACGACAATAAGAAATAAATCCACCTTGGCAGCTTATCTAATATCTATCTAACTATAAATCGAACAAAAAAAAAAAACAATTTGCGCATGTGAACTAATTTATGTCTCATTCAACACGAGTCCGGTAACACTAGTCACATGTTGTGGACTTGTTTAACTCATGCGCACTTAATATGTGTTACGTTAACCTAATGGCCCAGTATATAAAGCTCACATTCTTGTCGAGGTTTGCTCGTATTGCTCATCAACACTCTTCCCACTATCTGATGTGTAACATTATCAATTCCTATCATTCATTGCCCCCAAGACATGTCAAGAGCCTCTCATTGGATTGGTTTAGACCAAGTCCATTTAGGGTTCTGCTCCGATGTCATATGCAAATAGGTGTACCCTTTCTGATGGCCCAAACTCAGGACAAAAAGAGAGAACAAATGACTCTATGAGGTAGTGGCTATTTGCAATGATTAATAAGTGTCCCTTGTAAAGTATGTTTAAGAAGTGTTAAGAAAACCCTTCATCAAAATACAGGTACTTTGCTATTTGGCCATACTCTTCCATGGAGAAAACTCTATCCAACAAAAGATTGATGGGCCATAGAATAGTCGTTACTGCACTTATTTTTAAATAAGTTGACATATGATTGATGTCGATGTTTTGAAAGGAATCGATAAAATGCCTAGTTAGAATTAGTTTTTTTTCTAGAATAATATAAAGCACTACCATTTTACTATCTGAAGCATAACGTTATCATGTTCTACCATTCGTTGTCCTAGAGACATGTCGGGAGCCATGCTCTTAGACCTCAACGGATTGGTTTAGTCCAAGTCCAACCAAGCAATATATCTATCGTAGAGGTTCTACTCCCATGTCATACGCAAGTAGATGTACACTTTCTGGTGTGCCAAACTCAGGAAAAAAAGAGAGAACAAATGACTATATGAGGTAGTCGCTATTGCCAATGACTAATAAGTGTCCCTTGCAAAGTATGTTTAAGAAGTGTTAAGAAAACCCTTAATCAAAATACAGGTACTTTGTTATTTGGCCATACTCTTCCATAGAGAAAACTCTCTCGAGTGAAATATTGACGGGCCATAGAATAGCCTTTACTGCATTTATTTTTAATTAAGTTGACATATGATTGATGTCGAAGTCTTGAAAGGAATCGATCAAATGCCTTGTTAGAATTAGTTTTTTTCTAGAATAATATAAAGCACTAACATTTTACTATTGGATGCATAACGTTATCAATTCCTATCATTCGTTGTCCTAGAGACACGTCGGGAGCCATGCTCTTAGACCTCATCGGATTGGTTTAGTCCAAGTCCAACCATGCAATATATCTATTGTAAAGGTTCTACTCCCATGTCATCCGCAACTAGATGTACACTTTCTGGTGTGCCAAACATAGAAAAAAAAAAGAGAGAACAAATGACTACATGAGGTAGTCGCTATTTGCAATGACTAATAAGTGTTCCCTGTAAAGTATGTTTAAGAAATGTTAACAAAACCCTTCATCAAAATACAGATACTTTGCGATTTGGCCATACTCTTCCATGGAGAAACCTCTCTCCAACGAAATATTGACGGGCCATTAGAATAGCCATTATGGCATTTATTTTTAATTAAGTTCACATATGATTGATATCGATGTCTTGAAAGGAATCGGTCACATGCCTAGTTACAATTAGTTTTTTTCTAGAATCATATAAAGCACTAAAATTTTACTATATGATGCATAACGTTATCAATTCCTATCATTCGTTGTCCTTGAGACAGGCCGGGAGCCATACTCTTAGATCTCATCGGATTGGTTTAGTCCAAGTCCAACCACGCAATATATCTATTGTAAAGGTTCTACTCCCATGTCATCCGCAACTAGATGTACACTTTCTGGTGTGCCAAACATAGAAAAAAAAAAGAGAGAGAACAAATGACTACATGAGTAGTGGCTATTTGCAATGATTAATAAGTGTCTCTTGTAAAGTATGTTGAAGAAGTGTTAAGAAAACCCTTCATCAAAATACAGGTACTTTGCAATTTGGCTATACTCTTCCATGGAGAAAACTCCCTCCAACGAAATATTGAAGGGCCATAGAATAGGCGTTACTGCATTTATTTTTAATTAAGTTGACATATGATTGATGTCGATGTCTTGGAAGGAATCGATGAAATGCCTAGTTAGAATTAGTTTTTTTTCTAGAATAATATGAAGCACTACCATTTTACTATATGATGCATAACGTTATCAATTCCTACCATTCGTTGTCCTTGAGACAGGACGGGAGCCATACTCTTAGACCTCATCGGATTGGTTCAGTCCAAGTCCAACCATGCAATATATCTATTGTAGAGGTTCTACTTCCGTGTCATCTGCAACTAGATGTACACTTTATGGTGTGCCAAACTCAAGAAAGAAAGAGAGAACAAATGACTATATGAGGTATTGGCTATTTGCATGATTAATAAGTGTCCCTTGTAAAGTATGTTTAAGAAGTGTTAAGAAAAACCTTCATCAAAATACAGATACTTTGCTATTTGGCCATACTCTTCCATGGAGAAAACTCTCTCGAACGAAATATTGACGGGCCATAGAATAGCCGTTACTACGTTTATTTTTAATTAAGTTAACATAAGATTGATATCGATGTCTTGAAAGGAATCGATCAAATGCCTAGTTAGAATTAGTTTTTTTCTAGAATAATATAAAGCACTAACATTTTACTATCGGATGCGTAACGTTATCAATTCCTATCATTCGTTGTCCTAGAGACATGTCGGGAGCCAAGCTCTTAGACCTCATCGGATTGGTTTAGTCCAAGCCCAACCACGCAATATATCTATTGTAGAGGTTCTACTCCCATGTCATCCGCAACAAGATGTACACTTTCTGGTGTGCCAAACTCATGAAAAAAAGAGAGAACAAATGACTACATGAGGTATTGGCTATTTGCATGATTAATAAGTGTCCCATGTAAAGTATGTTTAAGAAGTGTTAAGAAAATCCTTCATCAAAATACAGATACTTTGCTATTTGGCCATACTCTTCCATGGAGAAAACTCTCTCCAAGGAAATATTGACGGGCCATAGAATAGGCGTTACTGCATTTATATTTAATTAAGTTGACATATGATTGATGTCGAGTCTTGAAAAGAATCGATGAAATGCCTAGTTAGAATTAGTTTTTTTTTCTAGAATAATATGAAGCACTACCATTTTACTATATGATGCATAACGTTATCAATTCCTATCATTCGTTGTCCTTGAGACAAGCCGGGAGCCATGCTCTTAGACCTCATCGGATTGGTTTAGTCCAAGTTCAACCAAGCAATATATCTATTGTAGCGGTTCTACTCCCATGTCATCTGCAACTGCATGTACACTTTATTGTGTGCCAAACTCAGAAAAGAAAAAGAGAGAACAAATGACTACATGAGGTAGTCGCTATTTTCAATGACTAATAAGTGTCCCTTGTAAAGTATGTTTAAGAAGTGTTAAGAAAACCCTTCATGAAAATACAGGAACCTTGCTATTTGACCATACTCTTCCATGGAGAAAACTCTCTCCAACAAAATATTGACGGGCCACAAAATAGCCGTTACTGCATTTATTTTTAATTAAGTTGACATAAGATTGATGTCAATCACTTGAAAGGAATCGATGAAATGCCTAGTTAGAATTAGTTTTTTTTTTCTAGAATAATATAAAGCACTACCATTTTACTATATGATGCATAAAGTTATCAATTCCTATCATTCGTTGTCCTCGAGACATGCCGGGAGCCATGCTCTTAGACCTCATCGGATTGGTTTAGTACAAGTCCAACCATGCAATATATCTATTGTAGAGGTTCTACTTCCATGTCATCTGCAACTAGATGTACACTTTATGGTGTGCCAAACTCAAGAAAGAAAGAGAGAACAAATGACTATATGAGGTATTGGCTATTTGCATGATTAATAAGTGTCCCTTGTAAAGTATGTTTAAGAAAAGTTATGAAAACCCTTCATCAAAATACAGATACTTTGCAATTTGGCCATACTCTTCCATGGAGAAAACTCTCTCCAACGAAAAATTGACGCGCCATAAAATAGCCGTTACAGCGTTTATTTTAAATTAAGTTGACATAAGATTGATATCGATGTCTTGAAAGGAATCGATCAAATGCCTAGTTAGATTTAGTTTTTTTCTAGAATAATATAAAGCACTAACATTTTACTATCGGATGCATAACGTTATCAATTCCTATCATTCATTGTCCTAGAGACATGTCGGGAGCCAAGCTCTTAGACCTCATCGGATTGGTTTAGTCCAAGCCCAACCATGCAATATATCTATTGTAGAGGTTCTACTCCCATGTCATCCGCAACAAGATGTACACTTTCTGGTGTGCCAAACTCATGAAAAAAAGAGAGAACAAATGACTACATGAGGTATTGGCTATTTGCATGATTAATAAGTGTCCCTTGTAAAGTATGTTTAAGAAGTGTTAAGAAAACCCTTCATCAAAATACAGATACTTTGCTATTTGGCCATACTCTTCCATGGAGAAAAATCTCTCGAACGAAATATTGATGGGCCATAGAATAGCAGTTACTGCGTTTTTTTTTTAATTAAGTTGACATAAGATTGATATCCATGTCTTGAAAGGAATCCAACAAATGCCTAGTTAGAATTAGTTTTTTTCTAGAATAATATAAAGCACTAACATTTTATTATCGGATGCATAATGTTATCAAGTCCTATCATTCGTTGTCCTCGATACATGCCAGGAGCCATGCTCTTAGACCTCATCGGATTGGTTTAGTCGAAGTCCAACCATGCAATATATCTATTGTAGAGGTTCTACTTCCATGTCATCTGCAACTAGATGTACACTTTGTGGTGTGCCAAACTCAAGAAAGAAAGAGAGAACAAATGTCTATATAAGGTATTGGCTATTTGCATGATTAATAAGTGTCCCTTGTAAAGTATGTTTAAGAAGTGTTAAAAAGCCCTTCATCAAAGTACAGATACTTTGCTATTTGGCTATACTCTTCCATGGAGAAAACTCTCTCGAACGAAATATTGACGGGCAATTGAATAGCCGTTACTGCGTTTTTTTTTTTTTTAAATTAAGTTGACATGAGATTGATATCCATGTCTTGAAAGGAATCCATCAAATGCCTAGTTAGAATTAGTTTTTTTCTAGAATAATATAAAGCACTAACATTTTACTATCGGATGCATAACGTTATCAATTCCTATAATTCGTTGTCCTTGAGACATGTCGGGAGCCATGCTCTTAGACCTCATCGGATTTGTTTAGTCCAAGCCCAACCATGCAATATATCTATTGTGGAGGTTCTACTCCCATCTCATCCGCAACAAGATGTACACTTTCTGGTGTGCCAAACTCATGAAAAAAAAGACAGAACAAATGACTACATGAGGTATTGGCTATTTGCATGATTAATAAGTGTCCCTTGTAAAGTATGTTTAAGAAGTGTTAAGAAAACGCTTCATCAAAATACAGATACTTTACTATTTGGCCATACTCTTCCATGGAGAAAAATCTCTCCAACGAAATATTGACGGGCCATAGAATAGGCGTTACTGCATTTATTTTTAATTAAGTTGACATATAATTGATGTCGAGTCTTGAAAGGAATCGATGAAATGGCTAGTTAGAATTAGTTTTTTTTTCTAGAATAATATGAAGCACTACCATTTTACTATATGATGCATAACGTTATCAACTCCTATCATTCGTTGTCCTTGAGACAGGCCGGGAGCCATGCACTTAGACCTCATCGGATTGGTTTAGTCCAAGTCCAAACATGCAATATATCTATTGTAGAGGTTCTACTCCCATGTCATCTGCAACTAGATGTACACTTTATTGTGTGCCAAACTCAGAAAAGAAAAAGAGAGAACAAATGACTACATGAGGTAGTCGCTATTTTCAATGACTAATAAGTGTCCCTTGTAAAGTATGTTTAAGAAGTGTTAAAAAAACCCTTCATCAAAATACAGATACTTTGCTATTTGGCCATACTCTTCCATGGAGAAAACTCTCTCAGAACGAAATATTGACGGGCCATAGAATAGCCATTACTGCGTTTATTTTTAATTAAGTTGACATAAGATTGATATCGATGTCTTGAAAGGAATCGATCAAATGCCTAGTTAGATTTAATTTTTTTCTAGAATAATATATAGCACTAACATTTTACTATCCGATGCATAACGTTATCAATTCCTATCATTTGTTGTCCTAGAGACATGTTGGGAGCCAAGCTCTTAGACCTCATCGGATTGGTTTAGTCCAAGCCCAACCATGCAATATATCTATTGTAGAGGTTCTACTCCCATGTCATCCGCAACAAGATGTACACTTTCTGGTGTGCCAAACTCATGAAAAAAAGAGAACAAATGACTACATGAGGTATTGGCTATTTGCATGATTAATAAGTGTCCCTTGTAAAGTATGTTTAAGAAGTGTTAAGAAAACCCCTCATCAAAATACAGATACTTTGCTATTTGGCCATACTCTTCCATGGAGAAAACTCTCCCGAACGAAATATTGACGGGCCATAGAATAGCCGTTACTGCATTTTGTTTTTTAATTAAGTTGACATAAGATTGATATCCATGTCTTGAAAGGAATCCATCAAATGCCTAGTTAGAATTTGGTTTTTTCTAGAATAATATAAAGCACTAACATTTTACTATCGGATGCATAACGTTATCAATTCCTATCATTCGTTGTCCTTGAGACATGTCGGGAGCCAAGCTCTTAGACCTCATCGGATTGGATTAGTCGAAGCCCAACCATGCAATATATCTATTGTAGACGTTCTACTCCCATCTCATCCGCAACAAGATGTACACTTTCTGGTGTGCCAAACTCATGAAAAAAAGACAGAACAAATGACTACATGAGGTATTCGCTATTTGCATGATTAATAAGTGTCCCTTGTAAAGTATGTTTAAGAAGTGTTAAGAAAACGCTTCATCAAAATACAGATACTTTGCTATTTGGCCATACTCTTCCATGGAGAAAAATCTCTCCAACGAAATATTGACGGGCCATAGAATAGGCGTTACTGCATTTATTTTTAATTAAGTTGACATATGATTGATGTCGAGTCTTGAAAGGAATCGATGAAATGGCTAGTTAGAATTAGTTTTTTTTTTCTAGAATAATATGAAGCACTACCATTTTACTATATGATGCATAACGTTATCAATTCCTATCATTCGTTGTCCTTGAGACAGGCCGGGAGCCATGCACTTAGACCTCATCGGATTGGTTTAGTACAAGTCCAACCATGCAATATATCTACTGTAGAGGTTCTACTTCCATGTCATGTGCAACTAGATGTACACTTTATTGTGTGCCAAACTCAGAAAAGAAAAAGAGAGAACAAATGACTACATGAGGTAGTCGCTATTTTCAATGACTAATAAGTGTCCCTTGTAAAGTATGTTTAAGAAGTGTTAAGAAAACCCTTCATCAAAATACAGGAACTTTGCTATTTGGCCATACTCTTCCATGGAGAAAATGATATGGCTAGTAAAAGTACCTAGAGGGGGGTGAATAGGTATAAAGAGTAATTTCTCACGATAATCGCACAATACTAGACAGTTGAAAGAATTGAGACAATTGTTTCTCGTCAAACAACAATCAAAGTAAGACTGAGAGTAGGGAAGAGAAAATTGAACACAAGGTTTATATTGGTTTAGCTTATTTCAAGCCTACGTCCACTCTTCTGCACTGATAGCTCACTGGCTGGATTCCACTATGAACAAAGAGATGTTATAGCATTGTTCTCCCTTGATTTCACGGTGTAGAAGATCTACCACACTCCTTCAAGGTATCACTAAGTATAGACTCTCTTTTGCGAATACAGTTTTGCTCAATATGAATCGACTAATAATCAAGGAGCTTCAGACTCTGGAATTTCTCTATCGTGCATTTTCTAGAACAGCTGGAACGTCTTCCTTTTATACTCCTTTATGCCATCATACCCGTTGGCACTTACCAAAGGAATTCTTCCAATCTTCCCGTTGGACGAGAATCAATTAAGAAGATCATTCGAGCTATTAAAGGAACATGTCGATAGCCCATCAATCTCGTTCGCCCATACAATCGGGATCTTGGTTTCCAAGAATAGAACCTTCCAAGAGTATTTCGTCAATCATCAGATCTTCAAACAATCTTGATTTTGAATAAAAGAATCCGTCATATCATATCCAGCCAAGAGATCTTCTCCAGTGGATAAGACCAAATCCTCAACCAAACAATTTAGCTCTGGATCGTCTTCGTCGCTGGATTAGAAACTGTCAATGAGAATAGTCTTGAGTCTTGAGTCTGGTAATCTGAAAGTCTTCAGACTCTAAATAGAAGGGTCTGCAATGCTCCAGACTAGACTGATAGAAACGCTTTGTCAGCTTCAAAATATTCCTGAAAGATTTCTCCAACAATCTCCCCATTTTTTATGGTGACAAAACTTTCCTGTAGATTTGAACAACTTTGACCTGCAAAACATTACTCAAGCAATATGGATATCTCATAAAGATTAACAACTCAACTAGACTCTGCATCCACAGAAAATAGGTTAGTCTTTCATGAGGAAAGCCATACAATAACACTTGATATAAATGCAACAGTCAATTTCAAATCCACACCCAAGTCATGCTCAAAACAAATATCGAAACAAACTAAAGTAAGAAATTTAAAGTCAAAGTTCAAATATTGCAATTCTCCCCATTTTTGTCATCATTAAAAAGGTGAGAAAAAGTCAAGTCTACTTGGGAACGCACACAAGCTGGAAATCTCCCATCGACTGTACAATGCCTTCCAGCCTCTTCAAGTCTTCCCATAGATGTGCCACCTCTTCCCCTTTGGCATTTGCTTGAATTTGAAGAGCGAGGTCTTGCATTTGATCCAACAGGGTAACAGAAGATGCTTGTCCAGCATTCTTCATGACTTGAAGTTCACATTCCAAAGCAAATATTTGACCCTGCATTTCCAGAAGAAGATCAAGGATGCGACGAAAATCTACTGTAGTGTCCGTCTGCATGCTGGCATTTGCTCTATCGGATGGAATAAAGGTAGATGATGGAACTTCGGTGTAATCGCGCAGATTTGGCATTGAGGTATCATGTCCTTCCTCAGGCATTTGAGAAGCCTGAAGATCTTCTGGATTTGCTGGTGAGCGACTCACACCTTCACTGTTGACAGGATATGGTGTAGTCCTTCCTTGCTCACCATCTCCCCCTGTTTCTAAGGCCTCAATTGGGGAAGAGTGATGGTCATGCTCGTCAGTGTCTTGATTGCCTTTCTCTCCGGCTCCATCTGCAGACTTTTCTTTGACTGCTTCTTCTTCTTCTTCAACTTCCTTCTCCTCTTCTTCTTTTTCTTTCTCTTCTTTCTCCTCTACTTCTCTGTTCTCTTCCTTTTCTTCTTCTTCTTCTCTCTGTTCTTTGTCCGCTGCTTCTTTTCCTTTTTCCTGTCGTTCCGTTGATTCGGATACGAACGACCGAGCCTTTTCAATGCCAAGGCGGAGATAGAGAGTTCATCCTCTTCATCTTCATCCTCTAAGATAAGAGTTCTTTTCTTTTGGATGGAGCACCCATGGGCTCCTTCCCTTTCCTTTTGATTTAGAAGATCTTGGATGAGATTTATTTGGAGTTTTCACTTTGAACTTCTCCATTGCCTTATCAAGCTCTTTTAGATGCATTTTTGTTAGCATTTTCAAATCCACCACCATTTTGTCGCATGGTCGAACACAAAGAGTTTGTGGAGGTTCAATGTTCAGGTGTCTGAAGATCTTAGTCACAAGACCTGAGTAAGGCAACTGGCCCTTGTCCTTCATCATCGCTCTGTACATGTGGAAGAGAATGGTGTGAGGGAGAGAGAACTTTCTCCCTGAATTGATCGCGTACATCAATTTCGCCTCAGAGTTAGACACGTTAGTCTTAGATGTCGATTTTGGCCTGAGACAATTGATCACAATTTTGTGAAGTATGATGTTGATGGCACGCATTCTTGCGTAGGTAATTTTCCCTTCTGCATTCCTGTCTTTGACGAGCTCCAGTGAGGTACGAGCAATTGAAACCTTGACCGATTGATATTGTCCTCTTTCAACCCTAATTATATCTGCCGGCATGTCAACATCTACCACATAGTCTTGGTCTCGAACACTGAAGGATATTCTATTCGCATCTAAAAAGCTGAGATTTGAATAGAAATATGATGTCAATTGTGCATAGCCGTCTGTGGTGTTGAAGCAAAATTGCTCAAGTTAAAGCAGATTGAACTTTTCCCTCAAGTTCACATTAATGGCATCCAGAAAGTCGAAATCAACGCTCCTGGGGTTTATCACCCCACGTTTCAACAGTTTGAAGAACAGATCCTCCTATTCCTTCGATTTGAACAACTCCGTTCTTTTTCCCTTAACCTTCGCAGCAACACCCATCCTAGGTTGGAATTCACTAAATAGTTTATCATCATCGTTCCCGTCAGTGGGATTCAATCCTCCTACACGAGGGTCACTTGGAATGTTTGCAAGTGCTTCCTCAACCTTTCCTTTGGGAGCAATTCCCAAATCCTCCATTCGTCGCAAAAAGACATACTCATTTCCATAACCCTTGTCTTTAAGGAAATCATCTACATAGTTCAGCGGAGTACCAGTGCTCTTCAAAGCACGATAGAGCTTGTAAATAAAAGAGGGTTTTTGAACTCTTACAGGGTCTACTTCGTCGATTATTTCTTCCTCCGGTTGTTGACCCACACCCTGTGGGGTAGATGGTGGAGAGTGACGTGGTTGAGAGTGAATCGGGCTCTGTCGCTGTCTTGGTAACTCTTCCTCCTCGGTGAGATCAAAATGGGTAGGACCCTCCCTCATTCTCTGTGGTCCCCTGTTCGCGATTCTTGAAGACTTTCTCGAAGAAGGCATCGTTCCTTGTCGTTGAAAGATTCCTTGACTCGCTTTCCCAAGAAAAGATGACAACTTTCTCGAAGATGAACACGAAGTCGAGACAGGATTGGGAGGAGAATGCCTTTTTAGGGTTTTGGAGGTAAGCGAAGAAAACAACTGACTGTATATATATAACCCAATTTTAAAAAGGAAAAAGCCAATCGACATAAAGGAAAGTGAACAGTCGCCCCTTTTTAAAAACGATAACCGTCCTTTTTTTTTTTTATAAAGAAAACTGCCATTTAAAATAGAAGTTATCCTTTTTGAAAAGGCAAAATTCCATCTTTTAAAGATAATATAAATCAATTATAATTGAACGAATGATCGTACCTTTTCGAGATTGAATATTGAAACAACTTACAGTCTATAGCCATGAACGTCTGAGTCTAAGGGTTTGAGAATCTCTAGACTTTAACTTCCTCAAGCTTCAAAATGTTGAGTCTGGAATGGATTATATCGAATTGATTTTTCTCTAAAGGCTTTGTGAATATATCCGCTAGTTGACTCTTTGAATCAACAAATTGAATCAAGATTTCTCCATTTTGAACATGATCTCTAATGAAGTGATGTCGAATCTCTATATGCTTTGCCCTTGAGTGAAGGATTGGATTTTTAGTGAGATTGATTGCGCTGGTGTTGTCACATCTAATCTCAGTGCATGAGTCTTCAATTCCAAAGTCTTGTAGCTGTTGTTTTATCCACAGAATTTGCGAACAACAACTTCCAAGAGCTACATACTCTGCTTCTGTTGTAGAGAGAGCCACAGTATTTTGTTTCCTTGAAAACCAAGACATTGTCCTGCTTCCAAGCAACTGGCAAGTTCCCGAGGTGCTCTTTCTATCAACTCTACAACCGGCTAGATCTGCGTCTGAATATCCAAGAAGATTAAAGTCTCCCTCTTTAGGATACCAAAGACCGATGCTTGAAGATGAAGCAACGTATTTAATAATACGTTTCGCAGCACTGAGATGAGATTCTCTAGGATCTGATTGAAACCTAGCACAGATGCAAACACTCAACAAAATGTCAGGTTTAGAGGCAGTAAGATAAAGAAGTGAACCGATGATACTCCTGTACAGCTTTTGATCAACTTTCTTCCCTTCTTCATCTTTGTCTATCTTCAAAGAACTTGACATCGGTATGTCGATCTTTTTACACTTTTCCAGTCCAAACTTTTTGACAAGATCATTAGCATATTTTTCTTGATGAATAAAAGTTCCTTCCTTCAATTGTTTTACTTGGAGTCCAAGAAAGAAGGTTAACTCTCCCATCATACTCATTTCAAACTCATCCTGTATAGACTTAGAGAATTTCTTGCCTGAGACTTTCATTAGAGGATCCAAAAATAATATCATCCACATATATTTGAACAAGTAAAAAGCTTTTGTTTTCCTTTTTGATAAATAGAGTAGTATCTACTTTACCTTTGACAAAACCATTATGTATTAAGAACTTACTTAGTTTGTCGTACCAAGCTCGAGGTGCTTGCTTTAAACCATACAAGGCCTTTTTTAGTCTGAAGACTAAGTCTGGCTTCTTTGGGTCTTCAAACCCTGGTGGTTGTTCCACATAAACTTTCTCATGGATAAAACCATTTAGGAAGGCACTTTTGACGTCCATTTGGAATAACCTGAAATTTTTATAACAAGCAAACGCAAGTAATAATCGAATAGCTTCTAACCTTGCTACTGGTGCATAAGCCTTATCATAGTCTATTCATTCTTCTTGCGTATAACCCTTGGCCACGAGTCTTGCTTTGTTTCTTCCGACTTTTCCTTTCTCATTCATCTTGTTCCTGAACACCCATTTAGCTCCAATAACAGTTTTACCTTTTGGTTTAGATGTCAATTCCCAGACATCATTAATGTTGAACTGTCTGAGCTCTTCTTGCTGTTGGAGAAATCTTCTTGAAGTGTTTTGAAGCTGACAAAACGTTTCCATTAGTCTAGTCTGAAGGTTTGCAGACTCTGCTATTTAAAGTCTGAAGACCTCCGGACAGCCAGACTCAAGACTCAAAGTCTATCATCATTGACAGTCTCTAATCCGTTGAAGAAAGATTATCCATAACTGGATGTTTCGTTAAGGGCTTGACCTTATCAACTGGAGAAGATCTCGTGGCTGGAAAAGACACAACGGAATTCTTTGATTGATCAAGATTGACTCGAAGATTAAGGAATCGATGATTTCCTAAATATTCTTGGAAGGTTCTACTTATGGAAACCGAGATCCTGATTGTATGGGCGAACATGATTGATGGGCTATCGACACGTTCCTTTAATAGCCCGAATGATCTTCCTAATTGATTCCGTCCAACGGGTAGATTGGAGGAATTCCTTTGGTAAGTGCCAACGGGTATGATGGCATAAAGGAGTATATAAGGAAGACGTTATAAGTTGTTGAGGTGTGCGCGATAGAAGAATTCCAAAGTCGAAGCTCCTTGTTGTTTAGACAATTCCTTTGAGCGAATACTTGTATACAAAAGAGAGTCTATATTTGTGAGAAACCTTGAGGAGGTGTGATAGAACATCTACACTTTGTGGAATCAAGGCAAACAAAGTCTTTGTAACTTCTCTTTTGTTCATAGTGAAATCCAGCCGGTGGGCTGTCAGTGCGGAAGAGTGGACGTAGGCTTGGATTAAGCCGAACCACTATAAACCCTGTGTTCAATTTTCTCTTCCTTACTCTCTTTACTTTGATCGTATTTCATTTTGTCAATCAATAGTGAACTACCTTTCTATCGTTTGCCAAGAATTGCTTCCGTATTTCGATAAATTGATTGTGCACCTATTCACCCCCCTCTAGGTGCTTATACTAGCTATCTCAATTGGTATCAGAGCTCGTGTACTCACTTTGTTTGAAGTGTTTTACTTCAGAGTAAAAGATCCATGGCTAGTATGTTGGCTCAAGGGCTGGTAGAAGGGCAAAGCAACACCAGACCGCCTTACTTTGATGGAAATGACTACAACATATGGAAGAACAAGATGAAGGCGTTCTTAAGATCAAAGGATCCCTCTGGAATGGGACGTTGTAGAAAAAGGAATCATTCCTAAAGCTGCATCTGTCTTTAAAGAGGAAATGACACCTTTGTTGAATCCCGAAATGAGTCGGGAAGAGATAATCAAGAGACAAGCTCTTGATGCAAAAGCAATTTATTCTTTATATTGTGCTTTATCACCTACTGAATATAACATAATATCTTCTTGTGATACAGCCAAAGAAGTCTGGGATAGATTACACATTACTTATGAAGGAACCGATCGAGTGAAAGAGACTAGAATCAACATTCTTCTCGGTCAATACGAAGCCTTCAGAATGAAACCAGGAGAATCTATAACTGACATGTTTAGTCGTTTTATAGAAATCGTGAATGGTCTTGAAAATCAAGGTCAACCAATTTCTGATCCCATGAAAGTGAACAAGCTACTGCGTGGACTCTCCAAGGATTGGAATCATATAAAGACCTCAATTCGAGAGATTCAAAGAATCATGCCACTGTCTGTCGATGAGTTAGTTGGGACTCTTCAGTCTTATGAAGTGGAACGAATCAATTAAGACGAAGATCCTAAAGGTAAGAAATCTATTGCATTAAAATCTAATGATGACTCTGATGTAACAGATTCTGAAGACGACATGGATGATGAAGAACTTGCTCTCATGATAAGAAGATTCAGAAAGCTGAATAGAAAAGGAAGAAGATTCAATTCAAGGAAACAAAGTTTTCAAAAGCAATGAGACCAAGTCTGCTGAAGATGATGAATCAAACAAAGATGTAGTCCGCTTTGAATGCAAGAAAAAGGGACACATCGACCAACTGTCCTCTTCTGAAGAAGAAGAAAGGAAAAACTGAAAGGTATCGAAAAGTTCTCAAAGCTGAAACCTAGAGTGATACGGAGTGTGAAGATAGTGATGATGATTATACCAACATATGTCTAATGGCACAATCAGACTTAGAATCAAACTCCGAGACTGATTCAGATTCAGAAAGTGAATTCGAGGTCACTATCAAGAAAAATGTGAAATGGTATTTGGATAGTGGATGCTCGAGACACATGACAGGAGACTCAAATTACTTCATAAATATTGTTCAAGTGAATGGTGGAAAAGTATCATTTGGAGGAAACAGCAAAGGAAAAATAGTGGGATTTGGAACTGTAAAGATTGGGAACCTCACAATAAGCAATATTTCTTTAGTTGAAGGGCTCAATTACAATCTGCTCAGTGTCAGTCAACTGTGTGATGCCGGTTTTAGAATCAACTTTCAAGAGGGTATTTGTTCAGGAACCAGTAAAGAATCTACTAAGTCATTCATGGGTCGAAGACATGGAAATATCTACCTCTTGGACATGAAACCAGATGAATTGCAATGTCTAATCTCAATCCAAGATGAAGCAAACTTATGGCACAAAAAGCTTGGGCATGTCAACATGAAGCAGATAGCCTAGATCTCAACAAAGAAGCTTGTTCGTGGTCTACCCAATTTATCATACCAAAAGTCTGATCTATGTACACCATGTATATTGGGAAAACAGGTAAGAAATTCCTTTAAACCAATAAATCAAGTTTCCACTAACCGTGTACTGCAGCTCTTGCATATGGATCTCTTCGGACCAACAAGAACGCAGAGCATTGGAGGTAAGAAATATTGCCTAGTAATTGTGGATGACTACTCACGATTTACTTGGGTATATTTCTTGGCAAGTAAGTCTAAAACTTTCTCTTACTTTGAAAAATTTGCTAAGAAGGTTCAAAATGAAAAGGGTATGTTATTTCAAGCATAAAAACAGACCATGGAGGTGAATTTGAAAATCAGGATTTTGCCAAATTTTGTGAAGAATCTGGTTTTCAGCATTTGTTCTCTTCTCCATATACTCCAAAGCAAAACGAAGTTGTGAAAAGGAAAAATAGATCTCTTCAAGAAATGGCTAGAACTCTCTTAATTGAAAGTAATATTTCTTTACGGTTTTGGGTTGAAGCAGTTTCAACATCATGTTATATTATCAATAGAGTTTTTCTAAGACCTATTCTAGAAAAAACCCCTTATGAACTATTTAAAGAAAAGAGGCCTATTGTTTCATATTTTCATGTATTTGGATGCAAATGTTTCATGCTGAAAAATGCAAATGATCGAGTTGGTAAGTTTGAAGAAAAGTCAGATGAAGGCATCTTCCTTGGATATTCAACCATAAGCAAGGCATACAGAGTCTACAATAAGAAGACTCAAACAGTGAAAGAATCAGTGAATGTCAAATTCCAAGATTCTACATAAAATGAATCCCTTCAGACTCATCTCGAAGAGACTGAACCCGCTCCAGACTCTACAAAGTCTAAATCTCAAGAAGCAGCTCAGACTTTGAAGGACTAGCAACAAGTGACTGTTGAAGATTCTAGTGAAGGAAGTGACCATCAATATGATAAATTAACCAGCAACTGGAAACATAAGTCTAGTCATCCCAAAGATCTTATTATTGGCGACATCAATGAAGGAATCCGCACAAGATCCAAAAGGCGAGAAGAGTCTAGTGCTGTGGCTCTTATTTCTGAAATAAAACCCAAGAGCATAGAAGAAGCTTTATCCAATGAGAGCTGGATTGAAGCTATGCAAGAAGAACTCGAGACAATTCGAGTTAATGATGTCGGGAGCCGACTCTTAAACCAAAAGGTAAATCAATTGTTGGAGCTAAATGGGTTTTCAGAACAAAATGGATGAGAAAGGAAAAGTCATAAGAAACAAGGCTAGACTCGTGGCCAAGGGATACACACAAGAAGAAGGGATCGACTATGACGAGACTTATGCACCGGTAGCAAGGTTAGAAGCAATTCGTTTATTACTTGCATTTGCTTGTCATAAAAATTTCAGGTTATTTCAAATGGACGTCAAAAGTGCTTTCCTAAATGGATTCATCCATGAGGAAGTCTATGTGGAACAACCACCAGGGTTTGAAGACCCAAAGAAACAAGACTCAGTATTCAGACTCAAAAAGACCTTGTATGGCTTAAAGCAAGCACCTCGAGCTTGGTACGATAGATTAAGTAATTTTTAATTCGAAATGGATTTGTTAAAGGTAAAGTAGACACTACTCTTTTTATTAAAAGAGAAAGCAAAAGTTTTCTACTTGTTCAAATATATATCGATGATATTATTTTTGGATCCTCTAATGAAAGTCTCGTGCAAGAAATTCTCTAAAACTATGCGGGATGAATTTGAAATTAGCATGATGGGTGAGTTAACCTTCTTTCTTGGACTTCAAATAAAACAATTGGAGGAAGGAACTTTCATTCATCAAGAAAAGTATGCAAATGATCTTGTCAAAAAGTTTGACTGGACAATTGCAAAAGATCGACATACCAATGTCAAGTTCCTTGAAGATAGACAAAGATGAAGAAGGAAAGAAAGTCGATAAAAAGCTGTATAGGAGTATCATCGGATCACTTCTTTATCTTACGCTTCTAGACCTGACATTCTGTTTAGTGTTTGCATTTGTGCAGATTTCAATCGACCCAAAAGAATCTCATTTGAATCTTTGCGAAGCGTATTATTAAATATGTTTCATCAACTTCAAGCTTTGGTCTCGGTATCTAAAAATGGGAGACTTTACTCTTCTTGGATATTCGCACGCAGACCTTGCCTGGATGCGAGTCGATAGAAAGAGCACCTCGGGTACTTGTCAACTACTTGGAGGCGGGGACGGTGTCTTGGTTTTCTAGAAAGCAAAGTACAGTAGCTCTCTCTACAGTAGAAGCAGAGTATATAGCTCTCGAAAGTTGTTGTTCACAAATTCTGTGGATAAAACAGCAGCTAAGAGACTTTGAAATTGAAGACTCATGCACGGAGATTAATTGCGACAACACCAACGCTATCAACCTCACCAAAAATCCAATTCTCCACTCAAGAGCAAAGCATATAGAGATTCGACATCACTTTATTAGAGACCATGTTCAAAATGGAGATGTTTCAATCCAATATGTTGATTCAAAGAACCAACTGGCGGATATATTCACAAAACCTTTGGAGAAAAATCAATTTGAAACCATCCGTTCCAGACTCAACATTTTAAAGTATGAGGAGATCAAAATCTAAAGACTTTCAGACTCAGACATACAAGACTTTAACTGTAAGTTAGTCTTGGTACGATCGTCGATCGTAAGTCTTTTTCTTTTCTCTCTCTCTCTCTCTCTCTCTCTCTCTCTCGAATCTTATCTTGAAGAGGTACGATTGTCAGACTGTGTTTAAATTGTTGCTATATTTAATCGACTTAATTATTGCATAGTTTCATTTTCAAAAAGGAAGTTATTTTTGAAATGACTATTTTCGAGGAAAAAGACAGTTATTTTGAAAAGGCATCTCTTTATTTCCTTTGTGACGGTTCGTTTATCTCTCTTTTTAACTGATCGTGCACTGTTGATTTCTCTTCACTTTACTCTCAAAAACCCTAGAAAGCATCGATCCTCCATTCCCGTTTTCTTCCCTTGTTTAATCTTCAAAAAGTTGTCATCTTTCTTGGAAAAGTCAAGCAAGGAATCTTCCAAAAACTGAGAAAGATGTCATCTTCAAGAAAGTCTTCGAGAATCGCAAGTAGGGGACCAAGATGAATGAGTGAGGAGCCTACGCACTTCGATCTCACCGAAGAAGAAGTGTCTCCAGAACAGCAACCGAGCCCACAACATTCTCAACAGCGTCATTCTCCTCCATCTAGTCCTCAAGGCGATGATCATCAACAAGAGGAACAAATCATTGAGGATGCAGATCCAGTAAGAGTTCAAAAGCCCGCTTTTATTTATAAGTTGTATTGTGCCTTAAAAGGAACTCGTACTCCCTTGAACTATGTCGATGATTTTCTTAAAGACAAAGGATATAGGAACGAATATATCTTTCTGCGAAAAATGGAAAGTTTGGGAATTGCTCGTAAAGGGTTGGCTGAGGAAACTCTTGCGAATATCCCGAGTGATCCTCGTGATTGGGGACCGAATCCTGTAGATGGGAATGATGATGACAAATTGTATAGTCAATTTCAACCGAGAATGGGTGTTGCGGTTGAAAGTTGAGGAAAAAGGGGAGATTTGTTCAGATCGAAGGAACAAAAGGATTCGTACTCGAAATTGCTGAAGCGTGGGGTAATAAACCCTAGAAGTGTGGATTTTGACTTTCTGGATGCTGTGAATATGAACTTTAGGGAAAATTTTAGTTATCTTCAACTTGAAAGGTTCTGTTCCGACACTACAAAGGCCTATTCTGAACTAACTGCATATTTCTATTCAAATCTTAGCTTTTTGGATGCGAATAGATTTTCTTTCAGTGTTAAAGATCAAGACTATGTTGTGGATATGGATATGCAGGCAAATGTGTTAGGAGTTGAAAGAGGAAGATATCAACCGATCAAAGTTTCCATTGCTCGGGCCACACTGGAACTAGTTAAGGACAGGAGAACAGAGGAGAAGATCACCTACTTGAGGATGAGTGCATTCAACATCTTGCTTCACAAGATTGTGATCAATTGCCTCCGACCGAAATCAACCTCCAAGACTGATGTTTCAAGCTCAGAGGCAAAGTTGATGTATGCCATCCTCACTGGGAAAAGGTTTTCTCTCCCTCACACTATCATGTTTCACATGTATAGAGCGATGATGAAGGACATAGGTCAACTTCCTTACCCAAGCCTTGTGACGAAGTTATTCAGACATCTGAATATTCAGCCTCCGCAAATCTTTTGTGTTCGATGGTGCAATCATATGGTGGTAGGACTGAAGATGGTGACCAAAATGCGTCTGAAGGAACTGAACAAGGAGTTGGAGAAATTCAAGGAGAAGACTCCAGTCAAAGCTCATCAAATCTCTTCTTCAAAACGGAAAGGAAATGAGCCCTTGGTTGCTTCAAAACAAAAAAGGAGAGCTCTTATTGTGGAAGATGAAGAAGATGATGACCTTACCATTTCGGCCATAGCTTTGAAGAAGCTAAGTTGCACTGTTCTAGAGTCAGTGGAACAACGTGAGAAAGAAGGAAAGGAAAAAGAAGGCCAAGAGGAAAGTGAAGGTCGAGAAGAAGAAGAAAAAGAAGAAGAAAGAGCAGTTGGTGAAAAAGAAGCAGAGGAGGAAAGACTTGAGAAAGAAAGACGAGAAGAAGGAGAACCTGAGGAACACTCCTCTCCACCTGTAGGCATGGTAACAGGGGGAGATTAAGAGAAAGGAGGGAAGTCCTCATATCCTGATGCAAGTGAAGGAGTCAGTCGCTCACCTACAGACCCAGAGGATGTTTATGCCTCTCAATTTCCAGAAGAAGGTCAGGAAGTTTCATCGCCAAACCTGCGAGATTATTTCGATATGCCATCATCTCGCGAACGTCTTTGAAGCTAGTACGCAGACCGACAACCCAGCCGATTTTCGCAGAATCATGGATATTCTAATGGAAATGCGAGGTCAAATTTATGCCTTGGGATGCGAGGTTCAAAACTTGCAAACTGTGGGTCAAGTTTCTTCATGTTTATTGAATGATCAAATCCAAGCCCTCTCTGTTCAGATTCAGGCCAATGCCAAGGGTGAGGAGATTGCACAATTGAAGGAAGACTTGAAAAGGCTGGAAGGCATCGTTCAGTCTATGGGAGACTTCCAGCTTGTCCGCGTTCCCAAGCAATCTTGACTTCATTCCATTTTCATCTCAACCTTTTTAATGCTAACAAAAAGGGGGAGAGATGCAAGATTTGAACAATTTGACTTTTAATCGTGTGGTTTGTTGGACTGTTTGTTGGATTTAGTGGATTATTTTGATGTTTGAATCATCAAACTCTGTTTGTTTGACTTTGTTTTTGTGTCTAGATGAAAACTGAACTAGACTTGGACTTGACTGCTTTTATTAACTATCTTTGGTATCTTATGGATGGCTTTATCACTTATTAGACTAACCTATTTTCTGTGGTTGCAGATTCTAGTATTATTCATTTAGCCATTTATCTCTATAAGATATGCATATGTGTTTGAGAAATGTTTTGTAGGTCAAAGTTGTCCAAATCTGCAGGAAAGTTTTGTCACCATAAAAAATGGGGAGATTGTTGGAGAAATCTTCTTGAAGTGTTTTGAAGCTAACAAAACGTTTCCATCAGTCTAGTCTAAAGGTTTGCAGACTCTGCTATTTAAAGTCTGAAGACCTCCGGACAGCCAGACTCAAGACTCAAAGTCTATCCTCATTGACAGTCTCTAATCCGTTGAAGAAAGGTTATCCAGAACTGGATGTTTCGTTAAGGGCTTGACCGTATCAACTGGAGAAGATCTCGTGGCTGGAAAAGGCACAATGGAATTCTTTGATTGATTGAGATTGACTCGAAGATTAAGGAATCGATGATTGCCTAAATATTCTTGGAAGGTTCTACTTATGGAAATCGAGATCCTGATTGTATGGGCGAACAAGATTGATGGGCTATCGACACGTTCCTTTAATAGCCCGAATGATCTTCCTACTTGATTCCGTCTAACGGGTAGATTGGAGGAATTCCTTTGGTAAGTGCCAACGGGTATGATGGCATAAAGGAGTATATAAGGAAGACGTTCTAAGTTGTTGAGGTGTGCGCGATAAAAGAATTCCAAAGTCTAAAGCTCCTTGTTGTTTAGACAATTCCTTTGAGCGAATACTTGTATACAAAAGAGAGTCTATATTTGTGAGAAACTTTGAGGAGGTGTGATAGAACATCTACACTGTGGAATCAAGGAAAAACAGTGCTGTAACTTCTCTTTTGTTTATAGTGAAATCCAGCCGGTGGGCTGTCAGTGCGGAAGAGTGGACGTAGGCTTGGATTAAGCCAAACTACTATAAACCCTGTGTTCAATTTTCTCTTCCTTACTCTCTTTACTTTGATCGTATTTCATTTTGTCAATTACTAGTGAACTACCTTTCTATCGTTTGCCAAAAATTGCTTCCGTATTTCGATAAATTGATTGTGCACCTATTCACGCCCCTCTAGGTGCTTATACTAGCTATCTCACTTGCATAGCTTCAATCCAGCTTTCATCAAATAAAGCTTCTTCTATGCTTTTTGGTTCAATTTCAGAAATGAGAGCCACAGCACTAGACTCTTCGCGCCTTTTGGATCTTGTACGAATTCCTTCATTAATGTCGCCAATAATAAGATCTTTGGGATGACTGGACTTATGCTTCCAGTTACTGGTTGATTCGTCAGGTTGATGATCTCTTTCTTTACTTGAATCTTCACGAATGACTTGATCTTTGGTCTTCCAGTCCGAGATGCTTCTTGAGTTATAAGCTTTGGAGAGTCTGGAGCAGGTTCAAATTCTTCATGATAAGTATGACTGGATTCATTTTGCATAGAATCTTGAAATTTGACATTCATTGATTCCTCCACAGATTGACTCTTCTTATTGTAAACTCTGTAGGCTTTGCTTGATGTAGAATATCCAAGGAAGGTGCCTTCATCTGATCTTTCTTCAAACTTACCAACTCGATCTTTTGCATTTTTCAGAATAAAGCATTTGCAACCAAACACATGAAAGTATGAAACAATAGGCTTCTTACCTTTGAATAACTCATAAGGGGTTTTCTCTAGAATAGGTCTTAAAAAGACTCTATTGATGATATAGCACGCTGTTGAAACAGCTTTAGCCCAAAATCGTGAAGAAATCTTACTTTCAATTAAAAGAGTTCTAGCCATTTCTTGAAGAGATATATTCTTTCTTTCCACAACTCCATTTTGCTGAGGAGTATATGGAGAGGAGAACACATGCTTAAAGCCAGATTTATCACAAAATTTTGTAAAATCTTGATTTTCAAATTCACCTCCATGATCTGTTATTATACTAGAGATAACACATCATTTTTCATTTTGAACCTTTTTAGCAAAATTTTCAAAATACGAGAAGGTTTCGGACTTACTTGCAAGGAAATATACCCAAGTAAATTGGGAGTAATCGTCCACAATTACTAGGCAATATTTCTTACCTCCAATGCTCTGAGTTCTGGTTGGTCCGAAGAGATCCATATGTAGCAGCTGCAGTATATGATTAGTAGAGACATGATTTATTGGCTTAAATGAATTTCTTACCTTTTGGATCTTCGTCTTCATTAATTCGTTCCACTTCATAAGACTGAAGAGTTCCAACCAGCTCGTCGACAGATAGTGGCATGATTCTTTGCGTCTCTCTTATTGAAGTCTTTATGTGATTCCAATCCTTGGAGAGTCCACGCGGTAGCTTGTTTACCTTCATGGGATCAGAAATTGGTTGTCCTTGATTTTCAAGACCATTTACAATCTCGTAAAACAGCTAAACATGTCAGTTATAGATTCTCAGGTTTCATTTTGAAGGCTTCATATTGACCGAGAAGGATGTTGATTCGGTCTCTTTCACTCGATCGGTTCCTTCATAGGTGATATGTAACCTATCCAGACTTCTTTTGCTGTAACACAAGAAGATATTCTGTTATATTCAGTAGGTGACAAGGCACAATATAAAGAATAAATAGCTTTCGCATCAAGAGTTTGTCTCTTGATTATCTCTTCCCGAGTCGTTCGTTGGTCTCAATGGTTTCTTTCCCTCTTTCGAGACCGATGCAACTTTAGGAGTGATTCCTTTTCTACAACGTCCCATTCCAGAGGATCCTTTGATCGAAGAAATGCTTTCATTTTGTTTTTCCAGATGTTGTAGTCCTTTCCATCAAAGTAAGGAGGTCTGGTATTACTTTGACCTTCCATCAGCCCTGAAGCTAGCATACTAGCCATGGATCTTTTACTCTGAAGTAAAACACTTCAAATAAAGTGAGTACACGAGCTCTGATACCAATTGATATAGCTAGTAAAAGTACCTAGAGGGGGTGAATAGGTATAAAGAGTAATTTCTCACGATAATCGCACAATATTAGACAGTTGAAAGAATTGAGACAATTGTTTCTCGTCAAACAACAATCAAAATAAGACTGAGAGTAGTGAAGAGAAAATTGAACGCAAGGTTTATAGTGGTTCAGCTTATTTCAAGCCTACGTCCACTCTTCTACACTGACAGCCCACTGGCTGGATTCCACTATGAACAAAGAGATGTTACAGCACTGTTCTCCCTTGATTTCATGGTGTAGAAGATCTACCACACTCCTTCAAGGTATCACTAAGTATAGACTCTCTTTTGCGAATACAGTTTTGCTCAATATGAATCGACTAATAATCAAGGAGTTTCAGACTCTGGAATTTCTCGATCGTGCATCTTCTAGAACAGCTGCAACGTCTTCCTTTTATACTCCTTTATGCCATCATACCCGTTGGCACTTACCAAAGGAATTCTTCCAATCTTCCCATTGGACAGAATCAATTAAGAAGATCATTCGAGCTATTAAAGGAACATGTCAATAGCCCATCAATCCTGTTCGCCCATACAATCAGGATCTTGGTTTCCAAGAATAGAACCTTCCAAGAGTATTTCGTCAATCATCGGATCTTTAAACGATCTTGATTTCGAATAAAAGAATCCGTTATATCATATCCAGCCAAGAGATATTCTCCAGTGGATAAGACCAAATCCTCAACCAAACACTTTAGCTCTGGATCGTCTTCGCCATTTGGATTAGAAACTGTCAATGAGAATAGTCTTGAGTCTTGAGTCTTGAGTTTTGAGTCTGGTAATCAGAAAGTCTTCAGACTCTAAATAGAAGGGTCTGCAATGCTCCAGACTAGACTGATAGAAACGTTTTGTCAGCTTCAAAATATTCATGAAAGATTTCTCCAACAGAAAACTCTCTCGAACGAAATATTGATGGGCCACAAAATAGCCGTTACTGCATTTGTTTTTAATTAAGTTGACATATGATTGATGTCAATGTCTTGAAAGGAATCGATGAAATGCCTAGTTAGAATAAGTTTTATATTCTAGAATAATATGAAGCACTACCATTTTACTATATGATGCATAACGTTATCAATTCCTACCATTTGTTGTGCTTGAGACAGGCCGGGAGCCATGGTCTTAGACCTCATCGGATTGGTTGAGTCAAAGTCCAACCATGCAATATATCTATTGTAGAGGTTCTACTCCCATGTCATCAGCAACTAGATGTACACTTTATTGTGTGCCAAACTCATAAAAGAAAAAGAGAGAACAAATGACTAGATGAGGTAGTCGCTATTTTCAATGACTCATAAGTGTCCCTTGTAAAGTATGTTTAAGAAGTGTTAAGAAAACCCTTCATCAAAATACAGGAACCTTGCTATTTCGCCATACTCTTGCATGGAGAAAACTCTCTCCACCAAAATATTGACGGGCCACAAAATAGCTGTTACTGCATTTATTTTTAATTAAGTTGACATATGATTGATTTCAATCTCTTGAAAGGAATCGATGAAATGCCTAGTTAGAATTAGTTTTTTTTTTCTAGAATAATATAAAGCACTACCATTTTACTATATGATGCATAATGTTATCAATTCCTATCATTCGTTGTCCTTGAGACATGCCGGGAGCCATGCTCTTAGACCTCATCGGATTGGTTTAGTACAAGTCCAACCATGCAATATATCTATTGTAGAGGTTCTACTCCCATGTCATCTGCAAGAAGATGTACACTTTCTGGTGTGCGAAACTCATGAAAAAAAGACAGAACAAATGACTACATGAGGTATTGGCTATTTGCATGATTAATAAGTGTCCCTTGCAAAGTATGTTTAAGAAGTATTAAGAAAACCCTTCATCAAAATACAGATACTTTGCTATTTGGCCATACTCTTCCATGGAGAAAACTCTCTCCAACGAAATATTGACGGGCCATAGAATAGGCGTTACTGCATTTCTTTTTAATTAAGTTGACATATGATTGATGTCGAGTCTTGAAAGGAATCGATGAAATGCCTAGTTAGAATTAGTTTTTTTTTTCTAGAATAATATGAAGCACTGCCATTTTACTATATGATGCGTAACGTTATCAATTCCTATCATTCATTGTGCTTGTGACAGGCCGGGAGCCATGGTCTTAGACCTCATCGGATTGGTTGAGTCAAAGTCCAACCATGCAATATATCTATTGTAGAGGTTCTACTCCCATGTCATCTGCAACTAGATGTACACTTTATTGTGTGCCAAACTCAGAAAAGAAAAAGAGAGAACAAATGACTACATGAGGTAGTCGCTATTTTCAATGACTAATAAGTGTCCGTTGTAAAGTATGTTTAAGAAGTGTTAAGAAAACCCTTCATCAAAATACAGGAACTTTGCTATTTGGCCATACTCTTCCATGGAGAAAACTCTCTCGAACGAAATATTGAGGGGCCACAAAATAGCGGTTACTGCATTTATTTTTAATTAAGTTGACATATGATTGATGTCAATGTCTTGAAAGGAATCAATGAAATGCCTAGTTAGAATTAGTTTTTTTTTTTTTTCTAGAATAATATCAAGCACTACCATTTTACTATATGATGCATAGCGTTATCAATTCCTCTCATTCGTTGTCCTTGAGACATGCCGGGAGCCATGCTCTTAGACCTCATCGGATTGGTTTAGCACAAGTCCAACCATGCAATATATCTATTGTAGAGGTTCTACTCCCATGTCATCCGCAACAAGATGTACACTTTCTGATGTGCGAAACTCATGAAAAAAAGAGAGAACAATTGACTACATGAGGTATTGGCTATTTGCATGATTAATAGGTGTCCCTTGTAAAGTATGTTTAAGAAGTGTTAAGAAAACCCTTCATCAAAATAGAGATACTTTGCTATTTGGCCATACTCTTCCATGGAGAAAACTCTCTCCAACGAAATATTGACGGGCCATAGAATAGGCGTTACTGCATTTATTTTTAATTAAGTTGACATATGATTGATGTCGAGTCTTGAAAGGAATCGATGAAATGCCTAGTTAGAATTAGTTTTTTTTCTAGAATAATATAAAGCATTACCATTTTACTATATGATGCATAACGTTATCAATTCCTATCATTCTTCGTCCTTGAGACAGGCCGGGAGCCATGGTCTTAGACCTCATCGGATTGGTTGAGTCAAAGTCCAACCATGCAATATATCTATTGTAGAGGTTCTACTCCCATGTCATCTGCAACTAGATGTACACTTTATTGTGTGCCAAACTCAGAAAAGAAAAAGAGAGAACAAATGACTACATGAGGTAGTCGCTATTTTCAATGACTAATAAGTGTCCCTTGTAAAGTATGTTTAAGAAGTGTTAAGAAAACCCTTCATCAAAATACAGGAACTTTGCTATTTGGCCATACTCTTTCATGGAGAAAACTCTCTCCGACGAACTATTGACGGGCCAGAAAATAGCCGTTACTGCATTTATTTTTAATTAAGTTGACATATGATTCATGTCAATGTCTTGAAAGGAATCGATGAAACGCCTAGTTAGAATTAGTTTTGTTTTTTCTAGAATAATATAAAGCACTACCATTTTAGCACGTGATGCATAATGTTTTCAATTCCTATCATTCGTTGTCATTGAGACATGTCGGGAGCCATGCTCTCAGACCTCATCGGATTGGTTTAGTACAAGTCCAACCATGCAATATATCTATTGTGGAGGTTCTACTCACATGTCATCCGCAACAAGATGTACAATTTCTGGTGTGCCAAACTCAAGAAGAAAAGATATAACAAATGACTATATGAGGTAGTGGCTATTTGCAATGATTAATAAGTGTCCCCTGTAAAGTATGTTTAAGAAGTGTTAAGAAAACCTTCCTCAAAATACAGGTACTTTGCTATTTGGCCATACTCTTCCATGGAGAAAACTCTCTCGAACGAAATATTGACGGGCCATAGAATAGCCGTTACGGCATTTATTTTTGATTAAGTTGACATATGATTGATGGCGATGTCTTGAAAGGAATTGATCAAATGCCTAGGTAGAATTAGTTTTTTTTTTCTAGAATAATATAAAGCACTGCCATTTTACTATATGATGCATAACGTTATCAATTCCTATCCTTCGTTGTCCTCAAGACATGCCAGGAGCCATGCTCTTAGATCTCATTGGATTGGTTTAGTCCAATTCCAACCATGCAATATATCGATTGTAGAGGTTCCACTCACATGTCATCTGCAACTAGATGTACAATTTATGGTGTGCCAAAATCAGGAAAGAAAGAAAGAACAATTGACTATATGAGGTATTGGCTATTTGCATGATTAATAAGTGTCCCTTGTAAAGTATGTTTAAGAAGTGTGAAGAAAACCCTTCGTCAAAATACAGATACTTTGCTATTTGGCCATACTCTTCCATGGAGAAAACTCTCTCGAAGGAAATATTGACGGGCCATAGAATAGCTGTTACAGCATTTTTTTTTAATTAAGTTGACATATGATTGATGTCGATGTCTTGAAAGGAATTGATCAAATGCCTAGTTAGAATTAGCTTTTTTTTTTCTAGAATAATATAAAGCACTACCATTTTACTATATGATGCATAACGTTATTAATTCCTATCCTTCGTTGTCCTCGAGACATGCCAGGAGCTATGCTCTTAGATCTCATCGGATTGGTTTAGTCCAAGTCCAACCATGCAATATATCGATTGTAGAGGTTCTACTCACATGTCATCTGCAACTAGATGTACAATTTATGGTGTGCCAAAATCAGGAAAGAAAGAGAGAACAAATGACTATATGAGGTATTGGCTATTTGCATGATTAATAAGTGTCCCTTGTAAAGTATGTTTAACAAGTGTGAAGAAAACCCTTCCTCAAAATACGGATACTTTGCTATTTGGCCATACTCTTCCATGGAGAAAACTCTCTCGAAGGAAATATTGGCGGGCCATAGAATAGCCGTTACGGCATTTTTTTTTAATTAAGTTGACATATGATTGATGTCGATGTCTTGAAAGGAATTGATCAAATGCCTAGTTAGAATTAGCTTCTTTTGTTTTCTAGAATAATATAAAGCACTACCATTTTACTATATGATGCATAACGTTATTAATTCCTATCCTTCGTTGTCCTCGAGACATGCCGGGAGCCATGCTCTTAGACCTCATCGGATTGGTTTAGCCCAAGTCCAACCAATGAATATATCTATTGTAGAGGTTCTACTCCCATGTCATCCGCAACAAGATGTACACTTTCTGATGTGCAAAACTCATGAAAAAAAGAGAGAACAAATGACTACATGAGGTATTGGCTATTTGCATGATTAATAAGTGTCCCTTGTAAAGTACGTTTAAGAAGTGTTAAGAAAACCCTTCGTCAAAATACAGATACTTTGCTATTTGGCCATACTCTTCCATGGAGAAAACTCTCTCGAACGAAATATTGACGGGCCACAGAATAGCCGTTACCGCATTTATTTTTAATTAAGTTGACATATGATTGATGTCAAAGTCCTGAAAGGAATCGATAAAATGCCTAGTTAGAATGTTTTTTTTTTTTTTTTTGTAGAATAATATAAAGCACTACCATTTTACCATCTGATGCATAACGTTATCAATTCCTATCATTCGTTGTCCTTGAGACATGTCGTGAGCCATGCTCTTAGACCTCATCGGAT
This sequence comes from Eucalyptus caleyi, assembly GCA_014182885.2. NCBI lineage: Eukaryota > Viridiplantae > Streptophyta > Magnoliopsida > Myrtales > Myrtaceae > Eucalyptus > Eucalyptus caleyi. The sequence continues at coordinate 14,626,006 of CM024471.2, forward strand.
TGGTATAGTCCAAGCACAACCATGCAATATATCGGTGGTAGAGGTTCTACTCCTATGTCATCCACAACTAGATGTACACTTTCTGGTGTGCCGAACTCAGGAAAAAAAGAGAGAACAAACGACTGTATGAGTAGTGGCTATTTGCAATGATTAATAAGTGTCCCTTGTAAAGTATGTTTAAGAAGTGTAAAGAAAACCTTCATCAAAATACAGGTACTTTGCTATTTTGCCATACTCTTCCATGGAGAAAACTCTCTCGAACGAAATAATGATGGGCCATAGAAGAGCCGTTACTGCATTTATTTTTAATTAAGTTGACATATGATTGATGTCAATGCCTTACAAGGAATCGATGAAATGCCTAGTTAGAATTAGCTTTTTTTTTTCTAGAATAATAGAAAGCACAACGATTTTACCATCTGATGCATAACGTTATGAATTCCTATCATTCGTTGTCCTTGAGACTTGTCGGAAGTCATGCCCTTAGACCTCATCGGATTGGTTTGGTCCAAGTCCAACCATGCAATATGTCTATTGTAGAGGTCCTACTCCCATGTCATCCGCAACAAGATGTACAATTTCTGGTGTGCCAAACTCAGGAAAAAAAAGAGAGAACAAATGACTAGATGAGGTAGTGGCTATTTGCATGATTAATAAGTGTCCCTTGTAAAGTATGTTTGAGAAGTGTTAAGTAAAGCTTCATCAAAATACAGATACTTTCCTATTTGGCCATACTCTTCCATGGAGAAAACTCTCTCGAACGAAATATTGACGGGCCCCAAAATAGCTGTTACTGCATTTATTTTTAATTAAGTTGACATATGATTGATGTCAATGTCTTCAAAGGAATCGATCAAATACCATGTGATGCATAACGTTATCAATTCCTATCATTCGTTGTCCTTGAAACATGTCGGGAGCCATGCTCTTAGATCTCATCGGATTGGTTTGGTCCAAGTCCAACCATGCAATATATCTATTATAAAGGTTCTACTCCCCTGTCATCGGCAACAAGATGTACACTTTCTGGTGTGCCAAACTCAGGAAAAAAAGAGAGAAGAAATGACTATATGAGGTAGTGGCTATTTGCAATGATTAATAAGTGTCCCTTGTAAAGTATGTTTAAGAAGTGTTAAGAAAACCTTCATCAAAATACAGGTACTTTGTTATTTGGCCATACTCTTCCACGGAGAAAACTTTCTCCAACGAAATATTTACGGGCCATAGAATAGCCGTTACGGCATTTATTTTTAATTATGTTGACATATGATTGATGTTGATGTCTCTAAAGGAATTGATCAAATGCCTAGTTAGAATTAGTTTTTTTTTTCTAGAATAATATAAAGCACTACCATTTTACTAGATGATGCATAACATTATCAATTCCTATCCTTCGTTGTCCTGGAGACATGCCGGGAGCCCTGCTCTTAGACCTCATCGGATTGCTTTAGTCCAAGTCCAACCATGCAATATATCTATTGTAGAGGTTCTACTCACATGTCATGTGCAACTAGATGTACACTTTATGGTGTGCCAAACTCTGGAAAGAAAGAGAGAACAAATGACGATATGAGGTATTGGCTATTTGCATGATTAATAAGTGTCCCTTGTAAAGTATGTTTAAGAAGTGTTAAGAAAACCCTTCATCAAAATAAAGATACTTTGCTATTTGGCCATACTCTTCCATGATGAAAACTCTCTCCAACGAAATATTGACGGGCCATAGAATAGCCGTTACTGCATTTATTTTTAATTAAGTTGACATATGATTGATATCGATGTCTTGAAAGGAATCGAAGAAATGCCTAGTTAGAATTAGTTTTTTTCTTGAATAATATAAAGCACTACCATTTTACTATCCGATGCATAACATTATCAATTCCTGTCATTCGTTGTCCTTGAGACATCTCGGGAGCCATGCTCTTAGACCTCATCGGGTTGGTTTAGTCCAAGTCCAACCATGCAATATGTCTATTGTAAAGGTTCTACTCCCATGTCATCCGCAACTAGATGTACACTTTCTGGTGTGCCAAACTTAGAAAAAAAAGAGAGAGAACAAATGACTACATGAGATAGTCGCTATTTGCGATGACTAATAAGTGTCCCTTGTAAAGTATGTTTAAGTAGACCCTTAATCAAAATACAGGTACTTTGCTATTTGGCCATACTCTTCCATGGAGAAAACTCTCTCGAACGAAATATTGACGGGCATAGAATAGCCGTTACTACATTTATTTTTAATTAAGTTGACATATGATTGATGTTGATGTCTTGAAAGGAATCGAGCAAATGCCTAGTTAGAATTAGTTTTTTTTCTAGAATAATATAAAGCACTACCATTTTACCATCTGATGCATAATGTTATCAATTCCTATTATTTGTTGTCCTGGAGACATATCGGGAGCCATGCTCTTAGACCTTATCGGATTGGTTTAGTCCAAGTCCAACCATGCAATATATCTATTGTAGAGGTTCTACTCCCTTGTCATCCGCAAGAAGATGTACAATTTCTGGTGTGCCAAACTCAGGAAAAAAAGAGAACAAATGACTATATGAGGTAGTGGCCATTTGCAATGATTAATAAGTGTCCCTTGTAAAGTATGTTTAAGAAGTGTTAAGAAAACCTTCATCAAAATACAGGTACTTTGCTATTTGGCCATACTCTTCCATGGAGAAAACTCTCTCAAACGAAATATTGACCGGCCATAGAATAGCTATTACGGCATTTATTTTTAATTTTGTTGACATATGATTGATGTCGATGTCTTGAAAAGAATTGATCAAATGCCTAGGTAGAATTAGTTTTTTTCTAGAATAATATAAAGCACTACCATTTTACTATATGATGCATAACGTTATCAATTCCTATCCTTCGTTGTCCTCGAGACATGCCGGGAGCTAGGGGTGAGCAGCGGTCTAGGGTCGACCCTGGACCGACCCTGGACCGGCCCAACCCTGCCGGTCTTGGTCCGGTTCCCAAGGGGACTAGGTCGGTCCTTGGTCCTGAAATTCCAGGACCAACACTGTGCGGGTTGGTCCTCGGTCCTAAGAGTTTTGGGTCGGTCCAACCCTGGACCAACCCTATATATTATATTATTTTATATTATATTATTTATAATTCTTTTAGATATTCAAACCTAAGTAAAATGTCTGTTATATTATATTTTATTGAGATGTTCTTCAATAGCACTAATAGTAATTTCAATTTAAACTTTTGTTGAGTATTAATTATGTGTCGTTTTTTGTTTCGGGTGTTTAGAAGTTCAAGTGAATTAACAAGATATGAAATTATATATTCATGGTTTATATTAAGTATTTTGAACTTTTTATGGTTTAATTGTATTTTACTAATGATTTTTAGTTGCACTTTGCTTTTCAATTTTCTCGAATGGTAGAGGTTTTGAAGAGTAGAGTAATCTTTTGTAGGTGCTACGGTGATTTGCTAGTCAAGTGGTGTGAAGCTCATTTTTTGGTTGAATGGACTCTATATGATCAAATGTAGGAAAACACTTTTGCATATGGTGTTATGAATATTAAAGATAGATGATTACAAGAACTTTCCATCTTGTCCCATATCTCGATAAGCGGTCAGTAGGTACCAAATTTCTATTATTATGTCATCTTAAATTTTCTAAATATGTATTGGTATTTATAGTTTAGTTGCACAATGCCATATTGTCGATGGATGTGTAATTTGAATTTGTAGGTTTGCTTTTTAGTGAGTATAAAAAATAAGACGAAAAAATTTATCGATCGAGTCCGGGTTGACCACTGGACCGAACCCATTGGATCGGTCCGGTCCTTGGTCCCAAGCTCAATAGGGTCAGTCATCGGTCCTAAAAATTGAGGACCGACACCGCACGGGTTGGTCCTAGGGTTAGGAGGTGGCCGGACCAACCCGGACCATGCTCACCCCTACCAGGAGCCATGCTCTTAGACCTCATCGGATTGGTTTAGTCCAAGTCCAACCATGCAATATATCGATTATAGAGGTTCTACTCACATGTCATCTGCAACTAGATGTACAATTTATGGTGTGCCAAACTCAGGAAGGAAAGAGAGAACAAATGACTAAATGAGGTATTGGCTATTTGCATGATTAATAAGTGTCCCTTGTAAAGTATGTTTAAGAAGTGTTAAGAAAACCCTTCATCAAAATACAGATACTTTGCTATTTGGCCATACTCTTCCATGATGAAAACTTGCTCCAACGAAATATTGACGGGCCACAGAATAGCCGTTACTGCATTTAATTTTAATTAAGTTGACATATGATTGATATCGATGTCTTGAAAGGAATCGATGAAATGCCTAGTTAGAATTAATTTTTTTCTTGAATAATATAAAGCACTACCATTTTACTATCGATGCATAACGTTATCAATTCCTATCATTCGTTGTCCTTGAGACATCTCGGGAGCCATGCTCTTAGACCTCATCGGGTTGGTTTAGTCCAAGTCCAACCATGCAATATATCTATTGTAAAGGTTCTGCTCCCATGTCATCCGCAACTAGATGTACACTTTCGGTGTGCCAAACTTAGAAAAAAAGAGAGAACAAATGAGTACATGAGGTAGTCGCTATTTGCAATGACTAATAAGTGTCCCTTGAAAAGTATGTTTAAGTAGACCCTTAATCAAAATACAGGTACTTTGCTATTTGGCCATACTCTTCCATGGAGAAAACTCTCTCGAACGAAATATTGACGGGCCACAGAATAGGCGTTACTGCATTTATTTTTAATTAAGTTGACATATGATTGATGCCGATATCTTGAAAGGAATCGATCAAATGCCTAATTAGAAGTAGTTTTTTTTTTTTCTAGAATATTATAAAACACTACTATTTTACTATCGATGCATAACATTATCAATTCCTATCATTCGTTTTCCTTGAGACATGTTAGGTGGCATGCTCTTAGACCTCATCGGAATTGTTTAGTCGAAGTCCAACCGTGGAATATATCTATTGAAGAGGGTTTAGCTCCAATGTCTTCCGCAACTAGATGTACACTTTCTGGTGTGCCGAACTCAGGACAAAAAGAGAGAACAAATGACTATATGATGTAGTGGCTATTTGCAATGATTAATAGGTGTCCCTTATAAAGTATGTTTAAGAAGTGTTAAGAAAACCCTTCATCAAAAAAAGACAGGTACTTTTCTATGTGGCCATACTCTTCTATGGAGAAAACTTTCTCTGACGAAAGATTGAGGGGTTATAACATAGCTGTCACCTGCATTTATTTTCAAGTAAGTTGACATATGATTGATGTTGATATCTTAAAAGGAGTCGAGCAAATGCCTAGTTAGAATTAGTTTTTTTTCTAGAATAATATAAAGCACTACCATTTTACCATCTGATGCATAATGTTATCAATTCCTATTATTTGTTGTCCTGGAGACATATCGGGAGCCATGCTCTTAGACCTTATCGGATTGGTTTAGTCCAAGTCCAACCATGCAATATATCTATTGTAGAGGTTCTACTCCCTTGTCATCCGCAAGAAGATGTACAATTTCTGGTGTGCCAAACTCAGGAAAAAAAGAGAGAACAAATGACTATATGAGGTAGTGGCCATTTGCAATGATTAATAAGTGTCCCTTGTAAAGTATGTTTAAGAAGTGTTAAGAAAACCTTCATCAAAATACAGGTACTTTGCTATTTGGCCATACTCTTCCATGGAGAAAACTCTCTCAAACGAAATATTGACCGGCCATAGAATAGCTATTACGGCATTTATTTTTAATTTTGTTGACATATGATTGATGTCGATGTCTTGAAAAGAATTGATCAAATGCCTAGGTAGAATTAGTTTTTTTTTCTAGAATAATATAAAGCACTACCATTTTACTATATGATGCATAACGTTATCAATTCCTATCCTTCGTTGTCCTCGAGACATGCCGGGAGCTAGGGGTGAGCAGCGGTCTAGGGTCGACCTGGACCGACCTGGACCGGCCCAACCCTGCCGGTCCTGGTCCGTTTCCCAAGGGGACTAGGTCGGTCCTTGGTCCTGAAATTCCAGGACCGACACTGTGCGGGTTGGTCCTCGGTCCTAAGAGTTTTGGGTCGGTCCAACCCTGGACCAACCCTATATATTATATTATTTTATATTATATTATTTATAATTCTTTTAGATATTCAAACCTAAGTAAAATGTCTGTTATATTATATTTTATTGAGATGTTCTTCAATAGCACTAATAGTAATTTCAATTTAAACTTTTGTTGAGTATTAATTATGTGTCGTTTTTTGTTTTCAGGTGTTTAGAAGTTCAAGTGAATTAACAAGATATGAAATTATATATTCATGGTTTATATTAAGTATTTTGAACTTTTTATGGTTTAATTGTATTTTACTAATGATTTTTAGTTGCACTTTGCTTTTCAATTTTTCTCGAATGGTAGAGGTTTTTGAAGAGTAGAGTAATACTGTAGTTGCTACGGTGATTTGCTAGTCAAGTGGTGTGAAGCTCATTTTTTGGTTGAATGGACTCTATATGATCAAATGTAGGAAAACACTTTTGCATATGGTGTTATGAATATTAAAGATAGATGATTACAAGAACTTTCCATCTTGTCCCATATCTCGATAAGCGGTCGTAGGTACCAAATTTCTATTATTATGTCATCTTAAATTTTCTAAATATGTATTGGTATTTATAGTTTAGTTGCACAATGCCATATTGTCGATGGATGTGTAATTTGAATTTGTAGGTTTGCTTTTTTAGTGAGTATAAAAAATAAGACGAAAAAAATTTATCGATCAGTCCCGGGTTGACCCTGGAACTGGACCGAACCCATTGGATCGGTCCGGTCCTTGGTCCCAAGCTCAATAGGGTCAGTCATCGGTCCTAAAAATTGAGGACCGACACTGTACGGGTTGGTCCTAGGGTTAGGAGGTGGCCCGGACCAACCCGGACCATGCTCACCCCTACCAGGAGCCATGCTCTTAGACCTCATCGGATTGGTTTAGTCCAAGTCCAACCATGCAATATATCGATTATAGAGGTTCTACTCACATGTCATCTGCAACTAGATGTACAATTTATGGTGTGCCAAACTCAGGAAGGAAAGAGAGAACAAATGACTAAATGAGGTATTGGCTATTTGCATGATTAATAAGTGTCCCTTGTAAAGTATGTTTAAGAAGTGTTAAGAAAACCCTTCGTCAAAATACAGATACTTTGCTATTTGGCCAAACTCTTCCATGGAGAAAACTCTCTCGAACGAAATATTGACGGGCCACAGAATAGCCGTTACTGCATTTATTTTTAATTAAGTTGACATATGATTGATGTCAATGTCTTGAAAGGAATCGATCAAATGCCTAGTTAGAATTAGCTTTTTTTTTTTTTTTTCTAGAATAATATAAAGCACAACGATTTTACCATCTGATGCATAACGTTATGAATTCCTATCATTCGTTGTCCTTGAGACATGTCGGGAGCCATGCCCTTAGACCTCATCGGATTGGTTTAGTCCAAGTCCAACCATGCAATATGTCTATTGTAGAGGTTATACTCCCATGTCATCCGCAACAAGATGTACAATTTATGGTGTGCCAAAATCAGGAAAGAAAGAGAGAACAAATGACTATATGAGGTATTGGCTATTTGCATGATTAATAAGTGTCCCTTGTAAAGTATGTTTAAGAAGTGTGAAGAAAACCCTTCGTCAAAATACAGATACTTTGCTATTTGGCCATACTCTTCCATGGAGAAAACTCTCTCGAAGGAAATATTGACGGGCCATAGAATAGCCGTTACGGCATTTTTTTTTAATTAAGTTGACATATGATTGATGTCGATGTCTTGAAAGGAATTGATCAAATGCCTAGTTAGAATTAGCTTTTTTTTTTTTTCTAGAATAATATAAAGCACTACCATTTTACTATATGACGCATAACGTTATGAATTCCTATCCTTCGTTATCCTCGAGACATGCCAGGAGCTATGCTCTTAAATCTCATCGGATTGGTTTAGTCCAAGTCCAACCATGCAATATATCTATTGTAGAGGTTCTACTCACATGTCATCTGCAACTAGATGTACACTTTATGGTGTGCCAAACTCAGGAAAGAAAGAGAGAACAAATGACGATATGAGGTATTGGCTATTTGCATGATTAATAAGTGTCCCTTGTAAAGTATGTTTAAGAAGTGTTAAGAAAACCCTTCATCAAAATACAGATACTTTGCTATTTGGCCATACTCTTCCATGATGAAAACTTGCTCCAACGAAATATTGACGGGCCACAGAATAGCCGTTACTGCATTTAATTTTAATTAAGTTGACATATGATTGATATCGATGTCTTGAAAGGAATCGATGAAATGCCTAGTTAGAATTAATTTTTTTCTTGAATAATATAAAGCACTACCATTTTACTATCTGATGCATAACGTTATCAATTCCTATCATTCGTTGTCCTTGAGACATCTCGGGAGCCATGCTCTTAGACCTCATCGGGTTGGTTTAGTCCAAGTCCAACCATGCAATATATCTATTGTAAAGGTTCTGCTCCCATGTCATCCGCAACTAGATGTACACTTTCTGGTGTGCCAAACTTAGAAAAAAAAAGAGAGAACAAATGAGTACATGAGGTAGTCGCTATTTGCAATGACTAATAAGTGTCCCTTGAAAAGTATGTTTAAGTAGACCCTTAATCAAAATACAGGTACTTTGCTATTTGGCCATACTCTTCCATGGAGAAAACTCTCTCGAACGAAATATTGACGGGCCACAGAATAGGCGTTACTGCATTTATTTTTAATTAAGTTGACATATGATTGATGCCGATATCTTGAAAGGAATCGATCAAATGCCTAATTAGAAGTAGTTTTTTTTTTTTTTCTAGAATATTATAAAACACTACTATTTTACTATCTGATGCATAACATTATCAATTCCTATCATTCGTTTTCCTTGAGACATGTTAGGTGGCATGCTCTTAGACCTCATCGGAATTGTTTAGTCGAAGTCCAACCGTGGAATATATCTATTGAAGAGGGTTTTGCTCCAATGTCTTCCGCAACTAGATGTACACTTTCTGGTGTGCCGAACTCAGGACAAAAAGAGAGAACAAATGACTATATGATGTAGTGGCTATTTGCAATGATTAATAGGTGTCCCTTATAAAGTATGTTTAAGAAGTGTTAAGAAAACCCTTCATCAAAAGACAGGTACTTTTCTATGTGGCCATACTCTTCTATGGAGAAAACTTTCTCTGACGAAAGATTGAGGGGTTATAACATAGCTGTCACCTGCATTTATTTTCAAGTAAGTTGACATATGATTGATGTTGATATCTTAAAAGGAGTCGATCAAATGACTAGTTAGAATTAGTTTTTTTCTAGAATAATTAAAAGAACTACCGTTTTACTAACTGGTATAGGTGATCATTGGGCCAAGCGGGCATTATATATTCAGCGAGCCTTCCCTAGATATAAATTTCTATAAACATTTAGTTTGGGTCGGACCAGACTTTTGAGTAGTTTGTGTTTTTCTCGCATTGGGTTTTCACGATAAATCATTGGTATTGTTGTTGGCTTTATTCTCTTATCAATTTGGCATTATATTTACTTATTTCGAGGATATATATGGCTGGTTGTCGATGGGTCTAAGTTGATTTTGGTCAGTTTAGTTTTGGGGAAGAAATTGATCTTGGATTAGATTTAGTTCCTGGTGAATTGTTGTCCCGGGTTATATATATATATATATATATATCTTCTTGAAATAATAGCCTTAACATAGACGAAGAATGCTGCTTGGGAGTTGACTCAGAGCGATCCCCGAGCTGTCATTCCTTCACGGAACAGACCTGAAATGGAGGGGACCAAAGCAGGTCGAGGTTCCGAACAGCTGGAGCTACTGTGATAGACTCGGCTTCGAGATGGACATCCTTCTAAGGCTTCAGCTAAAAAGGAGTGGAAAGACGAAGAAGCGTCCAAGACCGTGAACTGCTGTCATCTCTCCTGCGAGTACTATGAACCAAACGCTTTGACAGGTGACTCCGCCCTGGAAGTAAATGATGAGTTGACATGGGGGTTTACCCATCGAGGAGCTGCATTGCCATGCAGGATTATACTCGTGACGGATGCTTTGCGCTGCCATCAGTTAAAATTGATCACTTGAGTTCATGGAAGAAAAGTGTTCCCTTATAGGCATCCTACTACACATCGTAGTTCCATTTAGGATCATTTAAGGCCTATAATCATGACGAATCCCTCCCCACCCTCCCCCCTCTCCAGAGCGCCAGACGTCGGCGTTTCGGCGCCCTGAGAAACAGATCTACTTCGGTGCCGCGCTGGTAATTCAGCAAATGATACTGGTAAGTGTCAAACAACTTCGATAAACCAGAAAATGATCAGTAGCTTTGCTCCCCCGGTCAAGCGTTTGTAACTTATCAGACACCTTTTTGACCAGTACCAAGACCTATTTACGCTTAAAAAATTGCCAACTGATTTTAATAGTCTACCGACGTTTATTTTCATAACTTACCAATGCCGTGATGGTTACTAATTTTTCAAAGCAATTGCCGGACTTGATTTAATAATTGTATCAACATTTGACATAGTAAGATACCAATTAATTTTACTCACATACCGACTTTATTTTTTGTTAATATCTTGCTAAGGTTGGAAAAGTATTGCCATTCGCGGTTGGTAGAATCTAACATCATCTATTATTGCGACTTCCCAACGCCATCGAAGTTTCCGGCTTTTATTGGTAATTATCAACAATAATTAGATTGAGATATGGACTAATTTTGGCCGCTCACCAACAATCTCGATTACATACGATCGCAACTTTTAGAAGAAAACATTGAGTAGAATAAAGGAAATTACACTTAGCTTCACATGGCGGGGAAAGAGTATGAAGAAGCACTACAAATTTAATGATCGCCAACACAAAAAACAGTCATCTTTCTAGGGAGTTTCACTTGAGCAATCCTTCATAAGAACAGCTTCCGCTGATCGTGGTTTCTCAATTCGAGCCTTGACACGTTCGACCGGCTTTTGCATTCATCTCTTCGCTCGGACTCAAGCTTCTTCTATTCTCAAGGTTTTCTCTATCCTCTGCTTGATTTGTAATTTAGCCGTTCCTTGTTTGTCAATTGTTATATGTATTTCACCGTTTCTTTGCTCCAGATGTGTAAAAACCTGCCATTTCCTTTGGTTATCTTCTTCCAGAAATTCTCGTAACGTGAAAGGTGCATTGATTTTGTACCGATTCGACCTTTTTTCTGCCTTTAGAAGTGCCCTGACCCAATCCAATTGCCTAAGAAGGTTTACTTCTTAGAGTTTCTTTCACTTTCACTATTGTTTTGTCAATTTGTTCTCCTCTTTTTCTGTGTTCATACATCTTTGCAAATTAATGGTTCATGTCATAACATAACATCCTGAGGTTCCCAAAGAAGAAATTAGTAGAGATTAAGCCTCTAACTTCGGTAAATCTCACATTCATCTTCCAGGGGATGTCTGAAACTCTCTTTTTGCTCTCTTTTTCTATATATACATTTGGGTGATGTACAGGCAAAGGGCATTTATTTGTACTCATTAATCTCCCTCTGCCCTAGAACAGAAGTACGAGATTGGATGCAATGCCCCTATGTAACCCTGTAAAATCTCCTCATCTTTGTTGAATTGCCAACACAACCTGGATTTATTTCTGAGGACTCCTATAAGGACAAGCCGCATTCATTTCTCGTCTTTACAAAATTTGTCCAAGAAGACATGGCATCTTTCCCAAGGCCAGAAAACCAACAGAGTCAATTCAAGTATGATGTCTTCTTGAGTTTCAGAGGTGAGGATACTCGCAAAAACTTTGTTGACCATCTGAACTATCATCTGCGGCGAAGAGGAATCATGGCCTTTAAAGATGATCATGACCGAGATCTACCAAGGGGAAAACGCATTAAACCAGAAATATTGGGGGCAATAGAGAAGTCAAAATATGTACTTCTGATTTTTTCTGAAAACTATGCTTCTTCTACTTGGTGCTTGGAAGAAGTTGCTAAGGTTGTGGAGTGCAAGGATGTCAACGAAGGATCGGTCGTACCGATCTTCTATAGGGTTAATCCATCTGACATACGGAAATTGAGGGGAAACTTTGGGAGAGGCTTTGCTAAAACTGAGGAAGCTTATTCGGGTGACAAGAGAGACATAAAGAGGTGGAAGTATGCATTGAGAAAAGTAGCTGATCTCGCCGGATTAGAATTGAAAGATGGGTAGGCTTCTCTTCCACTAAATTAGAATGATTTGGTTTCTTTGAGTTTTGCATGCCACGAATGTCATGACCGTCATATTATGTATTATGTTGGTTCATCTGAACCAGAACACACTCCAAAACTAATAGTCTCAATGCTCGCTGGGGAACTAATCATCTACATTTCTTCATTGCAGATATGAGATCCAATTTATTGAGCAAATCATGGGAGAACTCGAAAATAAACTAGGTCCTTGGTTGTCCTATGTTGTAGGGGATCTTGTGGGAATGCATTCCCATGTCGCAAATGTAGTAGAATGTTTACGCTTGGGGGAGAGTGGTGCACGCAGTATTGGCATATGGGGAATGGGTGGCATCGGCAAAACAACTATTGCACGAGCAGTTTTTGACAAAATCCACGACCAATTTGATGATGGATGTTGTTTTCTTGGTAATGTTAGAGAAATTTCAAAAAAGAATAGTCTGGTATATCTACAAAAACAATTTCTCGGTGATATTCTCTTAGACGAAAATTTGAGAATCAGGGATGATCACAGAGGAGCAAACATGATAAAAGAACGAGTACAACATAAGAAAGTTCTCATCATACTTGATGACGTGGATGAAAAGGAGCAGTTGGAAAAATTAGCAGTAAGTTTCGATTGGTTTGGACATGGGAGTAGGATCATTATAACAACCAGAGATGAACATTTGCTTCTCCATTATGGAGTAAATTCCATATATAAGGTGGACAAACTATCATTTGGTGAGGCTCTCCAACTTTTTTGTTTGAAAGCTTTTAGAAGTAATCATCCTCCAGCAGAGTTCGAGGAGCTCGTGAAACAGGTTATTGGATATGCTGATGGCCTACCTCTAGCCATTGATGTCTTAGGTTCTTTTTTGGCTTGCAAGAGCTTGATGCAATGGAAGAGTGCACTAGCTAGACTCAAAGAATGTCCAGAAGGGAAAATTTTTGATCGACCTAAGTTAAGTTATGATGGACTGCAACAAAAAGAGAAGGAGATTTTCCTAGATATTACCTGTTTTTTCAAGGGAAAGGAGAAACCTTACGTTACAGAAGTTTTGGACAATTGCAGCTTATATGCAGATGTTGGAATAGAAGTCCTTGTCAATAGAGCTCTTATCCAAATCGTGGGCAACAAACTATGGATGCATGATTTGCTACAAGAGATGGCTTGGGAAATTGTACGTCGAGAGTCTCCTGAAGAGCCAGGAGAACGAAGTCGAGTCTGGCTTTTTGAGGATGTATGCCATATTCTGTCAAAAAACTCGGTGAGTATCTGCAAAATTAATTTGCAAGCGTGCTTATTTGATATAGGAAAAACAAAACAACTTGCTAACTATATGAGTTGTTGATCAGGGAACTAGAAAAGTCAAAGCCATAGTCTTGCAATCTGAGGACCATAGAACAGTGCACTTGAATGGAGAGTCCTTCACAAACATGACTAACTTAAGATTGCTTGACATTCGTGCCATCCACCTCTCTTCTGGGTTCAAGCACCTTTCAAATGAACTACGCCTACTAAGATGGGACAACTATAGTCTTAAATCATTTCCACCAAGTTTTCTTCCAAAAAACCTTGTCGAACTCCATATGCAGGATAGCCTCCTTTGCAGCCTCTGGAGAGGGGAAAAGGTTGGAATTAGTACTCATGCATGTGTATGCTTCATTAGATGCTTTATTATGTTTAACAAGCTAATAAAATTGTTGAAGCAATTTTTTCTAGATGCAGGTCTTAGAGAAGTTGAAAGTTATCAACCTCAATGGTTCCAAATTATTCGTGGAGACTCCAAACTTCATATATGTCCCAAATCTAGAGAGGCTAATTCTCAAAGGTTGCGAAGCATTATCTCGGGTTCATCCTTCAATTGGAAATCTAGAAAGACTCAGTCTACTTGACTTGGGTGACTGTGAAAACCTCACAGGACTTCCAAATAGTGTCAGTAACCTAAAAGCTCTTATAGTTCTTAATCTGTGCGGATGTTCAAATCTTGAAGAGTTGCCTGAGAACATCGGAGGCTTAGAGGGCTTAGAGGAGCTTGATATTAGTGAAAGTGCCATAACACACCTCCCATCTAACTTGACATTCTTACAAAATCTAAAAAAGTTACGTTTTCATGTTAGTAAAAGAAGGCCACAAAATTCTTGGAGGACATTGACGCGTACGCTAAGAAGAGCTCTCAACTCTAGACGTCCGCGGTTGCCTTCATTTTCAGGGCTATCCTCTTTGACGGAGTTGGATTTGAGTGGCTGTAGTCTTCTGGAAGGAGAAATTCCTTGTGATATTGATTGCTTACCCTCTTTGAGGTCTTTAGACCTAGCCAAAAACTTTTTTACCACCATAACTGCAAGTATCGAACGTATCTCTGGCCTGGAATTTCTCATATTAAATCATTGCAAAAATCTTGAAGTGTTACCAAGACTTCCAGAAAGCACAATGGCTGTGGTGGCTGAGAAGTGCCTTAGATTGGAAAGGATATCAAACCCATTCATTATATGCACAATACCTGACTCGGGGTTTTGCTTCCTTAACTGCTTCAGTTTCCTTCCGCAAGATCTTGATTTAACTTTGCGGCAGAAGTACTCCTTGTCATTGCTTCATTACATCATTTGCCGTTCCATGAAAATGTTTTTGGGAACTTATGTGGTGTCTCCATGTCTACAATGTGAAATACCTGAGTGGTTTAGCTACCAGGGATGTGGACCGTTGTTGAGCATAGACATGTCCCCTAATTGGCATGACAATAGCCGGAGAGGATTTGCCATTTGCGCCTCTTTTAAACGAATCAACTGCAGCTCCTGTCAAGACTTGAAAAATGCCCACTTCATTTTCTGTGGGTTCTATGATGATGGAAATCAACTGGTCCCTTATTTAAGTTTCCCATCAGATTTGTCAATTCAGGTTGCCTTTGGCTAGGTTATGTGTCAAATACCCAATTTCCACGTGATACAAATTGGGATACCATGTCAAACCACATTGTCGTTTCATTTACAATCACCAACCCTAGGTTAAAGGTCGAAAAGTGTGGTGTTCACCTGGTTTACGAGCAGTGTCCAAGAGACTTTGATAATCTTTTAGTCTGGTGGTGTAGCTCATCACCCAAGGATTGGGATAGAATCTACCATGAGCTTCAAACACCAAGGGAGGTAAATTGTGCCTTCAATTATTCCATTGATCCGGACCTTTACAAAGTGAATGAAGGTGTAATGAGCTGTGGGGTCTCTGAGGTTCGGTCCCACCCGTTAAATGGAGGTCGTTTACTCGTGGAGTATCTATATGTCCTTTGGCATCGTTCAAGACTTGGACAACTATCAGTTCATGATTTCAAAAGAAGGTAATCACTACTAGATTAGATCAATTGGCGGGGCTTGGGTTAGACCTTGCGAAATACAAATAAACTATGAAATATCATGCTAATGCTAACCTAAAAATCTAGAATATCACCACTGGCACCGACATCTCCAAAATAATCAGGAGAAATATTTTTGCTGGCTTTTGTGTTTCACTTTCTCGCCATAACAAAATCTTTCTTGTAGGTACTTGAAGAAACGTCAAATGTGGTCGGCATGTATTAATTTGAAGAAACGTCACCCTAATGAGCTTTTTCTGTAAACCTTACGGATTATTAAATCCTTGCACACCATTAATTTTTCTTTTATCAGGTGAGGCCACGCCTGTACGTTTTTTCTTTTTTTTTTTCAAGAGTGGGAGAATATAAATATGGCAAGTTCTTCCATCTCTTTCTTTAGCTTTTGTATTTACCTTTTTTCCTTTGCATGCTTTTCATGGGAGATTGATTTGTCTATGGAATCATCTCTTTCCAGATTTGCTCCAAGATTATTACAAGAGCATACTAAATGTCATTGAGCAACTGTCATCTTGAACTTGGCAGCTACCGTTTGTTTATGTCCGCTCTTTTGAAAATAGATATTAATTCGAAGATGAGTGCCATTGATGAGAATGTATTGAGTTTGAGCCAAGATATCCCATCCGAATAATTTTTAAAGTTTTATTGGTTTTCTGAATTGAGTAGGTATATTTTATGTTTTGATAAAAATATTAAATAAATATGAGATGAAATTCTACTTGATTATTACGCAATAAGAGGCATGTTTGATTTTTTTCTATGTGAATTTTCTGAATGAGTTCTTTGTGAGAAAATGTGAGATAATAGTTAACGGTTTGTTTTGATTGAGATCGGAGGCTAGAAAACACTTGAGTGATCAAACAATGGCAAATTCTATACTTTTTGGATTCATAGTGGATTTCTGGGCAGTTAGCTCTTTTTATGAAGTATGTATTGACATTCAAATTGAACTATATAAATCTCTTATATTATTATTTTTCTTTGTCGAGTTCTCTTGTAATATCCTTTTCTTGCGTTAAACTTCAGTTATTTTCACAATAGAGTTGTTGCGAACCTCCTGAGGTGAGATCTCTAAAGGAGGTGGCTTGAGTCGTTATACTCACGAGGTTGCGCCTACAATTAGCATTGGTTCTCCAGAGCTTTATCATTTATAACTTGATTTTCTTTTTAATTACTTAGTTTAATTTACTTAGAAGCTGCCACTAACATATAATGGATCGGTTATGAGCTGTGTAAGGCAAGGGAGTCACCCTTACTACTACAAATAAGAGATTCACAAGTTTGGGAACTTGATTACTCTATATGAAATTTAGCATTTTTTTCTATGCCTTATCTCTTTTATGAAAACAATTTGCATGCGATTTCTTCAATTATGTTTTGTAAGTCCCAACACATATAAATGATATTATGCATGGGTACTCAAGCAGTAAAAATTAAATCAAACAAAAATGATAAATAAAGAATGAGGAAAATAAAGACAGGAGCCTTATAATGTAAAATTTAAACAAGGCATTATTATTAACTCTCACAGGATTCTGAAGAGCCACGTGCACTAAACGTGGCTAATATTAATATTCAATATGATTCATTTTGCGATCGATCAAAGAAATTATTGGCAGCTATCATCCATAAAATTTTCTAGTAATATTCCGCCGGCTTTTTTGTGTCATGTGCATTTATGCCTTAAGTTCTATTTATTTTGTAAAAAATAAATGATTTAGAACACAGTTTCCTAAAATTAATTCCTTATATTGTTTATAAAAATAAATAAACAAATGAATGAAAAACATTTTTATCGTCCACGAAAATTGTCAAACATAAATTGCTGTATATAATGATAACATTTTAACATTTTCCCTCAACTAATTATTTCATGTGATGCAAGAGATTATTTTTAGAAATATATTTTGTAAATCATTTATATAATGCGAAAATAACGAAGCATTACAAGTACACGTATAATTTAATTTAAAATCAAAAGTTTCTACTTTTTCAAATAAAATACTATTAATCTTTCCTATGAACTATTTCACTGTCGATGGATATTTGTTGATGTGGACCGTCTACCTAAATACCAAGTTAACTAAGCAATGCAAAAATTAAAAATAAACAAAATGCTAACCCATCTTCCCGAAAAAACAAAATCCATACCCTAAAATACCCGCGTCCTAAACCTCCCCCGCCACCGGTCACCGCTCTCCACCATCATCAACCATCACCCCTGTACCTTGGACCACCCTACCAACACTCGCTGCGGTCCCTCGGATCCAAGCAGTGAGTGGCAATAGATGCTGTCGGGTCATGGCTATAAGTGCCTCAAGCTCAAATGGCCATGGATGCCTCAAGCTCGAGCAGATAGTGGCCATGGCAATGTCACGACCTCGGGCAGCAAGCAGCCATGAATGTTGCGAGCTCGAGCTCAAGCAGATCATGGCCATGGATGCTGCGAGCTCGAGCGCATTGTGGCCATGATGGATCATCTCCATTGATGCCAGCGGATCATGGCCGGTGAGCGACCATAGCTGTGAGATGAGATAAGGGAGAGGGAGTCGCTTTCTCTTCCTCGAGATCTTGGTCTTAGCTCGCAGCAAAAGCAGTCCCTGTTTTTGGTTCGTTACACCATTTACTCTTCCACAGCACCACTTACTGTAGCCTAGCTTCTCTGGTTCGCTCCAGAACGTGGTGTACCCGAGTGGTTTAGTTACCGCAATGCCGGACATTTCATGGGTGTCGACATACCTTCGAATGACCACGAGTCCTCGACGGGGCACTGGATATCCCCCACTCCGGGATATCAATTCTACACAAGTGCACATCAGTTAGGTCCTACATTTTTTTTGTTAAGCTACAGATTGCCTTTGGTCTCCTCAGATGACATAAATTGGCATGTCATTGGTCTCCAGATACTACAGATTGGCAGGAAATGTCGAGCCATATTGATGCTGTGTTCAAGATCTCCAACCTCAGGTTAATGGTGGCCTGAGTGCGGCGTTGAACTGCTAAACATCTTCCCTGCTTAATCGAATCGTTGCTCTTTTGACTCGTTTCCCTCTATTGCCGAGAAAACCAGTTACTGAATTCATCTTGACCAGATAGGAACTATGAGCGCCCACACATGACTAAAGCTTTGAAGCATAAGCAAATAGATAGACGTCCTAGATTGTCCATTAATTGACTTATCAGGACACGGAGTCATCAATTAGTTTACAGGTGACAAACCAAGCACAGTTCATGCTCAGATAAACTAAGGAGAATGTTCAACATTTGCCATTAGTTTCTGCTAAAGTAATATCCACATACCCCATAATCTCATTTACATAAAGAGCAAATTTCTGATCCTGAGCAATTCAGTACGATGCAGTCTTCCGCGTGAGAGACTTGATGCACTGAAAAATGTTGACTTCACAGTCATGTAAAGATATAAACCTCATCATATTCCATCCTATTGTCATTCAAATGTAACACTTCGGTCAGTAATTAACAAATCATGAGCAAAACTGATGAAGAAATGCAATGAATAGATAGCATCAGGGCTTACCCTGCTTTCCCACAATAGGTGGGACTGTAATTATATATCAGATTGTTGAGCACTTTTCGGGCAGAAGCCCGGTTTACAATAAGCATAGTTCATGTAACCATAATCGTGTATAATATATGATATTTTAAGAACATTGATAAGGAAATTTCAAATGCAACTTGCTTTGCAGCATAAAATTACTGAACAAATGCTGACCTGACAAAGAAGTTGGCTATATGCTGTACAACTTGAATGGCATCATCTAAGTTTACCTCAAGGCAGTAAGTCTAAACATACTTCACAGAATGGGGAGGTGGAAAACATGATCCCAAGAACAATCATTGATTTAGCTCCCTACGATAATTTAAGGAAATGAATCATGTTTAAGTCAAAGCCATATAAAAATAAAAATAAAAGGATCATGTCCTCTATGACATGATAAACTCAAATTGCCTAGTCTGCAAATTTTGCCTAACCAATTCTGCAAGACTCAGGCAAGTTGCGGCACAAGCTCTTCACTGAAGAAATCAAAAGCCACAAAATCAGGAGGCATCGCAAGAAACGAGTATTGATCAATATGTGTTAGAATCTACAACGGCAAGAAGTCAATTTCTACGCGCGTCATGAATCTTATTTTTTTTCTCCTGACAACGGGAAATACATCAAAAACCAGTTACCGATCTGCGCGCGTCGTGAGAATCTTCTTAAAAATGGAGGGGGAACAAAACACTCACGTATCGACACGAGAGAGAGATCGAAGACGACGAAAAAGCAAAAATTAAGAGATCGAAAATCGAAAGAGGGAAAGCAAGTCGAACGATGCCACTTGCAGCTTATCGGAAACGAGGGCCGCGATCTCGTCGGCGATCCCTAGGGTTTCGGCCTGCCTGGCATCATCTTTGCTCCGTAGCTCCGATCGATACGGGGAGGTTGTCCTTCCGAGCGATGATTTCGCGCGGCGCCTTGAAGAAGAATGCGATTGCGCCTTCCCCTGCTAGGGCTCAATCCCGATCCAATTTTCCCGCCATTTCTGTGCGGCGTCCCGGGAATTATTTCGGGTGGGGGCTTTTATAGTGCGCGCTCAGCATGAAAGCATATCTGGAAATAATAAAAACCGGGTCCTTGTATTTTTAGCGCTGAGGCCATACGAAAATTTATAACGATTATGAAATCGTTGTTGTGATTCGACGAGAATACGAAATAAATCCACCTAGGCCTATTATCTAATATCTATCTAACTATCTATCGAAAAAAAAATAATTTGTGCTTTGTGTCAGTAGATCGCCAATAAACTTTGATTTGATTATTCAACTGGATGTTTTACAATTTTATTATCTTAATCCAACTTCTAACCATGAAACCTACTTATTTTAGTAACTTCTCTGCATTTAAAAACTTTAAAATCATCTCAATATTACCTTTTTTTTTTGGGAGATCGAAATCTATATATTACCTCAATCCACTATTTCATAGCCGCCTCTAGTAGATTATCATTTTTGAATTCAGAAAAAAAAAAATCAATTACATTTCATATCATGCATGTGAACTAATTTATGTTTTGCTTAACACGAGTCTAGTAACACTAGTCGCATGTTGTGGACTTGTTTAACTCATGCACACTTAATTTGTGTTATGTTCACCTAATGGCCCAGTCTATAAAGTTCACCTTCTCATCGGGGTTTGCTTGTGTGGTTCATCAACACCATCCCCTTTATTTGATGTGCAACGTGGTCCATTGCTATCATTCGTTGTCCTCAAAACGTGTCGAGAGCCGCACTCATAGCCCTTCTCGGTTTGGTTTAGTCCCAGCCCATTCATGAAATACATCTATCGGAAGGAGTCCTACTCTGATATCATCTGCGACTAGGTGTACCCTTTTTGGTGGGCCAAACGCAGAAAAAGGTAAATGACTATATAAGGTTGTTGCTATTTGCAATGATTAATAAGTTTCCCTTGTAAAGTATGTTTAAGAAGTGTCAAGATGACCCTTCATCAAAATACATAGGTACTTTGCTAATTGGCCATACTCTTTCACGGAGAAAACTTTGTCTGAAGAATTATTGATGGGTTATAAATTAGCCATTACCTACATTTATTTTTAATTAAGTTGATAAATGATTGATATCCAGAGCTTGAAAGTAATCGATTAAATGTCTGGTTAGAATTTTTTTTTCTAGAATAATAGAAAAAACACTACCATTTTATAAGTGGTAGATGTGATCATTGGGTTGAGCGTGTATTATATAATTTCAAAAAGCTCGCCCACAATATAGAATTTTTATATAAAGGTTCTGTTCAATCCGGGCTTGGCTTTGTAATGTAAGGGCGTCGCTCAAGCCAATCTATATTCCTTTTGAGGCGCCTGCTCGTTGATGGCCTTTACTAGTCTGACCAGCAATTGAGGAAGAAATATTGAATGGTCTACAAATGCTATGGACCAGACCCATCTCTACCGTTAATCATATGGGTCCAGTGGTAGGTCCTACTCAATTAATGACGGGGGATGATAATGGTTCAGAGAACCTACGAACCATGCAATAACTTCTCCACGTTAAGTAGGTCGGCCAAACAATTTTACTCCAGCAGCCACAATCGCCATTTGCCACTCGGAATGTGGACACGTCACAAGGCCGTCCCCGTGTTCACATGATCGAAATCATGTTCAGACGAAAGAAAAAAAAGAGTTTCTTCGGCCTTAGTAAGATGCAACCGGCAGAATATACAAATACAATCTCCACATGCGGAGCGCTCCGTGCCGAGTGATGTCAACTGTTGGCTGGGTCCACTTCATGTGGGGCCCAGCTAACATTAAAACAAAAGAAACATTTTAAAAAAAAAAAGAAAAGTCAAAAGTTAAAAGAAGAAAGGGGGTTGTTGCTTCGTGCGTCTGCGCCCGAGAAGGTGGAGAGAGAAAAGTGAGCCCAAGAAGAGAGAAAAGATGGAAGAAGGCGTGAGACGGTGACCTCATCGAGAGCATGCGGAGAAGAAAAAAGAAAGAAGGCTGAATATTTGCAGCCTCCATTCAAAGATCAAAGGTTAACGGAATTGGCTCAAGTTTGAATATGTTCATGAGACCGAAGGCTATGAGTTGATAGGTTTTGCTCATTGAGAACCTTTTCAAATTTTCTAATTGCCGTTAGGATTTTTTTACTTGGAATTTGTTGATTCACCTTTTTGGTAGGAAAATGTAATTGTAATGCTTATGTTGAGGCTCCGGTGTGTGACTAGATAAGACTATTTTGTGTACTTTATCATTCTTAGTAATTAGTAGAAGTTTTTGGGTAAAATGTGGTTTTTCCGGCATTGGATTTTCACATTAAATCATTGGTGTTGTTATTGGCTTTATTCTATTATCAATTTAGCATTATATTTGCTATTTTGAGGATATATATGGCTGGTTGTTGATGGGGCTAAGTTGATTTCGATCAGTTTAGTTTCAAGAGAGAAATTGATCTTGGATTAGGTTTAGTTTGTGGTGAATTATCGTCCCCGGTTCTCCCCAAGAGTCTACATATGTATATCTTCTTGAAATAATAGACTTAACATAGATGAAGAATACTGCCTGAGAGTTGACTCAGAGCGATCCCTGCGCTGTCATTCCTTCACGGAACAGACCTGGAATAGAGGGGACCAAAGCAGGTCGAAGTTCCGAACTACTGGAGCTACCGCGATAGACTTGGCTTCGAGATAGACATCCTTCTAAGTCTTCAGCTAAAAAGGAGAGGAAAGACGAAGAAGCGTCCACGACGGTGAACTGCTTTCATCTCACCTGCGAGTACTACGAATCAAACGCTTTGATAGGTGACTCGGCCATGGAAGTAAACGATGAGTTGACATGGGTCTTTACCTTTCGAGGATCTGCATTGCCATGCAGGATTATGCTCGTGACAGATGCATTGCCCTGCCATCGTCTGCTTTGTGGAAGAAAAGTGAAGAAAAGTGTGCCAATCATCCATTAGCAGACAAAGCAGACGATCCGGGCCCCTTATAGGCGTCGTCATGGACATATCATAGTTCCATTTGGGATCATTTCAGGCCTATAATCACGACCAATCCCCCTCCCAGATGTCCGCATTCCGCGCCACGAGCAATGGGATCTAATTCAGTGAGGCGTTGGTAATTTGGTATATGATACTGGCAGGTGTCAAACAACTCCGATAGATCAGAAAATGACGCTCCGCCTGATCAAGCGTTTGTAACTTATTGACAGGTTTTTGACAAGTACCAAGACCTATATATGCTTTTAAAATCGTCGACTGACTTTAATAGTGTATCGATATTTATTTTTATAACTTGTCAATGCCGTGACAATTACTAATTTTTCAAAGCAATTGCCGGCCTTGATTTGATTATTATATCAACATTTATGCCGTGACAATTACTAATTTTTCAAAGCAATTGCCGGCCTTGATTTGATTATTGTATCAGCATTTGACATGATAAGATACCAATTAATATTAGCTACATGCCAACCCTTTTTTATATAAAAAAAAATCTTCTTAGGTTTGGAAAAGTATCGCCATTTCTTTATACATCCCAGGGTCAGCAATTGATTTCACAATCTAACAACATCTATTATGGCAATTGGTGGAATCTAACAACATCTATTATTGCAACTTCTGGACACCTTTGAATTTACTGGAAATTATTCAACATTAATTAGATTGAGATATCAACTAATTTAGTCGCTCACCAACTATTTCAATGACATTTGATCGCTGATTTTAGAAGAAAAAACTGTGTAGAACAACACCTAGCTCCACATGGCGGGAAAAGAGTATGAAGTCACGTTGCAAACTTGATAATCTTCAACACAAAAAACAGCCATCTTTCTTGAAAGTTTAACTTGAGCAATCCTTCATAAGAACAGCTTCCGCTGATCGTGGTCTCTCAATTCGAGTCTTGACAGCTTCAATCGGCTTCTGCATTCATCTCTTCGATCAGACTCCAGCTTCTTCCATTCTCAAGGTTTTATCTGTCCTCTACTTGTTTCTGAATCTAGCCGTTCCTCGTTTGTCAATTGTTGTATGTATTTCACCATTTCTTAGCACCAGATGCGTAAACTGCCATTTCCTTTGGTTATCATCTTCCAAAAATTTTCGTAACGTTAAATGCACGTTGATTTTGTGCTGATTTGACCATTTTCTGCCCTTAGAAGTGGCCTAACCCAATCCAGTTGCCTGGGAAGTTGGACTTTTTAGAGTCTCTTTCGCCTTTGTTTTGTACTTCGTTCTTTTCCCCTTTTCTGGACTCCTACATCTTTGCAAATTGATGGTTCATGTCATAACATCATGAGTTCCCGCAGAAGGAATTAGTAGAGATTAAGCCTCTAGCCCTCAAAGAAGGAATTAGTCGAGATTAAGCTTCTAGCCCTCGCTAAATCTTACATTCATCTTCCAGGGGATGTCTGAAAATCTCTCCTGGCTCTCTTTTTCATTTTTTTTTGTAATGTACAGGCAAAGGGCATTCACTTATACTCATTCATCTCCTCTGGCACTGGAATGGAACTACAAGATTGGACGCATTGCCTCTACATAATCCCATAAAATCTTCTCATCTTTGTTGAATCATCAACACAACCCCGATTTATTTCTGAGGACTCTTATAAGGACAAGGTGCATTCATTTCTCATCTTTGCAGAATTTGTCCAAGAAGATATAGCATCTTTTCCAAGGCCAGAAAACAAACATAATCAACATAAGTATGACGTTTTCCCAAGTTTACGAGGTGAAGATAAATGCAAAAACTTTGTTGACCATCTGCACGATCATCTGTGGTGAAGAGGAATCGTGGCATTTCGAGATGATCACCACCAAGATCTTCAGAGGGGAAAATGTATTAAATCAGAAATATTGAGCGCAATAGAGCAATCAAGACTTGTACTTGTGATATTCTCTAAAAACTATGCTTCTTCTACTTGTGTCTGGAAGAAGTTGCTAAGGCTGTGGAGTGCAAGGATATTAATGAAGGATCAGTGATACCAATCTTCTATGAGGTCAATCCATCTGACATACGTAAACTGAGGGGAAACTTTGGGACAACCTTTGCTAAAACTGAGGAAGCTTATTCGGGTGACAAGAGAGATATAAAGAGGTGGAAGGATGCAGTGAGTAAAGTAGCCAGTCTTGCCGGAATGGAATTGAAATGTTTATGATTGAATTGTTATCAACGCAATAAGTTAAGACTTTTTTGGTAATTTTTCCCATAAAAAATTGTCAACTGATTGTAATAGTCTACCAACGTTTATTTTTATATCTTACCAATGCCGAGAAGGTTACTAATTTAACAAAGCAATTGCCGGCCTTGATTGGATTATTGTATCAACATTCGACACGGTAAGACACCAATTACTTTTATTCACATATCAATTTTTTTTTTTTAATCTTGCTAGGTTTGGAAAAGTATCACCATTCACGGTTGGTAGACTCTAACGACATTTAATATTGCGACTTCTTAACGCCTTCGAAGTTTCCAGCTTTTATTGGAAATTATCAAAATTAATTAAATTGTGATGGCAACTAATTTTAGTTACTTACCAATGATCTCGATGACATACGATCGCAGCTTTAAGAAGAAAAAATTGTATAGAATAAAGGAAATTACACTTATCTCCACGTGGCGGGAAAAGAGTATGAAGTAAAATTACAAATTTAATAATCGCCAACACAAAAAACAGTCATCTTTCTGGGGGTTTCACTCGAGCAATCCTTCATAAGAACAGCTTCCGCTGATCGTGGTCTCTCAATTCGAGGCTTGACACATTTGACCGGCTTTTGCATTCATCTCTTCGCTCGGACTCAAGCTTCTTCGATTCTCAAGGTTTTTCTCTATCCTCTGCTTGATTATGAATTTAGCCGTTCCTTGTTTGTCAATTGTTATATGTATTTCACCGTTTCTCAAGCTTCAGTCTTTGTTTTATTTGTTTTTTTCCCTGTAACAAAGATATAATAGAAATCCGTTTGTGTAGGTTTTTGTTCTTGAGAATAAATTTTCAATAGAAACAAGAAACAAGAAAAAAAAAGTTACTTTTTTTTTTGTTCCTTGGAACAACTAGAGAATCAAGCCCAAATATTTTCTTTTCTTTCTTTTTAATCTTTTTTCTTTTCTTTCTTTTTCACCTCCCCTCTTCTTTCGTAACCGGTTGCTGGCCTCCGCCATGATTGGCCAGTGACTGGCTAAATAAGGCCTAGCGACCTTGCTGGGGCCTCGCCAACCCCCAACGAGGTCACCCCAAGCGTCGCTGTGGTTGGGGGAGGTGACCTCGCCTAGATCTCGTGAGGTCAAACCTTGCTCGACCAAGCAATGCCTACCCCATGGAGGCCGAGTGTGAGGTGGAGCTTTGCCTTGGTTGGGCAAGGTCAATTCTAAGTCACAAAAATATTTAGGTGTCATATCAAATGCGTTTCCATTCTGAGAATAAAAATTTTGTACAATTATCAAACACAATCTTCTACTTAAAAACTTATCCAAGGAACATAAATAAGAAAAAATATTTTTAAATAGAAATTATTCTTGAGGATAGAAATGTTACTATACGCATCCTAAAACTGTCATTTCCTTTGGTTATTTTCTTCTAGAAATTTTTGTAACGTTAAAGTTGCATTGATTTTGTGCCGATTTGACCATTTTCTGCCATTAGAAGTGCCCTAACCCAATCCAATTGCCTAAGAAGTTGCACTTTTTAGAGTCTCTTTGATCTTTGTTTTGTACCTTGTTCCTTTCCCCATTTTTTGGGCTCATAGATCTTTGCAAATTGATGATTCATGCCATAACATAACATCATGAAGTTCCCAAAGAAGCAATTAGTTGAGATTAAGCCTCTAGCCCTTGCTAAATCTTACATTCATCTTCCCGGGGAAGTTTGAAACTCCGTTCTTGCTCTATTTTTCATTTTTTTTTTTTTTTGGGTGATGTACAGGCAAAGGGCATTTACTTGTACTCATTCATCTCCTTTGGCCCTAGAATGGAAGTACGAGATCGGACGCAGTGCCTCTATATAATTTCATGAAATCTCCTCATCTTTGTTGAATCGTCAACACAACCCCGATTTATTTTTGAGGACTCCTATAAGGACAGGGTGCATTCATTTCTCTTGTCCTTGCAAAATTTTGTCCAAGAAGGTATGGCATCTTTCCCGAGGCCAGAAAACAAACAGAGTCAATATAAGTATGATGTTTTCCCAAGTTTCCGAGGTGAAGATATACGCAAAAACTTTGTTGACCATCTGCATGATCATCTGCTGCGAAGAGGAATCGTGGCCTTCCGAGATGATCACCACCTAGATCTTCCGAGGGGAAAATGTATTAAACCTGAAATATTGGGGGCAATAGAGCAGTCAAGACTTGTACTTGTGATATTCTCTAAAAACTACGCTTCTTCTACTTGGTGCTTGGAAGAAGTTGCTAAGGCTGTGGAGTGCAAGGATATCAATGAAGGATCAGTGATACCAATCTTCTACGAGGTTGATCCATCTGACATATGAAAAACTGAGGGGAAACTTTGGGACAGGCTTTACTAAAATTGAGGAAGCTTATTCAGGTGACAAGAGAGATATAAAGAAGTGGAAGGATGCAGTGAGTAAAGTAGTTGGTCTCGCTGGCATAGAATTGAAAGATGGGTGGGCCTCTCTTCCTCTAACTTAGAATGATTTGTTTTCCCTAGTATTTGCATGCCACTTATGTCATGACCGTCATACTCTGTATTACGTTAGTTCATTTGAACCATAATACACTCCAGAACTAAAAAGCAGCAATGCTTTCTGGGGAACTAATCATTTGTATTTCTTCGTTGCAAATATGAGACCAAATTTATTCAACAAATCATTAGAGAAGTCGAAAATAAATTGGGTCCTCGGCTGTCCTATGTCATAGGCGACCATGTGGGAATGCACTCCCGCGTTGCAAATGTAGTTGAATGCTTATGCTTGGACGAGAGTGATGTGCGCAGTATTGGCATGTGGGGTATGGGTGGCATAGGCAAAACAACTATTGCACGAGTAGTTCATGACAAAATCCGTGGCCAATTTAATGATGGATGTTGTTTTCTTGCCAATGTTAGAGAAATTTCAAAAAAGAATGGTCTGGTGTATCTACAAAACCAGTTTCTTGGCGATATTCTCCACAACGACAATTTGA
Organism: Eucalyptus caleyi; assembly: GCA_014182885.2. NCBI lineage: Eukaryota > Viridiplantae > Streptophyta > Magnoliopsida > Myrtales > Myrtaceae > Eucalyptus > Eucalyptus caleyi. The sequence goes on from CM024471.2 coordinate 14,654,255, forward strand.
GAATTAGGGATGATCACATAGGTGCAAACATGATAAAAGAACGACTACAACATAAAAAAGTTCTCGTTATACTTGATGACGTGGATGAAAAGGAGCAGTTGGAAAATTAGTAGGTGGTTTTGATTGGTTTGGAAGTGGAAGTAGGATCATTATAACAACTTGAGATGAACATTTGCTTCTCCAATATGGAGTAAATTCCATATTTAAGGTGGAGGAACTTTGGTGAGGCTCTCCAGCTATTTTGTTTGAAAGCTTTTAGAAGTAACCATCCTCCAATAGAGTTCAATGAGCTCGTGGAGCAGGTTATTAGATATGCTAATGGCCTTCCTCTAGCCCTTGATGTCTTGGGTTCCTTTTTGGCTTGTAGGAGCTCAATGCAATGGAAGAGTGCATTGGCCAAACTCAAAGAATGTCCAGAAGAGAAAATTTTTGACCGGCTTAGGTTAAGTTATGATGGACTACAGCAGAAAGAGAAGGAGATTTTCCTAGATATTGCCTGTTTTTTCAAGGGAAACGAGAAACCTTACGTTATAGAAGTATTGGACAATTGTGGGTTCTACGCAGATATTGGAATCAAAGTGCTTGTTGATAAATCTCTTATCCAAATCGTGGGCAACAAACTGCGGATGCATGATTTGCTACAAGAGATGGCTTGGGAAATTGTTTGTCAAGAGTCTCCTGAAGAGCCGGGGGAGCGAAGTCGAGTTTGGCTTTTTGAGGATGTATGCCATATTTTGTCAAAAAACTCGGTGAGTAATTGCAAAGTTAATTTGCAAGCATTCTTATTTGATATAGGAAAGAAAAACTTGCTAGTCATGTATTGACACTATGTGAGTTGTTTATCAGGGAACTGGAAAAGTCAAAGCCATAGTTTTACAATCTGGGGACTGTAGAACAGTGCGCTTGAATGGAGAGTCATTCACAAACATGACTAACTTAAGATTGCTTGATGTTCGTGCCATCCACCTCTCTTATGGGTTGAAGCACCTTTCAGATGAACTATGCTTGCTAAGATGGGACAACTATAGTCTTAGATCATTTGCACCAAGTTTTCTTCCAAAGAATCTCGCTGAACTCCATATGCAAGATCGCCTCCTTTACAACCTCTGGAGAGGGGAAAAGGTTGGAATAAGTACTCATGCAATTTATGCTTCATCATACGCTTTATTATGTTTAACAAGCTAATAAAATTGTTCAACCATTTTTTTCTAGATGCAGGTCTTAGAGAAGTTGAAAGTTATCAACCTCAGTGGTTCCATAGTATTTGTGGAGACTCCAAACTTCATATATGTCCCGGGATAAGTACACTAATGGTGCCATAAGTTGTGTACGGCGCTCACTTTGGTGCCAAAAGTTTCCGCCGGATCACTTAAGTGCCAAATCGGAGAAAAAACGATCACTTTGGTGCCATCGGCGAGAAATTCCGGCCAAAATGATTACGTGGCTTTATATTTAAAAAAAAAAATTCGAGAAACCCTTTAAACGGCGTCGTTTTCTGTCCTACTTAAGAAAACGACGTCGTTTTGCCATCCTATGTGGATGGCTTAGGAAAAACGACGCCGTATTGCTCATTTGTGATTGAAATTAGGGTTTTTTTTTTGTTCATCCTCGCCGATCAAGCTTGCTCAGCCACCGTCGCTTGGCCACCGTGCTCGGCCACCGTCGCTCGGCCACTGTGCTCGGCCACCGTCGCTCAGCCACTGTGCTCGGCTACCGTCGCTCGGCCACCATCGCTCGGCCAAGAAGTGATGGGAAAATAGGAGGCGAGGGCAGAGGAGGAGGAGGAAGAAGGGGGATTGAAGGTGCAGAGAGAGAGAGAAGACGAGGAGTGTGAGGGAAACAAGGAGGGCGTAGATGGAGATGGTAGATTGGGCTTTGTTCAAAGAGTGGTTGGTGCTGGTATTGTTCTTCGAGGAAGAAGACGCCGCCGCCATGGCTTCTCTCTCTCTCTGTTGGCGTTGTTCTTCGGGGAAGAAGACGACATCACCATGGCTTCTCTCTCTCTGCTGGTGTTGTTCTTCGGAGAAGAAGATGATGCTGCCATGGCTTCTCTCTCTGCGCTGGTGTTGTTCTTCGGGGATGAAGACAACGCTGCCGCCATGGCCTCTCTCTCTCTCTCTCTCTCTCTCTCTCTCTCTCTCTCTCTCTCTCTCTCTCTCTCTCTCTCTCTCTCTCTCTCAATTTGGGGATTAGGGTTTTGACTTGGGGATTAGGGTTTCGACTCGGGGTGCCAAACGACGTCGTTTGGTGGTTTACTTGCTTTGGACTCTCCGGCGAGCCACATCGGTATAAGAAATTAATAAAAAAGGCCACGTCGGATTTCCGGCCAATTTCGTCGGCGTTGGCACCAAAGTGAGCGTTTTTCAAATTTTTTGGCACATTAAGTGATCCGACGGAAACTTTTGGCACCAAATTGAGCGCCGTACACAACTTTTGGCACCATTAGTGTACTTATCCCTATATGTCCCAAATCTGGAGAGACTAATTCTCAAAGGTTGCAAAGCATTATCTCAAGTTCATTCTTCAATTGGAAATCTAGAAAGACTCGATCTACTTGACTTGGGTGACTGTGAAAACCTCATGAGACTTCCAGATAGTGTAGGTAATCTAAAATCTCTTAGAGTTCTTAATCTATCTGGATGTTCAAATCTTGAAGAACTACCTGTGAGCATCGGGGGCTTAGAGTGCTTAGAGGAGCTTGATATTAGTGAAAGTGCCATAACACACCTCCCATCTAGCTTGACATTCTTACAAAATTTGAAAAAATTATGCTTTCAAGTTAGTAAAAGGAGGCCACAAAATTTTTGCAGGACACTGGCGTGTCCATTGAGAAGAGCTCTGAACTCTAGGCGTTCGCGGTTGCCTTCATTTTCAGGGCTATCCTCTTTGACAGAGTTGGATCTAAGTGGTTGCAGTCTTCTGGAAGGAGAAATTCCCAGTGATATTGACTACTTACCCTCCTTGAGGTCTTTAGACCTAGCCAAAAACAATTTTACCACAATAACGGCAAGCATCGAACATATCTCTGGCCTGGAATTTCTCATATTAAGTCATTGCAAAAATCTTGAAGTGTTACCGAGACTTTCGGAAAGCGTAATTGTTGTGGCGGTTGAGAAGTGCCTTAGATTGGAAAGGATATCAAACCCGTTCATTATATGCACAGTACCTAACTCAGGGGTTTGCTTCCTTAATTGCTCCAATTTGCTTCCGCAAGATCTTGATTTAACTTTGCAGCAGAAATACTCCTTGTCGTTGCTTCGTTACATCATTTGCTGTTCCATGAGAATGATTTCAGGAAATTATGTGGTGTGTCCATGTCTGCAATGTGAAATACCTGAGTGGCTTAGCTACCAAGCAGTTGGACCTTTGTTGAGCATAGAAATGCCCCCTAATTGGCATGACAATAGCTGGAGAGGGTTTGCCATATGTGCATCTTTTAAACAAATCAACTGCAGCTCCTATCAGGACCTAGAAAATGATCACTTCATATTTTGTGGGTTCTATGTTGATGGAAATCGGTTAGGTCCCTTATTTAAGTTTCCCATCAGATTTGTCAATTCAGGTTGCCTTTGGCTAGGTTATGTGTCGAGTACTCAATTTCCACGTGACACAAATTGGTAGACAATGTTAAACCACATTGTCGTTTCATTTATGATCACTAACCCTAAGTTAAAGGTGGAAAAGTGTGGTGTTCATGTGGTTTATGAGCAGAGTCCAAGAAAGTTTGATGATATTTTAGTCAAGTGGTGTAGTTCATCGCCCAGGGATTGGTATAGAATCTACCATGAGTTTCAACCTCGAAGGGAGTTCAATAGTGTCTTCAAATATTCCATTGATCCGGATCTGTACAGAGTAAATGAAGGTGTAATGAGCTGTGGTGCCTCTGAGGCCAAGTTCGACCCGTTCATTGCAAGTTGTGTACGAGTGGAGTATCTATATTTGCTTTGGCATCCTTCAAGACTTCGACTAGTGTCTCTTTGTGATTTCAATGGAAGGTAATCACTACTAGATTTGATCAATTGTTGGGGCGTGGGTTAGACCTTTCAAAATCCATATAGACTACAAAAATTCATGTTAATCCTAACCTAAAAATCTAGAATATCACCACCGGCACCAACATCTCCAAAATAATCAGGGAAATAATTTTTGCTGGCTTTTGTGTTTCGCTTTCTCACCGTTACAAAATATTTCTTTCAGGTTCCGGAAGAACTGTCAAATGTGGTCAGAGTTTGTTAATTTAAAGAAGAAACTTCACCTTGCACCGTAAGTGGATTCTTTCTTTTCGAAAATCTTATGTCATACTTTAATACTATAACGTATATTTCGATCAAATACTAATTTCACTTTTTTAGCTTTTGGACCAATTCATGATTTCCAATTTTCCAACTGATTATATTTTTACTTTGACTATTTTCTCTGAAATTACAGTTCCAAATACAAATTGTAATGTATTGCTAATTTACGATTAGAATTTAGGCATAACTAAGTCTCTTTAATGGCAGCCAACTCCATGTTGAGTTTTTGTCGGCTAAATATCTCTCCCTTGTGGCGTGCGCCCAACGAGGCCAAGAATCCTAATGAGCTTTTTCTGTAAACCTTACCGATTATTAAACCCACACCATTAATTTTTCTTTAATTAGGTGAGGCCACACCTGTACGTTTTTTTTTTTCCCAAGGATAATTTAAATATGTCGAGTTCTTCCATCTCTTTCTTTAGCTTTCGTATTTACCTATATTTCCTTTGCATACTCATCATGGAGATTTTTTTTTTTTTTTTGGTCGAAATCACGGGAGATTGATCTTTTTATAAAATCATCTCTTTCCAGATTTGCTCAAGATATGTTTACAAGAGCATGGTGGATGTCGCCAAGGAACCATCATCTTGAAGCCGACAGCTACCGTTTGTTTTTGTCCTGCTCTTTTGAAAATTGATATTAATTCGATTATGAGTGCCATTACTGAGAATGTCTTGAGTTTGAGCTGAGCTACCCCATTTAAATAGTTTTTAAAGTTTTATTGATTTTCTAAATTGAGTAGTTTTCCTACAAATATTACATATATAATGGATGAAATTCTACTAGATTATTATGGAATAAGATGGCTGTTTGAATTTTCTCTCTTTGAATTTACTGAATGAGCTCTTTGTGAAAAAAATGTGAGATGACAACTAACGGTTTGTTTTGATTGAGATTGAAGGCTGGAAAACACTTGAGCAATCAAACAATTATAAATTCTTTAGTTTTTAGATTCATAGTGGATTTCTTGGCAATTGACTCTTTTTGTAAATAATATACTAACGTTCAAACAAAACCATGTAAATCTCTAGTGTTCTTATTGTCCTTTGTTAATTTTTCTGGTAATTTATTTTTCTTGCATTAAACTTGACTTGCAAAATTCGTCAGTTTGGCGTTATTTTCAAATAGTGTTGGTGCAAAGCTCTCAAGGTGAGATCTCTAGGGGAGATACCAGATTGTTACGCAAGCTTGAATGGATATATTCATGAGGTGGCACCTATGACTAGCATTGGCTCTCCCAAGCTATATCCATCATGACTTGGTTTTCTTTTTCAATTACCTAGTTTAATTTACTTAGAAGGTGTCACTAACATATAATGGATCGGTTATGAGCCTCCTAAGACGAGGGGGTCATCCTTTCTACTACGAATCAGAGATTCACAATTTAGAAACTTGATTACTCTATAGGAAATTTAATGTCCTTTCCTTTCCGTGCGTATCTCTTTTATGAAATCAATTTGCATGCAATCTCTTCAATTTTATTCCGAAGTCAACACAATGTGTGTGTATATATATATATATATTATGAATGGGTGCACAAGTAAAAAATATAAAATCAAGCAATAAAGACAAATAAAGAAGGGAAAAAGCCACAAAAAAATCTCAATATGCATCAACTATTATACATTTATCCAAAACTTTTTGTGTGTCATCAAACACCCCAAACTTGTACCGAATGACACATTCATCCCAAACTTTTTTTTTGTGATACCAAAAACCCCAAACTTATATTTGTGACACAAGAAAATCTCAAAAAAAAAAAAAATTGTGACACAAAAAATCCCAAACTTATATTCGTATGACATATTTATCCTAAAAATTTGGTGTCACTGAAAGAATTTAGGATTTTTGATATCACAAAAAAATTTAGGATTATTAGTTTATGTAGCACGGACACGGCGACATGGACACGCGATACGACATGACACGACATGCGACATATCATTTCTCAAAAATAGAAAATTTCGGCACGTTCCAACATGTTAAATATTAAATAAATATTTTCATTTTTAATTAATTTGATTCAAATTCACAAATAAATAAATAAATAAATAAATAAATAAAGAGTTTACAATGAATTTATACTAATAATATTAATAAATCTTACTTTTTTTTTTTATTTCATTATCCCAAATTTACATTTATTTTTGAAATCCCCCTCCCCCTAAATTTACTTTTATTTTTTAATCTCATTTATTTATTTTTCTGATTAAAAAAAAATGCCCATTAAAGTCCACCCCACTCTCTTCTTTTCCTTTTATCCATTTCTCCCCACCCCCAAATTTATTTTCCTTTCCCTCCCTAGTCCCCACCATCGTCCATTCCCCCACCCAAATTTATTTATTTTCCTTTCCCTCCCACAATCGTCCATTTCCCCCCGTCCATTTCCCCCCATCTGTCCGTCACTTTCCCTCCCCCCAAGATAGGTACCCATAGACCCCCACTTTTTAAATTACTTTTGAGTTTCTCAGAAACCCTAGCTCCTTTACTCCTCCTCCTCGCCGCTCGCGACCCTTCCTCTTCTCCTCCTCCCTCCTTGCCGCTCGCCGCACGACCTCCTTCCTCGCCGGTCGCCGCTCCTCGCCGCACACATGACCCCATTCCTCGCCGCTCGCCGCACGACCACCTTCCTCTCCTCTTCCTCTCACCTTTGGTCCTTTCTCCCCTGCAGCTGCATCCTTGTCGGATCCATCGCAGCATCACAGGGTCGACCCATGCCTCAGTCTATGCTCGGCCGTCTCTCGCCGTCGCTCGCAGTCTGCTCCCTCCCGGACACGTGTGTCGAAACGAGTTGCGCAAAGGTTGACCACGTGTCGGAAAACCCGACACACGTTGACCGTGTGTCCGACCGTGTCCGAGCGTGTTGTCCGACACGCTCCGACACGTGTCGAACACAACACGGAAGCACGGACAACGTGTCCATACTTCATAGTTTTTAGTCTTATAAAAAAAAAAGCTAAGTTGGTTTAGCTTTGGACACTTCATCGCAGAGGTCCTAGGGTTGAAACTCCACAGCTGCTAACATGTCTTAAATAGGGGGGCTATGGTGATGGGATTCTGTGCTAGCTTCCCCCAAGGTATTGACGCTTGGTTCAGGGTGCACCATGCACTCTATGGGCCACGAGGTGCCGGCGTAAGCCCGGTGGGCTCAGTAGATCCTAGGCATAAAAAAAAAAAAGTTATGGGTAAATGTGTCATATTATATAATTTTAGAGTAAATATATCATAATAGACATAGTTTAGGGTTTTCGACGTAGTTTATGGTTTTCCATAGCCTTTGTCCAATAAATAATGAGGAAAATAAAGACAGGTGCCGTATCTTGTAAATTTAAACAAGGCCTTGTTATTAACTCTCATAGGATTCTCAAAACCTACGTGCACTAAACATGGCTAATATTAATACTCAATCCGATTCATCTTTGGATCAATCAAAGAAATTTTTGGCAGTTATCATCGATAAAATTTTATAGTAATATTCCACTGATCTTGTGTCAAGCGCATTTATGCCTTAAGCTGTATTTATTTCATAAAAGATAATGATTTGAAATTTATTTTCTCTAAAATTAATCACTTATATTATTTACAAAAATGAATGAATGAAGAATATTTTTGTCATCACGAAAATAGTTAAACATATATTATGATAACATTTTCCTTAACTAATTATTTTATGCGATACAAACAATTATTTTTAGAAAAATATTTTAAAATTATTTATTTAATGAGATACAAACAAAGTGTTGCAAATAGTTAATGCACTTCATTTATTTTTATCAGAAAACCAAAATCTTCCTTATAAATTTTTTAAAATCAAAAGTTTCTACTTCTTCAAAATAAAATACTATTAATTTTTCTGTTAAACTATTTCGCTATCGATGTAACGACCCGGGCCCCATTGTATAATATTGTCCGCTTTGGATACTGAGTCCTCACGGTTTTAAAACGCGTTGTGTAGCCGTTATACAGATTAAAAGGACCCAGCCTTTATAAACTAGCCCAGGACTCTCCCCTAAGTGATGTGGGACATGAGACATGCCCTTAGCCTCACCCGCGTACTGCCCCGGGTCTGGGTCGTCACATTCTCCCCCACTTAAGGCATAGTGTCCTTGCTGTAGCCCTTACACGTGGTCGGGAGTCGGCTCTGCATTTAAAAACTTTAAAATCATCTCAATATTACCTTTTTTTTTTTATCGAAATCTATGTACTACCTCAATCCACTATTTCATAGCTGCCTCTACTAATTCATGTTTCGCTTAACATGAGTCTAGTAACACTAGTCGCATGTTGTTGACCTGTTTAACTCATGTACACTTAATTTATGTTATGTTCACCTAATGGCCCAATCTATAAAGTTCACATTCTCATCGGGGTTTGCTTGTGTAGCTCATTAACACTATCCCCTTTATTTGATGTGCAACGTGGTCCATTGCTATCATTCTTTGTCTTCAAAACGTGTCAAGAGCCACACTCTTAGCCCTTCTTGGTTTGGTTTAGTCCTAGCCCATTCATGAAATACATCTATTGGAGGGAGTCCCACTCCGATGTAATCTGCAACCAGGTGTACCTTTTCTTGTCGGCCAAACCCAGAAAAAGGTAAATGACTATATAAGGCTGTCGCTATTAGCAATGATTAATAAGTTTCCCTTGTAAAGTATGTTTAAGAAGTGTCAAGATGACCTTTCATCAAAATTCACGGGTACTTTGCTAATTGGCCATACTCTTCCATGGAGAAAACTTTGTCTAATGAATTATTGAAGGGTTATAAATTAGCCGTTACCTACATTTATTTTTAATTAAGTTGACCTATGATTAATATCCATATCTTGAAAGTAATTGATTAAATGCTTGGCTAGAATTTTTTTCGTAGAATATTAGAAAACACTATTGCCATTTGCCACTTGGAATGTGGACACATCACAAGGCCGTCCCCGCGTTCACATGATCGAAATCATGTTCAGACGAACACAAAAAAAAAAAAAAAGAGTCTCTTCAGCCTTGGTAAGATGCGGACGGCGGGAGAAGTAAACACTGCGAATATCCAAATACAATCTCCACATGCGGAGCGCTCCGCGCCGAGCAATGTCAACTGTTGGCTGGGTCGACTTCATGTGGGGTCCAGCTAACATTAAAACAAAAGAAACATTAAAAAAAAAAAAAAAAAAAAAAAAAGAGGAAGAAAAGTCGAAAGCTAAAAGAAAAAAAAAAAGGGGTTGTTGCTTCGTGCGTGTGTGCCCGAGAAAGTGGGAGAGAGGAGTGAGACCAAGAAGAAAGAAAATATAGAAGAAGGCGTGAGACGGTGATCTCACCGAGGGCACGCGGAGAAGAAAAAGTAAGAAAGCTTAATATTTGCGGTCTCTATTCAAACGTAAACGATAATGGAATCGGCTCAAGTTTGAGTATGTTGTTCATGAGACCGAAGGCTACAAGTTAATAGGTTTCGTTTATTGAGAACCTCCTCAAAATTCTCTAATTGCGATTAGGGTTTTCTTACTCCAAATTTGTTGATTCACTTTTTTGGTAAGAAAATATGATTGTAATGCTTATGTTGAGCTTCTAGTGTATGACTAGATAAAATTGCTTTGTGGATTCTATCATTCTTAGTAATTAGTGGAAGTTTTTGGGTGATATATGGTTTTTTCGGTATTGGGTTTTCACATTAAATCCTTTGTGTTATTATTGGCTTTATTCTCTTATCAATTTGGCATTATATTTGCTATTCCGAGGATATATGTGGCTGGTTGTTGATGGGGCTAAGTCGATTTCAATCAATTTAATTTCGGGAGAGAAATTGATCTTGGATTAGGTTTAGTTTGTGGTGAATTATCGTCCCCGGTTCTCCCCAAGAGTCTACATGTGTATATCTTCTTGAAATAATAGACTTAACATAGATGAAGAATACTGCCTGGGAGTTGACTCTGAGCGATCCCCGCGCTGTCATTCCTTCACGGAACAGACCTGGAATAGAGGGGACCAACGCAGGTCGAGGTTCCGAACAGCTGGAGCTACCGCGATAGATACCGTGATAGACTTGGCTTCGAGATAGACATCCTTCTAAGTCTTCAGCTAAAAAGGAGAGAAAAGACGAAGAAGCGTCCACGACGGTGAACTGCTTTCATCTCACCTGCGAGGACTACGAACCAAACGCTTTGATAGGTGACTCGGCCATGGAAGTCAACGATGAGTTGACATGGGTCTTTACCTTTCAAGGATCTGCATTGCCATGCAGGATTATGCTCGTGACAGATGCATTGCCCTGCCATCGTCTGCTTTGTGGAAGAAAAGTGAAGAAAAGTGTGCCAATCATCCATTAGCAGACAAAGCAGACGATCCGGGCCCCTTATAGGCGTAGTCATGGACATACCATAGTTCCATTTGGGATCAAATCAGGCCGATAATCACGACCAATCCCCCTCCTAGATGTCCGCATTCCGCGCCCCGAGCAACGGGATCTAATTCAGTGAGGCGTTGGTAATTTGGTATATGATACTGGCAAGTGTCAAACAACTCCGATAAATCAGAAAATGACCGGTAAGTTTGCTCCGCCTGATCAAGCGTTTGTAACTTATTGACAGGTTTTTGACAAGTACCAAGACCTATATATGCTTTAAAAATTGTCAACTGACTTTAATAGTGTATCGATATTTATTTTTATAGCAATGCCGTGACAATTACTAATTTTTCAAAGCAATTGCCGGCCTTGATTTGATTATTGTATCAGCATTTGACATGGTAAGATACCAATTAATATTAATTACATGCCAACCTTTTTTTTTTTGTTAAATCTTTTTAGGTTTGGAAGAGTATCGCCATTTCTTTATACATCCCAGGGTCAGCGATTGATTTCACAATCTAACAACATCTATTATGGCAATTGGTGGAATCTAACATCTATTATTGCAACTTCTGGACACCTTTGAAGTTTCCGGCTTTTACTGGAAATTATTCGACATTAATTAGATTGAAATATCAACTAATTTAGTCGCTCACCAACGATTTCAATGACATTTTATCGCTGATTTTAGAAGAAAAAACTGTGTAGAACAACACCTAGCTCCACACGGCGGGAAAAGAGTATGAAGTAACGTTGCAAACTTAATAATCGCCAAAACAAAAATCAGTCATCTTTCTGGGGAGTTTCACTTGAGCATCTTTCATAAGAACAGCTTCCGCTGATCGTCGTCTCTCAATTCGAGTCTTGACAGCTTCAATCGGCTTCTGCATTCATCTCTTCGATCAGACTCCAGCTTCTTCCATTCTCAAGGTTTTATCTGTCCTCTACTTGTTTCTGAATCTAGCCGTTCCTCGTTTGTCAATTGTTGTATATATTTCACCATTTCTTAGCACTAGATGCCTAAACTGCCATTTTCTATGGTTATCATCTTCCAAAAATTTTCGTAACGTTAAATGCACGTTGATTTTGTGTTGATTTGACCATTGTTCATGTCATAACATCATGAATTCTCAAAGAAGGAATTAGTCGAGATTAAGCCTCTAACCTTCGCTAAATCTTACATTCATCTTCCAGGGGATGTCTGAAAGTCTCTTCTTGCTCTCTTGCTAAATTTTTCTTTTCTTATTTTCTTATTTTATTTTTATTTGGGGGGGAAGTACAGGCAAGGGAATTTACTTGTACTCATTCATCTCCTTCAGCCCTGGAACGGAAGTATGAGATCGGACATATAGCCTCTATATAACCCCGTAAAATTTCCTCATCTTTGTTGAATCGTCGACACAAACCTGATTTATTTCTGAGGACTCCTATAAGGACAAGGTGCATTCATTTCTCTTTTTTTTGCAAAATTTGTCCAAGAAGATATGGCATCTTTTCAAAGGTCAGAAAACAAACATGGTCAATATAAGTATGACGTTTTCCCAAGTTTCCGAGGTGAAGATATACACAAAATTTTTTTTGACCATCTACATGATCATATGTGGCGAAGAGGAATCATGGCCTTCCGAGATGATCACGACCAGGATCTTCAGAGGGGAAAATGTATTAAACCTGAAATATTGGAGGCAATAGAGCAGTCAAGACTTGTGCTTGTGATACTCTCTAAAAACTACGCTTCTTCTACTTGGTGCCTGGAAGAAGTTGCTAAGGCTGTGGAGTGCAAGGATATCAATGAAGGATCGGTGATACCGATCTTCTATAAGGTTGATCCATTTGACATACGGAAATTGAGGGGATCCTTTGGGACAGGCTTTGCTAAAACTGAGGAAGCTCATTTGGGTGACAAGAGAGATATAAAGAAGTGGAAGGATGCAATGAGTAAAGTAGCTGGTCTTGCCGGAATGGAATTGAAAGATGGGTGGGCCTCTCTTTTACTAACTTGGAATGATTTGTTTTCCTTAATATTTGCATGCCACTAATGTCATGACTGTCATTCTCCAGGACTAAACAACCTCAATGCTCGCTGGGGAACTAATCATCTACATTTCTTCGTTGCAGATATGAGACCAAGTTTATTCAGCAAATCATTGGAGAAGTCGAAAATAAACTGGGTCCTCGACTATCCTGTGTTGTAGGCGATCTTGTGGGAATGCATTCCCGTGTTGCAAATGTAGTTGAATATTTATGCTTAGACAAGAGTGATGTACGTAGTATTGGCATATGGGGAATGGGAGGAATGGGCAAAACAACTATTACACGAGCAATTTATGACAAAATCCAAGGCCAATTTAATGATGGATGTTGTTTTCTTGCCAATGTCAGAGAAATTTCGAAAAAGCATGGTATGGTATATCTACAAAACCAGTTTCTCTGCGATATTCTCCAACAAGACAATTTGAGAATTAGGGATGATCAGAGAGGAGCGAACATGATAAAAGAACGACTACGATATAAAAAAGTTCTCATTATACTTGATGACGTGGATGAAAAGGAGTAGTTGGAAAAATTAGTAGGACGTCTTGATTGGTTTGGACGTGAAAGTAGGATCATTATAACAACCAGAGATGAACATTTGCTTTTCCAATATGGAGTAAATTCCATATATAGGGTGGAGAGACTATCCTTTTTATGAGCCTCTCCAACTATTTTGTTTGAAAGCTTTTAGAAGTAACCATCCTCCAGCAGAGTTCAATGAGCTCGTGAAGCAGGTTATTGGATACGCTGGTGGCCTTCCTCTAGCCCTTGATGTCTTAGGTTCCTTTTTGGCTCATAGGAGCTTGAAGCAATGGCGGAGTGCACTGGCCACATTCAAAGAATGTCCAGAAGGGAAAATTTTTGACTGGCTTAGGTTAAGTTATGATGGACTACAGCAGAAAGAGAATGAGATTTTCCTAGATATTGCCTGTTATTTCAAGGGAAAGGAGAAACCTTATGTTATAGAAGTTCTGGATAATTGTGGCTTGTATGCAGATATCGGAATCGAAGTCCTTGTCAATAGAGCTCTTATCCATATCGTGGGCAACAAACTGTGGATGCATGATTTGCTACAAGAGATGGCCTGGGAAATTGTTCATCATGAGTCTCCTGAAGAGCCAGGAGAACGAAGTCGAGTCTGGCTTTTTGAGGATGTATGCCATATTCTATCAAAAAACTCGGTGAGTAACTACAAAATTAATCTGCAAGCATGCTTATTTTCTATAATGGGGAAAAAAAAAAACTTGCTAGTCATGTATTGACACCATATGAGTTGTTTATTAGGGAATGGGAAAAGTCAAAGTCATAGCCTTGCGATCTGAGTACTATAGAACAGTGTGCTTGAATGGAGAGTCATTCACAAACACGACTAACTTAAGAATTCTTGATGTTTGTGCGATCCACCTCTCTTTTGGTTTTAAGCACCTTTCAAATGAACTACGCTTGCTAAGATGGGACAATTGCAATCTTAAATTATTTCCACCGAGTTTTCTTCCAAAGAATCTTGTCGAACTCAATATGCGGGACAGCCTCCTTTGTAGCCTCTAGAAAGTGGAAAAGGTTGGAATTAGTACTCATGCATGTGTAGACACATTATTATGTTTAAAAAGCTAATAAAATTGTTCAACTAATTCTTTTTCTAGATGCAGGTTTTAGAGAACTTAAAAGTTATCAACCTCAATGGTTCCAAATCATTCGTGGAGACTCCAAACTTCATATATGTCCCAAATCTAGAGAGGCTAATTCTCAAGAGTTGCAAAGCATTATCTCAGGTTCATCCTTCAATTGGAAATCTAGAAAGACTCACTCTACTTGACTTGGGTGACTGTGAAAACCTCACGGAATTTCCAAATAATGTAAGTAATCTAAAAGCTCTTAGAGTTCTTAATCTTTCTGGATGTTCAAATCTTGAAGAATTGCCTGAGAGCATCGGGGGCTTAGAGTGCTTAGAGGAGCTTGATATTAGTGAAAGTGCCATAACACACCTCCCATCCAACTTGACGTTCTTACAAAATCTGAAAAAGTTACGCTTTCATGTTAGTAAAAGGAGGCCACAAATTTCTTGGAGGATACTGACGCGTACGCTAAGAAGAGCTCTGAACTCTAGGTGTCCGTGGTTGCCTTCATTTTCAGGGCTATCCTCTTTGATAGAGTTGGATCTGAGTGGCTGCAATCTTCTGGAAGGAGAAATTCCCGGTGATATTGACTGCTTACCCTCCTTGAGGTCTTTAGAACTAGCCGAAAATAGTTTTACCACCCTACCATCAAGCATTGAACATATCTCTGGTCTGAAATATCTAGTACTAGATAATTGCAAAAATGTTGAAGTGTTGCCAAGACTTCCAGAAAGCATAATCCTTGTGGAAGCTAATAAGTGCCTCATAATGCAAAGGATATCAAACCCATTCATTATATGCACAATACCTGACTCAAGGTTTTGCTTCTTTAACTGCATCAGTTTCCTTCCGCAAAATCTTGATTTAACTTTGCAGCAGAAGTACTCCTTGTCGTTGCTTCGGTACATCATTTGCTATTCCACGAGAATAATTTCAGGAACTTATGTGGTGTCTCCATGTCGGCAATGTGAAATACTTGAGTGGTTTAGCTACCAGGCGGTTGGACCTTTGTTGAGCATACACATGCCCCCTAATTGGCATGACAATAGCTGGATAGGATTTGCCATATGCGCATCTTTTCAACGAATCAACTGTAGCTCCTATCAAGACCCAGAAAATGACCACTTTATTTTCAGTGGGTTCTATGCTGATGGAAATCAGCTAGGTCCCTTATTTAAGTTTCCCATTAGATTTGTCAATTCAGGTTGCCTTTGGCTTGGTTATGTGTCGATTCCTCAATTTCCACGTGATACAAATTGGGAGACAATGTCAAACCACATTGTCGTTTCGTTTTTTATCACTAACCTTGGGTTAAAGGTGGAAAAGTGTGGTGTTCATCTGGTTTACGAGCAACGTTGAAGAGATTTTGATGATATTTTAGTTAGGTGGTGTAGCTCATCGCCCAGGGATTGGGATAAAATCTACCATGAGCTTCGACCACCAAGGGAGGTCAAACCTCTATCCAGAACTTTCATTGGTCGGAACCTATACAAATTTGAATAGACTATGAAAATTCATGTTAATTTTAGACTAAAATTCTAGCACCAGCATCTCCAAAATAATCAAGGGAATAATTTTTGCTGACTTTTGCATTTCGCTTTCTCACCATAACAAAATCTTTCTTACAGGATCACAAAGAACCGTCATACATGGTCAACATTCCTTAATATCACGATGGAAGATACCTCCATAATTTTCATGACAAAAGTTCTGCGTGTGTACTGTAAGTGGATTCTTTGTTTTTGAAAAACTTATGCCATACTTTAATACTAGGACATAGATTTCGATCAAATACTAATTTCACTTTTTTTTTTTTTTTAACTTTTTGGACCAATCCATAATTTTAAATTTTACCACTGACTATATTTTACTTTGTCTATTTTCAAGTAGGCATTTTTATTTTATTTTTTTGGTGAAAAGGTAATTATATTGAGCTTTAACCAACAAATACAAAGCGAACCGGCATCAAAACTTACACTCAAAATGAGACAAAGGTATAATGAGTGGAAGGCTGCCGAAGAGAACAGCCAACAATGGTAGAAGAAATGGCTACTGAAGCGGCTAACCAAAAGAAACAACAAGGCAGCAGCCAGACGAAAAACCAACTACCCAAAAGGCATCCAGCCAGCGAAACAATGGCAACCCACACAAAAGACCCCCAACCCTGATCGCCACCACCCACGCCGAACAGCAAGCAGGGACGCGAAGTAGCGAGGCGAGGCGAGCCAGCAACCAACCAATCGGCAACACACCGACTCACACCGCAGCCACATCCGTGAATCTCGAACAGCCCCGAGCCATCCAGAAGTACAACAGCAACCACAGCTAAGGAATACTCAGCTCCGCATAAGTAGGAGAGAATTGTAATTTCCTTTCTTTCATCTGAAATTACAGTTCCAAGTACAAATTGTAATGTATTGCTAATCTACAATTAGAGTTTTAAGCGTGACTAAAACTAAAACCCTCTCCATGTAATTGAGTCAATGGAATGAACTCCCACATTCTCTTTCCTAGCTGCCAACTCCATTCCGGGTTTGCGTCTGCTAAATGTCTCTCCCTTGTGGCACCCAAGGAGGCCAAGAACCCTAATGGACTTTTTCTGTAAACCTTACGGATAATTAAATTCTTGCACACCATTAATTTTTCTTTTATCAAGTGAGGCCAACCTCTGTGTGTGTGTTTTTTTTTCCAAGGGTAGGAGAATTTAAATATGACAAGTTCTTCCGTCTCTTTCTTTAGCTTTTGTATTTCCCTTTTTCCTGTTGCATATTCATCATGGGAGATTGATCTGTCTATAAAATCATCTCTTTCCAAATATCCAAGCCAATTACAGGAGCATACTGGATGTCACTAAGCAACCGTCATCTTGAACCAAGAAGCTACCATTTGTTTATGGCTGCTCTTTTGAAAATCGATATTAATTTGAAGATGAGTGCCATTGTTGAGAATGTTTTAATTTTGAGCCGAGATACCCCATCTGAATAGTTTTTTTTTTAACTTTCATTGGTTTTCTAAATTGAGTAGGTTTCCTGTAGTGGGTTTTATGAAATTCTACTCGATTATTATACAATAAGAGGTATGTTTGAATTTTCTCTCTATGAATTTTCTGAATGAGTTCTTTGTGAAAAATGTGAGATAACAATTAACAGTTTGTTTTGATTGAGATTGAGGGCTGGAAAACACTTGAGCAGTCAAACAATGATAAATTCTATACTTTTCAGATTCATAGTATGTACTGAAATTAAGACTGAACCATGTAAATCTCTACTTGTCTTATTATTCTTTGTTGATTTTTCTAGTAATTTATTTTTCTTGCGTTAAACTCGAATTGCAAAATATGTTAGTTTTGTGATATTTTAACAACAAAGTGGTCGCGAACCTCCATAGGTGAGATCTCTAAGGGAGGTGGCTTGAATAGTTGTGCTCACAAGGTGGCACCTACAATTAACATTGATTCTCCTAAGCTTTATTGATTATAACTTGATTTTCTTTTTTAATTACTTAGTTTAATTTACTTAGAAGCCGCCACTAACATATAATTGATTAATTATGAGGCGTGTAAGGCGAGGGAGTCATCCTTACTATTATCAATAAGAGATTTACAAGTCTAGAAACTTGATTATTCTATATGAAATTTAGCATTCTTTCAGTGCTTTATCTCTTTTATGACAACAACATGCACTCGATATCTTAAATTTTGTTTTATAAGTCCCAACACATACAAATGATATTATGCATGGGTAGCTCAAGCAATAAAAATTAAATCAAGCAAAAACGATTAAAAAAAATGAGGAAATAAAGATAGGAGCTCTATAATGTAAAATTTAAACAAAGCCTTGTTATTAACTCTCACAAGATTCTTAGGAGCTATGTGCACCAAACGTGGCTAATATTAATATTCAATCTGATTCAACTTCCAATCAATCAAAGAAAGTATTGACAGTTATCATTGATAAAATTTTCTAGTAATATTCCACCGGCTCTTGCGTTAAGTGCATTTATGCCTTCAGCTCTATTTATTTTGTAAAAAGTAAATAATTTGGAACACCTTTTTTCTAAAATTGATCCCTTATATCGTTTACAAAATTAAATGAAAGAAATTTTTTTTCGTCCATGAAAATAGTTAAACATAAATCATCGTCTATAATGATAACATTTTCCTTAACTAATTATATTACGCGATGCAAGTGATTATTTTTAGAAACATTTTTTAATTATTTATTTAATGCGAAACAAACGAACTGTTGCAAATAGTTAATGTACTTCATTTATTCTTATTAGAAAATTATTTTCTTTTAAATCAGAAGTTTCTACTTCAAAATAAAATCCTGTCAACTTTTCTATAGAACTATTTCACTATCAATGGATAATTGCCGATGTGGACCATCGAATTGTTAACACGAATCTCTGGTATACACCTTTTGTGTCATGATACACTCATAATTTTTATGTGGCACTACCTGAATACCAAGTTAACAAAACAATACAAAATTTAAAAATAAACAACCCGCTATGCCATCTTCCCGAAAAAGCAAAATCGTAGCCCAAAATTACCAGCGTCCTAAACCTTCCGCACCACCGGTCACCGCCCTCCACCATCACCCCTGTGCCCTTGGACCACCTTGCCAACACTCACCGCGGTCCTTCTTCCGATCTGAGCAGCGAGCGGCAATGGATGCTGTGGGGATCATGGCTATAAATCTTGCAGAAAGGGGCAAGAACTACGACAGAATTTAATCCATAGATTACACGACTAACAAAATGAAGGAATCTTCTATTTTGTTCAAATATTGATGATTCCCTTTTTTTTTGGTGTGGTGTTTTGGGCTTTTTCGCCCCGCGTTTGGGGGGTTTCGGATGATTCCGTTGTCCACCAAAACTTATAAAAAAAATCGATTCTTCTGGGGTCGGATGATTCCGTTGTCCATCAAAACTAATAAAAAAAAAATCGATTCTTCTACTAACTCTTGGCAAAAATGAATAGTCGCAAATCAATGCATTAAAGTTGCATGACCTTTGTCTCCTCTTTTAACTTCTCCAGGATCTAACTGGTCTATCTAGACACCATTCTTTAGCAGCACTGGTCGTGTCGCGTGCAACAGATGGCTTATATCAAAATAAGAATTTAGTCCCAGCGATGACAACACTCTACTAGAAGAAAGAGGTACATGAGAGAAAACAAAGGGAAGAGGAAACGGGGGAATCAAACAAATCCCACTTAGTATTCTCAATTAAAACCAGCAGGCTACTAAAGTCTTACAACTCACATGATGATTTTGCATGACAAGGCAATCTGTACTCGACTCAAGCAAATCTGGCGGAAATCTGCAAAACAGTGGACACATGGAAGTTAGAACTGCATCTACAGGTGATTACGCATGACTATATCAAGCATAGGCACCTTATCCAAAGTAACCACGCATCTTCTACGCCAATAACCTCATTTGGTATACCAGGACAATCATCTGTAATAATTTGATGTAATCCACATTTCTCTTTCCAGCAATATTTTGATTCCACAGCTACATAATCAGCAAGATATACTAAAGTACATAAATCCAAATTGATATTCTCATAGAGTATAAGAAGCCATTTGGAAGCATAAAGATATCCTGCTTGCTGTCAATTTAAAAAGAATACAGCTTTATCTGTCTTTATATGCATTAGTACTTAAAACTTGACAGTGAAAGCTTACTAGGGTCAACCATACCTTTGAAATACTTTTCCCTTCAATGTCTGTGTTTCTCATAAATTGTAGAGGGGATGCTTGATCTGCAGCATTAAATTCCTCGAGAACGCTTTTGTCCTGTCATTAGGGAACTATCAAATTATTATCAAGAGATTTTTCCACTTTCTTCTTTATACTATGAACTACACTTTCTGTAATTCATTCAGATGATAAATTCCGTTTGACATTAATGAAACAACTTAAACCTTGAGAGATGATTTGCATCACAATTGGTTTGATGTGAAATAACTGCCATGCTTGCCAAGTTTAAAGCAATGGCAATCTCAACCTTGCAGTGACGACATATGCTTTCAAGTTTTGTGCCAATAGAGGCCATAGCTTTATGCAGATGATAACCAATCAAGTGTGCTAAGTCAAGCCATGGGAGGACAGAAGTTTTTTTCTGGCACAACACCTCACAAAAGATAAAAAGTAAAAAGAAATTTTTTTTTGTTTAAAGAACAGACCATGTAAAGCGACTCTTGCATTAGAAAAGAGAAAATATGCAACCAAAAGGACTGAAATCATTGACAAACTATTCAAAACGGTGACAAGGGACAGAGTTACCTTGCTGATTATCATTGTCAATAGTTCAAAGCCCAAGTGGATGGCATGCATCAGGAAGTAGTCACCAGCATCATTCTTCACCAAAACCTTCTGCAAACAACAGGCAAAGAGTACATCTAAAAATTGCAAAGCAAAAATGTACAGGACACTCATTGAAAGCATATAAAAATGAACTATTCTCTCCCAAGGCAATGAGAATGCTCGTGTGTCTTGGAGAAATGGAATAAAAAGTTTTTGAATAAGGAACAGTACATTATTCTAGGAAAACTACCTATAGAAAAATTTTATTGGATGAAAACAGTCAATACAAGATTGATGAAGCTCTGCCTCCAACCAATAAATAGAAACATGACATCTTAGAAATATTTAGGGTTATCAATCATAACAGTACCTTGAAAATTGCCTTCACAGTGTCATAATAAAATCCGGTTTTAGCCCACCCTCCAGTAAAGAGCACTCCATTGACCATGTTGAGCTGCATTTCGACCAAAGTGGTGGTTATCTAAAAATAATCAAGGCCATAAAAACAATACAAACATAACTCGAATGAAACCACACTCCTCCAACATTACACCCATCACTCATGTAAAACTCCTCAAAGAGGGTATACAAAGCATTAACTCCTCTAATCCACATGTGTGAGAGAGGACGCATGTGTTGCTTGCACGCCATGAAGAAATGCCATTTGTCTCTCACAATCACTTTTCAACCATTAAGAAATGGAGCATGCTAAATCCCCCCTCTTTCACAACAATCCTTGCTGAGCTAGGCATCGATAATACAACTAATCCACCCCAAACATCATTTTTTCATAGTCATAACAATCTAGTGATCTCTCCTCATAGAGATTACGTTTAGATCCGTGTTTTCGTGGATGGCTTTACTTGGAGTTGCAAAGGAAGTGTGTTGTGCTTTAGTCTCTAATTTTACAAGCAAGAGGTGTACAATATTCAAGGATCGCAATGTAATTAAAGCCCATGCCTGCCCATAAGCAAAAATCTCCAGTAGCATCTAATGCCATGGATCCAGTATGATGATCAATCTTTAGGTGCTATAGTCCTTGTTAAGACCGCAACCATTCCTTGTGGCCAAGCTCAAAGCAGATACTCTAGTTCCACTGATTTAACTCAACCAAAAAGAATGCCAGACTTGGGTGTTGCTGATAGCTAACTGTGGTGTGTCTCTCAATGGCACGTTTTCTGTACTTAATGTAGCATGAGAAGTCAGGAAAGAATAAGGAGACCTGGGGCTTGGTTTAAAAGATGCAGACTGGTCAAATTGAATGAGGAGAAATATCCAGATAACCTCCTTTAATTAGACAAGTTCTAAAGGTTTTAAGGGTGAGGGAAAAGCGGATTGGGAGGAGCCATCAACCAAGCTTTCTACCAATGAGAAAATAAGTTAACCACCGCTTTCTACAAAGAAACGAAGCCATCACGAATCCAATACCGGTCTTTCCAAGATCCCACAGTTAGACAACTAAATCACGCAGAAGAACTGCGCTAGAAGAAAGACTACAGATTTAACTTAAAGATTAATTCAAAGCTGTCGCACAACAGAACCCTTCATCTCGTAGTGCATTAACACTCGATACGGACCAAGACACGGGAATCATGAGCAGTGATTCTTTCTCTTCCCCTGACAACCGGAAACACGTCAAAAACTAGTTACCGATCTGCGGGCGTCGTGAATCTTCATAAAAAAATCACTTCTCGACACGAGAGAGAGATCGGAGACGACGAAAAAGGCAACAATTTACGAGATCGAAATCGAAAGACGGAAAGGAAGTCGAACGGTACCACTTGCAGCTTATCGGAGACGAGGGCCGCGATCTCGCCGACGATCCCTAGGGTTTCGGCCTGGCACATCTTTGCTCCGGAGCTCCGATCGATGCGGGAAGGTCTTGTTCTTCTGACCGATGATTTCGCGCGACGCCTCGAAGGAGAATCCGATTGCGCCTTCCCCTGCTAGGGCTCAATCCCAATCCAATTTTCCCGCCATTTCTGTGCGGCGGCCCGGGAATTATTTCGGGTGGGGGGCCCTTTATAGTGCGCGCTAAGCGTTGAAGCGATCTGGAAATAGTAAAAACCAGGTCCTTGTATTTTTCACGCTGAGAATCCACACGAAAAATTAAAACGATTATGACATCGTATATAAACCCACCTTGGCTTATTATCTAATATCTAACTAGCTATTAACCGAAAAAAACAACTTATTCATGTGAACTAATTTACATCACATTTAACACAAGTTTGATAATACTAGTCATGTGTCGTGGAACTCATGCACACTTAATACGTGTTATCTTCACCTAATGGCCCGGTCTATAAAGCTCACATTCTTGTTGGAGTTTGCTCATATCGCTCATCAACACTCAAATTGTGACATCCATATTTTCGGGTTTTAATTTCGACTGAATAATAGGGCCGTTTTCATTCAGTTGAAGCCAGAGATTATGAAATTGTGATGCAAGTACGCCACAGTGGTAAGGAAAAATACCAATTTGATTGATGAGGTGTTGAATGAATTAATGGGGGTCAATTTGATTTAATTCAAGTGGGATTAAGATTTAATTGGAAGAGAATTAAGTGGAATTGAAGAAATTGTTGCACAAGTTTTAGGCCCCGGCGGAAAATGAAATTGGACCTATTGAAGATAGTTGTGGGAGATTTGAATTTTAGTGGAAGATGACATCACCCTATGTCATGGTGGTTGGCCAAAATGAAGAAGAATTTGACAAGTGGAGGGAGGAGATTGATCCAACTTCTTCTTCAACCTTTAGAAGAGAGAGAAAGAGGAGGAGGGAGAGCTTCGGCCGGACCAAGCCAACCGGCCGGACGCCTGCCCTTCGCCGCTCGACGCCGCTCGTTCGCCGGAGCTCGCCGTCGCGGTCACCATTCGCTCGCATGCCCGTCGCCGTGCCCGCTCGTCGTCGCACCGCCTCCAGCCTTCGTCCGCCACTCAGCAGCAGGCCAGCCAGCCCGACGCCCCCTTCCGCTTGTTCATCGCGGCCACCGCAGTTTGCCGTCGCCGTCACGGTCGTCGCCCATCCGTGCAAGGATGCCCGCACGCCGCTCCACCGATCTCACCGGCTTGCTGCCCTCGTCCGCCGAGATCCAACTCGTCCTCGCCTCCATGGGCTGCTGTAGGCTGTGGATCAGCCACCTCCGGCCACCGTGAGGCCTCGCCTGGCCGCCGCCTCGCCCGCCCAAGCCCCGCCGGTCCTCCTCCGCCGTTCCTCCGCCCAAACCGGCGCCGAATCTACTCCCTCTCGGCCCCAACCAGCAGCCAAGAAAAATGGGTATGCAGCGGACGTTTGGCCCGTTTTGGCCGCCTTCCCGAGCCCGGATGCTTGGCCCACTTTGGAGAAAGTCGATCCCCTCGTCGTCCTCGTCGTTTTGGTCCGCTCGGTTCGTTAATCGGGTGAGTTTAACTCACTAAACCTCGCTTAGAGGGTTAATGATGCTTTAGGTGTGTTTAGTTTATGTTAAGTGTTATTAGGTGGTTAGTTTAATTTATTTAAGTGTAGATTAGATTAATGTGTTTGATTAACTTAAAGTGAGTTTAATTTAAGGCTAAATGAAGGTTTATATTAATATAAGCATTGATGTGACATAAAAGAATTTACTTTTGATTTATTTAAATATCTCGAAATTATTTAATAATTTAATAATATATTATTATTCGAAATTATTAAAATATTATTATTTAATTATTTTCGGAATAAATTTAATTATTTATCAAATTGAAAATTTTATCGGGACCCTAAATTCTCGAATTTCGTCGGCTCGCTTGTGTATTCGGATTTTGAAATTGATGGTTGGATATTATAAATTGAGGGTGGATTGCGAAAAATATGGATATTATTATTTAATTAATTTTCGGAATAAAATTTATTATTTATTAAAATTCAAAAATTTCGTCGGGACCCTAAACTCTCAAAATTTCGTACCGATCGCTGCTGTGTATTTAGAATTTGAATTTGATAATTGATTGTGGCAAATTGAGTGTGGATTGTGAAAAGTATGGATTTTATTTAGAAAATTCCAAGTGTCGAGTTTGGCATTGAAATTGGATTGTTAATGGTTAATATCGTAATTGGATTATGTGAGAGAAATGTTAAGTATCCCGGGATCGGTATCGAATTGTCGGGTGCTAGTTGAAAGGCTCGGGTCGCAGTAGTGGCTAAGCCAACTGGATCCTTATTCTACTAAAAATGCCGTCAAGAGAGTGACGTGGCTCGGGTCGCAGTAGTGGCTAAGCCGACTGGATCCTTATTCTGCTAGAAATGCCGTCAAGAGAGTGACGTGGCTCGGGTCGCAGTAGTGACGGGACCGACTGGACCTTTATTCTTCTAGAAATGTTATAATGTTAGTAGATATCCGACCTGGGAGTAGGCTATGCCCTTGTATGGCAGAGAATAATAATTGGAATGCGTGCTAAGTGCGATCGTGATTTATATGAAAGTGATGGCGTTCCAATAGTTTGAATTATTATTACTACCTGAGATTATGTGATACAAATTATGCTAACCTGCAGGAAGGAATTGAGGTGAGGTAAGTTCTCTGTGTGATGTGGCTAGGTCACCCTTGGGCGTATTTTCTTTCTAATAGGGGTTTAGGGGGTTGAACTTGCTGAGACGTTGTCTAAGTGGTTATTGAATAACCATTTCAAGTTCCTGGTGGACGGAGCGGCCAAATAGCTTTGGTTGGTCTTGAGGAGTTGGAGAGGTGAAGTCATAAGGATTGGAGATCGTGTACAACTTGTAGGTCGTAGGATAACCTCTTTTTAAGAGCCAGTCTTTTGTAGATTTTTTGGATATAGGCCTTCGTCTGTAACTCCGTTGGTTTATGTAAGTGATTGGTTGTGAAATTGTTTCCTGCTTTTCTATTCCGCATTTTATTTTCAGGGGTTTTATAATACGTTCCACTTGCGCAATAAAAAAACATATAATGGGGTCGGCGACACTACCTGGGAATGTCGCATTTGCATGACCATGGTAGGATGTTGGCGCGCTCGAGGTTCGGGGCGTGACACAAATAGTGCAACATTATCAATTCCTATCATTCGTTGTCCTTGAGACATGTCGAGAGCCACATTGTTAGACCTCATTGGATTAGTTTAGTCCAAGTCAATTGGGTTATGCTCCGATGTCATCCGCAACTAGGTGTACCCATTTGGGTGCGCCAAATTCAGGAAAAGAAAAATATTAAATGACTATACAAGGTAGTGGCTCGTTGCAATGATTAATAAGTATCTCTTGTAAAGTATTTAAGAGGTGTCAATAAGACCCTTCATCAAAATGCACGCACTTTGCTAATTGGCCATACTCTTCCATGAAGAAAACTTTCATGGACGAATAATTGATGGGTTATAGATTAGCTGTCATCTACATTTATTTTTAATTAAGTTAGACATATGATTGATGTCCATATCATGAAAGCAATAGATAAAACTTCTAGTTAGAAAAAGTTTTTTCTTTCTAGAATAATAGAAAAACACTACGATTTTACTAACTGGTAGAGGCAATCATTGGGTTGAGCATGCATTACATATGTGAAAATTCAAGAGAGAGAGGTTTCCGTAGAATATTGCCTTGAGGAAAATTTTATTATATTGAGAGCTATATGAATTTTTGTACAAAGGAACCAATATATAATACAAAGAGTGATTAATAAAAAGAATCTTTTCCTAATCTAGATGTATCAATTCTAATCCTAGATTGATTCAATTAATCACTATGAAGATTCAAGAGAGATATCTCTTGGGTGATTTTCCTTGGAGAGGAAGTTGCGGTGATTCTTGGGTGATTTTGGATTATTCCTCTTAGCTGGCAATGTTTCCTTTGACACCCTTGCCCCCTCCGCCCCCCCTCGGCGGAAGTCGATGTGGGTGAGCACACAGTAAGCAGAGGCGAAACCGAGAGGTGGAGAGCCCTTTGGTGAAAATGTCAGCGGGTTGATCAAGAGTGGAAATATATTGAACATACAACTTGCGCTAACTAACCCGCTCGTGAACAAAATGGTAATCAATTTCCACGTGCTTTGTGCGAGCGTGAAATTGCCAGTCAAATAGATTGCCGATATGTTGTCACACCATAAAACCGGAGGCCGTTGAGATGGCACCAGGAAATCTTGCAATAGAGCCTCAAGCCAAATGAGTTCGGCAGTATTGTCTGCAGGGCACTTGAACTTGGCTTCAGTGCTGGAGTAAGCCAGAGTGCGCTATTTGCGAGAGCTCCAAGAGATAAGATTGTTGTCAAGAAAAATGCCAAAACCCCCAACTAAGCGGCAAGTGGAATGGTCTCTTGCCCATCTAGCATCTGAGAAAGGTGAAGATGAAGATTGTTGCTTCGAGTGAACAGAATGCCGTGACGAATGGTACCCCTGATGAACCGCAAAATCCGCTTGACATATTGCCAGTGTTTAGTTGTAAGAGAATGCATGAACTGGCAAGCTGTATTGACTACATAAGTGATGTCGGGCCTGGTGATGGTGAGGTATTGCAAAGCCCCTACAATACTACGATATAGTATGAGATTAGGGAATGCATCACCATTGCTGACAGAAGGAGAGCCAGTATCGACCGACGGAGCAAGGTGTGGTAATGGGCCGGGCGTCAAACATCTTGGCTCGATTGAGAAGGTCAGTGGCATACTTGCCTTGATGGAGGAGAAAGCCCTATGTCGAATATTGCAATTCAATGCCCAAGAAATTATAAAGTGCCCTAAGATCCTTAATAGAAAACTCACGCTGTAAATCAGCAAGATCCTTAATAGAAAACTCATGTTACAAATCAGCAAGAAGAGTAGACAACAGAGTAATGGGTGATCCTGTAAGAATGATATCATCGACATATGCCAAAAGATAAACAGTGTATCCATCTCAATTCAGTATAAAAGAGAGGAGTTAGCTCGAGAAGTAGTAAATCCAAGAGACAATAGAAAGGAACTTAGCTGTTGATGCCAAACACGTGGTGCTTGTTTTAGACCATAGAGGGACTTGTGAAGTCGGCAGACATAATTTAGTTTCTCGGGATCAATAAATCCAGGTGGGTGCTCCATGTAAATTTTCTCGGTGAGATAACCATGTAAGAACACATTTTTCACATCCAACTACCGAAGTTGCCAACCCTGATTGTATGCAAGAGAGAGAACAGTTTGAATAGTGACATGCTTGACAACTGGACTGAAGGTTTCATGAAAGTCCACGCCTTTTTGTTGATGAAATCCCTTTGCCACCAAACGAGTTTTACAACGCTCGAGAATTCCATCAGCCCTCAGCTTAATACGAGATACCCACTTACACCCAGTCGGTTTGCATTGTGGCGGGGGTGGAACGAGAGACCGTGTGTGATTTTGCAGGAGAGCTTTATATTCTTCAGACATGGCCTGGCGCTACTGAGGTACTTTATTGGCTTGACTAAAGCACGTAGGCATAGAAGTACCCATAATAGACATGTTCAAGGCATATGTGTGATCAGAATTGAGGTGGCAGTACCGCAAGGTCCCATTTCTCACGCGGGTCACCATAGTGTGAGTTGGAGGCGGAATTGGAGTTGGTTTTGGAAGAAAAGGCGGCTCAAGGCTGTCGGTAGTAGGCATTGCAGCAAGCGAAGAGGGAAAGGAAGGACTCGTCTTAGCAAGAGATGGTGTCGGACTGCTTTGAACTTGCACAGGATCATATAAAGGATTAGCAGTAACTGATAGTGAAGAACTGCTTGGAGCTGAAATAGCAGTGGGTGGTGGAAAGAATATAGACAGTGCTACAACATCCAAATCTTGAGAAACAGTGTCGGATGGAGAGGAGTTGGAAAAGGGAAACTTGCCTTTGTCAAAGACGGCATCATTGGTAATGTAAACTCGTTGCTGCTCAATGGAATAGCATCGACACCGTTTAACTTCGGAGGGATAGCCCAAGAAGACACATAGGCGAGAGCATGGCTGCAGTTTGTTTTTGTTGTAGGACCGCAAGTTCGAGTAGACATCACACCCAAAAGTGCGCAAGTGATGAATAGTAGGAGCCGAGTGAAACAATCTTTCCCATGATGTATGAAATTGCAAAGTGGGTGTAGGCAACCGGTTGATGATATGAACAACAGTCTTAGCAACAAAATCCTAGTATCGATCTAGAACGGATGCATGATAAATCATAGAGAGTGCCATTTCAACAATATGCTTGTGCTTGCGTTTTGCAGTTCCCTTCTGAGCATGAATGTGAGACAGGAAGTTCTATGGTTGATACCACCTTCATCAAGTAGCCTGCGAAAAAGTAGTAGACCGGAATTCCCCCGCATAATCACATCAAACAACCTTGACTTGAGTGCTAAGTTGATTTTCAACAAAGTTGAGGAATTTAGTGAAGATAGGTAAGAACTGATCACGAGACTGAAAAAAGATAAAGCCCAGAGAATTTTGAATAATCATCAGTAAAACAAATGTAATGACGATTATTTTGACTTGATATTATAGTAGCAGGTCCCTAAACATTAAAGTGAACTAATTGTAACGGGGTCGTAGATTTATTCCCAGTAGGGGGTCGACTTTAACGATGACTTTTACTAGACACACACAAAACATGGTGGAACAGACTCAACTGATTTACTGAAAATACGACTGTTGAAAAAGACACGTGACCCGGGCGGTTGTGCCACTTAGTGATGGACGACGCTTGAGAGACTTAATAAGTAGAAGGTGATGACGAAACTGGAAGGGAATAGAGACCCTGATCAAGTGCCCCTCAGAGTAGAGTCTTCCCCGTACGACGACACTTCACAGAAAAGAAGGTGGATGAGAAGGTAAAATCACAATTGTTTTCTTCAGTAAACTAACGAATTGATAGTAAATTTTTCTTAATGGAAGGAACAATAAGAACATGAGACAACCGAAAATTTGGGCAAGAAAGACTACCTATGTGTGAATAGGAAGATTGGACAAATTACCTATGGTGACATGATTAGGACCAGTGTAAGGCTGAACTGTGGATATAAGCGTAGGATTATTTGTCATGTGATGAGTGGCACCCGAGTCAGGGTACAAGAATTTAGTAGAAACACTGATGGTGGTGGAGGAATCTCGGCTAGGTTGAGCTGTGGTTGCTGCTAAGCTGACGGTGCAAAGGATTGTTGATGATAACGATCACGACAAACACGGGCTTTGTGACGAGGTCGATTGTAAATTTGACAACGAATAGCGCCATGTCGTGGGCCACCATAATTTGGATTAGTTGTTTGCCCCGCCTGTCTGCTGCCAAACTGAGATTTAGAGCCACGTGGGTTTCGGTCAACTGGAGGAGTGCGAAACCGCTACTACTGAGGGGTAGGAGAGAGAGACTGTTGTTGTTGGCTTGAGCAGCAAAGGCTGTTATTGGTGTTGTGGCCAACTCCATCAGCTCCAGATGTGTTTCATGGGAGAGCAGTAACCCATGCAAGGATTCGCCAGTCATCACTTGATACTGACTCTGAGCCAAAATTGCAACTGCAAGACTCTGAAATTCAGCTCCTAAACCTCGAAAAAGATGAGTTTGATACTCCTGAGGAGAGATGGTTTCACCGATGGATGCTAGCTTATCAACAATTGTAGTAGCATGTTGGAGAAATTTTGTAACAATCTGACTTCCTTTACGCATTGTTTGCAATTGCATGCGCAAATGTGTGGCCCTCGTGCTGTTCTACACGGCATAGGAGACGGCTAGAAATCTCCGTGCATCTGCTGAGGTTACGAAATTGCTAAGTTGACCAACGATGGCATCTGAAGTAGTGCTGAGGATCCATCCCAAAGCAATTTGATCCCTTGTGCACCAGGTATCATATTCAGGATTGGACACAATTGTAATTGCTCCATCAGTCCCTTCTTGGGTGATGTAACTGGGTGGAAAGGGTTTAGTTCCCTCAACAATTGAAAGGAGTTTATTTGCTCGAAGAAACTGGAGCAAACCGGCCTTCCACACAACATAGTTATCACCTGTAAATTTAATACCAATTGCTGGACAAGTAATAGAGTTAGTTGAATTCCCTGTAATTGGAAGAACAGTGGGTGTTTCAGCTGTTGATTAACTGAGTATTTTATTGCCAAAAGAAGCAATAGCAAGACAAGATTGATTTTCCAATGGATTGACAAAAAAAAAAAAGAAAAAACTATGCTTGCACAATCAAGGCTCTGATACCATGTGAAAATTCAAGAGAGAGGTTTTGGCCAAATATTGTCTTGAGAAAAGTTTTATCATATAGAGAGCTATATGAATCTTTATACAAAGGAACCAATATATAATATTACTAAAAAGAAAGAGTATATTTTCATAATCTAGGTGTATCAATTTTAATCCTAGATTGATTCAATTAATCACTATGAAGATTCCAGAAGACATCTCTTGGGTGATCTTCCTTGGAGAGGAAGCTACGGTGATTCTTGGGCGATTGTGGATTATTCCTCCTAACTGGCAATGTTTCCTTTGACATCATTTTCAACAAGCCGGCCCACAATATAAAATTTTTATATAAACGTTTTGCTCGGGCTGAACTGGGTTTTGTAATGTAAGGGCGTCGTTCAAGTCAGTTTATTTTCCTTTTGAGGCGCCTGCCCATTAATCACCTTTACTAACCGGACCGTAATCAAGGAAGAAATATTGCATCGTCTACAAATTCTATAGACAAAACCTATCTCCGCCGTTGATCATATCGGCTCCGTGATAGGTCCTACACAACTAATGATTGGGATGATAATGGCCTACAGAGCGGGCGAACCCTGCAATAACTTCTCCATGTTAAGTGGGTTGACCGAGCAATTTAAATCGAGCAGCCGCAATCGTTGCTTGCCACTCTGTATGTGGACGCATCACGAGGCCGTTCCCGCGTTCATATGATCGAAATCATGTTCAGATGAAAGGGATAAAAAAAGTCTCCTCGGCCTTGGTGAGATGCGGACGGCGGGAGAAGTAAATGTAGCGAATTTACAAATACGATCTGCACATGCAGAGCGGTGTGCCAAGTGATGTCTACATTAATGTATCTTCTTGAAATAATAGACTTAACGCAGATAAAGATTGCTGCTTGGGAGTTGACTCAGAGTGATCCCCGAGCTGTCATTCCTTCACGGAACAGACCTGGAATGGAGGGGACCAAAGCAGATCGAGGTTCCAAATCGATGTTGTTCATCAACAGCTGGGGCTACTGCGATAGACTCAGCTTTGAGTTGGACATCCCACTAGTCTTCAGCTAAACAGGAGAGGAAAGATGAAGAAGCGTCCACGACGGTGAACTGCTTTCATCTCACCTGCGAGTACTACAAACCAAACGCTTTGACAGGTGACTCCGCCTGGAAGTAAATGATGAGTTGACTTGGGTTTTTACCTATCGAGGAGCTGCATTGCCATGCAGAATTATACTCGTGACAGAAGCTTTGCCCTGCCATCAGTTAAAACTGATCCCTTGAGTTCGTGGAAGAAAAGTGTTCCCTTATGGGCGTCCTAATACAAATATCGTGGTTCCATTTAGGATCATTTGAGGCCTATAATCACAATGAATCCCCCTCCCCGACGTCGGCGTTCCGCGCCCTGAGAAACGGGATTCATTCGGTGCCGCGCTGGTGATTCAGCAAACGATACTGGTAAGTGTACCAACTTCGATAAACAGAAAATGACCAGTAGCTTTGCTCCCCCTGGTCAAGCGTTTGTAACTTATCAGACAGCTTTTTGACAATTACCAAGACCTATTTAATAGTCTATCGACGTTTATTTTCATAACTTACCAGTGCCGTGATGGTTACAATTTTTTCAAAGCAATTGCTGGCCTTGATTTGATTATTGCATCAACATTTGACATCGTAAGATACCAATTAATTTTACTCACATACCGATTTTTTTCTTTTTTCTTTTTTATCTGGCCAGGTTTGGAAAACTATCGTCATTCGCGGTTGGTAGAATCTAACTCTATTATCGTGACTTCCTGACACCTTTGAAGTTTCCGGCTTTTATTGGAAATTATCAACATTAATTAGATTGAGATATCAACTAATTTCAGTCTCTCACCAACAATCTCGATGACATAAGATCGCGGCTTTTAGAAGAAAAAATTGCATAGAATAAAGGAAATTACACCTAGCTCCACATGGCGGGAGAAGAGTACGAAGTAACATTACAAATTGAATAATCGCCAACACAAAAAACAGTCATCTTTCTGGGAGTTTCACTTGAGCAATCCTTCATAAGAACAGCTTCCACTGATCGTGGTCTCTCAGTTCGACCCTTGACACATTCGACCGGCTTCTGCATTCATCTCTTCGCTCAGACTCAAGCTTCTTCGATTCTCAAGGTTTCTCTATCCTCTGCTTGATTTTGAATTTAGCCGTTCCTTGTTTGTCAATTGTTATATGTATTTCACCGTTTCTTAGCTCCAGATGTGCAGAAAACTGCCATTTCTTTTGGTTATCTTCTTCCAGAAATTTTCATAACGTTAGAGGTGTGTTGATTTTGTGCCGATTTGACCTTTTTCTGCCCTTAGAAGTGCCCTGACCCAATCCAATTGCCTGAGAAGTTCCACTTTTTTGAGTCTCTTTCATATTGTTTTGTCACTTTGTTCTTTTCCCCTTTTTCTAGGCTCATTCATCTTTCCAAATTGATGGTTCATGTCATAACATAACATCCTGAAGTTCCCAAAGAAATTAGTTGAGATTAAGCCTCTAACCTTCGGTAAATCTTACATTCTTCTTCCAGGGGATGTCTGAAACTCTCTTCTTGCTCTCTATTTCCTTTTGGGTGATGTACAGGCAAAGGGCATTTACTTGTACTCATTCATCTCCTTGAGCCTTGGAATGGAAGTACAAGATCAGACGTGGTGCCTCTATATAACCCCGTAAAATCTCCTCACCTTTGTTGAATCGTCAACACAACCCATTTCTGAGGACTCCTATAAGGACAAGGTGCATTCACTTCTCTTGTCTTTGCAAAATTTGTCCAAGAAGACATGGCATCTTCCCCAAGGCCAGAAAACAAACATAGTCAATATAAGTATGATGTTTTCCTGAGTTTCCGAGGTGAAGATATGCGCAAAAACTTTGTTGACCATCTACATGATCATCTACGATGAAGAGGAATTGTGGCCTTTCGAGACGATCACTACCGAGATCTTCAAAGGGGAAAATGTATTAAACCAGAAATATTGAGGGCAATAGAGCAGTCAAGACTTGTACTTGTGATATTCTCTGAAAACTACGCTTCTTCAACCTGGTGCCTAGAAGAAGTTGCTAAGGCTGTGGAGTGCAAGAATATCGATGAAGGATCAGTGATACCGATCTTCTACAAAGTCGACCCATCTAACATACGGAAACTGAGGGGAAACTTTGGGACAGGCTTTGCTAAAACTAAGGAAGCTTATTCGGGCGACAAGAGAGATACAAAGAGGTGGAAGGATGCAGTGAGTAAAGTAGCTGGTCTCGCTGGAATTGAATAGAAAGATGGGTAGGCCTCTCTTCCACTAACTTGGAATGATTTGTTTTCCTTAATATTTGCATGCCACTCATGGCATGACCATCATACTCTGTATTATGTTAGTTCATCTAAACTAGAATACACTCCAAAACTAAAAAGCCTCAATGCTTGCTGGGGAACTAATCATCTACATTTCTTCGTTGCAGATATGAGACCAAGTTTATTCAGCAAATCATTGGAGAAGTCGAAAATAAACAAGGTCCTCGGCTGTCCTACGTTGTAGGCAATCTTGTGGGAATGCATTCCCGTGTTGCAAATGTAGTTGAATGTTTATGCTTGGACAAGAGTGATGTACGCAATATTGGCATATGGGGTATGGGTGGCATAGGCAAAACAACTGTTGCACGAGCAGTTCATGACAAAATCCGCAGCCAATTTAATGATGGATGTTATTTTCTTGCCAATGTCAGAGAAATTTCTAAAAAGAATGGTCTGGTGTATCTACAAAACCAATTTCTCAGCGATATTCTCCAAGATGACAATTTGAGAATTAGGGATGATCACAAGGAGCGAACATGATAAAAGAACGACTACAACATAAAAAAGTTCTCATTATACTTGATGACGTGGATGAAAATGAGCAGTTGGAAAAATTAGCAAGAGGTTTTGATTGGTTTGGACGTGGAAGTAGGATCATTATAACAACCAGAGATGAACATTTGCTTCTTCAATATGGAGTAAATTCCATATATAAGGTGGAGGAACTATCTTTTGGTGAGGCTCTCCAACTACTTTGTTTGAAAGCTTTTAGAAGTAACCATCCTCCAGCGGAGTTCACTGAGATCGTGAAGCAGGTTATTGGATACGCTGACGGCCTTCCTCTAGCCCTTGATGTCTTAGGTTCCTTTTTGGCTTGTAGGAGCTTGATGCAATGGAAGAGTGCATTGGCCAGACTCAAAGAATGTCCGGAAGGGAAAAATTTTGACCGGCTTAGGTTAAGTTATGATGGACTATGTCAAAAAGAGAAGGAGATTTTCCTAGATATTGCCTGTTTTTTCACGGGAAAGGAGAAACCTTACATAACAAAAGTTCTGGACAATTGTGGCTTGTATGCAGATATCGGAATCGAAGTCCTCGTTGAGAAATCTCTTATCCAAATCGTGGGCAACAGATTGTGGATGCATGATTTACTACAAGAGATGGCTTGGGAAATTGTTCGTTGAGAGTCTCCGGAAGAGCCAGGAGAACGAAGTTGAGTTTGGCTTTTTGAGGATGTATGCCATATTTTGTCAAAAAACTCGATGAGTATGCCATATTTTGTCAAAAAACTCGATGAGTATCTGCAAAATTAATTTGCAAGCATGCTTATTTGATATAGGAAAGAAAAACTTGCTAGTCATGCATTGACACTATATGACTTGTTTATCAGGGAACTGGAAAAGTCAAAACCATAGTCTTGCAATCTGGGGACCATAGAACAATAAGCTTGAATGGAGAGTCCTTCACAAACATGACTAACTTAAGAATTCTTGATGTTCATGCCATCCACCTCTCTTCTGGGCTTAAGCACCTTTCAAATGAACTACGCCTGCTAAGATGGGACAACTACAATCTTAAATCATTTCCACCAAGTTTTCTTCCAAAGAATCTTGGCGAACTCCATATGCAAGATAGCTTCCTTTGCAGCCTCTGGAGAGGGGAAAAGGTTAGAATTAGTACTTATGCATGTGTATGCTTCATTAGACGCTTTATTATGTTTAACAAGCTAATAAAATTGTTCAACTAATTTTTTCTAGATGCGAGTCTTAGAGAAGTTGAAAGTTATCAACCTCAATGGTTCCAAATTATTCGTGGAGACTCCAAACTTCGTATATGTCCCAAATCTAGAGAGGCTAATTCTCAAAGGTTGCAAAGCATTATCTCGGGTCCATCCTTCAATTGGAAATCTAGAAAGACTCGGTCTACTCGACTTGGGTGATTGTGAAAACCTCACGGGACTTCCAGATAGTGTAGGTAATCTAAAATCTCTCAGAGTTCTTAATCTGTCCGGATGTTCAACTCTTGAAGAACTACCTGAGAGCATCGGGGGCTTAGAGTGCTTAGAGGAGCTTGATATTAGTGAAAGTGTCATAACACACCTCCCATCCAGCTTGACATTCTTACAAAATTTGAAAAAATTATGTTTTCATGTTAGTAAAAGGAGGCCACAAAATTTTTGAAGGATACTGACGTGTACACTAAGAAGAGCTCTGAACTCTAGACGTCCATGGTTGCCTTCATTTTCAAGGCTATCCTCTTTGACAAAGTTGGATTTGAGTGGCTGCAGTCTTTTGGAAGGAGAAATTCCCAGGGATATTGACTGCTTACCCTCCTTGAGGTCTTTAGACTTAGCCAAAAACAGCTTTACCACAATAACTGCAAGCATCGAACATGTCTCTGGCCTGGAATTTCTCATATTAAATCGTTGCAAAAATCTTGAAGTGTTACCAAGACTTCCAGAAAGTATAATCATTGTGGCGGCTAAGAAGTGCCTCAGATTGGAAACAATATCAAACCCATTCATTATATGCACAGTACCTAACTCAGGGTTTTGTTTCGTTAATTGCTCTAGTTTGCTTCCACACGATCTTGATTTAACGTTGCAGCAAAAGTGCTCCTTATCATTGCTTCGTTACATCATTTGCTGCTCCATTAGAACAATTCTGGGAACTTATGTGGTGTCTCCATGTCTGCAATGTGAAATACCTGAGTGGTTTAGCTACCAAGCAGTTGGACCTTTGTTGAGCATAAAAATGCCCCCTAATTGGCATGATAATAGCTGGAGAGGATTTGCCATATGCGCATCTTTTAAACAAATAAACTACAACTCCTGTCAAGACCTGGAAAATGATCGCTTCATTTTCTGTGGGTTCCATGCTGATGGAAATCAGCTAGGTCCCTTATTTAAGTTTCCCATTAGATTTGTCAATTCAGGTTGCCTTTGGCTAGGTTATGTGTCGGGTACTCAATTTCCACGTGATACAAATTGGGAGACAATGTCAAACCACATTGTCGTTTCATTTTCGATCACCAACCCTGGGTTAAAGGTGGAAAAATGTGGTGTTCATCTGGTTTACGAGCAGCATCCAAGAAAGTTTGATGATATTTTAGTCAAGTGGTCTAGTTCATCGCCCAGGGATTGGGATAGAATTTACCATGAGTTTCAACCCCGAAGGGAGGTCAATGGTCTCTGCAAATATTCCATTGATCCAGACCTGTACAAAGTGAATGAAGGTGTAATGAGCTGTGGGATCTGTGAGTTTCAGATCCACCCGAACATTGGAAGCCGTTTACGCGCAGAGTCTCTATATTTGCTTTGGCATCCTTCGAGACTTCGACTAGAGTCTGTTCGTGATTTCAATCAAAGGTAATCACTACTAGATTTGATCAATTGCTGGGGCTTGGGATAGACCTTTCAAAATCCAAATAGACTATGAAAACTCATGTTAATCCTAACCTAAAAATCAAGAATATCACCACCAGCACCAACATCTCCAAAATAATCGGGGGAATAATTTTTGCTGGCTTTAGTGTTTCGCTTTCTCACCATAATAAAAATCTTTCTTATAGGTTCTTCTGGAAGAATTGTCATATTTGCTCAGTGTTCGTTAATTTCAAGAAGAAACTTCGACATGCACCGTAAGTGGATTCTTTGTTTTTGAAAAACTTATGTCATACTTTA
Source organism: Eucalyptus caleyi (assembly GCA_014182885.2). NCBI lineage: Eukaryota > Viridiplantae > Streptophyta > Magnoliopsida > Myrtales > Myrtaceae > Eucalyptus > Eucalyptus caleyi. Next base: position 14,691,968 of record CM024471.2, read on the forward strand.
ATACTATAATGTATATTTTGATCAAATACTAATTTCATTTTTTTAACTTTTTGGATCAATTCATGATTTTCAATTTTCCTGCCGACTATAGTTTACTTTGACTATTTTCCCGAAATTACAGTTCCAAATACGAATTGTAATGTATTGCTAATCTACAATTAGAGTTTTAGGCCTAACGAAAACTAAAAGCCTCTCCAGGTAATTTAGTCAATGGAATGACTCCCACAATCCCTTTCCCGGCTGCCAACTCCTTTTTGATTTTTTGTCGACAAGTGTGTAAATATTTCGGATTATTAAATCCTTGCACACCATTAATTTTTCTTTTCTCAGGTGATCCCGCTCCTGTATGTTTTTTTTTTCCAAGGGTAGGATAATTTATATAGGGCGAGTTCTTTCATCTCTTTCTTTAACTTTTGTATTTACCTTTTTATCCTTTGCATACTCATCTCATGGGAGATTTTTTTTTTTTTTGGTCGAAATCATGGGAGATTAATCTGTCTATAAATTAATCTCTTTCCAGATTTGCTCCACCATATTATTACAAGAGCATGCTGGATGTCACCAAGCAACTGTCGTCTTGAACCTGACAGCTACCGTTTGTTTAAGTCCTGCTTTGTTGAAAATCGAGATTAATTCGAAATGAGTGCCATTGCTGAGAATGTCTAGATTTGAGCCGAGCTACTCCATCCCAATAGCTTTTAAAATTTTATTGATTTTCTAAATTTAGTAGGATTCCTATAATGGATTTTTTTTTATACAAATATTGGATATATAAGGGATGAGATTGTACTCGATTATTATGCAATAAGAGGGATGTTTGAATTTTCTCTCTATGAGTTTGCTGAATGACGCTCTTTGTGAAAAAAATGTGAGATAATAATTAACGGTTTGTTTTGATTGAGATTGAAGGTTGCAAAACACTTGAGCAATCAAACATTGGTAAATTCTTTACTTTTCAGATTCATAGTGGATTTCTTGGCAGTTGGTTTTTTTTTTTTTTTTTTGTGAAGTATATATTAACATTTAGACCAAACCGTGTAAATATTTAATGTTCTTATTGTTCTCCATTGGTTTTTCTAGTAATTTCTTTTTCTTGTGTTAAACTTGCATTGCAAAATCCATCAATCTTGCGTTATTTTCAAAATAGAGATGTCGCGAAGCTCCCGAGGTGACATCTCTAAGGGATGTACCGATTGATAAGCAGGCTTGAATGGTTATACTCACGAGGTGGCGCCTATGACTAGTAAATGTGTCGTAGTGAACATAATTTAGGATTTTTGGTGGCTTTTACCCAATAAATAATGAGGGAAATAAAGACAAGAGTCGTATCATGAAACTTAAACAAGGCTTTATTATTACTCTCATAGGATTCTCAAGAGCTATGTGCTCTAAACGTGGCTAATATCAATATTCAATCCGATTCATCTTTCGGTCAATCAAAGAAATTATTGGCAATTGTCATTGGTAAAAAATAATGATTTGAAACACATTTTTATAAAATTGATCGCTTATATTATTTACAAAAATGAATGAATGAAGAATATTTTTATCGTCCATAAAAATAATTAAACATAAATCGTTGTCTATAATGATAACATTTTCCTTAACTAATTATTTTATGCAATGCAAACGATTATTTTTAGAAAAAAAAAAAAAGAGTATTTTTTAATTATTTATTTAATGAGAAACAAATGAAATTTTGCAAATAGTTAATGTACTTCATTTATTTTTATCAGAAAAGCAAAATCTTCCTTATAATTTTTTTTAAAATCAAAAGTTTCTACTTCTTCAAAATAAAATACTGTTAATCTTTCCGTTAAACTATTTCACTACCGATGGATATTTGACATGTGGACCATCAAACTGCTAACACAAGTCTCTAGTATACACCTTTTGTGTCATGATATGCTCATAATTTTTATGTGACACTACCTAAATACCAAGTTAACAAAACAATACAAAATTTAAAAATAAACAAAGCGCTATCCCATCTTCCCGAGAAAACAAAATCCTAGCCCTAAATTACCCGCGACCTAAACCTCCCACACCACCGGTCACCACGCTTCACCACCACCCCTGAGCCCTATCAAAAATACATAAATCGATTCTTCTACTAACTCTTGACAAAAATGAATAGTTGCAAATCAAACAGAAGTCCTAAAGGATTAAGATTCTTCTCCAAGCTGAATGAACAATCTCATCTTTTAGAATCGGAGGGTCATTAGGGCCTTACATAGCTTCCTTTTTCCATTTTAAGTAGGACTTTACAGGGCGCGATATACAGTTATTGAGGAATTTGGGAAAATAGAACTTCATTATTGTGTTTTTCACGCTTTGAACAAACATATACGATGACAAAACAACACTTGATCTGAGGCATCTTCCGAGCAATCAAAGGAATTGCTAGCAAAGAGATGAGACCGTAGCTCGTCCATTGATTGACTCCTCAAGACAAAAAGTCATTGATTAGTCATTCCATTGGTTTACAGGCGACAAATCATATGCATAGTTCAAGCTCAGATAACTAGGACAGTGTTCAACACTTGCCATTAAAATAATAACGTCCATACATCTATGATCTCATTTACATAAAGAGCAAATTTCTGATTTCGATCAATTCAGTACAGCGCCTTCTTCAGCATATGATACTAAATGCCCGTGAAAAATGGGGGCATCGCAGTCATGTAAAGATACAAACCTGGTCATATCCCATCCTGTGGTCATACAAATTTAACACTTCAGTCACTAAACGACAAAATTCATGTGCAAAACTGACGAAGAAATCCACTGAATTGATAGCATCAGGGCTTACCGTGCTTTCCCACAATACGTGGAACTGCAATTATATATCAGATTTTTGAGCACTTTCTGAGCGGAAGCCTGATTTACGGACTTCCTAGCCTTACTACAACTACAGGATAAAAAGTTCAAACTAGAAATGTTTTCCCTTCAAACTGAGTGAAAAGCAAACACTTAACCGCAAGCACAGTTCATGTAACCATAATTGCGTATGATACAAGATATTTAAGAACTTTGACATGGAATTTGAACGCAACTTGCTTTGCAGCATGAAATTACTCGACAAATTCTGACCTGACAAAGAAGTTTGCTACATGCTGTGTAACTTGAATGGCATCATCTGAGTGTGGTATCATAGACAAAGCCCATTCAAAAGCATTTTTCTGCACAATATCGAGAAAGCCATATAAGTTACCTCAAGGCAGTAAGTCTAAACATACTTCACAGATATGAAGAGGCGGAAAATATAATCCCAAGAACAATCACCAATTTAGCTCCCTAGATATTTACGCAAATGAATCATGCTCAAGTCAAAGCCATAGGATCATGTCCTCTATAACATGATAAACTCAAATTGCCTAGTCTCCAAATTTTGCCAAACCAATTCTGTGAGACTCAGGCAAGTTATGCCACAAGCTCTTCACTTAAGAAATCGAAAACCACAAAATCAGGAGGCATTGCAAGAAACCAGTATTGAACAATATGCATTAGAATCTGCAACAGCAAGAAGTCAATTTCCTCAAACTGCCCAGAAAGGAAAAGATTGATTTCATAGTCTATGATTGTGTGCTCAGCGGGAAGGCAATGAATTTAATATGGATCATCTTGGATAAAGCTAAAAACTGCTAGACCAGAGCCCAAATCTCTCAATTCGGAAATTCAACTATCACGATTTTTGTGTAACTTCTTTCTCATGGTGCAGCATTTGGTAGCGTCAGAACCTATAGAAGGTGCATGTTTCATTTGGCACCAACACAGCATTATCGTCATGCAGTCAAATTGTCATGCAAATTATTGTTCCTTTGAGCTAACCAGGTAGAAGAGTTATATCAGGAATTTTGAATGGCGACAAACTACCAAAAAGGCCAACGTAGTTATATTTGCCAAATGACAAATTATAGTCTGGCATATTTTGATGGATCATCTACCTGAATAGGCTTAATATGCATCCAATAGTGAGATGATCGGTATGAAAACTACTACATGAAGCAATGTGCCTTTCCTGATCAAATGAGATTGGTGTTGAACAAGAAGAAAAGCACGAAACTAACTATTACCTCTGGATGCCATTGGAAAGCAGTTACAGGGTAACTGTGTGCTTGGACTGCGGAGACATAGACCTGGTAATAGAGTTCCTCAAAGATCTTAATGTCATTCCCATATATAAGTGAGATAAGCAGTTACGCAAAATATATTTTTTCACTGCAATATATCACTTCAGACATGAAGTAACAGGTAGCTGGTTATATTCAATCTTGTTGTCTCCATCCATGCTGGTTGTAAAGACCTTAAAGATTTTCATTAAGTCAGTGTTCTGCATCAATCTTTCTGGTGAGATGCCATACTGCAACACAAATGAATAGTTGGATTAGAAAAGAGGATTGCATACATCAAGAATAGGTTACTAGGGTCAACCATAGAGTATAAGAAGCCATTTGGAAGCATAAAATTATCTTGCTTACTGCCAATTTAAAAAGAATACAGCTTTATCTGTCTTTATATGCATTAGAAATTAAAATGACGGTGAAAGCTTACTAGGGTCAACCATACCTTTGAAATACTGTTCCTTCAATATTTGTGTTTCTCATATATTGTAGAGTGGATGCTTGATCTGCAGCATTATATTCCTCGGGAATGCTTTTGTCCTGTCATTAGGGAACAGTCAAATTATTATGAAGAGATTTTTCCACTTTCCTTTTTATACTATAACCTACACTTTCTGTAATTCATTCAGATGATAAATTCCATTTGACATCAATGAAACAACTTAAACCTTGAGAGATGATTTGCATCACAATTGGTTTGATGTGAAATAACCGCCATGCTCGTCAAGTTTAAAGCAATGGCAAATCTCAACCTTGCAGTGACGACTTATGCTTTCACGTTTTGTGCCAATAGAGGCCATAGCTTTATGCAGATGATAATAAGTCAAGTGTGCTAAGTCAAACCATGGGAGGACAGAAGTGTTTTTCTGGCACAATACCTCACAAAAGATAAAAAGTAAAAAGAAATTTTTTTTGTTTAAAGAACAGACCATATAAAGTGACTCTTGCATTAGAAAAGAGAAAATATGCAACCCAAAGGGTTGAAAGCATTGACAGACTATTCAAAATGCTGACAAGGGACAGAGTTACCTTGTTGATTATCATTCTCAATAGTTCAAAGCCCAAGCAGATGGCATACAATGGGAAGTGGTCACCAGCATCATTCTTCACCAAAACTTTCTGCAAACAATAGGCAAAGAGTAGATCTAAAAATTGCAAAGTAAAAATGTACAGGACACTCATTGAAAGCATGTAAAAACGAACTACTCTCTCCCAAGGCAGTGAGAATGCTCGTGTGTCTTGGAGCAATGGAATCAAAAGTTTTTGAATGAGGAACAGCACATTATTCTAGGAAAACTACCTATAGAAAAATTTTATGGCATGGAAACAGTCAATACAAGATTGATGAAGCTCTGCCTCCAACCAATATATAGAAACACAAAATCTTAGAAATATTTAGGGGTATCAATCATAACAGTACTTTGAAGATTGCTTTCACAGTCTTATAATACAATCCGGTTTTAGCCCACCCTCCAGTAAAGAGCACTCCAGTGACCGTGTTGAACATTTCAACCAAATATCAGCATCTAGAAATGAAAAACAAAGTGGTGGTTAACTAAAAATAATCAAGGCCATAAAATCCACACAAACATAACTCGAATGAGACCACACTCCTCCAACATTATACCCATCACTCATGTAAAACTTCTCAAAGAGGGTATACAAAGCATTAACTCCTCTAATCCACATGTGTGAGAGAGGATGCATGTGTTGCTTGCACGCCTTGAAGAAACGGGATTTGTCTCTCATGACCACTTTTCGACCATTAAGAAATGGAGCATGCTAAATCCCCCCTCTTTCACAACAATCCTTGCCGAGCTAGGCATAGATAATACAACCAATCCACCCCAAACATCATTTTGTCATAGTCATAAAAATCTAGTTGATCTCTCCTTGTAAAGATTGCGTTTAGATCCGTGTTTTCATGGATGGCTTTACTTGAAGTTGCAGAGGAAGTGTGTTATGCCTTAGTCTCTAATTTACGAGCAAGAGGTGTATGTTTTTCAAAGATTGCAAGGCAATTAACCCAGTGCCTGCCCACAAGAAAAAATTTCCAGTAGCATCTAATGCCATGGATCCAATCTGATGATCAATCTTAGGTGCTAAAGTCCTTGTTAAGACAGCCAACGTTCCTTGCAGTCAAGCTCAAAGCAGATACTCTAGTTCCACTGACTGAACTCAACCAAAAAGAATGCCAGATTTGGGTGTTACTAATAGCTAACTGTGGTGTGTCTCTGGCACGTTTTCTGTACTTAATGTGGCATGAGAAGTCAGAAAAGGATAAGAAGTCCTGGGGCTTGGTTTAAAAGATGCAGAATGGTCAAATTGACTGAGAAGAAATATCCAGATAACCTCCTTTAATTAGACAAGCCCGAAAGGCTTCAAGGATGAGGGAAAAGCAGATTGGGAGGAGCCATCAATCAAGCTTCCAACTTTGGCTAATTGTGACATAAGGAGATGACACTCTAACTGCTTAAGATATTTACGAATCAGTCTAGCTAAGCTCTCTATAAGCAGGTATAAACCTAAACTATACTAGTGTGAGTTTCAACCTGAAGAAAGGTCATGTAAAAAAATATCGCAGAACGAAAACAACCCAAAGAAGAAGAACGAACGTGATCATGGTGTCAGCAGCTCTGTCATCATTAGATTTGCCAACTGTAGTAAAGTTTACTTTCTTCAATTCTTCCTCACCCTCCCATACCACGTCTGTTACTGCAAAGAAAATGCTCTCAAGAACATGTAGCGGTAAACCTGAGGACACCTCTTACTGATTGATAACATACAAAAAACTCATGATGTGCAGTTAATGCCTACTTGCCTTGTAAGTGGTTCTTGTGGTGTAATTGAGTTTGTAACATAGAATTGACTCACTTATCTCCTTCGGATAAACAAATTAACTTACACCGAAAAATAGGAAAGTATATAATGCCTAAAATGCCTATCAACAGGAATGGATGTAGAAATTCTTGGCAGTGGGGGCAAACTTGTACGTGTGCTTTAATTAGGTTTGTTGATTCAGATAGTGCCTAAAATTCTTGTGTGCTCACATTATTTGACGAATAACTACAGGATCAACTTTCAAGTATAGGTGTACAACAACTAACCATCTAGTAGCGTTAATTTTTCCAAAGATGCGGGGCCAAACCCAGATATTTGTCAAAAAAACTTATCGTTTTAAGCAAGACCTTCACAAACTTAATGGGGTCGCAACGAAGAAAATCCTTATAAACTACTACTATCATAATACATTTTTCAAAACGTGAGCAGAGGCAACTGCCTCCACTTTCTATTTAGTAATCCATCCCCTTCCTATCAAACCCCAACATATTTACAGAAAAATAGCACGCTAAGTAGATATGTGATCCATAAATTAGCATCAAGTCACCTTCTCTCCCATGCTCATCGATTCTAGTCTTCAAAACCTTTCGCCTCTTTGGTAAGGTTGCCGCAGGATTTGTCACTTTATTATTTACATCCTTGGAGGAACCATGATTTTGGCCCTTCAAAGAGCACATCCCAATGTTCACACCTCTACTGATGGCAGAAACATCTTCCTTTGGTGGTTGGCAGTGTTCTTCCGCTCTCACTTTTACTTCATCAACTTCCATTTATCTTCCTTGCACTTCTTCTCAGAAACTAACTCCTCGGCACTCTCTTTTGAAGCGAGGATAGACTGGGCTTTTGGAAAATCAGGTGATGCCAAATTGACTGCATCTTCATACTCATCTTCTTCATCCGAGAAATCAAATACAACTCTTCTTTTTCTACCGCCTTCAGTTTTGGAGCTTCTCTTAACATCGACATCCTGACCCTCATCATCGCTGTTCAGTTCTGCTGCCTCGTGCACAGATTGAGCTTCTGCACTAACTGAAGCAGAAATATTTTCCATTAACAGAAGGATCTCTGTAATAGTCCTTATCAAGAAATCTTTTACAAGACTTGAGAGAATTAAAGCAAACTTTTGAAAGAGACGAATGGGTTATAGGAACCAACCAGTGGAACTTGAACCAGAGGTGCTATTTTCTGCTGGGCCAGAACTAGAATTGCCAGAGAACCCCCAGCTGTGGAAGAGTTCTTGCCGTTCTGACCCAACTTTTTACTCGCAGGCAAGTCAGTGACTTTTTTTTGTCTGCAGATGGTTTGCTGGCTTGATCATGAACTCCTGCACCATTACCTTCACTATTTGCACGCTTAAGCACATCAACAGGTTGCTCCAACTTTTTTTGGCTTGTCTGTTCAATCTTTCTCGGTTGTGGTGGGTTAACCTTTTGATGGACAATATTTGATGGTCCTGAGACTCTGGCGCCATTAAGCTTTGGAGCTGCAAAGTTTAATAATTCCCTCTCTTCACTTCACCTAATGAAGGGATTAGCTACCGCACAGAACCTGAAAAATCACACAGAGAGGTCGTGTTTAGTCCTTGTCAAAATATTATGTTTAGTGACACCTGCATGCATATAGATACACAGAAACCTGAACCAAGGCATCACACCTGTTATCTCTCAGACAATTCTCGGCGATTGCATCCTGGCTGAAAAGCTCCTCTGCCTGCACAAATTCAGCATTCCAAAGTGCGGCTGGATCCTTCGGAATGCAAGTTTGCACACTATAGACTTGAACTGAGCATTCACCGTCAAATTCTTCCCTGGCTTCTGCATACACATCAAGCAAAGGAAATTTCTAGGAATATAAATTTAATAAGTAGCAGGCGAGGGAATAAAGCTCACACATTCTCATAAGTGTGCAAATGAACAACCATGAAGTCAACAGGATCACTGTTCAATTTCGAAGTTCTATCCATAAATCAAGTTGTATAAGGGCCTGTTTGGTAACCATCCAAACAGTGCCAAATTCTGATTCTTTGTTCCCGGAATCAGTTTCGGCCTAGAATCGCGTTTGGTAAAATTTTTGTTCCCGGGAACAGATTGGGAACAGAATCAAGAATCAAAAAATAGTTGATTCTTGTTCCGAGAATCAATTTGAGAATCAAAATTTTCTTCTTCCCTTCGGCCATCTCACGACCACCGTCTATCGCCGCCCGCCACCGTCCGCCATCCGCCACCGCCGTCCACCGCCGCCGCCGGCCGCCGTCCGCCGGCCGCCCGCGCCGCCCGGCCGCCGGTCCGGCGAGCTCGCGGAGGCTCGCCGGACCGGGCGAGGTCCGCGAGCTCGCCGGAGGCTTGCCCAGCCACCGGCGAGGCTCGGCCTCCCAGACCGGGCGAGGCCGAGCCTCGCCCGGTGGCCGGGGCGGGCCTCGCCGGGCGGGCGAGGCCTCGCCGGGCGGGCGAGGCCCGCCTCGCCGGGGCGGGCGGGGGCGGGCGAGCCTCGCGACGCCCGGCCCACCGGTGGCCGGCGAGCGAGGCTCGCCTGCCACCGGCGAGGCTCGCCCGGCCCGCCGGTGGCAGCGGAGCCTCGCCCAACCCCGACGAGGTCGGCCTGGCCACCGGCGGGGCTTGGCCGAGCCAGATCTAGCTCGGCCGAGCCTCGCCCGTCGGCCGCGAGGGTTGCCGGCGAGGCTCGGCCGACGAGGGCCGGCCTCGCCGAGGGCGGCGGCGACGCCGGTGAGGTCGCCAGGCCCTCGTCTCGGCCGGTCGCCGGTCGGCGGCCGGCCGGGAAGAAGAAGAAGAAGGAGGTGAGAAAAAGAAAAGAAAAAAGGAAAAAAAAAGAAAAAGAAAAGAAAAAAGGAAAAAAAGAAAAAGAAAAAAAAAAAATGAAAAAATGAAAAAAAAAAAACGAAAATTAAAAGAAAAAAATTAAAAATTAAAAAATGAAAAGAAAACAAAGGAAAAAAGTAAAAAAATTATTTAAAAATTAAAAGAAATTGATTTGGAACGTAATTAATAAATACGGTACCAAACGCAATTCTATTCCATTCCGAGAATCGAAATTTTGGACGATTCTGGCAAACGGCTTAAAATGCTTAGAATCGGTTCAGAACGAGAATCAAAAAGAATCGGTCTCGCTCGAATCGCCTCCAGGAACAGAATCGTTACCAAACGCGCCCTAAGCATCCACATAAAAAGAGAGACTGTTCAAATCTCAACTCAAGGCATCAATCTGTCTGCATGGAAATTTCGTAACAGATGCTCGAACTCAAGCATGCCCATCTGGCATATTATTTTGACATGACATAACTGATTATCTCAGATGATGAAACTCATTTCCTACTGCTAGTAGCCCCTAAAAAATAATTAAAACCTACATATCTAATGGTCTCTCAAAACCAACCGGTATTTAAATATGCAGCATATTGCCGATCAATCCATGATTTTGAAAGAAAAACTGCAAGGAAGCTCTCTTTCTTGTAAAATCTGAAAGGCAGGTTTTTAGTTATAAATGTTGGAAACAACTATCAGTCATTGCACATTTTAGCTCCTTGAGACATCATAAAACGAAGAATCAAGGGTCAAAACCAACATAACCATACGAACAGAGGAACCCCATTTGGTTATTTCAGGAAGACCAATCTCCAACGCATGGATAACACATCTCAGGAGGTCAGATAAGCATCCAATCAATAAAAAAATTAGGCAATAGGCAACACGAGATAAAATCTAACCAGCGAGTTTAGGCCCAGAAACAAGTTTAATATGGTAAAATGCGGGACTGTCCTTTAACCATCCAGATAAAGAGTATACAGTTTCCAATCCCTCTCTATGTCTTTCTACAAATTCTTGCAGCAACCTGAAGAGAAAGTAACTATTAGCTGTGCTGTTTCAAACTCAAGTAATCTAAATCATTCTATACGAAGACAGTGCTAACCTCTTTGCAGTATTTGAAGATACTAGGAAATTGCAGCTCAACCAATGTAGGAAACCCGAGAAAGAAAGCAAATTGCTTAGAAATTGCTAAAAAGAACGGGCCAGTGAAAGAACAATACCCATAAGTCCTGCAGAATAATTGTCGTCACGGAAGGGAGCAAGACTGGGGGATAGATGGTGTCAACTCAAACGAATTGAACTAATGGGAATACAAGTTTAACATCGCTTTCTACAAAGGAAACGAAGCCATTACAGAGTCAACACCGGTCTTTCGAGATCTCACAATTAGAGAACTAAATCATGCTAGGAGAAACACTGCAGATTTAAATCCAGAGAAATTAATTCAAAGCTGCCACACCAACACAACCCTTTCATCTCCTAGTGCATAAACACTCCGAGATGGACTAAGACACGGGCATCACGTACAGTGAATCTTTCTTTCTCCCCGACAACGGGAAACACGTCAAAAACCAGCAACCGATCTACGAGCGCCGGAAGGCAACATCTCCGTATCCACACGAATTTGCCCTAAAAAATCCCGCCAGCGTGAAAGGCATATGAATCTTCGTAAAAAGAATCGAGGGGGAACGAAAACGGTCGCTCATCGAAACGGGAGAGATCGGAGATAACGAAAAAGGCAACGACTTGAGATCGATATCGAAAAGAGGGAAAGAAGTTGACGGTACCACTTTGAAGCTCAATCCCAAATCCAATTTTCCCGCCGTTTCTGGGCGGCAAACCTGGGAATTATAGCGCGCGTTGGTATGTCGATATGATCTGAATATAAGCTTAACATTTGATCACGCTTCTAACAAATTAACCCTTTCCATTTTTACATCAATTTCTTTCCATTATTGATCAAGATCAGCTAGATAATTAGATTGAAATTTAACTTTCACCTTTAAAATATAATTTAACTCGTGATATTTAAATAAAAAAGGCAATTAATTACGTATTTATATGCCCTCACAAATAAAAATTCCAATTCTTCTCTATAGCTTTTGTTTAATATTAACAATCTTCTCTAAGCAAACTAATAATAAGATACAAGATCAGATGATGTCTTGTTGGGTGTAATGGACACTTAAATTGTAAAACAAGAATGATAGAAATAAAATCACGTTTGTTGGTTAGCCCGATAAAAAAAAAAGAAATAAAAATTCCTAAGATAGGGAGAGTGTGTGGTATTTGAGTTGACCGAAAAATTAGTGTCTTAGCCAAAATTAAGGTGATAATAGGGCTGGCCCTATTGTAAAATTAAGTATAGTTTTCATAAAGAAGTACATATTTTACCTTCTTCGTGGGCCCCAATATTTATGGTTTAATATGTTCTCCCCTCCCCTCGAACTTGTTAAATTTCGAGGACTCCACTTGGACCATTTTCCTTAGCCGCCTTTTGGTGAGACTCTGAATTGGTTTTTTAACTTACGAAGGAAGGGCACCGATGACTTCTAAGCAAATGGAACGAAATAACAAAATGATGGCAAGTGCAATCAAATAATATTTTATATATATATAACTCAAAAGGTTTGAGTACAGGAAACTCGAAATTGAACAAAGTAAGGCCAATAGGGCTTTTAGGGGTTGGATAACCAATTAAAAGGTATGGATCCATTCCTTTGAGCTTTGGTAATCGAGTCTGTGACTAAATTTAATTATTTGCTAGAATGGGCCAAGTGTAAATTTGTGAAGCCGAGCATCAAATTTATGGCCTCGGTGAGAATTGGCTCTAGTTCCCACAAGCATTGTACTTCTCCTGTCAGCATTTGTATGAGTACTTTGCAATCTGACGGAAGCAAGAGTCTTCGTTCAATTCATGAGAGAAGAAACTTTAGGATTTCCACCATTGCCAAGGCCACGATTTGCACAATAGAGTTTACTCTTGCCAACCTAGCAAACCCATCCACCAAATCTCCATAGCTATTCTAGCATACACAACTTATAGCTCTAATCATCGTTATAGGCAAGAAATTTCCATGCATATTGATTTTGAGGGTATGTTCGCTTGGGCCAAACCAGATATGAGGTGAGGCTTCCTTTACACCTTTTCCCCTCTTCTTCGCCTTTTCCCAACTATTGAAGCACTGATTTTCTACCATGACCAAGCTTATAAGGCACTTCGAATTTGGCTTTTGTTTGCGGAAAACAGAGTTATTTCTTTCCTTCTAAATACGCTAGAGGACAGACACAAGGAGGTTGAACCTTGCTGAGGTATGATTGAATTTAAGTAACCATTCCATCTATTTAAACAAGTCCTAAACTTTTTAAAAATATAAAACCTTGCCCACCATTGACTGTGCGAGCAAGAAAAAAAGAAACGAGGAAAAGTTTGACATTGCAAGTGTCGCGATGTGATGCGACGTGATGTAATGCACAACCAAGTTGGAATTTTAATTTATACTTTTTTTAGTTGCAGCGATTATTATTATTATTATCATTATGTGGGACGATCGATTCGTGCGAAAGTTGGACAGACTTCGGACCCGAAGTTAGAATTTCGCGGCTGAGTTTTAAAACTCTCTTATCTATATAGTCCATATACTATATTAAATCATATGGGGTATATAAGATTTACTATTTATTGATTGAGATTTCTCGGCCGTGATGTGGGCGTGCTCACATATTCCGAGTTTTCCAACCATTTTTCATGGTCTTTCGACAGAGTTCCCTCGGGAATTGTTCGGGTCCTCCTCTGAAAAGATAAGAAGTAGCGTGTCCTTCTTCGTGATCGAGGAAGTTTGGTTTCCGAGCCTCCCAATTATGCAAAAATATTTCTTTATTCGGTTTAACTAATAGACACGACACGGCAATTTCCGTGAAATGGTCACTCCCTCCAAAACGGAAATAGCGTTGAGAACGCCGCTCGCCCGTCTTCCTCTTTAGACAAATTCCGATTTCTGGGAAGTTCCCTCGAGATTTCGTACCAAAAACAGAGAAGAAAAGGGGGAAAAGTGCCTCAACAATGCTAATGGCTTGGTTCGTACCCTGTTGGAACTTGCGGCCGAAATTGCGAGATCGCGATGGCAAAGAATGAGGAGGAGGAGGAGACCGGGCATAGACTCGTCCAAAACACGCGTCAACGGCGCGTCTCCGAGCATTTTCCGCGTGGGACCATTGGCACATGGACGGTCTCTGGTTTGGAGGATAAGAAAAACCCTTTAATATAAACAGCTTTTCTGGTGAGGGGGTTGACTTGACTTGACTTGACTTGGGCAATCCTTCGTATAAACAGCTTCCGCTGGATCGTAGTCTTTACCCTCAAGCTCAGACTCTGGACAACTTCGATCGGCTTCTGCATTCGTCTCTTCGCTCGGACTCAGGCTTCTTCCGCTGTCGAGGTTTTCTCTGTCCTCCACTTGTTTCTGAATTTAGCCGTTCCTCGTTTGTTAATCGTCGCATGTATTTCACCGTTTCTTGGCTCCAGATGTGCAAACTGCCAGTTCCTTTGATTGTCTTCTTCCAGGAATTTTCGTAACGTTAAATGCTCGTTGATTTTGTGCCGATCTGACCATTTTCTGCCCTTAGAAGTGCTTCAATTGCCTGCCAAGTTTCACTTTTTAGAGTCTCTTTCATTTTTGTTATGTTACTTTGTTCTGTTGCCCTTTTTTTCTGCGCTCATACATGGACGGTCTTTGGTTTGGAGGAGAAGAAAAACCTTAACTCTTAAGGAATTGGTTAGACCATTAATTAATTAATTATTCACGAAGTAACATGCAAATATAATATCGGCAAGACAATAAAAAAAATCGTCTTTTCTGGTGAGGGTTTTGACTTGACTTGAGCAATCCTCCGCATGAACAGCTTCCGCTGCATCTTAGTCTCTACTCTCAAGCTCAAAGTCTCGACAGCTTCGACTGGCTTCTGCATTCGTCTCTTCGCTCGGGCTCAGGCTTCTTCCGTTCTCGAGGTTTTCCTTGTCCTCTGCTTGTTTCTGAGTTTAGCCGCTCCTCGTTTGTCAATCGTCGCGCGTATTTCACCGTTTCTTAGCTCCAGATGTGCAAACTGCCATTTCCTTTGATTATCTTCTTCCAAGAATTTTCGTAACATTAAATGCGCGTTGATTTTGTGCCGATGTGACCATTTTCTGCTCTTAGAAGTGCTCCAATTGCCCGAGAAGTTCCATTTTTTAGAGTCTCTCTCATTTCTGTTTTGTTGTTTTGTTACTTTGCTTTGCAAATTGATGGTTCATGTCATAACATCATGAAGTTCCCAAAGAAGAAATTAGTCAAGATTCAGCCTCTAGCCTTGGGCAAAAGTCACGTTCATCTTACAGGGTATGTCTCAAACTCTCTTCTTCCTCTTTTTTTTTTGGGTGATATACAGTAATTCATCAAATCAAATGATCAGGCAAAGGGCGTTTACTTGTACTTGTTAATCTCCTTAGGCCCTGGAACGGAAGGACAAGATCAGACGCAGTGCTCCTATATAACCCCCTAAAATCTCCTCATCTTTATCAAGTTGCCAACACAAGCCCGATTTGTTTCTGAGGACTCCTATAAGGACAAGGTGCATTCATTTCTCTTGTCTTTACAAAATTTGTCCAAGAAGATATGGCATCTTTCCCAAGGCCAACAAACAAACAGTGTCAATACAAGTATGATGTCTTCCTGAGTTTCAGAGGTGAGGATACCCGTAAAAACTTTGTTGACCATTTGCACTATGCTTTAAGGCGTAAAGGAATTGTGGCCTTTAAAGATGATGACGACCGAGATCTTCCGAGGGGAAAATGTATTAAACCAGAAATATTGGGGGCAATGGAGAAGTCAAGATATGTACTTGTGATATTTTCTGAAAATTATGCTTCTTCTACTTGGTGCCTAGAAGAAGTTGCTAAGGCTGTGGAGTGCAAGGATATCAAAAAAGGATTAGTGATACCGATCTTCTACAAGGTCAGTCCATCTGATATACGGAAACTGAAGGGAAACTTTGGTAGAGAGTTTGCTGAAATTGAGGAAACTTATACGGGCGACAAGGGAGATATAAAGAGGTGGAAGGATGCACTGAGACAAGTAGTTGATCTCGCCGGAAGAGAATTGAAAGATGGGTAGGCCACTCTTCCACTAATTTGCAATTATTTATTTTCTTTAAGTTTTGCATGCCACGAGTGTCATGACCATAATACTCCGTATTATGTTGGTTCATGTGAGCCAGAATATATGATTATCTCCTCCAAAACTAAACAACCTTAATGCTTGCTGGGGAACTAATCATCTGCATTTCTTCGTTGCAGATATGAGACACAGTTTATTGAGCAAATCATGAGAGAACTCGAAAACAAAGTGGGTCCTCAACTGTCCTATGTTGTAGGCGATCTTGTGGGAATGCATTCTCGTGTTGCAAATGTAGTTGAATATTTATGCTTAGACGAGAGTGATGTACGCAGTACTGGCATTTGGGGTATGGGCGGCATAGGCAAAACAACTATTGCACGAGCAGTTTTTGACAAAATCCAGGGCCAATTTAATGATGGATGTTGTTTTCTTGCCAATGTCAGTGAAGTTTCAAAAAAGAATGGTCTGGTATATCTACAAAACCAGTTTCTCCGTAATATTCTCCAAGAGGACAATTTGACAATCGAGGATGACCATAGAGGAGCGAATATGATAAAAGAACGACTGCAACATAAAAAAGTTCTCATTATACTTGATAACGTGGATGAAAAGGAGCAGTTGGAAAAATTAGCAGGACATCTTGATTGGTTTGGACGTGAAAGTAGGATCATTATAACAACCAGAGATGAACATTTGCTTTTTCAATATGGAGTAAATTCCATATATAGGGTGGAGGGACTATCCTTTGATGAGGCTCTCCAACTGTTTTGTTTGAAAGCTTTTAGAAGTAACCATCCTCCAGCAGAGTTTAATGAGCTCACAAAGCAGGTTATTGGATACGTTGATGGCCTTCCTCTAGCCCTTGATGTCTTAGGTTCCTTTTTGGCCAATAGGAGCTTGGAGCTTTGGAAGAGTGCACTGACTAGACTCAAAGAATGTCCAGAAGGGAAAATTTTTGACCGGCTTAAGATAAGTTATGATGGACTACAGCAAAAAGAGAAGGAGATTTTCCTAGACATTGCCTGTTATTTCAAGGGAAAGGAGAAACCTTACGTTACGGAAGTTCTGAACAATTGCCGCTTGTACGCAGATATTGGAATTGAAGTCCTTGTCAATAGAGCTCTTATCCAAATCGTGGATAACACCATTTGGATGCATGATTTGCTACAAGAGATGGCTTGGGAAATTGTTCGTCGAGAGTCTCCCGGAGAGCCTGGAGAACGAAGTCGAGTCTGGCTTTTTGAGGACGTATGCCATATTCTGTCAAAAAACTCAGTGAGTAATTATAAAATTAATTTGCTTGCATGCTTATTTGATATAGGAAATCAAAAACTTACTAGTGATGTATTGACACTATATGAGTTGTTTATCAGGGAACAGGAAAAGTCAAAGTCATAGTCTTGCAATCCGAGGACTATAGAACAGTGCACTTGAATGGAGAGCCCTTCGCAAACATGACTAACTTGAGAATTCTTGTTGTTCGTGCCACCTACCTTTCTTCTGGTTTTAAGTACCTTTCAAATGAACTACGCCTGCTACGATGGGACAATTGCCGTCTTAAATCATTTCCACCAACTTTTCTTCTAAAGAATCTTCTCGAACTCAATATGCAGCATAGCCTCCTTTGCAGCCTTTGGAAAGGGGAAAAGGTTGGAATTAGTACTCATGCATGTCTATGCTTCATCAAACGCTTTATTATGTTTAACAAGCTAATAATATTGTTCAACCAATTCTTCCTAGATGCAGGTCTTAGAGAAGTTAAAAGTTATCAACCTCTATGGTTCCAAATTATTCGTGGAGACTCCAAACTTCAAAAATGTCCCAAATCTAGAGAGGCTAATTCTCAAAGGTTGCAAAGCATTATCTCAGGTTCATCCTTCAATCGGATATCTAAAAAGACTCAATCTACTTGACTTGAGTGACTGTGAAAATCTCACGGGACTTCCAGATGGTATAGGTAATCTAAAAGCTCTCAGAGTTCTTAATCTGTCTGGATGTTCCAATCTTGGAGAACTGCCTGAGAGCATCGGGGGCTTAGAGTGCTTAGAGGAGCTTGATATTAGTGCCATAACACACCTTCCGTTGAGCTTGACATTCTTACAAAATTTGAAAAAGTTACGCTTTCGTGCTAGTAAAAGGCCACAAAATTTTTGGAGGCCACCGACGTATATGTTGAGAAGAGCTCCGAACTCTAGACGTCCACGGTTGTCTTCATTTTTAGGACTATCCTCTTTGACAGAGTTATATCTGAGTGGCTGCAGTCTTCGGGAAGGAGAAATTTATAGTGATATTAACTCCTTAACCTCCTTGAGGTCTTTAAACGTAGACGAAAACTTTTTTACCACCATAACTACAAGTATCGAATGTGTCTCTAGCCTGCTACTTCTCAAGATAAATCGTTGCAAAAAGCTTGAAGTGTTACCAAGACTTCCAGAAAGCACACTGGTTGCGGTGGTTGAGAATTGCCCCAGATTGAAAAGGATATCAAATCCACTCATTATATACTCAGATGACTTAGGAATGTGCTTCATTAACTGCTTCAGTTTGCTTCCTCAAGATCCTAATTTAACTTTGCAGCAGAAGTACTCCTTATCGTTGCTTCATTACATCTTTCTCTGTTCCATAAGAGATGTTCAGGGAACTTATGTGGTGTTTCCATGTCCGCAATGTGAAATACCCGAGTGGTTCAACTACCAAGTAGTTGGACCTTGGTTGGACATAGACAGGCCCTCTAATTGGCATAACTCTAGCTGGAGAGGATTTGCCATCTGCGCATCTTTTAAACGAATCAATAGCAGCCCCTGTCAGGACCTAGAAAATGACCACTTCATTTTATGTAGGTTCCATGCTTATGGAAATCAACTGGGTCCCTTATTTAAGTTTTCCATCAGATTTGTCGATTCAGGTTACCTTTGGCTAGGTCATGTGTTAGATACTCAATTTTCATGTGATACAAATTGGGGGACGATGTCAAACCTTATTGTCGCTTCATTTACGACCACCAACCCTGGGTTAAAGGTGGAAAAGTGTGGTGTTCATCTGCTTTATGACCAGTGTTCAACAGAGTTTGATGATATTCTAGCCAGGTGGAATGGCTCATTTCCCTCGAATTATAGAAATGTTCTGGCATCCAGATAGAGGCGCCAGACTCTCTTGGGGATGGCAAAGTGTTTTGCACGGTCGGGATTCTATATTAAACAACCTATAGTGGGCAGTGGGTAATGGTCAGCAAATTCGAATTAGAGAGGATGAGTGGCTTTCTACAGGTATCATAGACAGCCCTGCACCTCGTGAGGAACCTTCTATGGTCGCTGATTTTATTATATCAGAACAACAATCCTAGAACCTAACCTTACTTAGAAGTAGTTTTGATGATAGAATCACAGAAGAAATTCTCAGTATTCAACTTCGGCCTCAGTACACTGAGGATCAACTAATGTGGATGGGCAGACGCAATGGTATTTATACAGTAAAAAGCAGATATAACTTCATAAGATCAGGCGAGAACAGAGCAGTTCAGAGCAAGGCATCCTCTTCATTCACTACTCCCAGACGACTTTGGACTACAATCTGGAAAGTGCAGACTAGTCCTAAATTACGTATATTCCTCTGGTCTTTGTGCCAAAACGCCCTAGCAACAGGTGATAATCTTCATCGCTGACATGTTATTTTATATTCGATATGCAGATTATGTGAACATAGCAGTACCAACCCTACCCCGGAATCCACATAACATCTTTTCTTACATTGCCTGTGGACCAAAGCAGTCTGGTGCCACCCACAGATTCAACTTAATATTCAACAACATCAGACTCGCAGATTTGATGCGTGGTTATTGAAGATTCTAGACACACCAAATAACTTACCGGATCTGGCGACAATTACATCCGTGCTGTGGCATATATGGAAAGCTCGCAATGACTTTATCTTCTGCCGGAGAACCCCCAACCCCGACCAGGTTGTTTTTACTGCCATTGCCCAAGCTCGATCTTATCAGAGTTGCCTCCTGAAGACCCTGCAACAAAACTCGCACCAACAGCATCCAGTCCATAACCAAATATCAGATCTGAGTCAAGCTATCCCAGAGACCCTCACCTTCGATGGATCTAATCGATTGAGACCCGAATCGTCGTTGTGTCGCCATCCTCGAGCTCAAGCCTTGCTTCAGAGATGGCGTCCCCCTGATCCGGGTGTGTTGAAGGTAAACATTGATGGTTCCTTTCCATCGGCCTCTCACGAAGGATCAATCGCCTGTGTTTGTCGGGATTCATCAGGAAAGCTGATTGATGGCTTCTCTCGCACTATTAAAGCCGCCTCTGCCCTGCAAACAGAAATTCAAGCCCTCTCTTTCTCACTCCGTTATCTGCTGGAAAGAGGGAGATTTGAAGATCACCTTATTTTTGAGTCGGACTGCCAGGAGATGGTGCTGACGCTTCAGGATCCTAGCCGCACTCCCTGGGAAAATCGAGCTCTCTTTGCTGAAGCAGCCGCACTCCTCCGTCTCTTCCCATTCCTAATCGTGCAGCACTGTCGACGGGAGGCGAATGGCGTGGCTGACTGGGCCGCCAAGGCCCACGGGCTTCATATTCTTCCCTCTAATTGGCCTGCTTTCCCCCCATCCCTTTTTAGTCGACCTTTTATGTATTGATGCTTTCAACTGTTGTACTTTTGATGTCAGTTAATGAATCGTCTTCCTGCTTTCGCCCCCCAAAAAAAAAAAAAAAAAAACCACCAAGGGAGGTCGGTTGTGTCTGCAGATGTTCCATTGATCCAAGCCTGTACGAAGTGAATGAAGATGTAATGAGCTGTGGGGTCCGTGAGGTTCAATCCAACCGGCTCCATCCAAACAATTTACTCAATCAGTATCAATATCTGATTTGGTATCATTCGGAATGGGGACCAGAGTCTGTTCATGATTTGAATAGAAGATAATCACTACTAGATTTGATCAATTGCCGGGGCCTGGGTTAGACCTTTCGAAATCCAAATAGACTATGAAAAGTCATGTTAATCGTAACCTAAAATTCTAGAATATCACCACCGGCACCACCATCTCCAAAATAATCAGGGGAATAAATTTTGCTGGCTTTTGTGTTTCGCTTTCTCACCATAACAAAATATTTCTTACAGGTTCTCGAATAGCCATCAAATGTGGTCAACTCTCTGTAGTTTCATGGCAAAGATTCCACATGTAAGATAAGTGGATTCTTTGTTTTTGAGAAACTTATGCCACACGTTAATACTAGAATGTATATTTTGTTCAAATACTAGTTTCATTTTTTTTTTTTTTAACTTTTTGGACCAATCCATAATTTTCAATTTTCCTACTGACTATATTTTACTCTGACTATTCTCTCTGAAATTACAATTCCAAATACAAATTGTAATGTATTGCTAATCTTCGATTAGAGTTTTAAGCGAGACTAAAACTAAACCCTCGACATGTAATTGAGTCAATGGAATGAGCTCCCATAATTTCTTTCCTGGCTGCCAACTCCATTTCGAGTTTTTGTCCACGAGTGTCTGCAAACTTGTACAGTTTTTTTTCCAAGAGTAGGAGAATTTAAATATGACGGGTTCTTCCATCTCTTTCTTTGGCTTTTGTATTTACCTTTTTTTCCTTTGCACACTCATAAGGGAGTTTGATTTGTCTATAACATCATCTCTTTCCAAATATGCTCGAAGACATTGCGAGAGCATACTAGATGTCCCTGAGCAACCTCCAGAACTTCGACAAGTGTTTGATGATGATTCCGATAATGAATCCAATTGAAGGTAATCGCTACTAGATTTGATCAATTGTCGGGGCTTGAGTTAGACCTTTTGAAATCCAAATAGATTGTGAAAACTCATGTTAATCCTACCTAAAATTCTAGAATATCACTAGCGGCACCAACCTCTCCAAAATGATTAGGAAAATAATTTTTGCCGGCTTTTGTGTTTCGCTGACTCACCATAACAAAATCTTTCTTACAAGTTCTAGAAGAACCGTCAAATGCGATCAGCGTTCCACGTGTAGTGTAAGTGGATTCTTTGTTTTTGAGAAACTTAAACCATTTTTTAATACTAGAATGTATATTTTGATCAAATACTAGTTTCATTTCTTTAACTTTTTGGACCAATCCATAATTTTCAATTTTCCTACTGACTATATTTTACTTTGACTTTTTTTTTTTTTTCTGAAATTACCGTTCCAAATACAAATTGTAATGTATTGCTAATCTACAAATTGTAAAACCCTCTCCATGTAATTGAGTTTTTATTGGCTAAATGTCTCTCCCTTGTGGCGCCCAAGGAGGCAAAGAACCCTAACGAGCTTTTTCTGTAAACCTTACGGATTATCAAATCCCCGCATGCCATTAATTTTTCTTTTATCAGGTGAGGCGACACCTGTACTTTTTTTTTTCCAGGGTAGGAAAATTTAAATATGGCGAGTTCTTCCATCTCTTTCTTTAGCTCTTATATTTGCCTTTGTTTCCTTTGCATACTCATCACGGGAGATTGATATGTCTATAAAATCTTCTCTTTCCAGATTTATACCAAGCCATTACAAGAGCATAATGGATGTTGCTAAGCTACCATCGTCTTGAACCTGACAGTTACCGTTTGTTTATGTCCTCTCTTTTGAAAATTGATATTAATTCGAAGATAAGTGCCATTATATATATTCAGAGATGAAATTCTATTTGATTATTATGCAATAAGAGGTATGTTTGAATTTTCTCTCTGAATTTTCTGAATGAGTTCTTTGTGAAAAAATGTGAGATAACAATTAACGATTTGTTTTGATTGAGATTAAGGGCTGGAAAACACTTGAGGTCAAACAATGGTAAATTCTATACTTTTCAAATTCATAGTGGATTTATTGGTAGTTGGCTCTTAGTTTAAAGTATGTACTAACATTTAGAACGAACCATGTAAATCTCTAGTGATCTTATTATTCTTTGTTGATTTTTCTGGTAATTTCTTTTTCTTGCATTAAACTTGAATTACAAAATCTGTTAGTTTTGCGTTATTTTCACAATAGAGTTGTCGTGAACCTCCCAAGGTGAGATCTCTAAGGGAGGTGGCTTGAATGGTTGTACACATGAGGTGGCGCCTACAATTAGCGTTGATTCTCCTAAGCTTCATCGATTATAACTTGATTTTCTTTTGTAATTACTTAGTTTAATTTACTTGGGAGCCGCCACTAACATATAATGGATCGGTTATGAACAGTGTAAGGCAAGGGAGTCATCCTCACTATTATGAATCGAAGATTCACAAGTCTGGATACTTGGTTGCTATATATGAAATTTAGCATTCTTCTGGTGCCTTATCTCTTTTATGACAACAGTATACACAAAATCTCTTCAATTTTGTTTTGTAAGTCTCAACACATATAAATGATATTATGCATGGTTGCTCAAGCAATAAAAATTAAAGCAAGCAAAAACAATAAATAAAGAACGAGGAAAATAAGGACAAGAACCTTCACCAAAAAAAAAATAAATAAATAAAATAAGGACAAGAGCCGTATAATGTAAAATTTAAACAAGGCTTTGTTATTAACTCTCATAGGGTTCTCAAGAGCTACGTACACTAAATGTGGCTAATACCAATATTCAATCTAATTCATCTTCTGATCAATTAAAGAAGTCATCAGCATCGAAAAAAATTTCTAGTAATATTATTCCACCAGCTCTTGTGTCAAGTTCATTTATGCCTTAAGCTCTATTTATTTCATTAAAGATAAATGATTTAAAACACATTTTCCTATCCTAAATTTGATCCCTTATATTGTTTGCAAATATAAATAAACAAGAAATATTTTTATCATCCACTAAAATAGTTAAACATAAATTATTTTCTATAATGATAATAATTTTCTTAACTAATTATTTTACGCGATGTAAGCGATCATTTTGAGAAAAGTACTTTGTAAATTATTTATTGGGTTAATACCCTGAAAAATCCCAAACCGGTACACTTGTGACAAATTTATCATAAACTATTTTTTTACCACAAAAACTCCAAACTGGTATAATTTTGACAAATTTACCCCAAACTAATACACTTGTGACAAATTTACCCTATGTTAGTTTTCGTTAAATTTTATTGTTAAATTATTAAGTTAAATCACACGTGACAATTGACTAATATAATTTTACGCTCCGTTTGTCACAGTTTACAGCTTTTGTGATTTTTTTTGTGGTATTAATTCAATTTAGTGAAGGGTATATTTGTCACAAATTTACCAGTTTTAAGTTTTTTGCGATCAAATAAATTATTTTGGGGTAAATTTGTCATAAACGTACCGGTTTAGGGTTTTTTTTATGGTCAATCGGGGTAAATTTGTCACAGGTATACCAGTTTTGAGTTTTTCATGGTCAAAAAAATAATTTTGGGTAAATTTGTCCATGGGTGTACTGGGTTTGAGTTTTTTCCAGGTATTAACTCTTATTTATTTAATGCAAAACAAATGAAGGGTTACAAACATTTATTGTTATCGTTAAAACAAAATCTTCCTTATAATTTTTTTAAAATCAAAAGTTTCTACTTTTTCAAAATAAAATAATGTCAATCTTTTCGTTAAACTATTTTACTATTGATGGATATTTGTCGATGTGGACCGTCAAACTGTTAACTGAATCTCTAATATACATCTTTTGTGCCATGACACGCTCATAATTTTTATCTGACAATACCTAAATACCAAGTTAACGAAACAATACAAAATTTAAAAATAAACAAAACGCTATACCTTCCTCCTGTAAAAACAAAAACTTAACCCTAAATTACCCACGTTCTAAACCACTCGCACCACCGGTCACCGCCCTTCACCATCACCCCTGAGCCTTGGACCACCCTGCCAACACTCGCCGGATCCAAGCAGTGAGCGGCAATGGATGCTGTGGGAATCACGGATTCACGGCGACAAATCTCGCAAAACTGAGCAAGAACTACGACAAATATTATTGATGACTCCCTTTTATTTCTTTTGGTCAAATGACTCCGTTGTCCATCAAAACTCATCAAAACTCATCAAAATAAATAAATCGATTCTTCTACTAACTCTTGGCAAAAATGAATAGTCGCAAATCGAATGAAAGTCCTAAAGATTAAGATTCTTCTCCAAGCCGAATGAAGAATCTTGTCTTTTACAATTTAAGGTTCTTTAGGGCCTTATATGGCTTCCTTTTTCCATTTTAATGACTTTATAGGGCGCTATATGCACTTCATTGGGGAATCAGGGAAAATAAATCTTTATTATTGTGTTTTCCATGCTTTGAGCACACATATATGACAACAAAACAATACTCAATCTGAGGCATCTTCTGATCTATCGAAGAAATTACAAGCATAAAGATGAGACCCTACCCGTCCATTGATTGATTCATCACGACACAAAGTCAACGATTAGTTTACAGGCAACAAATCATATGCGCAGTTCAAGTTCAGATAACTAGGGCAATGTTCAACACTTGCCATTAAAAGAATAATGTCCATACATCTCATGATCTCATTTACATGAAGAGCTAATTTCTGATTTTGAGAAATTCGGTACGGCGCCTTCTTCAGCATATGAGTCTTGACACCCGTAAAAAATGGGGGCTTCGCAGTCACATGAAGATATAAACCTCGTCATATCCCTTCCTAGTCATACAAATTTAACACTACTGTCGTTAAATCACATAATTTATGTGCAAAACTGATGAAGATATGCACTGAATTGATAGCATCAGGGCTTACCCTGCTTTCCTACAATACGTGGGACTGTAATTATATATCAGATTGTCAAGCACTTTCCGAGCAGAAGCCTGGTTTACTGACTTCCTAGCCTCGCTACAAGAATAAAAAGTTCGGATTAGAAGTTTCTTCCCTTCAAAGTGAGCGAAAAGCAAACACTTGACCACAAGCACAAGTCTGTGTAACCATAACTGTGTATGATACAAGATATTTAAGAACTTTGACATGGAAATTTCAAACGCAACTTGCTCTGCAGCATGAAATTACTCGACAAATTCTGACCTGACAAAGAAGTTTGCTGCATGCTGTGTGACTTGAATAGCATCATCTGAGTGTGGTATCATAGACAGACCCCATTCAAAAGCATTTTTCTGCACAACATCAAGAAAGCCATAAAAGTTACCTCCAAGGCAGTAAGTCTAAACACACCTCACAGATATGAAGAGGTGGAAAATACAATCCCAAGAACAATAACCGATAAAGCTCCCTAAGATATTTATGCAAATGAATCATGTTTAAGTCTAAGCCATAAAAATAATAAAAAATAAAAAAAAAGGATCATGTCCTCTATAACATGATAAACTCAAATTGCCTAGCCTCCTAAATTTTGCCTAAGCAATTCTGTGAGACTCAAGCAAGTTATGCGAAAAGCTCTTCACCAAAGAAATTGAACAATATGTATTAGAATCTACAAGAGCAAGAAGTCAATTTCTTCAAAATGCCCAGAAAGGAAAAGATTGAATTCATAGTCCATGATCGTGTGCTCAGCAGGAAGGCAATGGATTTAATATGTATTGTCTTCGATAAAGCTAAAAACTGCTAGACCAGAGCCCAAATCTCTACGTTCAGAAATTCTACTAGCACGATTTTTGGGTAACCTCTTTCTCATGATGCTGCATTCAGTAGTGTCAGAACCCTATAGAAGGTGCATGTTTCGTGTGGCACCAACCCAGCATTACCATCACGCAGTCAAATTGTTGCACAAATTATTTTTCCTTTTGAGCTAACTTGGCAAAAGAGTTATATCAGGAATTTTGAATGGCAACGAACTAAATAAAAAGTCAACCTAGTTATATTTGCCAAATAACAAATTAAAGTCTGGCATATTATGATGAATCATCTACCTGAATAGGCTTAATATGCATCCAATAGCGAGATGATCAGTATGAAAGCTACTACATGAAGCAATGTGCCTTTCCTAATCAAATGAGATTGGTGTTGAACAAGAAGAAAAGCATGAAACTAACTATTACCTCTGGATGCCATTGGAAAGCAGTTACAGGGTAACTGTGTGCTTGGACTGTGGAGACATAGACCTGGTAATAGAGTTCCTCAAAGACCTTAATGTTATTCTCACAAATAACTGAAATAAGCAGTAACACAGAATATTTTTTTCACTGCAATATATCACTTCAGACATGACGTAAGAGGTAGTTCGTTATATTCAACCTTGTTGTCTCCATCCGTGCTGGTTGTCAAGACCTTAAAGAAATTCGTTAAGTCAGTGTTCTGCATCAGTCTTTCTGGCGAGATGCCATACTGCAACACAAATGAACAGTTGGATTAGAAAAGAGGATTGCATTCATCAAGAATAGGTGAGATGACTGAGATTTGTCTTAATTAAAATAGACCGGTCCCAATCACACTCTTGAAATAAAAAATATAACATAACATGCAACAGGGAAAAAAAAATCCTGGGCCAGTATAAAAAAAAAAAATTCAGCAAAAAATCATATCATTAGCCCTTTTAGCCATTTTTAGCCATCAAGAAACTACTGGGCCCATATAAAAAACTCACAGGATGCTAGTCTACAAAAACAAGCAAAACAATGCATTAAAGTTGCATGACTTATATCTCTTCTTTTAACTTTTCCGGGATCTAACTGATCTATCTAGACAGCATTCTCTAACAGTAATGGTCGTTGTCACGTGTAACAGATGGCTTATATCAAAATAAAAATGTAGTCCCTGCGATGATAACACTCTGCTGGAAGAAAGAGGTACATGAGAGAAAACAAAAGGAAGAGGAAATGGGGGAATCAAACAAATTCCACTTAGTAGCCTCAATTAAAACCAGCAGGCTACTAAAGTCTTACAACTCACATGATGATTTTGCATGACAAGGCAATTTGTACTCAACATTTTAAGCAAATCTGTATCTGCAAAACAGTGGATAGATGGAAGTTAGAACTGCATCTATAGGTGATTATGCATGACTATATCAAGCAACAGATGCCTTATACAAAGTAACCACGCATCTTCTACTCCAATAACCAGTTTTGGTATACCAGGACAATCATCCATAATAATTTGATGTAATCCACATTTCTCTTTCCAGCAATATTTTATTCCATGGCTACATAATCAGCATCATATACTAAAGTACATAAATCCAAATTGATTTTCTCATAAAGTATAAGAAGCCAACTGGAAGCATACAAATATCCTACTTGCTGTCAATTAAAAAAGAATACAGCTTTATCTGTCTTTATATGTGTTAGTACTTAAAAGTTGACAGTGAAAGCTTACAAGGGTCAACCATACCTTTGAAATACTGTTCCTTAAATGTTTGTTTTTCTCATAAATTGTAGAGTGGATGCTTGATCTGCAGCATTAAATTCCTCGAGAATGCTTTTGTCCTGCCATTAGGGAACTGTTAAATTATCCTCAAGAGATTTTTCCACTTTCCTCTTTATACTATGAACTACACTTTCTGTAAATCATTCAGAATTTATCCGTTTGAGATGGATGAAGCAACTTAAACCTTGAGGGATTATTTGCAACACAATTGGTTGGATGTGAAATAACCGCCATGCTCGTCAAGGTTAAAGCAATGGCAATCTCAACCTTGCAGTGATGACTTATGCTTTCAAGTTTTGTGCCAATAGAGGCCATAGCTTTATGCAGATGATAAGCAGTCAAGTGTGCTAAGTCAAGCCATGGGAGGACAGAAGTTTTTTTCTGGCACAATACCTCACAAAAGATAAAAGGTGAAAATAAATTTTTTTTTGTTTAAAGAACAGACCATGTAAAGTGACTCTTGCATTAGAAAAGAGAAAATACGCAACCAAAAGGACTGAAAGCATTGACAGACAATTCAAAAAGGTGACAAGGGATAGACTTACCTTGCTGATTATCATTGTCAATAGTTCAAAGCCCAAGCAGATGGCATACAATGGGAAGTGGTCACCAGCATCATTCTTTGCCAAAACTTTCTGCAAACAATTGACAAAGAGCACATCTAAAAATTGCAAAGCAAAAATGTACAGGACACTCATTGAAAGCATATAAAAACGATCTATTCTCTCCCAAGGCAGTGAGAACGCTCATGTGTCTTGGAGCAATGGAATTAAAGTTTTTGAATGAGGAACGGCACATTATTCTTAGAAAAATTTTATTGCACGAAAACAATCAATATAAAATTGATGAAGCTCTGCCTCCAACCAATAAATAGAAACCCAACATCTTAGAAATATTTAGGTGTATCAATCATAAAAGCACCTTGAAAATTGCCTTCACAGTCTCATAATACAATCCGGTTTTAGCCCACCCACCAGTAAAGAGCACTCCATTAACCATGTTGAGCTCCTGCATTTCAACCAAATATCAGCATCTAGAAATGAAAAACAAAGTTGGGTCGTCTAAAAATAAACCCGGCCATAAAATCTATACAAACACAACTCAAAAGAAGCCACACTCCTCCAACATTATACCCATCACTCATGTAAACTCCTCAAAGAGGATACATAAAACATTAACTCCACTCATCCACACATGTGAGGGGGGATGCACGTGTTGCTTGCACGCCATGAAGAAACGCGATTTGTCTCTCATGATCAATTTTCAACCATTAAAGAAATGGAGAATGCTAAATCCCCCCTCTTCCATAACAATCCTCGCCAAGTTAGGCAAAGATGATACTACTAATCCACCCCAAACATCATTTTGTCATAGTAATGACAATCTGGTGAATTTCCCCTCGCAAAGCCAACGTTTAGATCCATGTTTTCGTGGACGGATTTACTCGGACTTGCGAAGGAAGTGTGTTATGCGTTAGTCTCTAATTTTACAAGCAAGAGGTGATCGATTTTCAAGGATGGCGAGGTAATTAAGCTCAATCAACTATACGCGAGCTACGAAGGTCCAGAGTCCACAGACGCTTCGATTCCACGGGTTTCTACCTCGAGAAGAACCTCCCGCGGCTTGTTATAAATCAACGGAATCACCCTGGCGCCGGTGGACTCGACGAACTTCACGTACGACGCGGCGATGTACGAGGCGTTGGACGCGTTGTTGAGCCTGCCGGAGGCGCCGTCCCCGGGGTGGCTGAGGATCCCGATCGCCGGCCGGAAGTTGAGCTTGGGGTCGGGCGCGGGGCAGCTCGGGACGACGGCGCCGCCTCATTCTCGAGCTGGCCCGGCAGGAGGATCCCCGGCAGCGCCTTGCCTAGGGCTAGCGCCTTGGAGAAGGAAATCAGCAGGGGGATCCAGAGGTATTTCCAGATTTCGGGGTACCGCGTGCTCTGATACTAAATTGATGTGAGTATTTGAAACACTCAGCAACGCACGCGATAATTTACCTAAAACAAAAACTGTTACAAGATTTCAACATGACTTTTGCTCTTCCTCGTAAGTATAACTAGCGTTCCGAATAGATAAAGTCACAGGGACTAACAAAAGGCCTCAAGACACAAATAGACAGAACACATAAATATCAAAAGACATCTTAAAAATAACGCTACATGATGACTCCTCTTCAATGTGTATACCACATAGTATCAATTTTGGAATATTGGCGATGCGATAATTAATTGACATTGGCAACTCCTCCGTTGTCATTGTCTAACTCGGTAATCTCGGCATTCTTTGTTTTTTTTGATAAATTTGGTTTAGTTTCAAATAGAAAAGTCAAAGGCATAGTTTTGCAATTTGGTGGCTAGGGAAGAGTGTGCTCGAACTCAGAGTCCTTCATAATCATGACAAACTTAACAATTTTTTATGTTCGTGCCATCCACCTCTCTTCTAGGGTAAGACGCCTTTCAAATGAACAGCTGCAATCTCATGTCATTTCCACCCAGTTTTCTTCCTAAGAATCTTCTCGAACTCAATATGTGAGATGGCCTCCTTACTAGCCTCTAGAGAGGGGAAGAGGTTGGAATTAATATCCGTGCATGTGTGTGCTTCATCAGACATGTTACATCTTTAACAAGATAGTAAAATTTTTCAACCAATTTTTTCTTGATGCAGGTCTTAGAAAAGTTAAAAGCCATCAACCTTAATGGTTCTAAATTATTCATTGAGGCTCCAAACCTCATAAATTTCCCTGGAGAGACTCAAAGGCTACAAAGCACTATCTCGTATTCATCCTTTGATTGGAATTCTAGGAAGACTCCATCTACTTGACTTCGATGACTGTGAATCTCAGAAGACTTCCGGATGGTGTAGCCGAGTAGGTAATCTAAAATCTCTCAAAGATTTTATTCTATTTAGATGTTCAAATCTTGAAGAGTTGCCTGAGAGCATGGGGAACTTAGATTGCTGAGGGGAGCTTGATATTAGTGAAAGTGTCATTAGTTATCTCCCATCCAGCTTGACAATTTTAATAAATTTGAGAAAATTATGCTTTTATGTTAGTAATGGAAGGCGACAAAATTTTTGGCGGACAATGACGCATATGCTGAGAAGAGCTCTAAACTCTAGATGTCCGTGGTTGCCTTCATTTTCAGGGCTATCCTCTTTGACAAAGTTGCATATGAGTGGCTATAATCTTCTGGATGGAGAAAAGTGATATTAGTTGCTTACCCTCCTCGAGGTCTTTAGACCTAGCCGAGAACAGTTTTACCACCGTACCTACAAGCATCAACCATATCTCTAGCTTGGAATTTCTCATATTAAATCATTGTAAAAATCTTGAAGTATTACGAAGACTTCCAAAAAGCACAATCTTTGAGGAGGTTGACAAGTGCGTCGGATTGGAAAGGATATCAAACCCATTTAACCATTTAATATATGCATAGTCCCCGACTCCGGGTTTTGCTTCACCAACTGCTCTGGTTTGCTTCCGCTAGGTCTTGATTTAACCTTGCAGTAAAAGTACTCATTGTCGTTGATTCGTTGCACCATTTGCCATTCAACATGATTTCCTGACACTAATGTGAAATCTCCATGTCTGGAAGGTGAAATACCTGAGTGGTTTAGTTACCGGACAGTTGGAACTTTGTTGAGCATAGACATGTCGCCTAAATGGTTTGACAATAAATGGAGAGGATTAGCTATGTGAACTTCTTTTGAACGAACCAACTGCAACTCTTGTCAAGACCTGGAAAATGCCCACTTTCATTTTTGTGACTTATATGTTGATGGAAATTGGCCAGATCCCACAGTTAAGTTTCCCATTGGATTTGTCCATTCAGGTTGCCTTGGCTGGGAATGTGTCATCTTTGCTTTTTCCACGGGATACTAATTGGAGGTGGTCAAACCACATCAATGTTTCACTTAGGATCACCAACCCTGTTTTCAAAGGTGGAAAAGTGTGGTGTCCATCTGGTTTACGAGCAGCATCCGACAGATTTTGATGAGTTTATGGTCAGGTGGTCTAGCTTATCGCCCAGATATTGGAATAGCATCTACCGTGAGTTCCGACAACCAAGTAAGGGTGATATTATCTTAGTACCTTCCACACTTAGGAACCTTTACAAAATGAATGAAGGTATAGTGAGCTGTGGGGTCTGTAAATTTCTGGCTGACCTTGAAAATCCCGGAGGTCGTTCGTACGCGGTGCTTCTGTGTGTGTATTGGAATCCTGGGAGAATTCAACGACCATCTCCTCATGATTTGCTAAAAGGTAATTCGCAACTAGTATTTTGATCAATTGACGGTGCTTGGTTTAGACCTTTCAAGATCCTAACAGACTACTAAAACTCTAAAACTATGCAAGTCCTACCAAACCACCACCGGCACCAACATCACCAAAATATCGGGGGAATACTTTTGCTGCCTTTTGTGTTTTGCTTTCTCACCGTAACAATTCTTTTCTTACAGGCTTTTCTCGACGAACCTTGATGAGCCGTTAATGTGGACAGAACCTTACGATGTGTGATGATGACCATTATTCTTAAGGTATTATTTATCCCCAATATTGTTGCTGTCAGGTTTAGGATGATTATACCTTCAGAATATATACCAAAGCCGTAGATAAACGAGTTTAGCAATTACTTCCTAGCCTCACTACAGGAAAAAAAAAAAAAGTTCGCATTAGAAGTGTTTTCCCTTCAAACTGAGTGAAAAGCAAACACTCAACCACAAGCACAGTTCATAAAACCATAATTGTGTATGATGCATGATATTTAAGAACTTTAACATGGAAATTTCAAACACAACTTACTTTGCAGCATAAAATTACTCGACAAATTCTGTCCTTACAAAGAAGTTCGCTACGTGCTGTGTAACTTGAATGGCTTCATCTGAGTGTGGTATCATGGACAAACCCCATTCAAAAGCATTTTTCTGCACAACATCGAAAAACCAAATAAGTTACCTCAAGGTAGTAAGTCAAAACATACTTCACAGACATGAAGAGGTGGAAAATATAGTCCCAAGGACAATCACAGATTTAGCTCCCTAAGATATTTAGGATATTGAAGCAAATCAGTCATCTTTAAGTCAAAGCCTTTAAAAAAAAACATGTCCTCTTATGACACGATAAACTCAAACTACTTTGTCTCCTAAATTTTCTTAACCAATTCTGCGAGACTCAGGCAAGTTGTGCCACAAGGTCTTCACTAAAGAAATTAAACAGCAAAAAATAAGGAGACATCGCAGGAAATGAGCATCATACAATATGTATTAGAATCTACAACATCAAGAAGTCATTTTCCTCAAAATGCCCAAATAGGAAAAGGTTGAATTTTATCGTCTATGTGTTAGGATGCACGTGCAAGTGAGTTGTGTTAAAGAAGTCTCTCATGGGACAATTGATGTGATGTGGTGCAGAGTAATTAATATATGCTAGTTAGCCCATAACTCATTGGCTTAAATTTTTAAGTGAAAGTAGATCCAATTAGATGTGTTAACAGGCTTGGCCTTTGGCATCCTTTTGGTGATCTCCTTAGGTGCAAGTATCAAACTTTTATTGCGTGCTCCCAACACCATGATCACGTGCTCAGCAGGAAGGCAGTTAATTTAATATGGATTATCATGGATAAAGCTAAAAATTGCTACACCAGTGCCCAAATCTCTACATTCAGATATTCAACTACCACAATTTTGGGGTGACTTCTTTCTTATGGCATGCTGCATTCGGTAGTGTCAGAACCCTATAGAAGGTGCATGTTTCATTTGGCACCAACAAGCATTATCATCATGAAGTCCATTTGTCATGCGAGTTAAACTTCTCTTAAGCTAACTTGGTAAAAGAGTTATATCAGGCATGTTAAATGGCAACAGATGGATCATCTACCTGAATAGGCTTAATATGCATCCAATCTTGAGATGATCAGTACGAAAGCTACTACATAATGAAGCAATGTGCCTTTTCTAATCAAACGAAATTAGTGTCGAACAAGAAGTAACGCACTAAACCAACTATTACCTCTGGATGCCATTAGAAAGCAGTTACAGGATAACTGTTTGCTTGTATTGTGGAGACATAGACCTGGTAATAGAGTTCCTCAAAGAACTTAATGTTATTTCTTACATAGAAGCAGTAAACAATATTTTTGTTTCACTGCAATATATCACTTCAGACATGAAGTGAGTGGTAGTTGCTTATATTTAAACTTGTTGTCTCCATCTGTGCTGGTTGTCAAGACCTTAAAGAAATTCGTTAAGTCAGTGTTCTGCATCAGTCTTTTTGGCGAGATGTCATACTTCGATAAAAATGAATAGTGGATTAGAAAAGAGGATAGCATGCATTAGGAATGAGTAAGATTGCCGAGATTTAAGACTTAACTAAAATAGGATAGTACCAATCACATTTGAACTTAAAAAAATAAATAAAAGAGAGAACATATCACATGACGGAAAAAAAATCTGGGGTTAGTAAAAAAAAAAACTTTAGAAAAATCACATCATTAGTCTTTCTAGCCAATTTTAGCCTT
Organism: Eucalyptus caleyi; assembly: GCA_014182885.2. Classification (NCBI taxonomy): domain Eukaryota; kingdom Viridiplantae; phylum Streptophyta; class Magnoliopsida; order Myrtales; family Myrtaceae; genus Eucalyptus; species Eucalyptus caleyi. The sequence continues at coordinate 14,726,733 of CM024471.2, forward strand.
TAACAAAAGAAATCCTGGCCCCATATAAAAAAAACTCACAGGATGTTAGTCTACAAAGAGAAGCAAAAAAATTCATTAAAGTTGCATGACTTTCGTCTCCTCTCTTAACTTTTCTAGGATGGAATTGGTCTATCTAGACACCATTCTTTAATAGTAACAGTTGTGTCACATGTAACAGATGGCTTTTATCAAAATAAGAATGCCATTCTCGCGATGACAATACTTTGTAGGTAGAAAAAGGTACATGAGAGAAAACAAAAGGAAGAGGAAAGGTGGGGGAATCAAATAATTCCAACAAATTTTGATGATTTTAGTCAGGTGGTATAGTGCAAACCTTCAGGTTAATATTATGAATAATATCAAAACCAATAAACATGTGACAAATTTACCTTAAATTAAATCTCAAATTGATACACACGCAACAAATTTACACTCCATTAGTTTCCATTAAGTTTTACTATCAAATTGCTCAGTTAGATGACATGGTACTAATTTGGAGTTTTACCCTCCATTTTCGGCATGTGTATAGCAGCTAATCCAATTTAATGGAAACTAACAAACGACAGATTTGTTATAAGTGTACTAATTTGAGATTTTTTTGTAGTCAGAAAATCAGTTTTTGGTAAATTTTTCACAAGTATATCGATTTGAAATTTTTATGATAAAAAATAATTTAAGATAAATTTATTGATTTGTGGTTTTTTTCTGTGATATTAAACCCTAAACCTTTTAGATTTTTAAAACCTTGCACACTATTGGCTTTTCCTTAAGTTTCTCTTGGTTCGTACCTGTTGGAACTTGCAGCTGAAATCGCGAGATCGTGATGGCAAAGAACGAGCAGGATATCAAGACCGGGCATAAACTCGTCCAAAACACGCGTCAACGGCGCGTCTCGGCTTCAGGTTTCGCAGGCTCCTCCGCGGACGTTTTCGCCGCCTCCTCTTTGTCTTCCTTCTTCTCCTCTTCTTCCTTAGGAGCCGGTTGCAGCGGAGAACTCGCGCTTGCTCAGAGCCTCTCGGACGAGGCTTTTGAGCTCGTCGAGGGCCTTCGTCTGTGCATCGGGAAGATCCCCGACGACGTTGGTCTCTTCCTTGAAGGAAGCGTATCAGGAGGCCTTCACGACTCTCTCTTCCGCCTCCGCCTCCGCGCCCTTCGCCACGTCCTCTCCGGCGGCGGGCGTTTCGGCTGCGTGAGGTGCGTCAGAACCACCCCCACCACGACTTCCTCCGCCGGGGCCGGCGCTTCCGAAGCGGGAGGCGGGTTCTGAGGGTCCTCAGCCATGACCGTGGAGCTTCAGAGAGAGAGATTGAAGATGACGATGGAAGAGAGGGAGGCGTTTTGTTAAGAAACATATGACGAGTACACATTGTGTTACTAAAGAGTCTGGTGTTGCCAAGAACAGAGGAAGTACAACGAGAAAGCATGTCGATGGAGATGTTGCTGGAAATGCTGCTGAAGAATCTGGTGCTGCTGAGAACAGAGGAAGAAAAGTGAGAACGTCTGGTGAACCTATTACTGCTGCTGTTTCGACCAGGATTAAAAGGGATGAAGTCAACAACGAAGTTTGTAGCACGTGTACATTGCAGAATCAATATTCGGTTTTGAGCGTGTAAAGCTGTACATTCTGTTTTGTTTCTGCTAGTTAGTTTTCTAGTTAGTTGGACTTTACAGTTGATATATAAACTGAACTGAAGAGCAAACAGATTAACAAGCTCTCAGATGTAAAATTTCTCATTGAAAAAGAAAGTTATCATCTCTGTTTCTCTTTCTGTTCATGAGCTTTCACAGTTTGTACTTGCAACTGGAGTTGGTAGGCTACGCCGCCTTCTGAGGGTGTTCAAGTCCACCTCGACAGTACGAATGACCCTGCTGTCCAATATATGCCTGGCTTTGGTCTTCGTTATGACCGACGGGACCGCCTTTCTCATGTGATTACACTGCGAAACGAAATCATCCGGCTGAGCAACGACAACGCATCAGCTGAAGGACCAACTCTCACGGCTGCGCGAGGCTGTTCAGCTCAAAAACCGCCACGGCTTCAGAAATCGCAGCCGGGCGCAACTTTTTTCCCGCATTTTCTCGGAAAACAAAGCGGGAAAAGATCCTCGAGGAAGTAGAGGAGGTTTAGAGGAAGAGGAAGAGGTCTTACGATGAAGAGGACGGGATCAGGAGTCATGGCCTAACTGCGGCATTGACGGCGTCTTCGATTTTTGCGAGAGAGCATGTGCTTGTCCAGATACTCCTGCACCGACATCGTTGCTGAGCTTTCTCTCTCGCTAGCTCGCTCGCTGCGGATCGATGCTCTCCGGAAGCACGATCGAGCAGAGAGAGTTCGTCGCTCGACTCGACCTCCAAGCGCGAGCAACCTCCTCTGTTTCTCATTTTTTGTCCTTTATCTTTTTTTAGCATTATTCGCCTTTCATTTTATTCCTATGAAGTCATGGTAAGAACAATTCGGCTTTAGAAATGAGTAGGCATCACATTCACTCATTTCACAAGCATTACGTATATTCTAGCAAATCATAAGATATGCTCCGCCTTATAAACAATGTTATATAGTATAGCCAGCATGTGTCAAAACTTATCCTATGCTCAAGTCAAGAAGACCTTACAGTCATGGTTCGCTAGCGATGAGGCACGAAAATCATATCCATTATTATTAAGTCCTGAAAATCACTTCGCTCTAAATAAGTCTAAAAAAAACACGTTAGTTGTGATTAAACAGCGAAATAGAATTGATCCGTACACATATACATTGACTACGAGCATCAAATCGAAACCACAACACAACATGCTGCCATATATACCACCAATATGACTAAATTCCATCCAAAATATTTCTCGACAAAGTTCATCTGTGGCTCCTGAGTATTATATGCTTGATTCAGTTTTTAGAAAGAGCATACCATACAATAGTATATAGTTCCACTTCAACGTACGGGCCATAACAGTGTAGTTTTGTCCTTCTCAGTAAATCATGTCTTCTTGCAAAACATAACGAGAAGCGAAAGATCAAAAGTGGGAAAGCGAGAGAGGCGCATAAAATTACAAGTCCGACGATTTTCTGAGAATCTGACCGGTTAAGATATGTTGGGCCTCGCTCACCCCCCACCTGCCGTTGGCCCACCTGCACACTTGTTGACTCCCCTAATTAAATATTCGTTGACCGTGGCACTTATATAAATATATGATTTTGCAAGTTCGCCCTTTCCATCCATCATATCACCCAGCAAAGCGACAGGGGCGCGTGGGACCAAGGACTCTCTGGTTTGGCGGATAAGAAAAACCTTAACTCTCAAGGAATTGGTTAGACCATTAATTTATTATCCACGAAGTAACATACGAATATAATAATCGGCAAAACAATAAACAATCAACTTTTCTGGTGAGGGAGTTGACTTGACTTGACTTGGCAATCCTTCGCATGAACAGCTTCCGCTGGATCGTAGTCTTTACTCTCAAGCTCAAAGTCTCGACAGCTTCGACCGGCTTCTGCATTCGTCTCTTCGTTCGGGCTCAAGCTTCTTCCATTCTCGAGCTTTTCTCTGTCCTCTGCTTGTTTCTGAGTTTAGCCGCTCCTCGTTTGTTAATTTTTCGCGCGTATTTCACCGTTTCTTAGCTCCAGATGTGCAAACTGCCATTTCCTTTGATCATCTTCTTCCAAGAATCTTCGTGACGTTAAATGCGCATTGATTTTGTGCCGATCTGACCATTTTCTGCTCTTAGAAGTGCTCCAATTGCCTGAGAAGTTCCACTTTTTAGAGTCGCTTCTATTTTTGTTTTGTTACTTTGCTTTGCAAATTGATGGTTGATGTCATAACATCATGAAGTTCCCAAATAAGGAATTAGTCGAGATTAAGCCTCTAACCTTCGGTAAACTTACGCTCAGCTTTTACGGCATGCCCGAAACTCTCTTCTTGCTCTCTCTCTTTTTCTATTTTTTTGGGGGTGATATACAGTAATTCATCAAATCAAATGATCAGGCAAAGGGCGATTACTTGTACTCAATCATCTCCTTCGGCCCTGGAATGGAAGTATGACATTGGACACAGTGCTTCTATATAACCCCCTAAAATCTCCTCATCTGTGTCGAATTGCAAACATAAGCCCGATTTGTTTTTGAGGACTCCTATAAGGACAAGGTGCATTAATTTCTCGTGTCTTTACAAAATTTGTCCAAGAAGATATGGCATCTTTCCCAAGGCCAGAAAACGAACAGTGTCAATACAAGTATGATGTCTTCCTGAGTTTTAGAGGTGAGGATACCCGCAAAAATTTTGTTGACCATTTGCACGATCATCTATGGCGAAGAGGAATCGTGGCCTTTCGAGATGATCACCACCGTCATCTTCAGAAGGGAAAATGTATTAAACCAGAAATATTGAGGGCAATAGAGCAATCAAGATATGTACTAGTGATATTCTCTGAAAACTACGCTTCTTCTACTTGGTGCCTAGAAGAAGTCGCTAAGGCTGTGGAATGCAAAGATATCAATGAAGGGTCAATGATACCGATCTTCTACAAGTTCGATCCATCTGACATACGGAAACTGAGGGGAAACTTTGGGAGAGACTTTGCTAAAACCGAGGAAACTTATACTGGCGACAGGGGAGATATAAAGAGGTGGAAGGATGCACTAAGTAAAGTAGCTGGTCTCGCTGGAAGAGAATTGAAAGATGGGTAGGCCTCTCTTCCACTAACTTGGAATTATTTATTTCTTTAAGTTTAGTATGCCATGAATGTCATGACTATCATACTCTGTATTATGCTAGTTCATCTGAACTGGAATATATGATTAACTCCTCCAAAACTAAACAGCCTCAATGCTCACTGGGGAACTAATCATCTACATTTCTTTGTTGCAGATATGAGACCAACTTTATTCAGCAAATCATTGGAGAAATCGAAAATAAGCTTGGTCCTCGATTGTCCTATGTTGTAGGCGATCTTGTGGGAATGCCTTCTCGGGTTGCAAATGTAGTTGAATATTTATGCTTGGACGATAGTGATGTACGTAGTATTGGCATATGGGGAATGGGTGGCATAGGCAAAACAACTATTGCACGAGCAGTTTTTGACAAAATCCGTGGCTGATTTGATGATGGATGTTGCTTTCTTGCCAATGTCAGAGAAATTTCAAAAAAGAATGGTCTAATATATCTACAAAACCACTTTCTCAGTGATATTCTCCAAGAGGACAATTTGACAATCAGGGATGACCACAGAGGAGCGAACATGATAAGAGAACAATTGCGACATAAAAAAGTTCTTGTTATACTTGATGACGTGGACAAAAAGGAGCAGCTGGAAAAACTAGTAGGAGGTCTTGAATGGTTGGGACATGGGAGTAGGATCATTATAACAACCAGAGATGACCATTTGCTTTTCCAATATGGAGTAAATTCCACATATAGGGTGGAGGGACTATCCTTTGATGAGGCTCTCCAACTATTTTGTTTGAAAGCTTTTAGAAGTGACCATCCTCCAGCAAAGTTCGAGGAGCTCGTGAAGCAAGTTATTGGATATGCTGGCAGCCTTCCTCTAGCCCTTGATGTCTTAGGTTCCTTTTGGGCTTATAGGAGCTTGAAGCAATGGCAAAGTGCACTTGCCAGACTCAAAAAATGTCCAGAAGGGAAAATTTTTGACCGGCTTAAGTTAAGTTATGATGAACTACGACAGAAAGAGAAGGAGATTTTCTTAGATATTGCCTGTTTTTTCAAGGGAAAGGAGAAACCTTACATTACAAAAGTTCTGGACAATTGCGGTTTGTACTCAGATATTGGAATCGAAGTCCTTGTCAATAGAGCTCTTATCCAAATCGTGGGCAACAAACTGTGGATGCATGATTTGCTACAAGAGATGGCCTGGGAAATTGTTCATCAAGAGTCTTTAGAAGAGCTAGGAGAACGAAGTCGAGTCTGGCTTTTTGAGGATGTATGCCATATTTTGTCAAAAAACTCAGTGAGTAACTACAAAATTAATTTGCAAGCATGCTTATTTGATATAATGGGAAAAAAATTGCTAGTTATGTATTGACACCATATGAGTTGTTTATTAGGGAACAGGAAAAGTCAAAGTCATAGCCTTGCGATCTGGGGACTATAGAACAGTGTGCTTGAATGGAGAGTCCTTCACAAACATGACTAACTTAAGAATTCTTGATGTTTGTGCCATCCACCTCTCTTCTAGTTTTAAGCACCTTTCAAATGAACTGCGCCTGCTAAGATGGGACAATTGCAGTCTTACATCATTTCCACCAAGTTTTCTTCCAAAGAATCTTGTCGAACTCAATATGCGGGACAGCCTCCTTTGTAGCCTTTGGAAAGTGGAAAAGGTTGGAACTAGTACTCATGCATGTGTATGCTTCAGCAGACACGTTATTATGTTTAACAAGCTAATAAAATTGTTCAACTAATTTTTTCTAGATGCAGGTCTTAGAGAAGTTAAAAGTTATCAACCTCAGTGGTTCCAAATCATTTGTGGAGACTCCAAACTTCATATATATCCCAAATCTAGAGAGGCTAATTCTCAAGAGTTGCAAAGCATTATCTCGGGTTCATCCTTCAATTGGAAATCTAGAAAGACTCACTCTACTTGACTTGGGTGGTTGTGAAAACCTCACAGAATTTCCAGATAATGTAGGTAATCTAAAAGCTCTTAGAGTTCTTAATTTGTTCGGATGTTCGAATCTTGAAGAATTGCCTAAGAGCGTTGGGGGCTTAGAGTGCTTAGAGGAGCTTGATATTAGTGAAAGTGCCATAACACACCTCCCATCCAACTTGACGTTCTTACAAAATTTGCAAAAGTTACGCTTTCATGTTAGTAAAAGGAGACCACAAATTTCTTGGAGGATACTGACGTGTACGCTAAGAAAAGCTCTGAACTCTAGGCGTCCGCGGTTGCCTTCATTTTCAGGGCTATCCTCTTTGACAGAGTTGGATCTGAGTGGCTGCAATCTTCTGGAAGGAGAAATTCCCAGTGATATTGACTGCTTACCCTCCTTGAGGTCTTTAGAACTAGCCGAAAACAGTTTTACCACCCTACCATCAAGCATTGAACATATCTCTAGTCTTAAGTATCTAGTACTAGATAATTGCAAACATGTTGAAGTGTTGCCAAGACTTTCGGAAAGCATAATCCTTGTGGAAGCTAATAAGTGCCTCATAATGCAAAGGATATCAAACCCATTCATTATATGCAGTGCGACTCAGGGTTTTACTTCTTTAACTGCATCAGTTTCCTTCCGCAAAATCTTAATTTAACTTTGCAGCAGAAGTACTCCTTGTCGTTGCTTCGGTACATCATTTGCTGTTCCACGATAAGAATTTCAGAAACTTATGTTGTGTCTCCATGTTGGCAATGTGAAATACCTGAGTGGTTTAGCTACCAAGCAGTTGGATCTTTGTTGAGTATACACATGCCCCCTAATTGGCATGACAATAGCTGGACAGGATTTGCCATCTGCGCATCTTTTCAACGAATCAACTGTAGCTCCTGTCAAGACCCGAAAAATGACCACTTCATTTTCTGTGGGTTCTATGCTGATGGAAATCAGCTAGGTCCCTTATTTAAGTTTCCCATCAGATTTGTTAATTCAGGTTGCCTTTGGCTAGGTTATGTATCGGGTACTCAATTTCCACATGATACAAATTGGGAGACAATGTCAAACCACATTGTTGTTTCATTTTTGATCACCAACCTTGGATTAAAGGTGGAAAAGTGTGGTGTTCATCTGGTTTACGAGCAGCGTCGAAGAGATTTTGATGATATTTTAGTTAGGTGGTGTAGCTCATTGCCCAGGGATTGGGATAAAGTCTACCATGAGCTTTGACCACCAAGGGAGGTCAAACCTCTATCTAGAACTTTCATTGGTCGGAACCTGTACAAAGTGAATGAAGGTGTAAGGAGCTGTGGGGTCTTTGAGGTTTCTGCGCGCATGTACAATGAACATGATTTGTTCGTGCGGAATCTATTATTGATTTATGATTTCAGAAGAAGGTAATCACTTCTAGATTTGATCAATTGGCGGGGACCTTTCGAAATCCAAATAGACTATGAAAACTCATGTTAATTTTAGACTAAAATTCTAGAATATCACCAACCGCACCAACATCTCCAAAATAATCAGGGGAATAATTTTTGCTGACTTTTGCATTTCGCTTTCTCACCATAACAAAATCTTTCTTACAGGATCACAAAGAACAGTCAAACATGGTCAGCATTCCGTAATATCACAATGGACGTCAAACATTTCGCTTTCTCCATAATTTTCATGACGAAAGTTCTGCGTGTCCTGTAAGTGGATTCTTTGTTTTTGAAAAACTTATGCCATACTTTAATACTAGGACATAGATTTCGATTAAATACTAATTTCACTTTTTTAACTTTTTGGACCAATCCATAATTTTAAATTTTACCACTAATTATATTTTACTTTGTCTATTTTCAGGTAGGCGTTTCTTCTTCTTTTTTTACAAATTCTTTTTTTCATATGAAATTACAGTTCCAAATACAAATTGTAATTTATTGCTAATCTACAATTAGAGTTTTAAGCGTGACTAAAACTAAAACCCTCTCCATGTAATTGAGTCAATGGAATGAACTCCCACGTTCTCTTTCCTAGCTGCCAACTCCATTTCGAGTTTGCGTCTGCTAAATGTCTCTCCCTTGTGGCACCCAAGGAGGTCAAGAACCCTAATGGGCTTTTTCTATAAACCTTACGGATAATTAAATCCTTGCACACCATTAATTTTTCTTTTATCAGGTGAGGCCAACCTGTGTGCTTTTTTTCCGAGGGTAGGAGAATTTAAATATGGCAAGTTCTTCCATCTCTTTCTTTAGCTTTTGTATTTACCTTTTTTCCTTTTGCATATTCGTCATGGGAGATTGAACTATCTATAAAATCATCTATTTCCAGATATCCAAGCCAATTATAGGAGCATACTGGATGTCACTAAGCAATCGTCATCTTGAACCAAGAAGCTACCATTTGTTTATGTCCGCTCTTTTGAAAATTGATGTTAATTCGAAGATGAGTGCCATTGTTGAGAATGTCTTAAAGTTTGAGCTGAGATGCCCCATCCAAATAATTTTTTAACTTTCATTGGTTTTCCAAATTGAGTAGGTTTCCTGTAGTGGGTTTTCTAAGATGAGTGCCATTGTTGAGAATGTCTTAAAGTTAGTGACTTTTTCTTTGTCTGCGGACAGTTTGCTGGCTTGATCATGAACTCCTGCACCATTTATTTCACTATTTGCATACTTAGGCACATCAACGGGTTGCTCCAACTTTTTTTGGCTTGTCTGTTCAATCTTTCTCAGTGGTGGTGGGTTAACCTTTTGATGGACAGTATTTGATGGTCCTGAGACTCTGGCGCCACTAAGCTTTGGAGCTCCCAAGTCAAATAATTCCCTCTCTTCACTTCGCCTAACAAAGGGATTAGCTACCGCACAGAACCTGAAAAATCACACAGAGAAGTCTGAACCAAGCCATCACACTACACAGAAATCTGAACCAAGGCATCACACCAGTTATCCCTCAGACAATTCTCGGTGGTTGCATCCAGCCCTGCCTGCACGAATTCAACATTTCAAAGTGCAGCTGGATCCTTCAGAATGCAAGTTTGCACACTATAGACTTGAACTGAGCATTCATCATCAAATTATTCCCTGGCTTCTGCATACACATCAAACAAAGTAAATATCCCTTATGGACTTAATTAAAAAAAAAAAAATTAATCAAACCATGAATTTTCTAGGAATATACATTTAATATGTAGCGGGCGAGGGAATAAAGCTCACAGATTCTCATAACTGTGCAAATGAACAATCATGAAGTCAACAAGAACCACGTTCAATTTCGAAGTTCTATCCACAAATCAAGTTGTATAAGCATCCGCCTAACAAGTGAGACTGTTTAAATCTCAATTCAAGACATCAATCTGTCTGCATGGAAATTTCGTAACAAATGCTTGAACTCAAGCATGCTCATCTGGCATATTATTTTGACGTGTCATAATTGCTTATCACAGATGGCAAAACTTATTTCCTACCGCTAGTAGTCTCTAAATTAAAACCTACATATTGAGCGGTCTCTCAAAACCAACAGTATCTACATATGAGCATACTGCCAATTGATCCATGATTTCGAAAGAAAAACTGCAAAGAAGCTCTCTTTCTTAAAAACTCTGAAAGGCAGGTTTTTAGTTATAAATGTCCGAAACAACTATCAGTCATTGCTTTTACCAAAAAAAAACAACTATCAGTCATTGCATAATCTAGCTCCTTGGGACATCATAAAATGAAAGAATCAAGGGCCTTTATCAACGTAACCATGACCATATGAACAGAGGAACTCCATTTGGTTATTTTAGGAAGACCCATCTCCAGTGCATGGATAACACATCTCAGGCGGTCATATAAGCATCAAACCAATACAAATATTGGGCAATAGGAAACACAAGATAAAATCTGACCAGCAAGTTTAGGCCCAGAAACAAGTTTGATATGCTAACATGACGGATTGTCCTTTAACCAACCAGATAAAGAGTATACTACTTCCAATCCGTCTCCATGTCTTTCAACAAATTCTTGCAGCAACCTGAAGAGGAAGTAACTATTAGCAGTGCTGTTTCAAGCCCGTGTATTCTAAATCATTCTCTATGAAGACAGTGCCAACCTCTTTGCAGTATTTGAAGATACCAAGAAATTGCGGCTCAACCACTTGTATGAAACCTGAGAAGGAAAGCAAATTGCTGAGAACTTGCTAAAAAGAACTGACCATTGAAAGAACAATGCCCATAAGTCCTGCAGAGTAATTGGTGTCCTTACAGAAGGGAGCAAAACCGGGATACGACAATTTTGACTCAAACAAATTGAACCAATGAGAAAATAAGGTAAAACACCGCTTTCTACAAAGAAACGAAGCTATTACAAATCCAGTAGAGGTCTTTCCAAGATCCCACGATTAGACAACTAAATCACGCAGAAGAACTGCGCTAGAAGAAAGACTACAGATTTAACATAGAGATTAATTCAAAGCTGTCGCACTACAGAACCCTCCATCTCCTAGTGCATTAACACTCGATACGGACCAAGACACGGGAATCATGTGCAGTGATTCTTTCTCTTCCCCTGACAACCGGAAACACATCAAAAACTAGTTACCGATCTACGCGGCGTCGTGAATCTTCATAAAAGAATCAATTATCGACACAAAAGAGAGATCGGAGACGACTAAAAAGCAACAATTTACGAGATGGAAAATCGAAAGAGGGAAAGGAAGTCGAACGGTATCACTTGCAGCTTATCAGAAACGAGGGCCGCGATCTCGTCGACGACCCCAAGGGTTTCGGCCTGGCACATCTTTGCTCCGGAGCTCCGATCGATGCGGGAAGGCCCTTGCTCTTCTGGACGACGATTTCGCGCGACGCCGTGAAGGACAATCCTATTGCGCCTTCCCGCGCTAGGGTTCAATCCCAATCCAATTTTCTCGCCATTTCTCTGCGGCGGCCCGGGAATTATTTCGGGTGGGGGCATTTTATAGTGCGCGCTAAGCGTTAAAGCGACCTGGAAATAGTAAAAACCGGGTCCTTGTATTTTTCATGTTGAGAATCCAAGAAAATATTGGGTGGTCTGGGACCGCCACATCAGCATAGTCCCGGACCACTCATGCGGCGCCACATGTGAGGGGAGGAAACCAAAGGAATTGTCCCTATCCCATCTCTACGACGCTCTCTCTCTCCTCTTTCTCTTCTCTGTCTCCCTCCCCTCACACATGGCGCCGCGTGAGTGGTCCGAGACCACGCTGATGTGGCGGTCTCAGACCACTCAATATTTTCTTGGATTCTCAACATGAAAAATACAAGGACCCGATTTTTACTATTTCCAGGTCGCTTTAACGCTTAGCGTGCACTATAAAATGCCCCCCACCCGAAATAATTCCCGGGCCGCCGCAGAGAAATGGCGAGAAAATTGGATTGGGATTGAACCCTAGCGGGGGAAGACGCAATAGGATTGTCCTTCACGGCGTCGCGCGAAATCGTCGCCCAGAAGAGCAAGGGCCTTCCCGCATCGATCGGAGCTCCGGAGCAAAGATGTGCCAGGCCGAAACCCTTGGGATCGTCGACGAGATCGCGGCCCTCGTTTCTGATAAGCTGCAAGTGACACCGTTCGACTTCCTTTCCCTCTTTCGATTTTCCATCTCGTAAATTGTTGCTTTTTAGTCGTCTCCGATCTCTCTTTTGTGTCGATAATTGATTCGACGAGAATAAGGAATAAATCCATCTTGGCCTATTTTCTAATATCTATCTAACATTAATTGAAAAAAAAAAATTATGCTTCGTGTCAATGGATTGACAATAAATTTTGATTTGATTATTGAACTTGCCATTTTACAATTCTATTATCTTATTTCAACCATTAGTCATGTGTCATGGAATTGTTCAACTTGTGTACATTTAATATGTGTTATGTTCACCTAATGACATGATTTATAAAACTCACATTCTCCTTAGGGTTTGCTCATATTGGTCACCATCACCAACACTGTCCCATTTATTTGGCGTGTAATGTGGTATATTCCTATCATTCGTCATTCCCGAAATATGTTGGGAGTTGCACCTTAGCCCTCCTTGGATTGGTTTAGTTATAGCCCATTATTAAATACATCTAGCAAAGGGGGTTCTGCTTCGATGTCATCTATGACCAGGTACATCATTTCACGCTAGTCAAACCTAGAAAAATTACAAATGACTATATGAGGTAGTGGCTATTTGCAATGATTAATAAATTTCCATAAAGTGTCAAGAAGACCCTCCATCAAAATATAGGTACTTTGCTAATTGGCCATACTCTTCCGTAAAGAAAACTTTCTATGACGAATTATTGACATGTTTAAAAATTGGTCGTTACCTACATTTATTTTTAATTAAGCTGACATATGATTGACATCTATATTTTGAAAGTAATTGATTAAACGCCAAGCTAGAAATATTTTCTTCTGGATTAGTAGAAAAACACTACCATTTTACTAACTGATAAAGGTGATCATTGGGCTGAGTGTGCATTATACATTTTCAAAAAGCTCACCCACGATATAAAATTTTTATATAAAGGTTCTATTTAGGCCGGATTGGGCTTTGTAATGTAAGGATGTTGCTCAAGTTGGTCTATTTTCTTTTCGAGGCACTTGCCCGCTGATAACCTTTACTAATCAGACCGGTAATCAAGGAAGAAATATTGTATGGTCTACAAATTCTATAGATTAAACCTATCTCCACCGTTGATCATATCGGCTCCGTGATAGGTCCTCCACAACTAATGATTGGGATGTTAATGGCCTATAGGGTGGACGAACCATGCAATAACTTCTCCATGTTAAGCGGGCTGGCCGAGCAATTCAACTAGCAGCCGCAACAATCATTGTTTGCCACTCGGAATATGGACGCATCACGAGGCCATCCCCATGTTCATATGATCAAATTGGGGAGAAATACACTATTGATGCTATAAGTTGTGTACGGCGCTCACTTTGGTGCCAAAAGTTTCTATCAGATCACTTTAAGTGACAAATCGGAGAAAAAACGATCACTTTGGTGCCACTGGCGAAAGATTCCGGCCACCGGAGAAAGATTTCGACCAAAATGATTACGTGGCTTTTTAAAAAAAAAAATCGACAAGGCCTTCAAACGACATCGTTTTCAATCCTTCTTAAGAAAACGACGTCATTTTGCCGTCCTACATGGATGGCCTCACAAAAACAATGCCGTTTAACTCATTTGGGGATTTTTCCGACCTAGCTTGCTTTGCCGTCGTCGCTCGGCCTCCGCCGTCACTGGGCCGCCATCACTCGGCCTCCGCCGTCGCTAGGCCACTGTCGCTCGCTCAGCTGCCATTGCTGGGCGCTATTCGAACGCCCTCGACAGCACACGAGGAGCACCATCCCTAGTCGCCGGAGCCTAGGTACTGGAAGACGCAGGCTAGGCACTCGTCGAGGAGATCGGAGATGGAGAGGGAGACATCAATGGCGGCGCACTCGTCGGCGGCCTCCCCGAGCACCGGCTAGATCACGGCCTTCGACTTGGCTGCCGAGTGGCCGTCGTCGAGGTGGGGGTCGGGGTCAGGGTCAGAGCTGCTGCCACCAAGTGGCCATCGTCGAGGTTGGGGTCGGGGTCGAAGCCGTGGCCGTTGAGCGCGGGGGTCGTCGACGACGGCGATTGGCCAGAGATTTAGGGTTTGAATTGGGGGAGACACCAAACGGCGTCGTGTTGGTGTTAAGATGCTAAAATGACGTTGTTTGAAAGCCTAAGTGATCCAATGGAAACTCCGGTGAGCCACAACAACATAAGAAATTAATAAAAAAAAGGCCACGTCGGATTTCCGGCTGATCAAATCAGCGTTGGCACCAAAGTGAGCGTTTTTGAAATTTTTTGGCGCTTAAGTGATCCGACGAAAACTTTTAGCACCAAAGTGAGCGCCATACACAACTTATGGCACCAATAGTGTACTTCTCCCTCAAAATTGTGAAAATTCAAGAGAGATAGATTTCCGCAGAATATTGCCTTGAGGAAAGTTTTATTATTTTAAGAGCTATATGAATCTTTGTAAAAAGGAGCCAATATATAACACAAATAATATTAACAAAAAGAAATAGTATATTTTCCTAATCTAGGTGTATCAATTCTAATCCTAGATTGGTTCAATTAATCAATGTGAAGATTTAAGAGAGATATCTTTTGGGTGATCTTTCTTAGAGAGGAAGTTGCCGTGATTCTTGGATGATTCTGGATTATTCAACTTAGCTGCTAGTGTTTCCTTTGACAATCTTCCTTGGAGAGGAAGTTGCAGTAATTCTTGGGTGATTCTAGATTATTCCTCTTCCTTGGCATTTTTTCCTTTGACAGAAATCATGTTCAGCTGAAAGGGAAAAAGGAAAGTCTCTTCGACCTTGATGAGATGCGGACGGTAGGAGAAGTAAACGCAGGGAATATAAAAATACGATCTGCGCATGCAGAGCGCTTCGTGCCGAGTGACATCTACATAAGGGTGTCTTTTGAAATAATAGACTTAACACAGATGAAGATTGTTGCTTGGGAGTTGACTCAGAGCGATCCCCGAGCTGTCATTCCTTCACGGAACAGACTTGGAATGGAGTGGACCGAAGCAGGTCGAGGTTCCAAACAGCTGGAGCTACCGCGGTAGACTCGGTGAACTGCTTTCATCTCACCTGCGAGTACTACAAACCAAACGCTTTGACAGGTGATTCCACCATAGAAGTAAATGAAGAGTTGAAATGGGCGTTAACTTATCGAGGATCTGCACTGCCATGCAGGGTGATGCTCGTGACAGATGCACTGCCCACGGACGGCCCGGGCCCCTCATAGGCGTCGTCATGGACATATCATAGTTCCATTTGGGGTCATTTCAGGCCTATAATCACGACCAATATCATAGTTCCATTTAGGGTCATTTCAGGCCTATAATCCCAAATGTCACCATTACACGCCCTGAGAAAGGGGATCTAATTCGCTGCAGCATTGGTAATTTGGTATGCGATGCTGGTAAGTGTCAAACAACTCCGATAACCTGAAAATGACCGGTAGGTTTGCTCCCCCTGATCAAGCGTTTGTAACTTATTAACAGGTTTTTGACAAGTACCAAGATCTTTCTATGCTTAAAAAATTGTCAACTGATTTTAATAGTCTATCGATATTTATTTCTATAGCGTATCAATGCTGTGAAGGTCAAAGCAATTGCCGGCCTTGATTTGATTATATCAACATTTGACATGAATTTACCAATTAATTTTACTCACATGTCAACCTTTTTTTCTTTTTATGGCTAGGTTTGGGAAAGTGATAGATTTATGAGATGGGCTTAAGGCCCATCCGCTCAAGTTGGGCCCAAAAGGCCCGGCCCACGGGAATAGGGCCCGTGGAGGGGGAAGGTATAAAAGGGAGGAGAGAGAGAGAAGACAACATTTTTGCAATTCAACATACGTCTTCTCTTCTCCCGCGCGCTCTCTCCCCTCCAAAAGGAAACAGTAAGTAAACAGCACTTTCCTTCCTTCAAGGCGTCATCGGATCGAACGGGGCCAGAATTTCTTCCTCTTCTTCAGCGTTGGTGTTTAATCTGTGGCTAACAAGGTACGCTCGAATCCGTGGTGTGCTTTACGATCGGTGATGCATGTTTTCCCAGGCTTCGTCTTCCGCATTGATTTAGGGGTTCGATTTAGTGTCGAATCCGCGTTTTCGGGGATCAGTCATTCCCAACATTGGTATCAAAGCACTAGTTCACGTTTTTCCCGATCAATTCTGATGTTTTTGATTGATTTTTCGCGAAATCACTTCGGCCGTACGAAACCGGGCGAAAATCCCGACACCCGAGCGCTTTTCGGCTATTTTTCCTAGTTTTCGTAAGTCAAAATAAAATTGTGATTGCATAGGAAGAAGGGCGACGTCGAGACGAGTCTGGCGATGTGTCGACCACCTCCGGGCGCCGCCGCATGCGCCCACACGCGCGGCCGGAAGGTGCTGCGCGTGGGCGCGACGCGCCCGAGGCGCTGGCATTGGCTAGCGCGTGCGGCGCCCACGCCGGTCGGCGAACCGGCGCGTGCACGCCGCCGGCGGGTGAACCGGCACGCGCCGGTCCGCGGACCGACGCGTGCTGACGTCATGTGATGATGTCAGCGTGACGTCATCCAACGGTCGGTAACCGTTTGGATGACGTCACCGATGACGTCATCACCGACGACGTTTCGTCGGACGGTCACTAGCCGGCGACCCAACCCGACCGGAGACCCAACCCGACTCGTTGACGAAGGCATGTGCCAGGTACGTGCGGATGACGTCTGCGTGACGTCATCCCCCGAATGCGCGCGGCACGTGCGTCGGTCCGCGCGAGCGGTCCGACCGGCCCGACCGGTCCGTCCGGCCTGACCGGTCCGTCCGGCCCGACCGGTCCGACGATCGACGACCGTTGACTGTTGACCCGTTGACCGTTGACTTTGACCGTTGACCGTTGACTTTGACCGTTGACCGTTGACCCAGAAAGAAAAAAAAAAAAGGAATTTGTTTCTTTTTCAGTCATGCTTATGTGGGTTATAAGTAATCCATTTTTTTTATTCTGCATTTGTTGCATGAATTTTGGAAAATTATGTATTTTCCCTCATATATATTATGGATTATAAGTGATCCATTTTTTAGTTCTGCATTTGTTGCAGGAACTATGATGCGTTATGCAAGGATACCTGCAATCCCGAGAACGGACGAGGGAAATGCAAGACTTAAGAGACTGATGACAGAGTTAGTTGATTATCGGTGGCATGGCGGTGATTTAGTATCACATGTGGTCAGGGTTAATAAGATGATACAGGAAATCATCTGGAATTGTTATCTTATGCCGGATTTTGAGAAGGTGCCGGCTTTGATGAACACTCTTCCACCTGAATGGCAAGCAGTGTTGGATCGGCTATGGGAGGTCAACGTGGTCCCGGGTTATAGGAGGCTGGTGGAAGCTTTTGTAAGAGAGTACTATAGGATTGAGTTGGCCAAAACTTCAACCCTTAGATTGAGCACTACATGGCGCCGAGTGAATACGCCTTGGAGGCGACATGAAAGCTCTCCAAAAGTTTTTCCATGGTTGGCAAATGTGCCTTGAAATTTCTCGGATATTATGGTTGATAGATTAGAAAGGACTTTCCCTATTTATTTCTTTGATTAATTATGTAATGTTTACTACCTGATTGTTGTTGATGTAGCAACCGATATATTAGTTGTATCATGTGAAAGCATTGTTATTTTATTGAATGTTAAAATTTTTATTTGCTTTCTGCTATTCTTTGGTTCTTTGTGGGTAATTAGTATTTGTGGGTAGTAATAGAAGTTTTTGTAACTTTATAGAATTGATTTTGCATAAGACAATTATATTAATGATAATTTTAAGTTAGGATTTTTGGAGGATGATTGGAAACATAGTGACATTTTGATTCTGAAGCCTTACTTAAAATTATTCATTAATATGATGGGTCTATGCAAATAGGGATGCATAAATGATAGGCATTAATTATTTGTGCATGTATGTACGATGTGTTGAACGATGGTTCAGCAACTAAGAATGTAATTGCTGATATGAACGGCAACAATTGTGAAATATTGAATATGAAGATTCAATATGTGCTAAAAAAGCAAGAAGCACTAGAAGCTCTTGACCGTGTTATGGAAGATCTTAAGGATGCCATGCGCCATCTTGAGCTGGTTGAGGACCGCTTGATGACATTTGAACCGAAAATAGATATTTTCAATGCTGGTTCTAGCTCATAAAGGGCTTTGAGCTCTAAGCGCAAACGTACTGATTTGTTCAATATGTGGAAATGCAAAGGATCAAGTCCTTATTGCAAGAAATCAAGAATTAACCAACAAAAGAGAGGAAAACATCCTCAAGTGAAAAAAATGTCAAGGGTGAGATGTTACAATTGTGACAAGAGAGGTCACTATGCTCACGACTGTCGTGAGCCAAAGAAGCTATACACCTCTTGTACATTTGATAACTTTGCTTATGTGTCAAGTTCTGAAATATTGGCTGAATCCAATCCTATGTGGACTGTAGATTCATGAGCGATAGACCATGTAGCGAAGGATAGAGGATCCTTCGTGGAATTCCGACGATACCAACTGGAACTAAGTGGATCTATATTGGAAATAACTCCAGAGCTGAAGTTAAAGGAATTGGCACCTGCCAATTGAACATGCATGGTGGACGCATCTTGATGTTCAATATGCTCTGGAGATTCGTCGAAATTCAATGTCTGTCTTAGTGTTGGTTAAGCTTGATTTTGGTATGAACTTCCATAATAAAGGTGTAGATTTGTGTTTAAATACAAACTACTATGGTTGTGGTCACTTACTGAATGGTTTTATTGTACTAAATGTTGACTGTGGTGATGTCAATATGTTATTCCCTTGTTTCATGTCTTTTACCTTATATGATAATGATGTGAATATGGTGGCATGCTAGACTTGGTCATATGGGCCAACAACATATGAATAGACTAGCCAAAGAGGGCTTGTTGGGCAATATTGAAAAAGTCGATTTGTCCATATGTGAGCATTGCCTAGTAGGGAAAATGACAAGGAAACCATTTGGAAAATGTAAAAGAGCTGAATTTTCTCTACATTTAATCCATTTGGACGTCTGTGGTTCAATGAATGTGAGAGGAAGGCAATGGGCTATTTATTTCATCACTTTTTTTATAGATGATTATACTCGAGTCGGATATGTCTATTTGATTTCTCATAAATTTGAAGCATAAGTTGTTTCAGAAAGTTTTATGAACCTAGCAGAAAATCAATTAGACAAGAAAATAAAGGTATTTAGATCCGATCGAGGTTGAGAATATTTATCTGATAAGTTCAGAAAATTATGTGATGAAAAAGGAATAGAAAGATAGTTGTCTATTCCAAATACTCCTCAACAAAATGGTGTTGCGGAGAGAAGAAACAGAACCTTACTGGAATGGTTAGGTCTATGATGGCGCATGCTAACTTACCTATCACTTTTTGGAGTGATGTGTTGTTAACTGCTGCCTATATACTTAACCGGGTGCCTTCCAAATCAGTTATTTCCACTTCATATGAGTTATGGACAGTTAGAAAACCGGACTTAACTTTTCTTAAGTCATGGGGTTGTGCTGCCTATACTCATGAGTCCTCTCACAAGTTTGGGAAATTGGGTCCCAAAGGAAATAAGAGTATTTTCATGAGATACTGCGAACACTCGAAAGGGTATGTGTTTATAGGTGAGCAGAAAAGTGGGAGTCTAACTGAATTTGAATCACGGGATGTCACATCCTTAGTGGATGAATTTCCTAAGAAGGGCGAAATAAGGGAAGATTGTTCCCTATTTGAGACCTTGGATCAAGATAATGATATTAGTGGAGTTCAACCAAGTGGGAGTAATATGAGATGTGATGAATTGAATTCAACTCATTCTCAATTGCAACCACCTGATGTGACGACATCATCATTACCTAATCCAAGTGGGAGCATAATGGGGAATGATGTGCTAAGTGTATAATCTCCTATACGGTGAACAAGTCGCCAAAAGTATTCCCCGTCAATGTTTTGACATTGAAAGGGAAACTTTTATTGTTGCTCCACGAGATAAGGATGAGCCAAGAAATATTAATGAGGCTCTGAAATGTCCTAGTAAGGAAAAATGGATTTATGCAATGAAAGAGGAGATAGAGTCAATGAAGTCAAACCAAGTCTGGGAACTGGTTGATCTTCCAAAAGGACACAAAACTATTGGGAACAAGTGGATTTTCAAAATAAAGCGAAAGGCTGATGGCTCGATAGAAAGGCATAAGGCTCGCCTTGTGGCGAAGGGGGTATAATCAACAGGAAGGAATTGATGATGTAGACACATTTTCTCCTGTAGAGGGATTTACCTCGATTCGCATTATTTTGGCAATAGTGGTTAGTATGGATCTTGAGTTACATCAAATGGATGTAAAGACTACTTTCCTCAATGGAGAATTAGAGGAAGGAACATACATGGAACAACCTGTTGGTTTCATAGTGAAAGGCTAAGAAGAAAAGGTATGTCGACTTTGGTAGTCGATATATGGTCTTAAGCAGTCATCAAGACAATGGTATATACATTTTCATAATGCCATAATGGCATATGATTTTAAAATGATTGATGTGGATCATTGTGTATATATTAAAAGATCCAATGATCAATTTGTGATCATATCATTATATGTTGATGATATACTAATTGCCGGAAGTAATATGGAGTTTGTCAATACTGTCAAGAGATGGTTGTCTTCTAACTTTGAAATGAAAGATATGGGTGAGGCTGCATACATTCTTGGAGTTAAGATTTCGAGAGATCGTTCGAAGAGATTGTTGTCTCTTTCGCAAGAAACCTATATAAATAAGGTTCTTGAACGATTTCGTATGTAAGATTGTAAACCCATAGACACTCCTATTGCAAAAAGGTGAAGTATTGAGCCATAGTTTGTGTCCAAGGACTCCACAAGAGAAGGAACAAATGAAACATGTTCCTTATGCTAGTGCTGTTGAGAGCTTGATGAATGCTATGATGTGTACAACACCCGACATATGCTTTGCAGTCGGAATGGTGAGCAGATACCAATCCAATCTAGGTCAAGCACATTGGAAAGCCGTTAAAAGAATACTGAGGTATCTAAAAGGGACTGCTGATTATACGCTGAGTTATTAAGAAAAAGGATCTGCAACTCAAAGGCTATTCTGATGCTGATTGGAGATGAGATTTAGATGAAAGAAAATCTATCTCTGGGTTTGTTTTTTTACCGAATAATGGCACCATATGTTGGAGCAGTAAGAAACAAAGTGTATAGCCTTGTCCACGATGTAAGTTGAGTTCGTGGCATTATCAGCAACAGTGTAAGAAAGTGTTTGGCTTAAGAGATTTTTTGGATCATTTAGGTGTTATTGGAAGTGCTGCAGATTTATTGTTGGTTAACTGTGGTAGCCAAGCAGCAAAAGCGTATACCAAATATCCAAAATATCATGGCAAGACCAAACATATAGATACCAATTATAATCTTGTCAAGGATATGGTTGCACGAAAAGATGTGAACTTAGAGTACATACTACGCATGGAATGGTAGCAGATCCTATGATAAAGTCAATACCTAGAGATGTGTTTTGTGGCCATATGAAATCTCTAGGATTGCCTAGAGACTGATGTATTGAATATTGCAATTTCCCTAAATGTTCACAATTCGATGAATTTGTGTTTTCATCATTAATGCCTATGAATCTTTGTTTGATCTTTATGCATCTTAATGCTTAGTGCATTACTTTAAGTTGAGAAGTATGTCGGACATATATAAGATTAGCCCACTCACACGGGTAATCGCCTCTGTTTACTGTGTGATAAATAGAGATGAGACTGTTTATAAGCTTATTATCTAGGTGATAATCGAGAGCTCAAGCTTAAAACACGTATGTCGCCTTAACTAAATGTTAAGATGATGATATAATACTTACTATGTCCGAAAGTAAAATACCCCACATATTTTACTTTATCGTCTAAGATGCCGATGTGAGTTCGATGAATTTTGTGAATGAGTAGATACATGAACTCAAGTTAGACATTGGGTATGTCGAACTATCATCTGTACGGTATTGAAAGGTGTAGACATACGCTCCATGGGAAAGGAGTTAATACCGTAATACGTATTTCATACTACGTATGCATGAGACGACCAATAAGAGTGGCAAAAGTTTGATCTCAACTTTTATGTCGTGTGAGACTCTTGAGGAAGAGAGTTCCTCAATTTCTTAGTCCCCTCATGACTCTTACTTATTCTCAAGATTTCTATTTAGTGTTTGCTATCTTAGGATGTTGCCAATGGTCATGAGTGATTCGATCTAATGGGGCATTTCTAGAAAAGCAAGCTGGACTGAAATTGAGAGTTTGAAGGAAAGAGGAAGATCGATTTTGAAGAATCACATTGTAGTTTTGTATTCACCGGTTAACCAATTATGACTGTCTTTGGGATAATCATAATTGTGAGTACAATATATATATCATTGTTTGAAAGAGATCAAGAGAGATATAAATGTGATCGATCGATCTAGGGTACTGCATACTAAATTTACTCGGAGTGTGATGCCCATTATGAGCTGCTATATATTCCTAATAGATGTATGGCAACGAGCTCTCAAAGTATGTTGGTCGCACGGATTATTCACGGTATGAATGTTGAAGAGAGGAAAAGAGGATTCTGTTTGGCCCACCATGTTAAGTGAGAGTCTATGCTGGATTTTTCTCTGAGGGGATGAGTATGGCTTGTCCGCCCATGTTGGTTTTGGACCACCATGTGCGAGTGGGAGATGATGGATTTATGAGATGGGCTTAAGGCCCATCCGCTCAAGTTGGGCCCAAAAGGCCCGGCCCACGGGAATAGGGCCCGTGGAGGGGGAAGGTATAAAAGGGAGGAGAGAGAGAGAGAGAGAGAGAGAGAGAGAGAGAGAGAGAAGACAACGTTTTTGCAATTCAACGTACGTCTTCTCTTCTCCCGCGCGCTCTCTCCCCTCCAAAAGGAAACAGTAAGCAAACGGCACTTTCCTTCTTCCTTCAAGGCGTCATCGGATCGAACGGGGCCAGAATTTCTTCCTCTTCTTCAGCGTTGGTGTTTAATCTGTGGCTAACAAGGTACGCTCGAATCCGTGGTGTGCTTTATGATCGGTGATGCGTGCTTTCCTGGGCTTCGTCTTCGCATTGATTTAGGGGTTCGATTTAGTGTCGAATCCGCGTTTTCAGGGATCAGTCATTCCCAACAGAAAGTATCACCATTTCTTTATACATCTGAGGATTACCGATTGATTTCACAATCTAACAATATCTATTATTGCAATTGGTAGAATCTGACAACATCTATTGGAAATTATTCAACATTAATTATATTGAGATATCAATTCATTTTAGTCGCTCACCAACGACATACGATCGCAGATTTTAGCAGAAAAAACAATGTAGAACAAAGGAAATCATACCTAGCTCCACGTGGCGGGAAAAGATTATGAAGTAACATTGCAAATTTAATAATCGCCGGCGCAAAAAGTAGTTAACTATTTAGGGAGTTTCACTTGAGCAATCCTTCATAAGAACAGCTTCCGCTGATCGTGGTCTCTCAAGTTGAGTCTCGACAGCTTTGAATCAGCTTCTGCATATATCTCTTCGCTCGGACTCCAGCTTCTTCCATTCTCAAGGTTTTATCTATCTTCTGCTTGTTTCTGAATCTAGCCGTTCCTCGTTTGTCAATTGTTGTATGTATTTCAACATTTGTTGGCTCCAGATGTATAAAGTGCCATTTCCTTTGGTTATCTTCTTCCAGAAATTTTCGTAACATTAAATGCGCGTGGATTTTGTGCTGATTTGACCATTTTCCGCCCTTAGAAGTGGCCTAACCCAATCCAATTGCTAGAAGTTGCACTGTTTAGAGTCTCTTTCATCTTTGTTTTGTACTTTGTTCTTTTCCCCTTTTTCTGGGCTCATACGTCTTTGCAAATTGATGTTTCATGTCATAACATAACATCATGAAGTTCCCAAAGAAGAAATTAGTCGAGATTAAGCCTCTAGCCCTCGCAAATCTTACATTCGTCCTCCAGGGGATGTCTGAAACTCTCTTCTTGCTCTCTTTTTCAATTTTTTTTTTTTTCTTTTTTGGTGATGTATAGGCAAAGGGCATTCACTTGTACTCATTCATCTCCTCTAGCCCTGGAATGGAGGTACTAGATTGGACCGCATTGCCTCTATATAATCCCATGAAATCTCCTCATCTTTGTTGAATCGTCAACACAACCTCGATTTATTTTTGAGGACTCCTATAAGGATGAGGTGCATTCATTTCTCGTCTTTGCAAAATTTGTCCAAGAAGATATGGCATCTTTCCCAAGGCTAGAAAACAAACATAGTCAATATAAGTATGATGTTTTCCCGAGTTTCCAAGGTGAAGATATACGCAAAAACTTTGTTGACCATCTGCACGATCATCTGCAGCGAAGAGGAATCATGGCCTTTCAAGATGATCACCACCAAGATCTTCAAAGGGGAAAATGTATTAAACCATAAATAGCGAGGGCAATAGAGCAGTCAAGACTTGTGCTTGTGATATTCTTTGAAAATTACACTTCTTCTATTTGGTGCTTGGAAGAAGTTGCTAAGGCTGTGGAGTGCAAGGATATCAACGAAGGATCAGTGATACCAATCTTCTATGAGGTCAATCCATCTAACATACGGAAACTAAGGGGAAACTTTGGGACAGGCTTTGCTTATTTGGGTGACAAGAGAGATATAAAGAGGTGGAAGGATGTAGTGAGTAAAGTAGCTAGTCCCGCCATAATAGAATTGAACAATGGGTAGGCCTCTCTTCCACTAACTTGGAATGATTTGTTTTCCTTAAAATTTGCATGCCGCTAATGTCATAACCGTCATACTCTGTATTATGTTAGTTCATCTGAACCAACTCTAAAACTAGACAGCCTCAATGCTTGCTGGGGAACTAATCATATACATTTCTTCATTGCAGATATGAGACCAAGTTTATTTAGCAAATCATTGGAGAAGTCGAAAATAAACTGGGTCCTCGACTGTCTTATGTCGTAGGCGATCTTGTGGGAATGCATTCCCACGTTGCAAATGTAGTTAAATGTTTATGCTTGGACGAGAGTGATGTACGCAGTACTGGCATATGGGGAATGGGTGGCATAGGCAAAACAATTGTTGCACGAGCAGTTTATGACAAAATCCACAGCCAATATGATGATGGATGTTATTTTCTTGCAGATGTCAGTGAAATTTAAAAAAAGAATGGTCTGGTGTATCTACAAAACCAAGTTCTTGGTGATATTCTCCAAGACGACAATTGGAGAATCAGGGATGATCATAGAGGAGCGAACATGATAACATAACAACTACAATATAAAAAAGCTCTCATTATACTTGATGATGTGGATGAAAATGAGCAGTATGAAAGATTAATAGGAGGTTTTGATTGGTTTGGACATGGAAGTAGGATCATTATAACAACTAGAGATGAACATTTGCTTCTCCAATATGGAGTAAATTCCATATATAAGGTGGAGGAACTATCCTTCGGTGAGGCTCTCCAACTATTTTGTTTGAAAGCTTTTAGAAGTAATCATCCTCCAGCAGAGTTCAATGAGCTCGTGAAGCAACTTATTGGATACTCTAATAGCCTTCCTCTAGCCCTTGATGTCTTAGGTTCTTTTTTGGCTTGTAGGAGCTTGATGCAATGGAAGAGTGCATTGGCCAAACTTAAAGAATGTCCATAAGGGAAAATTTTTGATCGGCTTAGGTTAAGTTACGATGGACTACAGCAGAAAGAGAAGGAGATTTTCCTAGATATTGCCTGCTTTTTCAAGGGAAAGGACAAACCATATGTTACAGAAGTTCTAGACAATTGTGGCTTGTATGCAGATATTGGAATCGAAATCCTTGTTAATAGATCTCTTATCCAAATCATTGGCAACAAATTGTGGATGCATGATTTGCTACAAGAGATGGCTTGGGAAATTGTTTGTCGAGAGTCTCCTAAAGAGCCAGGAAAGCGAATCGAGTCTGGCTTTTCGAGGATGTATGCCATATTTTGTCAAAAAACTTGGTGAGTATCTGCAAAACTAATTTTCAAGCATGCTTATTTGATATAGGTAAAAAAGAAAAAATTGCTAGTCATGTATTGACACTATATGAGTTATTTATCATGGAACAAGAAAAGTCAAAGCCATAGTCTTGCGATCTGGGGATTGTAGAATAGCGCGCTTGAATGGAGAGTCACTCACAAATATGACTAACTTAAGATTGCTTGATGTTCGTGCCATCCACCTCTCTTCTGGGTTTAAGCACCTTTCAAATGAACTACACCTGCTAAGATGGGACAACTACAGTCTTAAATCATTTCCACCAAGTTTTCTTCCAAAGAATCTTGCCAAACTCCATATGCAAGATAGCCTCCTTTGCAGCCTCTGGAGAGGGGAAAAGGTTGGAATAGTACTCATGCATATGTATGCTTCATCAGACGCTTTATTATGTTTAACAAGCTAATAAAATTGTTCAACTAATTTTTTCTAGATGCAGGTCTTAGAGAAGTTGAAAGTTATCAACCTCAATGGTTCCAAATTATTCGTGGAGACTCCAAACTTCATATATGCCCCAAATCTAGAGAGGCTAATTCTCAAAGGTTGCAAAGCATTATCTCAGGTTCATCCTTCAATTAGAAATCTGGAAAGACTCGGTCTACTTGACTTGGGTGATTGTGAAAACCTCATGGGACTTCCAAATAGTGTCAGTAATCTAAAATCTCTCAGAGTTCTTAATATGTCTAGATGTTCAAATCTTGAAGAACTACCTGAGAGCATCGGAGGCTTAGAGTGCTTAGAGGAACTTGATATTAGTGAAAGTGCCATAACACACCTCCCATCTAGCTTGACATTATTACAAAATCTGAAAAAATTACGCTTTCACATTAGTAAAAGGAGGCCACAAAATTTTTGGAGGACACTGATGCGTACGCTGAGAAGAGCTTTGAACTCTAGACATCCACGGTTGCCTTCATTTTCAAGGCTATCCTCTTTGACAGAGTTGGATCTGAGTGGCTGCAATCTTTTGGAAGGAGAAATTCCCAGTGATATTGACTACTTATCCTCCTTGAGGTCTTTTCACTTAGCCAAAAACAGTTTCACCACAATAACTACAAGCATCAAACGTATCTCTGGCCTGGAATTTCTCATATTAAATCATTGCAAAAATCTTGAAGTGTTACCAAGACTTCCAGAAAGCATAATGGTTGTGGCAGCTGAGAAGTGCCTCAGATTGGAAAGGATATCAAACCCATTCATTGTATGCACGCTACCTAACTCAGGGTTTTTCTTCCTTAATTGCTCGAGTTTGCTTTCGCAAGATCTTGATTTAACTTTGCAGCATAAGTACTCCTTATCGTTGCTCTGTTACATCATTTGTTGTTCCATGAGAATGATTCCGAGAACTTATGTGGTGTCTCCATGTCCGCAATGTGAAATACCTGAGTGGTTTTTTTTTTTTTTTTTTTGTCAGTAATACCTGAGTGGTTTGACTACTAGGAAGTTGGACCTTTATTGAGCATAGACATGCCCCCTAATTGGCATGACAATAGCTAGAGAGGATTTGCCATATGTGCATCTTTTAAACGAATCAATTGCAACTCCTGTTGGGACTTGGAAAATGACCACTTCGTTTTCTGTGGGTTCTATGCTGATGGAAATCGGCTAGGTCCCTTATTGAAGTTTCCCATCAGATTTGTCAATTTAGGTTGCCTTTGGCTCAGTTATGTGTCGAGTACTCAATTTCCGCGTGATACAAATTGGGAGACAATGTCATACCATATTGTCGTTTCATTTTTTATCACCAACCCTAGGTTAAAGGTGGAAAAGTGTGGTGTTCATCTGGTTTACAAGCAGCATCCAAGAAAGTTTGATGATATTTTAGTCAAGTGGTCTAGTTTATCGCCTAGGGATTGGGATAGAATCTACCATAAGTTTCAACCCCGAGGGGAGGTCAGTAGTGTCTTCAAATATTCCATTGATCTGAACCTGTACAAAGTGAATGAAGGTGTAGTGAGCTGTGGGATCTTTGATTTTCAGATCCACCCGTACATTAGAAGCTGTTTACGCGCAAAGTATCTATATTTGCTTTGGCATCCTTCGAGATATCTAGCAGTCTCTGTTCATGATTTCAATAGAAGGTAATTACTACTAGATTTGATCAATCGCTGGCGCTTGGGTTAGAACTTTCGAAATCCAAATAGACTATGAAAACTCGTGTCAATCCTAACCTAAAAATCTAGAATATCACCACCCGTACCAATATCTCCAAAATAATCAAGGGAATAAATTTTGCTGGCTTTTGTGTTTTGCTTTCTCACCATAACAAAATATTTCTTTCAGGTTCCGGAAGAATTGTCAAGCGTGGTCAGCGTTCATTAATTTCAGGAAGAATCTTCACCTTGCACCGTAAGTGAATTCTTTCTTTTCAAAAACTTATGTCATACTTTAATACTATAACGTATATTTTGATCAAATACTAATTTCACGTTTTTAGCTTTTTGGACCAATTCAAGAATTCCAATTTTCCAACTGACTATATTTTTACTTTGACTATTTTCTCTGAAATTACAGTTCCAAATACAAATTGTAATGTATTGCTAATCTACAATTAGAGTTTTAGGCATAACTAAGTCTCTCTAATGGCAGCCAACTCCATGTTGAGTTTTTGTCGGCTAAATATCTCTCCCTTGTGGCACACCCAAGGAGGCCAAGAACCCTAATGAGCTTTTTCTGTAAACCTTACGGATTATTAAATCCAAACCATTAATTTTTCTTTCATTAGGAGAGGCCACACCTGTACATTTTTTTTTTTCCAAGGGTAGGATAATTTAAATATGGCGAGTTCTTCCATCTCTTTCTTTAGCTTTTGTATTTACCTTTTTTTCCTTTGCATACTCATCATGGGAGATTTTTTTTTTTTTTTTGGTCGAAATCATGGGAGATTGATCTATGTATAAAATCATCTCTTTCTAGATTTGCCCAAAGATATGTTTACAAGAGCATGCTGGATGTCGCCAAGGAACCGTCACCTTGAACCTGGTAACTACCGTTTATTTATGTCCTGCTCTTTTGAAAATTGATATTAATTCGAAGATGAGTGCGATTACTAAGAATGTCTTGAGTTTGAGCTGAGCTACCCCATCCAAATAGTTTTTAAAGTTTTATTGATTTTCTAAATTGAGTAGGTTTCTGTAAAGGATTTTTATTTTTATACAAATATTACATATATAGTGAATGAAATTCCACTCGAGTATTACGCAATAAGATGGACGTTTGAATTTTCTCTCTATGAGTTTACTTAATAAGCTATTTGTGAAAAAAATGTGAGATAACAATTAACGGTTTGTTTTGATTGAGAGTAAAGGCTGGAAAACACTTGAGTGATCAAAAAATGGTAAATTCTTTACTTTTTGGATTCATAGTGGATTTCTTGGCAATTGGCTTTTTTTGTAAACAATATACTAACATTCAAACCAAATCATATAAATCTCTAGTGTTCTTATTTTTCTTTGTTGATTTTTCTGGTAATTTCTTTTTCTTGCATAAAACTTGAATTGCAAAATCCGTCAGTTTTGCATTATTTTTAAAATAGTGTTGTCGCAAAGCTCTTGAGGTGAGATCTCCAGGGGAGGTACCAGATTGTTAAGCAGGCTTGAATGATTATTTTCTTGAGGTGGCGCCTATGACTAGCATTGGCTCTCCCAAGCTATATGGATCGTGACCTAGTTTTCTTTTTCAATTACTTAGTTTAATTTACTTAGAAGCTGCCACTTACATATAATGGATCAGTTATGGCAAGGGGGTGATCCTTACTACTACGAATTAGAGATTCACAAATCTAGGAACTTGGTTACTCTATAGGATATTTAACATCCTTTCCTTTTCGTACTTATCTCTTTTATGAAAACAATTTGTACGGTATCTCTTCAATTTTATCCTATAAGTTCTAACACAACACACAAAAAAAGATATTATGCATGGGTGCACAAGTAATACAAATTTAATCAAGCAATAAAGACAAAAGAAGAAGGGAAAAGGCCATAAAAAAAACTCAAATTTTATCAATTATGACACATTTATCCTTAACTTTTTCTTTTTTTTTTGTAACATCAAACATCCCAAACTTGTACGCGTATGACACATTCGTCCTAAACTTTTTCTGTAACACCAAAAACCCTAAACTTATACTTGTGTGATATAAAAGTCCTAAATTTTTTTGTGACACCGAAATTTCCAAAATTGTATTCGCATGACACATTTACATAAAAAATTTGGTGTCACATAAAAAAGTTTAGGGTTTTTGTGTCATAAAAAAAAATTAGGGTAAATGTGTCATATTTTACAAGTTTAAAGTAAATGTGTCGTAATGGACATAATTTAGGGTTTAGTGGCCTTTACCCAATAAATAATGAGGAAAATAAATACAGGAGCCGTATCTTGTAAGTTTAAACAAGGCCTTATTATTAACTCTCATAGGATTCTCAGGGGCTACCTGCACTAAAATGTGGCTAATATTAATACTTAATTCAATTCATCTTTCGATCAATCAAAGAAATTATTGGCAGTTATCATTCATAAAATTTTATATTAATATTCCACCCGCTCTTGTGTCAAGTGCATTTATGCCTTAAACTCTATTTATTCCGTAAGAAATAATGATTTTAAACACTTTTTTTTTAAAAGAATTGATTGCTTATATTATTTACAAAAATAAATGAACAAAGAATGTTTTTGTTGTCCACGAAAACAATTAAACATAAATTATTGTCTATAATGATAACATTTTCCTTAACTAATTATTTTATGCGATGCAAACAATTTTTTTAGAAAATATTTTTAATTATTTATTTAATGTGAAACGGACGAAGTGTTGCAAATAGTTGATGTACTTCATTTATTTTTATCATAAAAGCAAAATCTTCTTTATAAATTTTTTAAAATCAAAAGTTTCTAATTCTTCAAAATAAAATATTGTTAATATTTTCATTAAACTATTTCACTATCGACGGATATTTGTCTATCTGGACCGTCAAACTACTAACACGAATCTTTGGTTTACACCTTTTGTGTCATGATACGCTCATAATTTTTATGTGACACTACCTAAATACCAAGTTAACAAAACAATACAAAATTTAAAAATAAACAAAACGCTATCCCATCTTCTCGTAAAAACAAAATCCTGGCCCTAAATTACCCACGTCCTAAATTTCCCGCACCACCAGTCACCGCCCTCCACCATCACCCTTGTGCCTTGGACCACCCTGCCAACACTCGCCGCGGTCCTTCGAATCCGAGCAGTGAGCAGCAACGGATGCTGTGTGGATTATGGCTATAAATCTTGCAGAACTGGGTAAGAACTACGACAGGGTTTAATCCATAGATTACGTAGCTAACAAAATGAAGCAATCTTCTATTTTGTTCAAATATTGATGATTCCCTTGTTTTTTTTTGGTCGGATGACTCCAGTGTCCGTCAAAACTTATGAATAAGTCAATTCTTCTAGTAACTCATGGCAAAAATGGATAGTCGCAAATCAAATGAAAGTCCTAAAGGATTAACATTTTTCTCCGACCTGAATGAAGAATCTTGTCTTTCAGAATTTGAGGTTCATTAGGGCCTTGTATAGCTTCCTTTTTCCATTTTAACTGGGACTTTACAGGGTGCAATATGCATTTAATTGGGAAATCAGGGAAAATAAATCTTTATTATTGTGTTTTTCACACTTTGAGCACACATATACGACGACAAAACAATACTCAATCTGAGGCATCTTCCAATCAATCAAAGGAATTACTAGCAGAGAGATAAGACCCTAGCTCGTTCATTGATTGAATCGTCAAGGCAAAAAATCATCGATTAGTCATCAATTAGTTTACAGGCGACAAATCATATACATAGTTCAAGTTCAGATAACTAGGACAATGTTCAACACTAGCCATTAAAATAATATGTCCATACATGTATGATTTCGGTACAGCGCCTTCTTCAGCATAGGAGACTTGACACCCGTGAAAAATGGGGGCTTCACAGTCACGTAAAGATATAAACCTCTTCATATCCCTTCCTATAGCCATACAGATTTAACACTTAAGTCATTGAATCACAAAATTCATGTGCAGAACTGATGAGGAAATGCATTGAATTGATAGCATCGGAGCTTTCCCTGCTTTGCCACAATATGTGGAGCAATAATTATACATCAGATTGTCGAGCACTTTCTGAGCAGAAGCCCGGTTTACGGACTTCCTAGCCTTACTACACGATAAAAAGTTCGAATTAGAAATGTTTTCCTTTCAAACTGAGTGAAAAGCAAACACTTAACCACAAGCACAGTTCATGCAACCATAATTGTGCATGATACAACATATTTAAGAACTTTGACATGGAAATTTCAAACACAACTTGGTTTGCAGCATGGAATTGCTAGACAAATTCTAACCAGACAAAGAAGTTTGCTACATGCTGTGTAAATTGAATGGCA
This sequence comes from Eucalyptus caleyi, assembly GCA_014182885.2. NCBI lineage: Eukaryota > Viridiplantae > Streptophyta > Magnoliopsida > Myrtales > Myrtaceae > Eucalyptus > Eucalyptus caleyi. The sequence continues at coordinate 14,759,373 of CM024471.2, forward strand.
TCATCCGAGCGTGTTATCACGGACAAACCCCATTCGAAAGCATTTTTCTGCACAATATTGAGAAAGCCATATAAGTTAACCTCAAGGGAGTAAGTCTAAACATACTTCACAGACATGGAGAGGTGGAAAATATGATCCCAAGAACAATCACCGATTTAGCTCCCTATGATAATTTAAGCAAATGAATCCTGTCTAGGTCAAAGCCATATAAAAAGAAAAAAAAGGGATCCTGTCCTCTATAACATGATAAACTCAAATTGTCTAGTCTTCAAATTTTGCCTAACCAATACTGCAAGACTCAGGCAAGCTGTGCCACAAGCTCTTCACTAAAGAAATCAAAAACCACGAAATCAGAAGGCATCGGAAGAAACTAGTATTGATCCATATGTGTTAGAATCTACAACAGCAAGAAGTCAATTTCTACGCGTCTCATGAATCTTCCTAAAAATCGGGGGATATTGGAGGGGGAACAAAATACTCACGTATCGACACGAGAGAGATCGAAGACAACAAAGAGCAACAATTACGAGATCGAAAATCGAAAGAGGGAAAAAGAGTCGAACGGTACCACTTGAAGCTTATCAGAAACGATGGCCGGCGATGTCGTCGACGATTCCTAGGATTTCGGCCTGGCACATATTTTCTCTAAAGCTCCGATCGGTACAGGAGGGCCTTGCTCTTCTAAGCAATGATTTCGCACAACGCCTTCCCCGCTAGGGCTCAATCCCAATCCAATTTTCCCGCCATTTCTTGGCGGCGTCCCGGGAATTATTTTGGGCGGGGGGCTTTTTATAGTGCGCGCAAAGCATTAAAGCAATCTGAAAATAGAAAAAAACTGGGTTCTTTGTACTTTTCACGCTGAGAATCCACATGAAAATTTAAAACGATTACGAAATCGTTGTTGTGATTTGACGACAATAAGAAATAAATCCAACTTGGCCTCTTATCTAATATCTATCTAACTATTAACCGAAAAAAAAAAAAAACAATTTATGCATGTGAACTAATTTATGTCTCATTTAACACGAGTCCGGTAGCACTAGTCACGTGTTGTGGACTTGTTTAACTCATGCGCACTTAATACGTGTTACGTTAACCTAATGGCCCAGTATATAAAGCTCACATTCTCGTCGAGGTTTGCTCGTATTACTCATCAACACTCTTCCCACCATCTGATGCGTAACATTATCAATTCCTATCATTCATCGTCCTCGAGACATGTCAAGAGCCACACTCATTGGATTGGTTTAGACCAAGTCCATTTAGGGTTTTGCTCCGATGTCATATACAAATAGGTGTACCCTTTCTGGTGGGCCAAACTCAGGAAAAAAAGAGAGAACAAATGACTATATGAGGTAGTGGCTATTTGCAATGATTAATAAGTGTCCCTTGTAAAGTATGTTTAAGAAGGGTTAAGAAAACCCTTCATCAAAATACAGGTACTTTGCTATTTGGCCATACTCTTCCATGGAAAAACTCTCTGCAACGAAAGATTGACGGGCCATAGAATAGCCATTACTGCATTTATTTTTAATTAAGTTGACATATGATTGATGTTGATATTTTGAAAGGAATCGATCAAATGCCTAGTTAGAATTAGTTTTTTCTAGAATAATATAAAGCACTACCATTTTACTATTTGATGCATAACATTATCAATTCCTATCATTCGTTGTCCTTGAGACATGTCAGGAGCCATGCTCTTAGACCTCATCGGATTGGTTTAGTCCAAGTCCAACCATGGAATATATCTATTGTAGAGGGTTTTGCTCCCATGTCATCCGCAACTAGATGTACACTTTCTGGTGTGCCAAACTCAGGAAAAAAAAGAGAGAACAAATGACTGTATGAGGTAGTGGTTATTTGCAATGATTAATAAGTGTCCCTTGTAAAGTACGTTTAAGAAGAGTTAAGAAAACCCTTCATCAAAATACAGGTACTTTGCTATTTGGCCATACTCTTCCATGGAGAAAACTCTCTCCAACGAAAAATTGATGGGCCATAGAATAGCCGTTATTGCATTTATTTTTAATTAAGTTGACATATGATTGTTGTCGATATCTTGAAAAGAATCGATCAAATGCCTAGTTAGAATTAGTTTTTTTTTTCTAGAATAATACAAAACACTACCATTTTACTATCTAATGCATAACGTTATCAATTCCTATCATTCGTTGTCCTTGAGACATGTTGGAAGCCATGCTCTTAGACCTCATTAGATTGGTTTAGTCCAAGTCCAACCATGGAATATATCTATTGTAGAGGCTTTGCTCCAATGTCATCCGCAACTAGATGTACACTTTCTGGTGTGCCAAACTCAGGAAAAAAAAAAAGAGAGAGAACAAATGACTATATGAGGTAGTGGCTATTTGCAATGATTAATAGGTGTCCCTTGTAAAGTATGTTTAAGAAGTTTTAAGAAAACCCTTCATCAAAATACAGGTACTTTTCTATCTAGCCATACCCTTCCATGGAGAAAACTTTCTCTAACGAAAGATTGAGGGGTTATAGAATAGCTGTCACCTGCATTTATTTTCAGTTAAGTTGACATATGATTGATGTTGATATCTTAAAAGGAATCGATCAAATGCCTAGTTAGAATTAGTTTTTCCTAGAATAATAAAAAGAACTACAGTTTTACTAACTGGTATAGGTGATCATTGGGCCAAGCGTGCATTATATATTCAACGAGCCTGCCCTAGATATAATTTTATATAAACATTTAGTTTGGGTCGGACCAGACTTTGTACTGTAAGAGCGTCGCTCAAGTTGGTCTATTTTTCCTTCCGAGTCGCTTGCTTGTTCATCACCTTCACTAACTGGATCAGTAACCGAGGAAGAATATTGCATGGTCTACGAATTCTATGGACCAAGCCCATCTCACACATAACGTGGACGCATCACAAGGCCGTCTCTTGTCAGCCCCGGTGAGATGTAGACAGCGGGAGAAGTAAATGCACAATGTCTACAAATTGTTATAATTATGGTTATAATTATGGTTAATGGATCAATGAATGCCAATAAATTAAGATACGTCTTTTCTATTCATGTATCTCTTTTGAATTCATGAATTTCTTAAATTTTCCGTTCATGTATCTATTGAATTCATGAATTTCCTAGATCCATGTATCTTTTAGTTTATGTATTTATTGAGTTCACGAATCTCTTGAATTCACGTATCTCTGGACTCGTGAATCTCTTGAATTCATGTATCTCTTGATTCATGAATTTCGTGGATACATGCGTCTATTTAATTCATGTATCTCTTCTGTACATGAACTAAAAATCTCTATAAATAGATGGAAGCATAGAGCTTCATTATGGTTTTTGGTTTTTCTGACTCGATTCCAAAAAGGCTCTTATACACTTTTTTACACTTCTGAGTTTTCTGAGTGTGTTGGTTCAATTGAACGGTTCGACTGAGTCCTGTTTGTATAATGCTAATCCAAACAGGTTCGAGGTGTTGTATCTTGGGAGGCATAGTTCGTGAATCTGCGGAGCACCATTGGCAGGAACTAATTGCCTTAAGGAGATTCGGATATCCGTACCTCACCTCAAATTTCATGTTCTGATTGCAACAAACAGTTTGTGTTTTCTTTGGAGTATATTCCAACAATCTTAAGGCAATTATCTCACTCACTGTTTGTTGTTCTTGTCAGATTATTGAGATGGCTGGAAACAACCAAGTGCCCTTCAATGTCCCGAATGTTTTTGGAGACGTTCCTATGGTCGATTCGACCGTTGCTATGGAAGATGTTCAACCCTCAGGGTCTGAATTTGTAGCAGCCAATGCTATGGGCCCTTGGGTTAACACCAATTTTGGTGGTGTGGGTACAAGTCATACGACTGGTATGTCCGAGATTATTTTTCAGAACAGTGTAGGCCAAATGGCTTTTGGCTCTGTTTCTGGAGGGATGGTTCAACGAACCTTGCCTATCGTGATGGCAACACCTCCAGTTACAACTAATGAGAAACCGAAGAAATTTACCGGAGTGGGCTTTAAACAGTGGTAGCAGAAGATGTACTTCTATCTGACCATGCTCAATTTGACGAAATATTTATCGGAGGTGTGCCCGATAATTAGTCCAAATGAACAAGATGTCACGACGCTCGGTGCATTGGAGGCTTGGAAGCATGGGGACTTCTTATGCCAAAATTATATCCTTAACTGTTTAGTGAATTCTCTTTATAATGTTTATTGTAGTATTGAATCTGCTAAACAGTTATGGGAGTCCTTAGAGAAAAAAATACAAAACTGAGGATGCTGGCACCAAGAAATTTGTGGTTGCCAAATTCTTGGATTACAAGATGGTGGATTCTAAATTTGTCATGAGTCAGGTTCAAGAATTGCAATTAATTCTGAGTGACATCTTGGCTGAGGGAATGATACTTAGTGAATCATTCCAAGTGGCAACCATGATTGAGAAACTACCTCCGGGCTAGTCAGACTTCAAAAATTATTTGAAACACAAACGGAAGGAGATGAGCCTTGAAGATCTCATTCTGCACCTCAGAATCGAGGAGGACAATAGAATGAGTGCAAACCCTCCTTCTGAGCCAAAGGCCAACATTGTGGAATCTTCCAAATCCAAGCAAAATAGAAAAAGAAAGATGTCTTTTCAAGAAAAGGGCAAGTAGAAAGAGCAGTTCCAAAAATTCCAAGGGACGTGTTTTATATGCAACAAGCTTGGCCATCGTGCTAAGGATTGCAAGAAGCGCCCGAAAAAAGGCAAGAACAAAAGTGCAGCCCAGCAACTGAATTTGACAAAGCATGACAATATTGAGAGATTGTCTGCTGTGGTAATGTCTGAAGCATTTCTGGTGTCGAACACTACTGGCTGGTGGCTAGACACGAGTGCCACAAATCACATCTGTGCAGATAAACACATGTTCTCATCTTATGAGAAGGCTGAAGAAGATGAGAAGCTTTATATGGCTAACTCTACATCAGCAAAGATCGCCGGAAGAGGAAGGTGATCCTGAATTTTACATCTGGCAAGGAGGTCGCCCTGCTGAATGTGCTACATGTACCGGAGATTCGGAAAAATCTAATTTCTAGCCCTATACTTGTCAAGAAGGGTTTCAAAGTTGTATTTGAATCTAACAAGTTTGTACTTTCAAAAGGAGGGATGTATGTGGGGAAAGGGTACTTGTGTAATGACCTATTTAAGGCCAATGTGGCTGTCATTGATGTAAACTCAAATTATGTGTACCCAAAGACTATTATAAAGAAAAGTCTTCAGTTTACACTGTTGTGTCTCCTTATCTATGGCATGGTAGATTATGACATGTAAACTATGGTACAATGAAAAGAATAGCAAACTTGGGATTAATTCCAAGATTTGAGTTGGATGCCCATTGCAAGTGTGAGACTTGTGTTGAGGCCAAGTTTGTCAAGAAACCTTTCAAATCCATTGAAAGAACAAGTGAACCTCTACAATTAATCCATAGTGATCTATGTGATTTAAAGTTTGTAGAAAGTAGAGGTGGAAAGAAGTACTTCATCACATTTGTGGATGATTGTACTAGATTTTGCTATGTCTATTTACTAACTAGCAAAGATGAGACTATGAGCATGTTTGTCAAGTATAAAAATGAAGTTGAAAACCAACTTGATAAACGAATCAAAGTGCTTAGGTCTGATAGAGGAGAATACAGTTCAATCAATTTGAAAGAGTTTTGTGTTAGTTTTGGAATAATTCTCCAAACGACTGAACCTTATACTCCACAACAAAATGGAGTTGCTGAACGATTGAACAGGACACTAAAGGAGATGGCTAACGCCATGCTTTGAGTTCAGGTTTACCTCAGAACTTGTGGGGGGAGGCAGTTTTAACTGCAAATTATATTCTTAATAAAATACCCCATAAAAAAACAGGTAAAACTCCATACGAGTTATGGAATGGAAAGTTGCCATCCTACAATTTTCTAAACGTGTGGGGGTGCTTGGCCAAGGTGGCGATTCCTCCTCCGAAACAAACTCGGTTGGGACCTAAAACGGTGGATTGCATATTCATCGGTTATGCTCAAAATAGTAGCGCATATAGATTTTTGGTTCATAAATCTGAAAATGCAGAAATTCATGTCAATACAATCCTTGAATCAAGGGATGCTAAATTTTTTTAGGATATATATCCTACAAAAAGAAATCAAGGAGAACTTTCTCAGAAAAGGCTTAGAGAATCAGAATCTGAGAATGATGAAGTTGTGGCCAAAGAAGCCGAAATTCGAAGGAGTAAAAGGTCTTGAATCGAAAAATCTTTCGGACCTGATTTTCTAACATACATGTTAGAAGGTGAGCCCCAAACATATAAAGAGGCAATGTCATCTCCAGATACTCCTTTTTAGAAAGAAGCTGTTGATAACGAAATCCATTCTATCCTAAGTAACCATACTTGGGAATTGGTTGATCTTCCACCTGGAAATAAACCAATTGGATGTAAATGGATTTTCAAGAAAAAACTAAAAGCTGATGGTTCCATTGATAAGTACAAAGCTCGGCTCGTAGCTAAAGGGTTTAGACAAAAAGAGGGTCTTGACTACTTTGATACTTATTCACCTGTCACAAGAATAACATCAATAAGGATGTTGATTGCTATAGCTTCGCTATACAATTTGCAAATACATCAAATGGATGTGAAAACTGCATTCTTAAATGGTGATCTCGACGAGGAGATTTATATGGAACAATATGAAGAGTTCAAGGTCAAAGGACAAGAACACAAAGTGTGTAGACTTGTTAAATCATTGTATTGACTTAAACAAGCTCCTAAGCAATGGCATGAAAAATTTGACCGGGTAATGATTCAAAATGGGTATAGAATCAATGAGTGTGACAAATGTGTGGACATTAAATCCACTACAGTTGGATATGTACTTATTTGTCTATATGTTGATGACTTATTAATTCTTGGAGATAACATTGAGGTCATCAAAATCACCAAGAACATTCTCAAGAAGAACTTTGAGATGAAAGATTTAGGTGTTGCAGATGTTATATTCGGCATCACAATTCTAAGGAATTCTAATGGCTTAGGTTTAACACAATCTCATTACATTGAAAAGGTATTTGAGAGATTTAAAGGATTCAGCATTAAAGATGCAAACAATCCTTTTCTTCCACACCTAACTTTAAGAAAGAACACTGGAAATAGTGTTAGACAGCTAGAATACTCTCAAGTAATCGGCAGCATCATGTATATCATGAATTGCACTATACCTGATATTGCGTACTCAGTAAGCAAACTGAGTAGATATACCATTAACCCAGGTCACGAGCATTGGAATACTTTGATGAGAGCATTAGGATATTTGAAAAGGACAAAAGACTATATTCTACAATATGGCAAATATCCAGTTGTTTTGGAAGGTTATTGTGATGCCAACTGGATTTCAGATTCTGATGAATCGAAATCGACTAGCGGATATGTGTTCACGCTAGGAGGTGCTACAGTGTCATGGAAATCCTCTAAACAAACTCTAATAACACGCTCTACAATGGAATCAGAGTTTGTTGCTTTGGATAAAGCTGTTGAAGAAGCAGAATGGCTTCGACATTTTTTAGAAGATGTTCCAATGTGGCCAAAACCTATGCCTGCAATTTGCATACACTGTGACAATCAAGCAGCAATTGCAAGGGTGCATAATGTGATTTATAACGATAAGTCTAGACATATTCGTCGTAGACATAACACCGTAAGGCAGTTGCTCTCAAATGGAATAATTTCTTTAGACTTTGTAAAGTCAAAGGAAAATATTGCGGATCCGCTGACAAAAGGTTTGTCGAAAGAGCAAATAAACTGTGCATTGAGGGGAATGGGTTTAAGAGCCTTAACCCAATAAAGAGATTTCGGGGTGGAAACCTAACCTATGCAATTGGAGATCCCATGGTCTAGGTTCAATAGGACAACGCAAATTTTGGAAACTCTAGTGTAAGCACTGTCTACCATTCCTATGATGCAACAGTGCTTTCCTACAGCATTATTAAGGGTACGCTATGCGTTTAATGATTCATATAACTTGGAATATAACATCCAAGTGAGATATGGTAGGATATCTTTAATATGAATGCACCTATATGCGTGGAGCTGGCAGACTCTATGAAAATCTTTAAAGGCTAGATTTTCTAAAGCACGCATGAATCTTGAGAGGTTCAAGGCCGAAAGAACGAACACAACTGAGAACCAATCTTGAATTGGAAATACTCTGTGTGAGGTTTATTGCCTAGGCTTACACAAACAACTGGCAATTCAAGGTTTAGTCCATCGACTAGTTAAGTAAGTCCGATAGGCTTTCGCTAAAGAAGGTTCAAGGCGAAAGCTACCTATCTTGATGCAGTGTATTTCAATAGGTATGCTCAGATTCCTTCAAGTTAAAAAATGTTTTGTTGATCCATTAATGTGGGGGATTGTTATAATTATGGTTATAATTATGGTTAATGGATCAACGAATGCCAATAAATTAAGATACGTCTTTTCTATTCGCGTATCTCTTTTGGATTCATGAATTTCTTAAACTTTTCCGTTCATGTATCTATTGAATTCATGAATTTCCTAGATCCATGTATCTTTTAGTTTATGTATTTATTGAGTTCAAGAATCTCTTGAATTCACGTATCTCTGGACTCGTGAATCTCTTGAATTCATATATCTCTTGATTCATGAATTTCGTGGATACATGCGTCTATTTAATTCATGTATCTTTTCTGTACATGAACTAAAAATCTCTATAAATAGATGGGAGCATAGAGCTTCATTATGGTTTTTGGTTTTTCCGACTCGATTCCAAAAAGGCTCTTATACACTTTTTTACACTTCTGATTTTTCTGAGTGTGCTGGTTCAATTGAACAGTTCGACTAAGTCCTGTTTGCATAGTGCTAATCCAAACAGGTTCGAGGTGTTGTATCTTGGGAGGCATAGTTCGTGAATCTACGGAACACCATTGGCAGGAACTAATTGCCTTAAGGAGATTCGGATATCCGTACCTCACCTCCAATTTCATGTTCTGATTGCAACAAACAATTTGTGTTTTCTTTGGAGTATATTCCAACACAAATCTGCACATGCAGAACGCTTCGTGCCAAGTGATATCTACATTTGTATATCTTATTGGAATAATAGACATAACGCAGATGAAGATTGCTGCTTGGGAGTTGACTCGAGCGATAGACTCGGCTTCAAGTTGGACATTCCACTAGTCCTCTCCTTGCCTGGATCTGGACGGGCCCAACACCCTCTCAAGTCGCCATGTTTGAATAAAAATTCTTTCCGGCATCATCCCATTTCGAGGACTCACAGAAACCCCTCGGATGGTTCCACAATCTGTTCTGCGTACAACAATGTGTTGTACTACTTCAACAAGTCTGCGCGTAAGATATCCAGCATCTGATGTTCGTACAGCAGTATCCACAACTCCTTTGCGGGCTCCGTAGCAAGAAATGATATATTCTGTTAAAGATAGTCCTTCGCGTAAATTGCTTTGAATGGGTAAATCAATCATTTGTCCTTGAGGATCTGACATTAATCCTCTCATACCTACTAATTGGTGTACTTGAGATGCATTTCCTCTGGCTCCCGAAAAAGACATTATATGGACTGGATTATGGGGTATGTCATCCTAAAATTAGGATTCATTTTTTGTCGCAAATATTCACTTGTAGCATACTGGCTGGCGAGGGCATAGAGGCCCTCGCCCAGATCAACTTGAGGCTGGTGATGGTCCATTGGCTACCTCACTGGTGCTTGCCAAAAGGTAAGGAAAAAGAATTTTAAAAAAATGGAAAAAAATCCTGAAAAATATTAAAAATTATAAAATTTGTCCTATTAGTACCGGTCATGCCACGTAGGACTCTCAGTATCCATGTCAACAATTTCTAGCCTAAATTAGCCGGATGGACTCAATTGGTACTAATGTGAAAATATTCAGGATTAAATTGGTCAAATTAAAATGTTTATGATTAAATTGTCAAACGCAATAAGTTAAGACTTTTTTGGTGCTTTTTCCCATAAAAAATAGCCAACTGATTGTAATAGTCTTATGGCGTTTATTTTTATAACTTACCAATGCCGTGAAGGTTACTAATTTAACAAAGCAATTGCCGGCCTTGATTTGATTATTGTATCAACATTCGACATGGTAAGACACCAATTACTTTTATTCACATATCCTTTTTTTTTTTTTTTTTTTTTTTATCTTGCTAGTTTTGGAAAAGTATCACCATTCACGGTTGGTAGAATCTAACGACATTTAATATTGCGACTTCTTGACGCCTTCGAAGTTTCCAGCTTTTATTGGAAATTATCAAAATTAATTAAATTGTGATATCAACTAATTTTAGTTACTTACCAATGATCTCGATGACATACGATCGCGGCTTTAAGAAGAAAAAAATTGTATAGAATAAAGGAAATTACACTTAGCTCCACGTGGCGGGAAAAGAGTATGAAGTAAAATTACAAATTTAATAATCGCCAACACAAAAACAGTCATCTTTCTGGTGGGTTTCACTCGAGCAATCCTTCATAAGAACAGCTTCCGCTGATCGTGGTCTCTCAATTCGAGCCTTGACACATTTGACCGGCTTTTGCATTCATCTCTTCGCTCGGACTCAAGCTTCTTCGATTCTCAAGGTTTTCTCTATCCTCTGCTTGATTATGAATTTAGCCATTCCTTGTTTGTCAATTGTTATATGTATTTCACCGTTTCTCAAGCTTCAGTCTTTGTTTTTTTCCCCCCTGTAACAAAGATATAATAGAAATCTGTTTGTGTAGGTTTTTGTTCTTGAGAATAAATTTTGAATAGAAACAAGAAACAAGAAAAAAAAATATTTAGGTGTCATTTCAAATACGTTTCCATTTTGAGAATAGAAAGTTTTTACAATTATCAAACAAAGTCTTCTACTTAGAAACTTATCCGAGGAACATAAATAGGAAAATTATTTTTAAATAGAAATTATTCTCGAGAATATAAATGTTACTATACGCATCCTAAAACTGTCATTTCCTTCGGTTATCTTCTTCCATAAATTTTCGTAACGTTAAAGTTGCATTGATTTTGTGCCAATTTAACCATTTTCTGCCCTTAGAAGTGCCCTGACCCAATCCAATTGCATGAGAAGTTGCACTTTTTAGAGTCTCTTTGATCTTTGTTTTTGTACTTTGTTCCTTTCCCCCTTTTTTGGGCTCATAGATCTTTGCAAATTGATGATTCATGCCATAACATAACATCATGAAGTTCCCAAAGAAGGAATTAGTCGAGATTAAGCCTCTAGCCCTTGCTAAATCTTACATTCATCTTCCCGGGGAAGTTTGAATCCCCATTCTTGCTCTATTTTTCAATTTTTTTTTTTTTTTTTGTGATGTACAGGCAAAGGGCATTGACTTGTACTCAGTCATGGCCCCGGAATGGAAGTACGAGATTGGACACAGTGCCTCTATATAATCTCATGAAATCTCCTCGTCTTTGTTGAATTGTCAACACAACCCTGATTTATTTTTGAGGACTCCTATAAGGATAGGGTGCATTCATTTCTCGTCTATGCAAAATTTGTCCAAGAGAAGGTATGGCATCTTTCCTGAGGCTAGAAAACAAACAAAGTCAATATAAGTAAGATGTTTTCCTGAGTTTCCGAGGTGAAAATATACGCAAAAATTTTGTTGACCATTTGCACGATCATCTGCGAAGAAGAGGAATCGTGGCCTTCCGAGATGATCACCACCTAGATCTTCAGAGGGGAAAATGTACTAAACCTAAAATATTGAGGGCAATACAACAGTCAAGACTTGTACTTGTGATATTCTCTAAAAACTACGCTTCTTCTACTTGGTGCCTGGAAGAAGTTGCTAAGGTTGTGGAGTGCAAGGATATCCATGAAGGACCGGTGATACCAATCTTCTACGAGGTCGATCCATCTGGCATACGAAAACTGAGGGCAAACTTTGGGATAGGCTTTGCTAAAATTTAGGAAGCTTATTCGGGCGACAAGAGAGATATAAAGAAGTGGAAGGATGCAATGAGTAAAGTAGCTAGTCTTGTCGGCATAGAATTGAAAGATGGGTGGGCCTCTCTTCCACTAACTTGGAATGATTTGTTTTCCCTAATATTTGCATGCCACTCATGTCATGACCGTCATACTCTGTATTACATTAGTTCATTTGAACTAGAATACACTCCAGAACTAAAAAGCCTCAATGCTTTCTAGGGAACTAATCATCTACATTTCTTCGTTGCAAATATGAGACCAAGTTCATTCAGCAAATCATTGGAGAAGCCAAAAATAAACTGGGTCCTCGGCTGTTCTATGTCGTAGGCGGCCTTGTGGGAATGCATTCCCGTGTTGCAAATGTAGTTGAATGTTTATGCTTGGACGAGAGTGATGTGCGCAGTATTGGCATGTGGGATATGGGTGTCGTAGGCAAAACAACTATTGCACGAGTAGTTTGTGACAAAATCCGTGGCCAATTTAATGATGGATGTTGTTTTCTTGCCAATGTTAGAGAAATTTCAAAAAAGAATGGTCTAATGTATCTACAAAACCAGTTTCTCGGTGATATTGTCCAAGACGACAAATTGAGAATCAAGGTTGATTACAGAGGTGCAAACATGATAACAAAACGACTACAACATAAAAAAGTTCTTGTTATACTTGATGACATGGATGAAAAGGAGCAGTTGGAAAAATTAGCAAGAGGTTTTGATTGGTTTGGAAGTGGAAGTAGGATCATTATAACAACCGGAGATGAACATTTGCTTCTCCAATATGGAGTAAATTCCATATATGAGGTGGAGGAACTATCTTTTGCTAAGGCTCTCCAACTATTTTGTTTGAAAGCTTTTAGAAGTAACCATCCTTTAGCAGAGTTCAATAAGCTCGTGACGCAGGTTATTGTACACACTAATAGCCTTCCTTTAGTGCTTGATGTCTTAGGTTCTTTTTTGGCTTGTAGGAGCTTGATGCAATGGAAGAGTGCACTAGCCAGACTTAAAGAATGTCCAGAAGGGAATTTGACCGGCTTAAGTTAAGTTATGATGGACTACAACAAAAAGAGAAGGAGACTTTCCTAGATATTGTCTTTTTTTCAAGGGAAAGGAGAAAGCTTACGTTACAGAAGTTCTGGACAATGGCAGCTTGTATGCAGATGTTGGAATCGAAGTCCTTGTCAATAGAGCTCTTATCCAAATTGTGGGCAACAAACTGTGGATGCATGACTTGCTACAAGAGATGGTTTGGGAAATTATTCATCGAGAGTCTCCTAAAGAGCCAAGAGAACAAAGTCGAGTCTGGCTTTTTGAGGATGTATGCCATATTCTATCAAAAAACTTGGTGAGTATCTACAAAGTTAATTTGCAAGCATGCTTAATTGATATAGGAAAGACAAAATTGCTAGTCATGTATCGACACTATATGAGTTTATTAGGGAATTGGAAAAGTCAAAGCCATAGTCTTGCGATCTAGGGACTATAGAACAGTGCACTTGAATGGAGAGTCATTCACAAACATGCCTAACTTAAGTTTGCTTGATGTTCATGTCATCCACCTCTCTTATGGGTTGAAGCACCTTTCAGATGAACTACGCCTGCTAAGATGGGACAACTACAGTCTTAGATCATTTCCACCAAGTTTTCTTCCAAAGAATCTTGCTGAACTCCATATGGAAGATAGCCTCCTTTATAGCCTCTGGAGAAGGGAAAAAGTTGGAATTAGTACTCATGCATTTTATGCTTCATCAGATGCATTATTATGTTTAACAAGCTAATAAAATTGTTCAACCAATTTTTTCTAGATGCGGGTCTTAGAGAAGTTGAAAGTTATCAATGGTTCCAAATTATTCATGGAGACTCCAAACTTCATATATGTCCCAAATCTAGAGAGACTAATTCTCAAAGGTTGCAAAGCATTATCTCGGGTTCATGCTTCAAACGGAAATCTGGAAAGATTCGGTCTACTTGACTTGGGTGAGTATGAAAACCTCATGGGACTTCCAAATAGTGTCGGTAATGTAAAATCTCTCACAGTTCTTAATCTGTCTGGATGTTCAAATCTTGAAGAACTACTTGCGAGCATCGGGGGCTTAAAGTGCTCAGACAAGCTTGATATTAGTGAAAGTGCCATAACACACCTCCCATCAAGCTTGACATTCTTAACAAATCTGAAAAAATTACGCTTTCATGTTAGTAAAAGTAGGCCATAAAATTGTTGGAGGGCACTGACGCGTACGCTGAGAAGAGCTCTGAACTCTAGACGTCCGCGATTGCCTCCATTTTCGGGCTATCCTCTTTGACAGAGTTGGATCTGAGTGGCTGCAGTCTTCTGGAAGGAGAAATTTCCAATGATATTGACTGCTTATGCTCATTTAGTTCTTTAAACCTAGCCAAAAACAATTTTACCACAATAACTGCAAGCATCGAACATATATCTAGCCTGGAATTTCTGATATTAAATATTTCAAATATCTTGAAGTGTTACCAAGACTTCCAAATAGCATAATGATTGTGGCGGTTGAGAAGTGCCTTAGATTGGAAAGGATATCAAACCCATTCGTTATATGCACAATACTTGACTCAAGGTTTTGCTTCCTTAATTGCTCCAGTTTGCTTCCGCAAGATCTTGATTTAGCTTTGTAGCAAAAGTACTCCTTGTCGTTGCTTCGTTACATCATTTGTTGTTCCATGAGAGTAATTCCGTGAACTTATTTGGTGTCTCCATGTCTGCAACATGAAATACCTGAGTGGTTTGGCTTCCAGGCAATTGGACCTTTGTTGAGCATAGACATGCCCCCTAATTGGCATGACGATAGCTAGAGAGGATTTGCCGCCTGCGTATCTGTTAAACGAATCAATTGCAGCTTCTGTCAGGACCTGGAAAATGACAACTTCAATTTATGTGGGTGCTATGCTGATGGAAATCGGCTAGGTCCCTTATTTAAGTTTCCCATCAGATTTGTCAATTCAGGTTGCCTTTGGCTAGGTAATGTGTCAAGTACTCAATTTCCACGTGATACAAATTGGGAGACAATGTCAAATCACATTGTCATTTCATTTATGATCACCAACACTAGGTTAAAGGTGGAAAAGTGTGTTGTTCATCTGGTTTACAAGCGACATCCAAGAAAGTTTGATGATATTTTAGTCAAATGGTGTAGTTCATCGCCCAGGGATTGGGATATAATCTACCATGAGTTTCAACCCCAAAGGGAGGTCAATGGTGTCTTCAAATATTCCATTGATCCGAACTTGTACAAAGTGAATGAATGTGTAATGAGCTGTGGGGTCCGTGAGTTTTAGAATCACAGTGGAGTATCTATATTTGATTTGGCATCCTTCAAGACTTCGACATGTGTCTGGTCATGATTCCAATAGATGGTAATCACTACTAGATTTGATCAATTTTCGGGGACTTTGGTTCAACCTTTCGAAATCCAAATAGACTATGAAAACTCATTAATCCTAACCTAAAATTCTAGAGTATCACTACCAGCACCAACATCTCCAAAATTATTTGGGGAAGTATTTTTGCTGGCTTTTGTGTTTCACTTTCTCACCATAACAATATCTTTCTTATAGTTAGTCAAGGAACTATCAAGTATGGTCAGCGCGCATTGATTTCTTGAAGAAAGCTCGACGTGAACCGTAAGTGAATTCTTTGTTTTTGGGAAACTTATGCCATCCTCAATACTAGAACGTATATATCGATCAAATACTAATTTCTTTTTTAAAATTTTTTTGACCAATTCACAATTTTCAATTTTCCTACCGACTATATTTTACTTTGACTATTTTCTGTGATATTAAAGTTCTAAATACAAATTTTAATGTATTGCTAATCTACAAGTAGAGTTTTAGGCGTAACTAAAACTACAACCGTCTCCATGTAATTGAGTCAAAGGAATGAACTCCCACAATCTCTTTCCTAGCTGCCAACTCCATTTCGAGTTTTATCAGCTGAGGGCCTGTTTGTTAATGTTCTTTATTTCTGTTTATAAACAAAATTTCTGTTTTTATGTTCCAGGGAACAAAAAAAGAACATAAACGTGTTTGTTTGCGTTTTTGTTCCAAATCTATTTTTTTGTTCCCAGTAACACATTTGGAACAGAAACAAGAAACAAGAAAAACGTGTTTCTTGTTTCTGGAACAATTTTTAAGAACAAATTTCCTCTCTCATCTCTTTTTCTTCTCTTTTTTTCTTCTTTTCTTTTTCTTTTTTCTTTGGTCGGTCGCCGGCCTTAGCCATGGCCGTCGAGGGCCGACGACCTCGCTGGAGCATCGCCGGCACGGGGCGAGGCTGGGCAAGCTCGGGCGAGCCGAATCTAGGCGAGCCCGAGCTCGCCCAGCCAAGGCGAGGCCGCCGGCCCTCGTCGACCAGTTGTCGGCCATGGCCGAGGCCGGTGACTGGCCAAAAGAAGAAAAAAAGAAAAAGAAAGAAAAAAATTAAAAGAAAATTAAAACATTAAAAATTAAAAGAAACAAAAAATAACACAGATTTACCAAACGTGTTTTTGTTCATTTTTTATTCCCGGAATAAGTTTACTAAATGCGTTTTTTTATTCAAAAATTGTTCCCCGGAACAGAAATACTTTTTTCTATTTCTGTTCCTTGGAACAATTTTTAAACAGAAATGTTACCAAACACGCCCTGAATGTCTCTCTCCCTTCTGGCGCCCAAGAAGGCCAAGAACCCTAATGTGCTTTTTTCTATAAACCTTACGGATTATTAAATCCTTGCACGCCATTAATTTTTCTTTTATCAAGTGAGGCCACACCTGTACATTTTTTTTCAAGGATAGGAGAATTTAAATATGTCAAGATCTTCCATCTTTTTCTTTAGCTTTTGTATTTACCTTTTTTTCCTTTGCATACTCATCATGGGAGATTGATCTGTCTATTAAATCATTTCTTTCTAGATCTGGTGCAAGATGGTACAAGAGCATACTAGATGTCGCTAAGCAACCATCATCTTGAACCTGGCAGCAACCGTTTGTTTATGTCCGCTCTTTTGAAAATTGATATTAATTCGAAGGTGAGTGCCATTGCTAAGAATGTATTGAGTTTGAGCCGAGATACCCGATCCCAATAGTTTTTAAAGTTTTATTGGTTTTCTAGATTGAGTAGGTTTCTTGTAATGGAATGTTTTGATTCAAATATTAAATATATAAGAGATGAAATTCTACTTGATTATTACACAATAAGAGGTATGTTCAAATTTTCTCTCTGTGAATTTTCTCAATGATTTCTTTGTAAAAAAAAATGTGAGATAACAATTAACGGTTTGTTTTGATTGAGATCGAGAGCTCGAAAACACTTGAGCAATCAAACAATGATAAATCTTATACTTTTCGGATTCATAGTGGATTTCTTGGCAATTGGCTCTTTTTGTGAAGTATGAACTAACATTTAGACCGAACCATATAAATCTTTAGCTGTTAATTTCTTTTTCTAGTGTTAAACTTGAATTGCAAAATCTATTAGTTTCGCATTATTTTTCACAATAGAGTTGTCGCAAACCTCCCAAGGTGAGATTTCTAAGGGAGGTGGCGTCTACGATTAGCATTGGCTTTCCTAAGTTTTATCAATTATAATTGACATTCTTTTTTAATTACTTAGTTTAATTTACTTAGAAGCCGCAATTAACATGTAATAAATTTGTTATGAGCCATGTAAGGTGAGGGGGTCACAAGTTTGAGAACTTGATTACTCTATATGAAATTTAGCATTCTTTCGATGCCTTATAACTTTTATGAAAACAATTTGCTCACAATCTCTTCAATTTTTTTTTTTTAAGTCCCAAAACTTATAAATGATATTATGCATGGGTGCTCAAGTAATAAAAATTAAATCAAGCAAAAAAGATAAATAAGGAATGGGTAAAATAAAGACGAGCCGTCTAATGTAAAATTTAAACAAGCCCTTGTTATTAACTCTCACATAATTCTCAAGAGCCACGTGCACTGAATGTGGCTAATATTGATATTCAATCGGATTCATCTTCCAATCAATCAAAGAAATTATTCTAAATTATTCTAGTAATATTTCACCAGCTCTTGTGTCAAATGCATTCATGCCTAAAGCTTTATTTATTTCGTAAAAATGAATGATTTAAAACACATTTTCCTTAAATTGATTCTTTATATTGTTTATAAAAATAAATGAATAAAAAAATTTATTGTCTACGAATATAGTTAAATATAAATTATTATATTTATAATAATATTTTCTTTAACTAATTATTTTGCCACTCGGGGTGTGGACACATCGCAAGGCCGCCCCCAAGGTCACATGATCGAAATCATGTTCAGATGAAAGGAAAGAAAAGTCTTGGCGAGATGCGGACGGCGGGAGAAGGGAGCGCAGCGAATATGCAAATACAATCCGCAGATGCGGAGGGCTTGGTGCCGAGTGATGTCAACTGTTGGCTGGGTCCACTTCATGTGGGGCCGAGCTAACGTTAAAACAAAAGAAACATTTAAAAAAAAAAAAAAGAAGGAAGAAGAAGAAAAAAAGTCAAAAGTCAAAAGAAGAAAAGGGATTGTTGCTTCGTGCGCGTGTGCCCGAGAAAGTGGAGAGAGAAGAGCGAGCCCAAGAAGACAGAGAAAATAGAGAGAGGCGTGAGACGGTGATCTCACCGAGAGCACGCGTAGAAGAAAAAAACGTAAGAGGGTTGAATCTTTGCGGCCCCAATTTCAAGGTTAAACATTGAGGGAATTGGCTCAAGTTTGAATACGTTGTTCGTGAAATTGAGAATTACAAGTTGATTGGTTTATTTCGTCAAGAATCTCCTCCAAATTCTCAGATTGTGGTTAGGATTTTCTTATTTTGAATTTGTTCACTTTTGTGGTTAGAAAATGTGATTGTAATGCATACGTTGAGTCTTTAATGTGTATCTTATTATTCTTAGTGATTAGTAGAAGTTTTTGGGCAATTTGTGTTTTTCTTGCATTGGGTTTCTACAATAAATTCTTGGTATTGTTGTTGGCTTTTATTCTCTTATCAATTTGGCATTATATTTACTTATTTCGAGGATATATATAGCTGGTTGTTGATGGGACTAAGTTGATTTCGGTCAGTTTAGTTTTGGGGAAGAAATTGATCCTAGATTGGGTTTAGTTCATGATGAATTGTTGTCCCTGGTTATCTCCATAAATCTTCTTGAAATAATAGCCTTAACATAACATAGACGAAGAATGCTGCTTGGGAGTTGAGTCGGAGCGATCCCCGAGCTTTCATTCCTTCACGGAACAGACCTGGAATGGAGGGGACCAAAGCAGGTCGAGGTTCCGAACAGCTGGAGCTACGGCGATAGACTCGGCTTCGAGATGGACATCCTTCTAAGGCTTCAGCTAAAAAGGACAGGAAAGACGACGAAGCGTCCAAGACCGTGAACTGCTTTCATCTCACCTGCGAGTACTACGAACCAAACGCTTTGACAGGTGACTCCGCCCTGGAAGTAAATGATGAGTTGACATGGGGATTTACCCATCGAGGAGCTGCATTGCCATGCAGGATTATACTCGTGACGGATGCTTTGCCCTTCCATCAGTTAAAATTGATCACTTGAGTTCGTGGAAGAAAAGTGTTCCCTTATAGGCATCCTAATAGACATATCGCAGTTCCATTTAGGATCATTTAAGGCCTATAATCACGACGAATCCCTCCGCTCCACACCCCCCCCGAGGGCGGGGCGCCAGACGTCAGCGTTCCGCGCCCTGAGAAACGGGATCTAATTCGGTGCCGCGCTGGTAATTCGGCAAATGATACTGGTAAGTGTCAAACAACTTCGATAAACCAGAAAATGACCAGTAGCTTTGCTCCCCGGTCAAGCGTTTGTAACTTATCAGACAGCTTTTTGACAAGTACCAAGACCTATTTACGCTTAAAAATTGCCAGCTGATTTTAATAGTCTACCGACCTTTATTTTCATAACTTACCAATGCCGTGACGGTTACTAATTTTTCAAAGCAATTGCCGGCCTTGATTTGATTATTGTATCAACATTTGACATAGTAAGATACCAATTAATTCTACTCACATACTGACTTTTATATATATATCTTGCTAAGGTTGGAAAAGTGTCGCCATTCACGGTTGGTAGAATCCAACAACATCTATTATTGTGACTTCCCGACGCCATTGAAGTTTCCGGCTTTTATTGGTAATTATCAACATTAATTAGATTGAAATACAGACTAATTTTGGCCGCTCACCAACAATCTCGATTACATACGATCGCGACTTTTAGAAGAAAACATTTTGTAGAATAAAGGAAATTACACTTAGCTCCACATGGCGGGGAAAGAGTATGAAGTAGCATTACAAATTTAATGATCGCCAACACAAAAAAACAGTCATCTTTCTGGGGAGTTTCACTTGAGCAATCCTTCATAAGAACAGCTTCCGCTGATCGTGGTTTCTCAATTCGAGCCTTGACACATTCAACCGGCTTCTGCATTCATCTCTTCACTCGGACTCAAGCTTCTTCGATTCTCAAGGTTTTCTCTATCCTCTGCTTGATTCTGAATTTAGCCGTTCCTTGTTTGTCAATTGTTATATGTATTTCTCCGTTTCTTTGCTCCCTTTGTGTAAAAAACAGCCATTTCCTTTGGTTATCTTCTTCCAGAAATTTTCGTAACGTTACAGGTGCGTTGATTTTGTACCCATTCGACCTTTTTCTGCCCTTAGAAGTGCCCTGACCCAATCCAATAGCCTAAGAAGTTCCACTTCTTAGAGTTTCTTTCACTATTGTTTTGTCAATTTGTTCTCTTTTTCTGTGTTCATACATCTTTGCAAATTGATGGTTCATGTCATAACATAACATCCTAAGGGTTCCCAAAGAAGAAATTAGTCGAGATTAAGCCTCTAACTTCGGTAAATCTCACGTTCTTCTTCCAGGGGATGTCTGAAACTCTCTCCTTGCTCTCTTTTTCTATATATATTTTTGGGTGGTGTACAGGCAAAGAGCATTTAGTTGTACTCATTAATCTCCTTCTGCCCTAGAATGGAAGTATGAGATCGGACGCGATGCCTCTATTTAACCCCGCAAAATTTCCTCATCTTTGTTGAATTGCCAACACAACCTGAATTTATTTCTAAGGACTCCTATAAGGACAAGCTGCATTCATTTCTCATCTTTACAAAATTTGTCCAAGAAGATATGGCATCTTTCCCAAGGCCAGAAAACCAACAGAGTCAATTCAAGTATGATGTCTTCTTGAGTTTCAGAGGTGAGGATACTCGCAAAAACTTTGTTGACCATCTGAAATATCATCTATGGCGAAGAGGAATTGTGGCCTTTAAAGACGATCATGACCGAGATCTACCGAGGGGAAAACGTATTAAACCAGAAATATTGGGGGCAATAGAAAAGTCAAAATATGTACTTCTGATTTTTTCTGAAAACTATGCTTCTTCTACTTGGTGCTTGGAAGAAGTTGCTAAGACTTTGGAGTGCAAGGATGTCAATGAAGGATTGGTCATACCGATCTTCTATAGGGTCAATCCATCTGATGTACGGAAATTGAGGGGAAACTTTGGGAGAGGCTTTGCTAAAACTGAGGAAGCTTATTCAGGCGACAAGAGAGACATAAAGAGGTGGAAGGATGCATTGAGAAAAGTAGCTGATCTCGCTGGAATAGAATTGAAAGATGGGTAGGCTTCTCTTCCACTAAATTGGAATGATTTGTTTTCTTTAAATTTTGCATGCCACGAATGTCATGACCATCATATTCTATATTATGTTGGTCCATCTGAACCAGAACACACTCCAAAACTACACAGTCTCAATGCTCGCTAGGGAACTAATCATCTGTATTTCTTCGTTGCAGATATGAGATCAAGTTTATTGAGCAAATCATGGGAGAACTTGAAAATAAACTAGGTCCTAGGTTGTCCTACGTTGTAGGCGATCTTGTGGGAATGCATTCCCGTGTTGCAAAGGTAGTAGAATGTTTACGCTTGGGCAAGAGTGGTGCACGCAGTATTGGCATATGGGGAATGGGTGGCATGGGCAAAACAACTGTTGCACGAGCAGTTTTTGACAAAATCCATGGCCAATTTGATGATGGATGTTGTTTTCTTGCCAATGTCAGAGAACTTTCAAAAAAGAATGGCATGGTATATCTACAAAATCAGTTTCTCGGCGATATTCTCCAACAGGACAATTTGACAATCAGGGATGATCACAGAGGAACAAACATGATAAAAGAACGGCTACAACATAAAAAAGTACTCATTATACTTGATGACGTGGATGAAAAGGAGCAGTTGGAAAAATTAGCAGGAGGTGTTGATTGGTTTGGATGTGGGAGTAGGATCATTATAACAACTAGAGATGAACATTTGCTTCTCCATTATGGAGTAAATTCCACATATAAGGTGGACGAACTATCCTTTGGTGAGGCTCTCGAACTTTTTTGTTTGAAAGCCTTTAGAAGTAACCATCCTCCGGTAGAGTTCGAGGAGCTTGTGAAACAGGTTATTGGATACGCCGATGGCCTTCCTCTAGCCCTTGATGTCTTAGGTTCTTTTTTGGCTTGCAAGAGCTTGATGCAATGGAAGAGTGCACTAGCGAGACTCAAAGAATGTCCAGAAGGGAAAATTTTTGACCGGCTTAAGTTAAGTTATGATGGACTACAGCAAAAAGAGAAGGAGATTTTCCTAGATATTGCATGTTTTTTCAAGGGAAAGGAGAAACCTTATGTTACAGAAGTTCTGGACAATTGCAGCTTGTATGCAGATGTTGGAATGGAAGTCCTTGTCAATAAAGCTCTTATCCAAATTGTGGGCAACAAACTATCAATGCATGATCTACTACAAGAGATGGCTTGGGAAATTGTTCGTCGAGAGTCTCCTGAAGAGCCAGGAGAACGAAGTCGAGTTTGGCTTTTTGAGGATGTATGCCATATTCTGTCAAAAAACTCGGTGAGTATCTGCAAAATTAATTTGCAAGCATGCTTATTTGATATAGGAAAAAAAAAAAAAAAGCTTGCTAGTCATGTATTGACACTATATGAGTTGTTTATCAGGGAACTAGAAAAGTCAAAGCCATAGTCTTGCAATCTAAGGACCATAGAACAGCGCGCTTGAATGGAGAGTCCTTCACAAACATGACTAACTTAAGATTGCTTGACATTCGTGCCATCCACCTCTCTTCTAGGCTCAAGCACCTTTCAAATGAACTATGCCTGTTAAGATGGGACAACTGCAGTCTTAAATCATTTCCACCAAGTTTTCTTCCAAAGTACCTTGTTGAACTCCATATGCAGGATAGCCTCCTTTGTAGCCTCTGGAGAGGGGAAAAGGTTGGATTTAGTACTCACGCATGTGTATGCTTCATTTGATGCTTTATTATGTTTAACAAGCTAATAAAATTGTTCAACTAATTTTTTCTAGATGCAGGTCTTAGAGAAGTTAAAAGTTATCAACCTTAATGGTTCCAAATTATTTGTGGAGACTCCAAACTTCATATATGTCCCAAATCTAGAGAGGCTAATTCTCAAAGGTTGCAAAGCATTATCTCAGGTTCATCCTTCAATTGGAAATCTAGAAAGACTCGGTCTACTTGACTTGGGTGATTGTGAAAACCTCCCAAGACTTCCAGATAGTGTAGGTAATCTAAAAGCTCTTAGAGTTCTTAATTTGTGTGGATGTTCAAATCTTGAAGAGCTGCCTAATAGCATCGGGGCCTTAGAGTGCTTAGAGGAGCTTGATATTAGTGAAAGTGCCATAACACACCTCCCATCTAGCTTGACATTCTTACAAAATCTGAAAAAGTTACGCTTTCATGTTAGTAAAAGGAGGCCACAAAATTCTTGGAGGACACTAATGCGTACGCTAAGAAGAGCTCTCAACTCTAGACGTCCTCGGTTGCCTTCATTTTCAGGGCTATCCTCTTTGACAGAGTTGGATTTGAGTGGCTGTAGTCTTTTGGAAGGAGAAATTCCCTGTGATATTGATTGCTTACCCTCTTTGAGGTCTTTAGACCTAGCCAAAAACTTTTTTACCACCATAACCACAAGTATCGAACGTATCTCTGGCCTAGAATTTCTCATATTAAATCATTGCAAAAATCTTGAAGTGTTACCAAGACTTCCAGAAAGCACAATGGTTGTGGTGGCTGAGAAGTGCCTCAGATTGGAAAGGATATCAAACCCATTCATTATATACACAGTACCTGACTCAGGGTTTTGCTTCTTTAACTGCTTTAGTATCCTTCCGCAAGATCTTGATTTAACTTTGCAGCAAAAGTACTCCTTGTCGTTGCTTTGTTACATCATTTTCCGTTCCAAGAAAATGATTCCAGGAACTTATGTGGTGTCTCCATGTCTGCAATATGAAATTCCGGAGTGGTTTAGCTACCGGGGAGTTGGACCTTTGTTGAGCATAGACATGTCCCCTAATTGGCATGACAATAGCTGGAGAGGATTTGCCATCTGCGCATCTTTTAAACGAATCAACTGCAGCTCCTGTCAGGACTTGGAAAATGCCCACTTCATTTTCTGTGGGTTCTATGTTGATGGAAATCAGCTAGGTCCCTTATTTAAGTTTCCCATCAGATTTGTCAATTCAAGTTGCCTTTGGCTCGGTTATGTGTCGGGTACTCAATTTCCACGTGATACAAATTGGGAGACAATGTCAAACCACATTGTCATTTCATTTACGATCACCAACCCTAGGTTAAAGGTCGAAAAGTGTGGTGTTCATCTGGTTTACGAGCAGTGTATAAGAGACTTTGATAATCTTTTAGTCTGGTGGTGTAGCTCATCGCCCAGGGATTGGGATAGAATCTACCATGAGCTTCAAACACCAAGGGAGGTAAGTTGTGCCTTCAAATATTCCATTGATCCAGACCTGTACGAAGTGAATGAAGGTGTAATGAGCTGTGGGGTCTCTGAGGTTCGGTCCCACCCATTAACTGGAGGTCGTTTACTCACGGAGTATCTATATGTCATTTGGCATCGTTCAAGACTTGGGCAACTGTCAGTTCATGATTTCAAGAGATGGTAATCACTACTAGATTTAATCAATTGGCAGGGCTTAGATTAGACCTTTCGAAATCCAAGTAGACTATAAAAGCTCATGCTAATCCTAACCTAAAAATCTAGAATATCACCGCCAGAACCAACATCTCCAAATAATCAGGAGAAATATTTTTGCTGGCTTTTGTGTTTCGCTTTCTCACCATAACAAAATCTTTCTTACAGGTGCTTGAAGAAACGTCAAATGTGGTCGGCATTAATTGATTTGAAGAAACGTCACCCTCATGAGCTTTTTCTATAAACCTTACGGATTATTAAATCCTTGCATACTATTAATTTTTCTTTTATCAGATGAGGCCACGCGTTTTGTTTTTTTTTTTTTTTCAAGAGTAGGAGAATTTAAATATGGCGAGTTCTTTCGTCTCTTTCTTTAGCTTTTGTATTTACCCTTTTTTCCTTTGAATGCTCTTCATGGGAGATTGATCTGTCTATGGAATCATCTCTTTCAAATTTGCCCCAAGATTATTACAAGAGCATATTGGATGTCATTGAGCAACCGTTATCTTGAACTTGGCAGTTACAGTTTGTTTATGTCCGCTCTTTTAAAGTTTTATTGGTTTTCTAAATTGAGTAGGTTTCCTGTAATGGAATTTTATGTTTGATAAAAATACTAAATAAATATGAGATGAAATTCTACTTGATTTTTATGCAATAAGAGGCATGTTTGAATTTTCTCTATGTGAATTTTTTGAATGAGTTCTTTGTGAAAAAATGTGAGATAACAATTAATGGTTTGTTTTGATTGAGATTGGAGGTTGGAAAACATTTGAGTGATCAAACAATGGCAAATTCTATACTTTTGGGATTCATAATGGATTTCTGGGCAGTTAGCTCTTTTTATGAAGTATATATTGACATTCAAACCGAATCATATAAATGTCTTATGTTATTATTGTTCTTTGTGGAGTTCTCTTGTAATATCTTTTTGTTGCATTAAACTTCAGTTATTTTCACAATAGAGTTGTCGCGAACCTCCCGAGGTGAGATCTCTAAAGGAGTTGGCTTGAGTGGTTGTACTCACGAGGTGGCGCCTACAATTAGCATTGGTTCTCCAAAGCTTTATTGTTTATAACTTAATTTTCTTTCTAATTACTTAGTTGAATTTACTTAGAAACTGCCACTAACATATAATGGATAGGTTATGAGACGTGTAAGGCAATGGAGTCACCCTTACTACTACAAATAAGAGATTCACAAGTTTGGGAACTTGGTTACTCTATATGAAATTTTAGCATTCTTTCGGTGCCTTATCTCTTTTATGAAAACAATTTGCATGTGATTTCTTCAATTATGTTTTGTCAATCCCAACACATATAAATGATATTATGCATTGGTGCTCAAGCAATAAAAAATTAAATCAAGCAAAAATGATAAATAAAGAATGACGAAAATAAAGATAGGGGCCTTATAATGTAAAATTTAAAAAAGGCATTGTTATTAACTCTCACAGGATTCTAAAGAGCCACGTGCACTAAACGTGGCTAATATTAATATTCAATCTGATTCATTTGTGATCAATCAAAGAAATTATTGGCAGCTATCATCCATAAAATTTTCTAATAATATTCTGCCGGCTTTTGTGTCATGTGCATTTATGCCTTAAGTTCTATTTATTTTGTAAAAAATAAATGATTTACAACACGGTTTCCTAAAATTGATTCCTTATATCGTTTATAAAATAAATAAACAAATGAATGAAAGATATTTTTATTGTCCATGAAAATTGTCAAACATAAATTGTTGTATATAATGATAACATTTTAACATTTTCCCTCAACTAATTATTTCATGTGATGCAAACGATTATTTTTACAAATATATTTTCTACATCATTTATTTAATGCAAAAAAAAATGAAGTGTTACAAATAGTTAATGTACTTCATTTATTTTTATCGTAAAAACAAAATCTTCCTTATAATTTATTTTAAAATCAAAAGTTTCTACTTCTTCTAATAAAATACTATTAATTTTTCCGTTGACCTATTTCACTATGGATGGACATTTGTTGTTAGATGTGGACCGTCTACCTAATACCAAGTTAACTAAGCAATACAAAAATTAAAAATAAACAAAATGCTAACCCATCTTCCCTAAAAAACAAAATCCATGCCCTAAATTACCCGCGTCCTAAACCTCCCCCTCCACCGGTCACCGCTCTCCACCATCGTCAACCATCACCCCTGTGCCTTGGACCACCCTACCAACACTCGCTGCAGTCCCTCGGATCCAAGCAGTGAGCGGCAATGGATGCTGTGGGGGTCATGGCTATAAGTGCCTCAAGCTCGAGCAGATAGTGGCCATGGCCATGTCACGACCTCGGGCAGCAAGCAGCCATAAATGTTGCGAGCTCGAGCTCAAGTGGATCATGGCCATGGATGCTGCGAGGTTGAGCGGATTGTGGCCATGATGGATCGTCTCCATTGATACCAGCAGATCATGGCCGGTGAGCGACCATAGCTGTGAGATGAGATAAGGGAGAGGGAGAGGGAGAGGGAGAGAGAGTCGCTTTCTCTTCCTCGAGATCTTGGTCTTAGCTCGCAGCAAAAGCAGTCCCTGTTTTTGGTTCGTTACACCATTTACTCTTCCACAGCACCACTTACTGTAGCCTAGCTTATCTAGTTCGCTCCAGAACGTGGTGTACCCGAGTGGTTTAGTTACCACAATGCTGGACATTTCATGGGCGTTGACATACCTTCGAACGACCACGAGTCCTCGACGGGGCACTGGATATCCCCCACTCCGGGATATCAGTTCTACACAAGTGCACATCAGTTAGGTCCTACATTTTTTTGTTAAGCTACAGATTGCCTTTGGTCTCCTCAGATGACATAAATTGGCATGTCATTAGTCTCCAACCTCAGGTTAATGGTGGCCTGAGTGTGTCGTTGAACTGCTAAACATCTTCCCTGCTTAATCGAATCTTTGCTCTTTTGACTCGTTTCCCTCTATTGCCGAGAAAACCAGTTACTGAATTCATCTTGACCACATACGAACTACGAGTGCCCACACATGACTAAAGCTTTGAAGCAAAAGCAAATAGATAGACGTCCTAGATCGTCCATTAATTGACTTATCAGGACATGGAGTCATCAATTAGTTTACAGGCGACAAACCAAGCACAGTTCATGCTCAGATAAACTAAGGAGAATGTTCAGCATTTGTCATTAGTTTCTGCTAAAGTAATGTCCACATACCCCATAATCTCATTTACATAAAGAGCAAATTTCAGATCCTGAGCAATTCAGTACGATGCAGTCTTCCGCTTGAGAGACTTGATGCCGTGAAAAATGTTGACTTCACAGTCATGTAAAGATATTTTCTTTTTTCTTGTTCTTCTTTCCTTTTCTTCTTCTTCATCTACTACTACCACTGCGGTTGCCGTCCATCATCCGCCTGCCAGTCGCCGACAATCAGTCTGGTGAGTTCCCCAGAGGCTTGCCAGGCCAAGGCGAGGTCTGATGAGCTCGTCGAAGGCAAGCCTAACCACGGGCGAGGCCCACCCAGCCCTGCCGAGGCTCGACCTCACAGCCTTGTCGCGGTTGGGCGAGGCTCGCTTGGCCACCAGTGAGGCTAGGCAAGCCTCACCCAGCTGCTGGCAACGCTCTGGTGAGGTCGCCAGCCCTCGTCTAGCCGATCGCCGGTCATCCCAAGGCCGGTGACCAGCCACTTGAAGAAGAAGAATAGGAGAAAGAAAGGAAAAAAAATGAAAAAAATGAAAAAAATAAAAAAGTAATAAAATTATTTAAAAATTAAAAATAATAATTTGGAGTAAAAATTTTAAGCACGATACCAAACACAATTTAATTTCAAGAATTGAAATTTTGGACAGTTACCAAACGGCTTAAAATGCTTAGAAATTGTTCTCAGGAATAGAATCAAAAGAATTATTTCGATCGTAAATCGTTTCAAGCAATGTAAACGTTACCAAAAGCGGCCTTATAGTGCGCGCTCAGCATGAAAGCATATCTGGAAATAGAAAAAGGCAAGTTCTTGTATTTTTCATGCTGAGAATCCATATGAACATTTATAATGATTATGAAATCGTTGTTGTGATTCGACGAGAATACAAAATAAATCTACCTTGGCCTATTATCTAATATCTATCTAACTATTAATCAAAAAAAAAAATAATAATGTATGCTTTATGTTCGTAGACCGCCAATAAACTTTGATTTGATTATTCAACTTGACGTTTTACAATTTTATTATCTTAATCCGACTTCTGACCATGAAACCTACTTATTTTAGTAACTTCTCTACATTTAAAAACTTTAAAATCATCTCAATATTACCTTTTTTTTTTTTGGGGGATCGAAATCTATATACTACCTCAATCCACTATTTCATAGCTACCTCTAGTAGATTATCATTTTTGAATTCAGAAAAATCAATTATATTTCATATCATGCATGTGAACTAATTTATGTTTCGCTTAACGTGAGTCTAGTAACATTAGTCGCATGTTGTGGACTTGTTTAACTTATGTACACTTAATTTGTGTTATGTTCACCTAATGGCCCAGTCCATAAAGTTCACATTCTCATCGTGGTTTGCTTGTGTGGCTCATTAACACTATCCCCTTCATTGATGTGCAACATGGTCCGTTGCTATCATTCATTGTCCTCAAAACGTGTCGAGAGCCGCACTCTTAACCCTTCTCGGTTTGGTTTAGTCCCAGCCCATACATGAAATACATTTATTGGAGGGAGTCCTACTCCGATGTCATCCGCGACCAGGTGTACCCTTTCTGGTGGGCCAAACCCAGAAAAAGGTAAATGACTATATAAGGTTGTTGCTATTTGCAATGATTAATAAGTTCCCTTGTAAAGTATGTTTAAGAAGTGTCAAGATGACCTTTCATCAAAATACATACGTACTTTGCTAATTGGCCGTACTTTTTCATGGAGAAAACTTTGTCTGACGAATTATTGACGGGTTATAAATTAGTCGTTACCTACGTTTATTTTTAATTGAGTTGACATATGATTGATATCCATATCTTGAAAGTAATTGATTAAATGCTTGGTTAGAATTTTTTTTTCTAGAATAATAGAAAAAAACACTACGATTTTATTAACTGGTAGATGTGATCATTGGCTTGAGCTTGCTTTATATAATTTCAATAAGCTCGCCCACAATATAGAATTTTTATATAAAGGTTCTGTTCAATCCGGGCTGGGCTTTGTAATGTAAGGGCGTCGCTCTAGCTGATCTATTTTCCTTTTGAGGGGCCTGTTAGTTGATCGGCCTTTACTAATCTGACCGGTAATTGAGGAAGAAATATTGTATGGTCAACAAATGCTATGGACCAGACCCATCTCTACTGTTAATCATATGGGTCCAGTGGTAGGTCCTACTCAATTAATGACGGGGAATGATAATGGTTCAGAGAACCTACGAACCATGCAATAACTTCTCCATGTTAAGTAGGTCGGCCAAACAATTTTACTCGAGCAGCCGCAATCGCTTTTTGCCACTCGGAATGTGGACACATCACAAGGCCATCCCCGCGTTCACACGATCGAAATCACGTTCAGACGATAGACAAAAAAAAGTCTCTTTGGCCTTGGTAAGATGCAGACGGCGGGAGAAGTAAACGTAGCGAATATACAAATACAATCTCTACATGTGGAGCGCTCCGTGCTGAGTGATGTCAACTGTTCGCTGGCCGGCCCAGCTAGCATAAAAACAAAAGAAACATAAAGAAAAGATAGAAGAAGGCATGAGACGGTGATCTCACCGAGAGCACGCGGAGAAGAAAAAAGAAAGAAGGCTGAATATTTGCAGCCTCTATTCAAAGGTCAAACGTTAACGAAATTGGCTCAAGTTTGAGTATGTTGTTCATGAGACCAAAGGCTATGAGTTGATAGATTTCGCTCATTGAGAGCCTCTTCCAATTTCTCTAATTATGGTTAGGATTTTCTTACTTTGAATTTGTTGATTCACCTTTTTGGTAAGAAAATGTGGTTGTAATTCTTATTTGAGCCTCCAGTGTGCGACTAGATAAAACTACTTTATGTATTCTATCATTCTTAGTAATTAGTGGAAGTTTTTGGGCGATATGTTGTTTTTCCAGCATTAGGTTTTCACATAAATCATTGGTGTTATTGGCTTTATTCTCTTATCAATTTGCCATTACATTTGCTATTCCGAGGATATATATGGATGGTTGTTGATGGGGCTAGTCAATTTCAATCAGTTTAGTTTCGGTAGAGAAATTGATCTTGGATTAAGTTTAGTTTGCGATGAATTATCGTCCCAGTTCTCCCAAGAGTCTACATATGTATATTTTCTTGAAATAATAGACCTAAAATAGATGAAGAATACTGCCTGGGAGTTGACTCAGAGCGATCCCCGCGCTGTCATTCCTTCACGGAACAGGCCTGGAATAGAGGGGACCAAGACAGGTCGAGGTTCCGACAGCTGGAGCTACCGCGATAGACTTGGCGTCGAGATAGACATCCTTCTAAGTCTTCAGCTAAAAAGGAGAGGAAAGACGAAGAAGCGTCCACGACAGTGAACTGCTTTCATCTCACCTGCGAGTACTACGAACCAAACGCTTTGATAGGTGACTCGGCCATGGAAGTAAACGATGAGTTGACATGGGTCTTTACCTTTCGAGGATCTGCACTGCCATGCAGGATTATGCTCGTGACAGATGCATTGCCCTGCCATCGTTTGCTTTGTGGAAGAAAAGTGAAGAAAAGTGTGCCAATCATCCATTAGCAGACAAAGCAGACGATCCGGGCCCCTTATAGGCGTCGTCATGGACATATCATAGTTCCATTTAGGATCATTCCAGGCCCATAATCACGAGCAATCGCGCTCCCATATGTCAGCATTCCGCTCCCCGAGCAACGGGATCTAATTCAGTGAGGCGTTGGTAATTTGGTATATGATACTGGTAAGTGTCAAACAACTCCAATAAATCAGAAAATGACCGGTAAGTTTGCTCCGCCTGATCAAGAGTTTGTAACTTATTGACAGGTTTTATATGCTTTAAAAATTGTCAACTGACTTTAATAGTCTATCGATATTTATTTTTATAACTTATCGATGCCGTGACAGTTACTAATTTTTCAAAGCAATTGCCGCCTTGATTTCATTATTGTATCAACATTTGACCTGATAAGATACCAATTAATATTAGTCACACGCCAACCATTTTTTTTTTTTTTTATCTTGCTAGGTTTGGAAAAGTATCGCCAATTCGCTATACATCCCAGGGTCACCGATTGATTTCACAATCCAACAAAATCTATCATGGCAATAGGTAGAATCTAACAACATCTATTATTGCAACTTCCAAACACCTTTGGAGTTTCCGGCTTTTATTGGAAATTATTCAACATTAATTAGATAGAGATATCAACTAATTTTAGTCACTCGCCAATGATTCCAATGACGTTCGATCGCTGATTTTAGAAGAATAAACTTTGTAGAACAACACCTAGCTCCACATGGTGGGAAAAGAATATGAAGTAACATTGCAAATTTAATAATCGCCAACACAAAAAACAGTCATCTTGCTGGGGAGTTTCACTTGAGCAATCCTTCATAAGAATAGCTTCCGCTGATCATGGTCTCTCAAGTCAAATCTCAACAACTTCAATCGGCTTTTGCATTCATCTCTTCGCTTGGACCCTAGCTTCTTCCATTCTCAAGGTTTTATTTGTCTCTGCTTGTTTTTTGTTGGGATTAACAAATTCCCAAAAACGATCCGATACTCAATTGAACCCCTAAAACAACAAACGTGAAAGAGAGCATAGGAAACACATGTTACACCAATCATAAGATACATTACGAAGTTGAACGCACCTTTCCTTTCACAGATTAAACACCAATGTTGAAGTTTGAGAAAGAATCTTGATCCTGTTCTACCGAGGAGCATACTGTTCATTGTTTGGGGAAGAAACTTCATCTAAGCGTCACCCTAAGAGAATGTAATTTCTCTCTATCTTAAAACGTCGCTTCCAAACAACATAACCCTTCATATCTAAATAATACAACCTTTCATATCTTAACCGTTCCTCCATGGGCCCTTAACTTGCGGGCCAAGTTTTTGGGCCCAACATGGGTGGATAGGCCTACTTAGGCTCATCAACACATAGAAAAAAAAAACCCATCATCTCCCACTCACACATGCTGGGCCGAATAGAATCCCCTTTACCTCTCTGCAACATTCATACCGGTGAATAATTCGTGCAACCAGCATACTTTGAGAGCTCGTTGCCATACATCTATTAGGAATATATAGCAGTTCGTAATAAGTATCACACTTTGAGTAGATTTAGTATGCAGTATCTTAAATCGATTAATCACATTTATATCTCTCTTGATCTCTGTTTAAACAATGATATATATTGCATTCACAATTATGATTATCCAAAAAATAATCATAATTGGTCGACCAGTGAATACAAAATTAAAATGTGATTCTCCAAATTTGATATTCCTCTTTCCTTGAAACTCTCAATTTCAGTTCAATTCGCTATTCTAGAAATGTTCCATTAAATCGAATCAATTAATGATCATTGGCAACATTTTAAGATAGCAAACACTGAATAGAAATCTTGAAAATAAGTAAGAGTCATAAGGGCACTAAATTAAGGAACTCTTTTTCTCAAGAGTCTCACACGGCGTAAAAGTTGAGATCAAAACTTTTGTAACTCTTATTAGTTGTCTTATGTATACGTAGTATGAAATATATATTACGGCATTAACTCATTTCCCATGGAGCATATGTTTATACTTTTAATACCGTATAGATGATAGTTCAAACATACCTAATGTCTAACTTGAGTTCACATATCTACTATTTCATGGAATTCATCAGAACTCACATATGGCATCATAGATAGATAAAGTAAAATACATGAGTTATTTTACTTTCGGACATAGTAAATATTATGTCATAATCTTAACACTTAGTTAAGGTGACAACAAAATTTTAAACTTGAGCTCTCGATTATCACCTAGATAATAAGCTTAAAAATCGTCTCATATCTATTTATTACATAGTAAATAGAGACGATTACCCGTGTGAGTGGGCTAACATTTTATCTGTCCAACATACTTTCTCAACTTTATGTAATGCGCTGAGCATTAAGATGCATAAATGTCAAACAAAGATTTATGGGCATTAATAATGAAAACACAAATTCATTAAATGTAGACACTTAAGGAAATTACAATATCAATACATCAGCCTCTACGTAGTCTTAGAGATTTCACATGGCCACAAAACACATCTCTAGGTATTGGCTTTGTCATAGAATCTGCTACCATTCTATACGTAGATATATATTGTAAATTCATATTTTTTCATGCAAACATATCTTTGACAAAAATTATACTTAGTATCTATATGTTTGGTTTTGTCATGATATTTTGGATCTTTGGTGTACGCTATAGCTGCTTGGCTATCACAGTTAACCAATAATAGATTTGCAGTATTCCCAATAACACTTAAATGATTCAAAAATCTCTTAAGCCAAACACACTCTTGTATTGCTGCAGATAATGCCATGAACTCAGCTTCCATCGTGGACAAGACTATACACGTTTGTTTCTTAATACTTCAAGATATTGCACCATTACTTAGTAAGAAAACAAATCAAGAGGTAGATTTCCTTTTATCTAAATATCCTCCCCAATCAGCATGTGAATAGCCTTCAAGTCGCAGATTCTTTTCTTGATAACTCAACGTATAATCAGCAGTTCCCTTCAGATATCTAAGTATTCTTTTAACGGTTTTCTAATGTACTTGACCTGGATTGAATTGGTATCTACTCATCATTTCAATTACAAAACATATGTCAGGTCTTATATACATCATAGCATACATAAAACTTCCAACAACATTAGCATAAGGAACATGTTGCATTTGTTCCTTCTTATGTTGAATCTTAGGACACATTCTGTGGCTCAATCCTTCACCTTTGCAATAGGAGTATCTATGGGTTTACAATATTACATACGAAATCATTCAAAAACCTTATTTATGTATGTTTCTTGCGAAAGAGATAATGGCCTCTTCAGACGATCTCTTGAAATCTTAACTCCAATAATGTATGCAGCTTCACCCATATCTTTCATCTCAAAGTTGGAACATAACAAACTCTTGACAGAATTAACAAACTCCATATTGCTTCCGACAATTAGTATATCATCAACATATAATGATATGATCATAAATTGATCTTTAGATTTTTTGATATATACACAATGATCATTATCAATCATTATAAAATCATATGCCATTATGATATTATGAAAATGTATATACCGTTATCTCAATGACTGCTTGAGGCCATATATCGATCTCAAAAGTTGACATACATTTTCTTCTTGGCCTCCTAAAATGAAACAAGCAGATTGTTCTATAAATATTTCTTCCTCTAATTCTTCATTGAGAAAAGCAATCTTTACATCCATTTGATATAATTCAAGATCCATACTAGTTACTATTGCCAAAATTATGCGAATCAAGGTAAATCTCACTATAGGAGAAAATGTTTCCTCATAATCAATTTCTTCCTATTGATTATACCCCTTCGCTACAAGACGGGCTTTATGTCTTTCTATTGGGCCATCAGCTTTACGCTTTATTTTGAGAACCCACTTGTTCCCAATGGCTTTGCGTCCTTTTGGAAGATCAACCAGTTCTCAACATGGTTTGACTTTATTGACTCAATTTCTTCTTCTATTGCATGCATTCATTTTTCCTTACTAGGGCAACTTAGAGCATCATGTATATTTCTTGGCTCATTTTCATCTTGTGGAGCAACCATAAAAATTTCACATTTAATGTCAAAACATCAACGGGAAATACTTTTGCTACTTGTTCGCCGTACGGGAGATTGTACACTTTGCATATCATTCCCCATCATGCTCCCACTCGGATTAGATTATGACGATATCATCTCATCATGTGGTTGTAATTGATAGTGAATTGAGTTAAATTCATTACTTCTCATGTTACTCCCACTTAGACGAACTACACTAAATTCATTATCTTGATCTAATGTTTCAAATAGAAAGTAATCCTCACATATTTTGCCATTCTTAGGAAAATCGTTCTCTAAGAATGTTACATTCCGTGATTCGTACTCGTTATATTCCCAATTTCCCGCTCACCTATAAACACATATCATTTCAAGTGTTCTGAGTATCTTATGAAAATACTCTTATTGTCTCTAGAGCCTAATTTCCCAAACTTGTTAAAGGACTCATGACTATAGGCAGCACAACCTCATGGTTTAAGAAAACTTAAGTCCGATTTTCCACTTGTCCATAACTCATTTAGAGTAGAAATAACTGATTTGGAAGATACACGGTTAAGTATATATGCAGCATTTAACCAGACATTAAGTTAGCATGTGCCATCATGGACCTAACCATTTCCAATCAGGTTCTATTTCTTCTTTCCGCAACACCGTTTTATTGAGGAGTATATGGAATATACAACTGTCTTTCTATTCATTTTTCATCACATAAATTTCTGAACTCATCAGATAAGTATTCTCGATCTCGATCGGACTCAATACTTTTATTTTCTTATCTAATTGATTTTCTACCAAGTTCATAAACTTTTTGAAACAACTAAATGCTTCAGATTTATGAGAAATCAAATAAACATATCCGAATCGAGTATAATCATCTATAAATGTGATGAAAAGAACAGCTCCATGCCTTCTTCTCACATTCATTGGACCACAAACGTCAGAATGGATTAAATGCAAAGGAAATTCAGCTCTTTTACCTTTTCCAAATGGTTACCTTGTCGTTTTCTCTACTGGGCAATGCTTACATATGGACAAATCAACTTTTTCAATGTTGCCAAACAAGCCGTCTTTGGCTAGCCTATTCATACGTTGTTGGTCAATATGACCAAGTCTAGCATACCACACATTCATATCATTATCATATAAATTAGAAGATGTGAAAAGGGAATAACAAATATTAACATTACCATAGTCAACATTTAATATAATAAAACCATCTAGAAAATAACCACAACTATAATAGTTTGTATTCAAATACAAATTCGCACTATTATTATGGAAGTTCAAATTAAAACCAAGCTTTACTAATACCAAAATAGACACTAAATTTCGATAAATTTCCAGAGCATATAATATATCATGTAGAAACAAAGTGCATCCACCACGCATGTTCAATTGGCATGTGACAATCTCTTTTACTTTGATTTTAGATTTATTTCCTACATAGATCCACTTAGTTCCAGATTGTATTCGTCGAAATTCTACGAGGATTTTCTATCTTTCGATATATGGTTTGTTGCTCCCAAATCTATAGTTTACAAAGGATTAGATTCAGTTAAGAATACAGAACTTGACACATAAGTAAAGTTTTTAAGAGTATAAGGAGTGACTACCTCCTTTGGCTCACAACAGTCGCGAGCATAGTGACCCTTCTGGTCACAGTTGTAAAATTTCACCATTGAAATACTCTTCACACAAGGACGTTTTCCTCTTCTATGTTGATTAACTATTGGTTTCTTGCAAGAAGGACTTGATCCCTTATGTTTCAACATTTTGAACGAATTAATGCGTTTGCGCTTAGAGCTTGAAGCCCTTTTTGAGCTAATACCTGCATAGAAAATATATGTTTCCCACTCAAATGATTTTATGTGGTCCTTTACTAGCTCAAGGTGACGCACAGCCTCCTCAAGTTCTTCCATAACATGGTCAAGAGCTTTTAGCGTTTCTTGCTTTTAAGCACATATTGAATTTTCTTATTCAATATTTCACAATTCTCGCCGTTTAATTTATCTTCTTTGTTCAAATAAGCAATTATGTTCTTAGTCGCTGAAGCTATCGATCTGAACATATCAGACATATATACACGAATTATTAATGCCTATCATTTATGCATCCATTTTGCACAGACCCATCATATTAATTAATAATTTCAAGTAAGGTTTCAGAATCAAAATGTCACTATGTTTCCAATCATTATCCAAAAATCCTAATTTGAAACTCATTAATATAATTTTCTATGCAAAATAAGTTTAGCAAAGTCACTAAAACTTTCTTGAACTTCTCACAAAGAATTGTAAATTAACATACTAATTTACAACAATAAATAACATTGAACTTTCAATAATTAAACATGTCCATGACACTAAGTAATATATTCAGAGGAAAAATATCAACATAAAAACAAATATTTACACTTAAAACATCTCAAACTAATTTAAGAAAAATAAATAATTAAACCCAAATATTCTCAACTATCCCATAAATTGGCAAAGTTTCTTGCAATTTCTTAGTAAAATTCTCTGAAAATTCTGAAGGCACATTAGTCAACCATGAAAAAACCTTTGGAGAGCTCTCATGCCACCTCCAAGGCGTATTCACTCTGCGCCATGTGACACTTAATCTAAGGGTTGAAGTTTTGTTTAACTTGATTCTATAATACCCTCTTACAAAAGCTATTACAAGCCTCTTATAATCTAAGACCACGTTGACCTCCCATAGGCGATCTAACACTACTTGTCATTCAAGTGGAATAGTGTTTATTAAGGCCGGCACCTACTCAAAATTCGGCATGAGATAACCATTCTAAATGATTTCTTATATCATATTATTGACCCTGATCACGTGTGATACTACATCATTGTCATTCCACTAATAATTAGTTAATTTTATCATTAACCCTTTAATTCTTGCATTTTTTTTCGTCCATTCTCGGAAATGTAGGCGTGCATGCATAACGCATTATTGTCCTTGCAACAAATACAAAACAACATGGATTACTTATAATCCACAATGAACAACAATGGAAAATACATAATTTTCCCTTCTTCATTTTTTTACAGGTCAACGCTAGTCAAAGGTGGTCAACACAGGTCAACGCAAGTCAACGATCAACTGTCTAAGTCAATGGTCAATGGTTAAAGTCAACAGTTAACGGTCAGACGGGTCGAGGTCAGTTGGGTCGAACCGATTGATCGACTCGGCACGTGCCATGCGCATACACGCCAATCACGGGCTAACGTCACGATGACGTCAACTGGCGCAAGCCGTGCACACGCCTGCGGCTTCCGCCGCTAGCGCGTGCGTCGCACGCGCGTGGGAATCGAATCGGCACATGCGTTGCACACATCGACAACGCCGGTTCCTTCTGGCCGCTCGTGGTGGTGCATCCGGTAGCCTCTAGCAGTGATCCGCCACTCAATGTTCTCGTATTGACGAGAGCTTCGACCCTACGTTATCAGAAACGAATTTTGATTTACAAAAAATCATAAACGAGGGCGAACAGTACGCGGTGTCGGGATTTTCTGTCCCCAATTGATTGATAGCAGTGTTTCAAGAAAAAATCAACCAAAAACAATTCATAAACATATATAGTAATCATGAAACATGAACTATAGCTCCGATACCAATGTTGGGATTAACAGATTCCCAAAAACGATCCGATACTCAATCAAACCCTTAAAACAATGAACGCGGAAGAGAGCTCAGGAAACACATGTTACATCGATCATAAGATACATTATGGAGTCGAACGTACCTTTTCTTTCACAGATTAAACATCAATGTTAAAGTTCGAGGAAGAATCTTGATCCTGTTCTATCGAGGAGCGTACCATTCGTTATTTGGGGAAGAAACTTCATCTAAGCGTCACCCTGAGAGAACATAATTTCTCTCTATCTTAAAATGCCCCTTCCAAACAATGTAACCCTTCATATCTAAACAACGCAACCTTTCACATTTCAACCGTTTCTCCATAGGCCCTTAACTTGCGGGCCAGGTTTTTGGGCCCAACATGGGCGGACAAGCCTACTTAGGCCCATCAACACATAGAAAAAAGAAACCCATCACTTTTTAATCTAGCCATTCCTCGTTGGTCAATTGTTATATGTATTTCACCGTTTCTGAGCACTAGATGTGTAAATTGCCATTTCCTTTGGTTATCTTCTTTCAGAAATTTTCGTAATGTTAAATGCGCGTCGACTTTATACTGATTTGACCGTTTTTTGCCCTTAAAAGTAGCCTAACCAAATCCAATTACCTAAGAAGTTGGACTTTTTAGGCACGTTTGGTAATGCTTTTGTTCCTAAGAATAATTTCTAATATTTTAAGTCATTTTGTAACTGTCTAAAATTTCAATTCTTGGAATAGAATTGCGTTTAGTACCGTTCTGAAAATTTCTAATCCGAATCATTTTTTTAATTTCATTACTTTTTTTCTTTTTTCTTCTTTTGTTATTTTATTTTATTTTCTTTCTCTTCTTTTTCAAGGTTTGCTAATTGCTGGCCTTAAGATGATCGGCGATCGACCAAATGAAGGCCAACGACCTCGTCAGAGCGTCGCTGGCTCTCGACAAGGCTGCGCCTTGTTAGCCAGCCTTGACTGGGCGAGCGGCCTCGCCCAGATCTAGCGAGGCTGAGCTCGCCCAACCACCGCGAGGTCGGCCTCGCCTTGGCTAGGTTGATGCCAACCTCGCGGTGGCGTAGTGAGGTCAAGCCTTGCTGGTGGCTAGGCGAGCTTGGCCTAGCTAAACTGGGCGAGGATGAGCCTCACTTGGCCAGGCAAGGCTTGTTGGTGACTGGGGGAGGCTCGGGCGAGGCTCGCCTAGCCACTGATGAGCTCGTTGGACCTCGCCTTAGCCTAGTGAGCCTCCAACGAGCTTGCCAAACCTCGCCCAACCAGTCGCCGGCGGTAGTGAGCGGCGAATGGCAACGACGGCGGCGGCAGCAGTTGAAGAAGAAGCAAGAGGGAAGAATAACAAGAAAAAAAGAAAAGAAAAGAGATAAAATAGGTTGGTTGATTCTAGAATTGTTTATATAAATAAAGAATCATTTTTTTACTTCTCGATTCTGTTCCAAATCTACTTCCTAGAACAATTAAAAAAAAAAAAAAAGGAATTTGTTCTTGAGAACAAAAAATTTACTAAATGAATTTATGTTCCAAACCTACTCCCGGGAACAAAAAAATAGAAATTATTACTGTTTGGCAAGTTGCCAAACAGAGCCTTAGAGTCTCTTTCATCTTTGTTTTGTACTTTGTTCTTTTCCACTTTTCTAGGCTCATACATCTTTGCAAAGCGATGGTTCATGTCATAACATAACATCATGAAGTTCCCAAAGAAGGAATTAGTCAAGATTAAACCTCTAACCCTCCCTAAATCTTACATTCATTTTCCAAGGGATGTTTGAAACTCTCACTCTATTTTTCAATTTTTTTTTTGGTGATGTACAAGCAAAGGGCATTTACTTGTACTCATTCATCTCTCAGCCCTGGAATGGAAGTACGAGATCAAACGCAGAGCCTCTATATAACCCCGTAAAATCTCCTCATCTTTGTTGAATCGTCAACACAACCCCGATTTATTTTTGAGGACTCCTATAAGGACAAGGTGCATTCATTTCTCGTCTTTGTAAAATTTGTCCAAGAAGACATGGCATCTTTTCCCAAGGCTAGAAAACAAACATAGTCAATGTAAGTATGATGTTTTCTTGAGTTTTCAAGGAGAAGATATGCATAAAAACTTTGTTGACCATCTGCATGATCATTTATGGCGAAGAGCAATCGTGGCCTTTCGAGATGATCACCACCAAGATCTTCATAGGAAAAATGTATTAAACCAGAAATATTGAGGGCAATAGAGCAGTCAAGACTTGTACTTGTGATATTCTCTAAAAGTTATGCTTCTTCTACTTGGTGCCTCGAAGAAGTTGCTAAGCTGTGGAGTGCAAGGAAATTGATGAAGGATTAGTGATACCGATCTTCTACGAGGTCGAACCATTTGACATATGAAAACTAGGGGAAAACTTTGCGACAGGTTTTGCTAAAACCGAGGAAGCTTATTCAGGCAACAAGAGAGATATAAAGAGGTGGAAGGATGCAGTGAGTAAAGTAGCTGGTCTTGCCGGAATTGAATTGAAAGATGGGTGGGCCTCTCTTCCACTAACTTGGAATGTTTTGTTTTCCTTAATATTTGCATGCCACTCATGCATGATTGTCATACTTTGTATTATGTTAGTTCATCTAAACCAGAATACACTCCATAACTAAAAAGCCTCAATGCTTGTTGGGGAACTAATCATATGCATTTATTTGTTGTAGATATGAGACCAAGTTTATTCAACAAATCATTGGAGAAGTAAAATATAAACGGGGTCCTCGGCTGTCCTATGCTGTAGGCAATCTTGTCGGAATGCATTCCCGTGTTGCAAATGTAGTTTAATGTTTATGCTTGGACGAGAGTGATGTACGCAGTATTGGCATATGGGGTATGGGTGGCATAGGCAAAACAATTGTTGCACGAGTAGTTCATGACAAAATCCATGGCCAATTTAATGATGGATGTTGTTTTCTTGCCAATGTCAGAGAAATTTCAAAAAAGAATGGTCTGGTGTATCTACAAAACCAGTTTCTCGGCGATATTCTACACGACGACAATTTGAGAATTAGGGATGATCATAGAGGTGCGAACATAATAAAAGAACGACTACAACATAAAAAAGTTCTCATTGTACTTGATGACATGGATGAAAAGGAGTAGTTGGAAAAATTAGCAGGAGGTTTTGATTGGTTTGGACATGGAAGTAGGATCATTATAACAACCAGGGATGAACGTTTGCTCTTCCTCTAGCCCTTTTTTTTTTTTTAGATTAGTAGAAAAACACTACCATTTTATTAACTAAAAAAGTTGGTCATTGGGTTGAGCATGCATTATATATTTTCAAAAAGTTCGCCCACAATATAAAATTTTTATATAAAGGTTCTATTTAGGCTGGAATAGGTTTTGTAATGCAAGGTTGTTGCCCAAGTTGGTCTATTTTCTTTTCGAGGCGCTTGCCTGCTGATCATCTTTACTAATCGGACTGGTAATCGAGAAAGAAATATTGCATGGTCTACAAATTCTATAGATCAAACCTATCTCCACCGTTGATCATATCGGCTCCATGATAGGTCCTCCACAACTAATGATTGGGATGTTAATGGCCTATAGAGTGGACAGACCATGCAATGACTTCTCCATGTTAAGCGGGTTGGTGAGCCAATTCAGCGCGAGCAATTGCAATTGTTGTTTGCCACTTGGAATCTAGACGCATCATGAGGCCGTACCGCATTCATATGATCAAAATTGTGAAAATTAGATTGGCAGAATATTGTCTTGAGGAAAGTTTTATTATATTGAGAGCTGTATCTTTGTACAAAGGAGCCAATATATAATACAAGGAATGATTAATAAAATAAAAGAGTATAATTTTCTAATCTAGGTGTATCAATTCTAATCCTAGATTAATTTAATTAATCACTGTGAAGATTCAAGAGAGATATCTCTTGGGTGACCTTCCTTGGAGAGGAAGTTTCGGTGATTCTGAGATATCTTTTGGGTGATCTTCTTTGGAGAGGAAGTTGCCGTGATTCTTGGGTGATTATGGATTATTCATCTTAGCGAGTGGTGTTTTCTTTGACAATCTTTCTTGGAGAGGAAGTTGCGGTGATTCTTGGTGATTCTGGATTATTCCTCTTAGCTGGCATTGTTTCCTTGGACAGAAATCATGTTCAGATGAAAGGGAAAAAGAAAAGTC
This sequence comes from Eucalyptus caleyi, assembly GCA_014182885.2. NCBI lineage: Eukaryota > Viridiplantae > Streptophyta > Magnoliopsida > Myrtales > Myrtaceae > Eucalyptus > Eucalyptus caleyi. The sequence goes on from CM024471.2 coordinate 14,802,973, forward strand.
TCTTTGGCCTTGATGAGATGCGGACGGCAGGAGAAGTAAACGCAGCAAATATAAGAATACGATCTGCGCATGCAGAGCGCTTCGTGCCGAGTGACGTTTACATATGGATATTATTCAACATTAATCATATTGAGATATCAATTAATTTTAGTTGCTCACCAACGACATATGACCGCGGATTTTAGCAGAAAAAACTGTGTAGGAAATCACACCTAGCTCCACATGGCGGGAAAAGATTATGAAGTAACATTGCAAATTTAATAATCGCCGGCGCAAAAAACAGTCAACTACTTGGGGAGTTTCACTTGAGCAATCCTTCATAAGAACAGCTTCCGCTGATCGTGGTCTCTCAAGTCGAGTCTCGACAGCTTCGATCAGCTTCTGCTTATATCTCTTAGCTCGGACTCCAGCTTCTTCCATTCTCAAGGTTTTATCTGTCCTCTGCTTTTTTCTGAATCTAGCCGTTCCTCGTTTGTCAATTGTTGTATGCATTTCAACATTTCTTAGCTCCAGATGTATAAACTGTCATTTCCTTTGATTATCTTCTTCCAGAAATTTTCGTAACGTTAAATGCGCGTTGATTTTGTGCTGATTTGACCATTTTCTGCCCTTAGAAGTGTCCTAACCCAATCCAATGGCCAGAAGTTGATTCACTTGTACTAATTCATCTCCTCTGGCCCTAGAACGGAACTACGGGATTGGATGCAGTGCCTCTACATAATCCTGTAAAATCTCCTCATCTTTGTTGGATCGTCAATACAACCCTGATTTATATCCGAGGACTCCTATAAGGACAAGGTGCATTCATTTCTCGTCTTTGCAAAATTTGTCCAAGAAGATATGGCATCTTTCCCAAGGCCAGAAAATAAACATAGTCAATATAAGTATGATGTTTTCCTGAGTTTCCGAGGTGAAGATAAACGCAAAAACTTTGTTGACCATCTGCACGATCATCTATGGCGAAGAGGAATCACAGCCTTTCGAGATGATCACCACCGGGATCTTCAGAGAGGAAAATGTATTAAACCGGAAATATTGAGGGCAATAGAGCAGTCAAGACTTGTACTTGTGATATTCTCTAAAAACTATGCTTCTTGTACTTGGTGTTTGGAAGAAGTTGCTAAGGCTGTGGAGTGCAAGGATATTAATGAAGGATCAGTGATACCAATCTTCTACGAGGTCAATCCATCTGACATACGGAAATTGAGGGGAAACTTTGGGACATCCTTTGCTAAAATTGAGGAAGCTTATTCGGGTGACAAAAGAGATATAAAGAGGTGGAAGGATGCACTAAGTAAAGTAGCCAGTCTCGCCGGAATGGAATTGAAAGATGGGTAGGCCTCTCTTCCCCTAACTTGGAATAATTTGTTTTCCTTAACATTTGCGTGCTACTAATGTCATAACCATTATACTCTGCATTATGTTAGTTCATCTGAACCATAATACACTCTAGAACCAAACAGCCTTAATGCTTGTTGGGGAACTAATCATCTGCATCTCTTCGTTGCAGATACGAGACCAAGTTTATTCAGCAAATCATTGGAGAAGTCGAAAATAAACTGGCTCCTTGGCTATCCTATGTCATAGGCGATCTTGTAGGAATGCATTCCCGCGTTGCAAATGTAGTTGAATCTTTATGCTTGGACGAGAGTGACGTACGCAGTATTGGCATATGGGGGATGGGTGGCATAGGCAAAACAACTATTGCACGAGCAGTTTGTGACAAAATCCATGGCCAATTTGATGATGGATGTTGTTTTCTTGCAGATGTCAGAGAAATTTCAAAAAAGAATGGTCTGGTGTATCTACAAAACCAGTTTCTTGGCGATATTCTCCAAGACTACAATTTGAGAATCAGGGATGATCATAGAGGAGCGAACATGATAAAAGAACGACTACAACATAAAAAAGTTCTCGTTATACTTGATGATGTGGATGAAAAGGAGCAGTTGGAAAAATTAATAGGAGGTTTTGATTGGTTTGGACATGGAAGTAGGATCATTATAACAACTAGACATGAACATTTGCTTCTCCAATATGGAGTAAATTCCATATATAATGTGGAGGAGCTATCATTTGGTGAGGCTCTCCAACTATTTTGTTTGAAAGCTTTTAGAAGTAATCATCCTCCAATAGAGTTCAATGAGCTCGTGAAGCAGGTTATTGGATACGCTAATGGCCTTCCTCTAGCTCTTGATGTCTTAGGTTCCTTTTTGGCTTGTAGGAGCTTGATGCAATGGAAGAGTGCACTAATGAGACTCAAAGAATGTCCAGAAGGGAAAATTTTTGACCGGCTTAGGTTAAGTTATGATGGACTACAGCAGAAAGAGAAGGAGATTTTCCTAGATATTGCCTGTTTTTTCAAGGGAGAGGAGAAACCTTACGTTGCAGAAGTTCTGGACAATTGCGGCTTGTATGCAAATATTGGAATTGAAGTCCTTGTTAATAAATCTCTTATCCAAATCGTGGGCAACAAGCTGTGGATGCATGACTTGCTACAAGAGATGGCTTGGGAAATTGTTCGTCGAGAGTCTCCTGAAGAGCCAGGAGAACGAAGTCGAGTTTGGCTTTTTGAGGATGTATGCCATATATTGTCAAAAAACTCGGTGAGTATCTGCAAAGTTAATTTGCAAGCATGCTTAATTGATATAGGAAAGAAAAACTTGCTAGTCATGTATTGACACTATATGAGTTGTTTATTAGGGAACTAGAAAAGTCAAAGCCATAGTCTCGCGATTTGGGGACTGTAGAACAGTGTGCTTGAATGGAGAGTCATTCACAAACATGACTAATTTAAGATTGCTTGATGTTCGTGCCATCCACCTCTCTTCTGGCTTGAAGCACCTTTCAGATGAACTACGCCTGCTAAGATGGGACAACTATAGTCTTAGATCATTTCCACCAAGTTTTCTTCCAAAGAATCTTGCCAAACTCCATATGCACGATAGCCTCCTTCACAGCATCTGGAGAGGAGAAAAGGTTGGAATAAGTACTCATGCATTTTATGCTTCGTCAGATGCTTTATTATGTTTAACAAGCTAATAAAATTGTTCAACCATTTTTTTGTAGATGCGGGTCTTAGAGAAGTTGAAAGTTATCAACCTCAATGGTTCCATATTATTCATGGAGACTCCAAACTTCATATATGTCCCAAATTTAGAGAGGCTAATTCTCAAAGGTTGCAAAGCATTATCTCAGGTTCATCCTTCAATTGGAAATCTAGAAAGACTTGGTCTACTTGACTTGGCTGACTGTGAAAACCTCACGGGACTTCCAGATAGTGTAGGTAATCTAAAATCTCTCAGAGTTCTTAATCTGTCTGGATGTTCAAATCTTGAAGAATTGCCTGAGAGCATGGGGGGCTTAGAGTGCTTAGAGGAGCTTGATATTAGTGAAAGTGCCATAACACACCTCCCATCCAGCTTGACATTCTTACACAATCTGAAAGAATTACGCTTTCAAGTTAGTAAAAGGAGGCCACAAAATTTTTGGAGGACACTGACATGTCTGCTGAGAAGAGCTCTGAACTCTAGGCGTCCGCGATTACCTTCATTTTCAGGGCTGTCCTCTTTGACAGAATTGGATTTGAGTGGCTGCAGTCTTCTGGAAGGAGAAATTCCCAGTGATATTGACTGCTTACCCTCCTTGAGGTCTTTAGACCTTGCCAAAAACAATTTTACCACAATAACTACAAGCATCGAACATATCTCTGGCCTGGAATTTCTCATATTAAATCATTGCAGAAATCTTGAAGTGTTACCAAGACTTCCAAAAAGCATAATCGTTGTGGCGGTTGAGAAGTGCCTCAAATTGGAAAGGATATCAAACCCATTCATTATATGCACAGTACCTGACTCAGGGTTTTGCTTCCTTAATTGCTCTAGTTTGCTTCCACAAGATCTTGATTTAACTTTGCAGCAGAATTACTCCTTGTCGTTGCTTCGTTACATCATTTGCTGTTCTGTGAGAATGATACTAGGGAATTATGTGGTGTCTCCATGTCTACAATGTGAAATACCTAAGTGGCTTAGCTACCAAGCAGTTGGACCTTTGTTGAGCATAGAAATGCCCCCTAATTGGCATGACAATAGCTGGAGAGGATTTGCCATATGTGCATCTTTTAAACAAATCAATTGTAACTCGCGTCAGGACCTGGAAAATGACCACTTCATATTCTGTGGGTTCTATGCTGATGGAAATCGGCTAGGTCCCTTATATAAGTTTCCCCTCAGATTTGTCAGTTCAGGTTGCCTTTGGTTAGGTTATGTGTCGAGTACTCAATTTCCACGTGATACAAATTGGGAGACAATGTCAAACCACATTGTCGTTTCATTTATGATCACCAACCCTGGGTTAAAGGTGGAAAAGTGTGGTGTTCATTTGGTTTATGAGCAGTATCCAGCAAAGTTTGATGATGTTTTAGTCAGGTGGTCTAGTTCATCGCCCAGGGATTGGGATAGAATCTACCATGAGTTTCAATCCCAAAGGGAGGTTAATAGTGTTGTAAAATATTCCATTGATCCGAACCTATACAAAGTGAATGAAGGTGTAATGAGCTGTGGTGCCTTTGAGGCTCAATTCCCCCTGTTCATTGGAAGTCGTTTACTCGTGGACTATCTATATTTGCTTTGGCATCCTTCAAGACTTCAACTAGTGTCTGTTCGTGATTTCAATAGAAGGTAATCACTACTAGATTTGATCAATTGCTAGGGCGTGGGTTAGACCTTTCGAAATCCAAATAGACTATGAAAACTCATGTTAATCCTAACCTGAAAATCTAGAATATCACCACCGGCATCAACATCTCCAAAATAATCAGGGGAATTATTTTTGCTGGATTTTGTTAGTGTTTCGCTTTCTCACTGTAACAAAATCTTTCTTACAGGTTCTTGAAGAATCGTCAAAAGTGGTCAACGTTTGTTAATTTCAATAAGAAGCTTCGACGTGCACCGTAAGTGGATTTTTTGTTTTCGAGAAACTTATGTCATCCTTTAATACTATAGCATATATTTTGATCAAATGCTAATTTCACTTTTTAACTTTTTGGACCAATTCATGATTTTCAATTTTCCTACTGACTATATTTTGCCGTGACTATTTTCTCTAAAATTACAGTTCCACATAAAAATTGTCATGTATTGCTAATCTACAATTAGAGTTTTAGGCCTAACTAAAACCAAAACCCTCTCCATGTAATTGAGTCAATGGAATGGCTGGCAACTCCATTTAGAGTTTTTGTCCAAGTGTCGGTAAATCTTATGGATTATTAAATCATTGGACACCATTAATTTTTCTTTTATCGGGTGAGGCCACACCTATACGTTTTTTTTTTTTCCAAGGGTAGGAAAATTTAAATATGACGAGTTCTTCCATCTCTTTCTTTGACTTTTGTATTTACCTTTTTTTTTTTGCATACTCATAATGGGATTTTTTTTTTTTTTTGGGTCGAAATGGGAGATTGATCTGTCTATAAAATCATCTCTTTCCAGATTTGTTCCAAGATTGATTACAAGAGCATACCGATACCAGATGTCACCAAGCAATCGTCATCTTGAACCTGACAGCTACCGTTTGTTTATGTCACGCTCTTTTGAAAATAGATATTAATTTGAAAATGAGTACGCCGAGAATGTCTTGAGTTTGAGCCGAGCTATCCCATTTGAATAGTTTTTAAAGTTTTATTGGTTTTCTAAATTGAGTAGGTTTCTGTAATGGATTTTTATTTTTTTATTTTTTGATACAAACATTAATATATAATGGATGAAATTCTACTTGATTATTATGTAATAAGAGGGATGTTTGAATGTTCTCATTATGAGTCTGCTGAATGAGCTCATTGTGAAAAAAATTGTGAAATAGCAATTAATGGTTTGTCTTGATTGAGATTGAAGATTGGAAAACACTTGAGCGATCAAACAATGGTAAATTATTTGCTCTTTGGATTCATAGTGGATTTCTTGGCAATTGGCTCTTTTTGTGAAGTAGATACTAACATCTGGAACAAACTATTTAAATCTCTAGTGTTCTTATTATTCTTTGTTGATTTTTCTGGTAATTTCTTTTTCTTGTGTTAAACTTGAATTGCAAAATCCGTCAATTTTGCGTTATTTTCAAAATAGAGTTGTCACAAAACTCCCAAGGTGAGATCTCTGAGGGAGGTACTAGATTGTTAAGCAGGCTTGAATAATAATACTCACAAGGTGGCGCCTATGACTATCATTGGCTCTCCCAAGCTCTATCGCTCGTCTATTGATTGACTCATCAAGACACAAAGTGATCGATTCGTATTCAGGCGACAAGTCATATGCATAGTTCAAGTCCAGATAACTAGGACAAAATTCAACACTTGCCCTTAAAATGATAATGTCCATACATCTGTGATCTCATTTACATAAAGAGCAAATTTCTGATTTCGAGTAATTCAGTACAGCGCCTTCTTCAGCATAGGAGACTTGACGCCCGTGAAAAATGGGGGCGACACAGTCAAGTAAAGATATAAACCTCGTCATATCCCTTCCTATGGTCATACAAATTTAACACTTCAGCCATTAAATCACAAAATTCATGTGCAAAACTGATGAAGAAATGCACTGAATTGATAGCACCAGAGCTTACCCTGCTTTCCCACAATACGTGGGACTGTAATTATATATCAGATTGTCAAGCACTTTCTGAGCGGAAACCCAGTTTACGGACTTCCTAGCCTCACCACAGGATAACAAGTTCGAATTAGAAGTGTTTTCCCTTCAAACTCAGTGGAAAGCAAACAGTAAACCACAAGCACGGTTCATGTAGCCATAATTGTGTATGATACAAGATATTTGAGAACTTTGACATGGAAATTTCAAACGCAACTTGCTTTGTAGCATGAAATTACTCGACAAATTCTGACCTGACAAAGAAGTTTGCTACATGCTGTGTAGCTTGAATGGCATCATCTGAGTGTGGTATCATGGACAAACCCCATTCAAAAGCACTTTTCTGCACAATATCGAGAAAGCCATATAAGTTACCTCAAGGCAGTAAGTCTAAACATACTTCACAGATATGAAGAGGTGGAAAATATAATCCCAAGAACAATCACTGATTTAGCTCCCTAAGATATTTACGTAAATGAATCGTGTTTAAGTCAAAAACATTTTTTTAAAAAAAGGATCACCTCCTCTATAACATGATAAACTCAAATTGCCTAGTCTCCAAATTTTGCCTAACCAGTGCTGCGAGACTCAGGCAAGTTGCGCCACAAGCTCTTCACTAAAGAAATCAAAAACCACAAAATCAGGAGGCCTTGCAAGAAACTAGCATTGAACAATATGCATTAGAATCTGCAACAGCAAGAAGTCAATTTCCTCAAAATGCCCAGAAAGGAAAAGATCGAATTCATAGTCCATGATCATGTGCTCAGCAGGAAGGCAATGAATTCAATATGTCATCTTGGATAAAGCTAAAAATGCTAGACCAGAGCCCAAATCTCTCAATTTGGAAATTCAACTATCCTGATTTTTGGGTAACTTCTTTCTCATGATGCTGCATTAGGCAGTGTCAAAACCCTATAGAAGGTGCATGTTTCATTTGGCACCAACACAGCATTATCATCATGCAGTCAAATTGTCGTGCAATTATTGTTCCTTTGAGATAACTTGGTAGAAGAGTTTATCAGGGAATGGCAACAAACTACAAAAGGGCCAATGTAGTTATATTTGCAATATGACAAATTAAAATCTGGCATATTTTGATGGATCATCTAACTGAATAGGCTTAATACGCATCCAATAGTGAGATGATCGGTATGAAAACTACTACATGAAGCAATGTGCCTTTCCTAATCAAATGAGATTGGTGTTGAACAAGAAGAAAAGCAGGAAACTAACTATTACCTCTGGATGCCATAGGAAAGCAGTTGCAGGGTAACTGTGTGCTTTGACTGTGGAGACATAGACCTGGGAATAGAGTTCCTCAAAGAACTTAATGTTATTCTCACAAATAACTGAAATAAGCAGTAACGCAAAATATGTTTTTCACTGCAATATATCACTTCAGACATGAAGTAAGAGGTAGCTGGTTATATTCAACCTTGTTGTCTCCATCCGTGCTGGTTGTCAAGACCTTAAAGAAATTCGTTAAGTCAGTGTTCTGCGTCAGTCTTTCTGGCGAGATGCCATACTGCAACACAATAAATATTTGGATTAGGAAAGAGGATTACATACATCAAGAATAGGTAAGATAACTGAGATTTAAGTCTTAATTAAAATAGACTGGTCCCAATCACATTCATGAAATAAATAATATAACATAACACACAACAGGAAAAAAAAATTCCTGCGCCAGTATAAAGAGAACTTCAGAAAAAAAAAAGCCTATCATTAGCCTTTTTAGCCATTTTTAGCTTTAAAAAAAAAAAAACTACTGGGCTCATATGAAAAACTCACAGGATGTTAGCCTACAAAAAGAAGCAAAACAATGCATTAAAGTTGCATGACTTTTGTCTCCTATTTTAACTTTTCCAGGATCTAACTGGTCTATCTAGACACCATTCTTTAGCAGTAATGGTCGTGTTACGTGGAACAGATGGCTTATATCAAAATAAGAATGTAGTCCCTGTGATGATAACACTCTACTGGAACAAAGAGGTACATCAGAGAAAACAAAAGGAAGGGGAAATGGGGGAACCAAACAAATTTCACTTAGTATTCTCAATTAAAACCGGCAGGCTACTAAAGTCTTACAACTCTGTACTCAACTTAAGCAAATCTGGCAGAAATCTGCAAAACAGTGGATACATGGAAGTTAGAACTGCATCTATAGGTGATTAAGCATGACTATATCAAGCAACAGACACCTTATACAAAGTAACCACACATCTTCTACTACAATAACCACTTTTGGTATACCAGCAGAGTCATCCGTAATAATTTGATGTAATCCACATTTCTCTTTCCAGCAATATTTTGATTCCACGGCTACATAATCAGCATCATATACTAAAGTACATAAATCCAAATTGATATTCTCATAGAGTATAAGAAGCCATTTGGAAGCATAAAGATATCCTGCTTGCTGTCAATTAAAAAAGAATACAGCTTTCTGTCTTTATATGCGTTAGTACTTAAAAGTTGACAGTGAAAGCTTACTAGGGTCAACCATACCTTTGAAATACTGTTCCTTCAATGTTTGTGTTTCTCAAAAATTGTAGAGTAGATGCTTCATTGGCAGCATTAAATTCCTCGAGAATGCTTTTGTCCTGTCATTAGGGAACTGTCAAATTATTATGAAGAGAGTTTTCCACTTTCCTCTCTATACTATAAACTCCACTTTCTGTAATTCATTCAGATGATAAATTACGTTTGACATTAATGAAACAACTTAAACCTTGAGAGATGATTTGCATCACAATTGGTTTGATGTCAAATAAGCGCCATGCTTGTCAAGTTTAAAGCAATGGCAATCTCAACCATGCAGTGATGACTTATGCTTTCAAGTTTTGTGCCAATAGAGGCCATAGATTTATGCTGATGATAATAAATCAAGTGTGCTAAGTCAAGCCATGGGAAGACAAGTTTTTTTCTGGCACAATACCTCACAAAAGATAAAACGTAAAAAGAAAATTTTTTTGTTTAAAGAACAGACCATGTAAAGCGACTCTCGCATTAGAAAAGAGAATATGCATCCAAAGGACTGAAAGCATTGATAGACTGTTTAAAACCGTGACAAGGGACAGAGTTACCTTGCTGATTATCATTGTCAATAGTTCAAAGCCCAAACAGATGGCATACAATGGGAAGTGGTCACCAGCATCATTCTTCACCAAAACTTTCTGCAAACAACGGGCAAAGAGTACATGTAAAAATTGCAAAGCAAAAAGGTACAGGACACTCATTGAAAGCATATAAAAACAAACTATTCTCTCCCAAGGCAGTGAGAACGCTCGTGTGTCTTGAAGCAATGGAATAAAAAGTTTTTGAATGAAAAACAGCACATTATTCTAGGAAAACTAACTATAGGCAAACTCAATTGCATGAAAACAGTCAATACAAGATTGATGAAGCTCTGCCTCCAACCAATAAATAGAAACACAACTTCTTGGAAATATTTAGGGGTATCAATCATAACAATACCTTGAAAATTGCCTTCATGGTCTCATAATACAATCCAGTTTTAGCCTACCCTCCAGTAAAGAGCACTCCATTGACCATGTTGAGCTTCTTCATTTTGACCAAATATCAGCATTTAGAAATGAAAAACAAAGTGGTGGTTGTCTAAGAATAATTAAGGCCATAAAATCTATATGAACATAACTCGAATGAAACCACACTCCTCCAACATTATACACATCACTCATGTAAAACTCCTTGAAGAGGGTATGTAGAGCATTAACTCCTCTAATCCACACATGCGAGAGAGGATGCATGTGTTGCTTGCATGCCATGAAGAAATGCGATTTGTCTCTGACAATCACTTTTCGACCATTAAGAAATGGAGCATGCTAAATCCCCCCTCTTTCACAACAATTTTCGCCGAGCTAGGCATAGATAATACAATTAATCCACCCCAAACATCATTTTGTCATAGTCATAACAATCTAGTGATCTCTCCTCTTAAAGTTACGTTTAGTTCTGTGTTTCCGTGGACGGCTTTACTCGGAGTTGCAAAGGAAGTGTGTTATGCTTTACCCTCTAATTTTAAGAGCAAGAGGTGTACGATTTTCAAGGATCATGAGGTAATTAAGCCCACGACTGCCCACGCCTGCCCACAGCCCAAAAATCTCCAGTAGCATCTAATGCCATGGATCCAGTATGATGATCAATCTTAGGTGATATACTCCTTGTTGAGACAGCCACCATTCCTTTCAGTCAAGCTCGAAACAGATACTCTAGTTCCACTGATTTGACTCAACCAAAAAGAATGCCAGACTTGGGTGTTGCTAATAGCTAACTGTGGCATGTCTCTCAATGGCACGTTTTCTGTACTTAATGTGGCATGAGAAGTCAGAAAAGAATAAGGAGACCTGGGGCTTGGTTTAAAAGATGCAGATTAGTCAAATTGAGTGAGGAAAAATATTCAGATAACCTCCTTTAATTAGACAAGCTCTAAAGGCTTTAAGCAGATTGGGAGGAGCCATCAATCAAGCTTCCATCTTTGCCTAATTGTGACAGAAGGAAATGCCACTCTAATTGCGTAAGATATTTACGAATCAGTCTAACTAAGCTCTCCATAAGCAGGTATAAACTTAAACTATACTAGTGTGAGCTTCTACCCGAGGAAAGGTCATGTAAAAAAATATTGCAGAACGAAAACAACCCAAAGAAGAAGAACAAACCTGCTTGTGGTGTCAGCAGCTCCGTCATCATTAGATTTGCCAACCACAGTACAGTTTGCTTTCTTCAATTCTTCCTCACCCTCCCAGCCCACTTTGGTTACTGCAAAGAAAATGCACTCAAGAACATGTAGAAGTAAACCTGACCCCTTACTGATGGATAACATACAAAAAACTCATGATGTGCAGGTAATGCCTATTTGCCTTGGAAGTGGTTCTTGTGGTGTGATTGAGTTTGTAACATAGAATTGATTCATGTATCTCCTTCAGATAAACAAATTAACTTACAACAACAAAAAAGGAAAGTATAAAATGCCTATCAACGGGAACGGATGTAGAAATTTCTCTGCAGTGGGGGCAAACTTGTACGTGTGCTATAATTAGGTTTTTTGATTCAAATAATGCCTAAAATTCTTGTGTGCTCACGTTATTAGACAAATAACTACAGGATCAACTATCAAGTATAGGTGTACAATAACTAACCATCTAGCAGCGTTAAGCTTTCCAAAGATGTGGCGCCAAACCCAGATATTTGTCAAAAAAAAAAAAAATTATTGTTTTAAGCAAAACCTTCACAAACGTAATGGGGTCGCAACCAAGAAAATCCTTATAAACTACTACTATCATGATACATTTTTCAAAACGTGAGCAGAGGCAATTGCCCCCACTTTCTATTGAGTAATTCGTCCCCTTCCTATCAATCCCCAACATATTTACAGAAAAATAGCACGCTAAGTAGATATGTGATCCATAAATTAGCATCAAGTTACCTTCTCTCCCATGCTCATCGATTCTAGTCTTCGAAACCTTTCGCTTCTTCAGTAAGGTTGATGCAGGATTCGTCACTTTATTGTTTACATCCTTGGAGGAACCATGATTTTGGCCCTTCAAAGAGCACATCCCAAAGTTTGGTGGCCGGTGGTGTTCTTCCTCTCTCACTTTTACTTCATCAACTTCCATTTTATCTTCCTCGCACTTCTTCTCAGAAACTAACTCCTTGGCACTCTCTTTTGAAGCGAGGATAGACTGGGCTTTTGGAAAATCGGGTGATGCCAAATTGACTGCATCTTCATTCTCATCTTCTTCATCCGAGAAATCAAATACAAGTCTTCTTTTTCTACCGCCTTCAGTTCTGGAGGTTCTCTTAACATTGACATCTTGACCCTCATCATCGCTGTTCAGTTCTGCTGCCTCATGTGCACAGATTTGAGCTTCTGCACTAACTGATGAAGAAATTACTGTAACGGTCCTTATCAAGAAATCTTTTACAAGACTTGAGAGAATTAAAGCAAGCTTTTGAAAGGGATGAATGGGTTAATAGGATCCGACCAGTGGAACTTGGAGCAGAGCTGCTATTTTCTGCTGGGCCAGCAGCTCGATTTTGTTGTGGTGGAAGCACGACCCCATAGATTTCGCCTCGATCTCGTCGTGATGCCTAGGGTATCGGCCTGGCACGTGTTGTCCCGAAGCTCCGATCGACAGGGGAAGGCCGTGTCCGGCGCGATTGCCTTGAAGAAGAATTCGATGGGGGTTCCCCATCTAGGCCTCAATCCTAATCCAAATTTCCCGCCATTTTCTGTGTGGGGGCGCCCCGCATCTATTTGGGCGGGGGGCTTTTATAGTGCGCTTTTAAGCATTAATAAAATAAAATTCAAAATAAAAAACAGATAATTGAAAATTCAGATCCTCAGCTTCTTCATGCCCAGCATCCGCATGAAAATAAAGTGACTGGTCTCGTCTCTGCTTCGACTACGAATTCAGCTGTTCCTTGTTCGTTAATTGTTGTGGGTATTTCACCGTTTCTAAGCTCCAGATGTAAACTGTCAGTTGCTTTGATCATCTTTTTTTTTTTATAATCTTTTTCCACATATTTTGCAAATTGGATAGCTTTGTAGGTCGCCCATTTTATAACTTTCAATGAATCATCTGAATGGGAAAGGAAAAAAAAAAAAAAGCAATCATCTAAATATTGAGATATTTGAATGCCGTAGTTTTGAAAAAGTTCATCACAAGTATTGAATCACTTGAAAAATTTTCATCTTGAGTGAGCACTGCAAGAAAATTATAATACCATAATGCCCTTTTGTGATTTTGTGTCGACTTGATCTTAACAAATATAACCAATGGAAGGACTTTTTGGACCAATTTGACAAGTTTAAAATATTAATTGTATTTTTGAAAATTTCAATATTTAATCATAATTTCGTGACATAATTTTAAAATTTCTAAAGCACTTTTGCTGAAGGAGAAATGGCATGGAATAAAGGAAATTGCACTTTAGCGATCCTTTACACGAACAGCTTCCGCTGATCGAAGACTCTCAAGCTCAAGTCTCGACAGCTCCGATTGGCTTCTGCATTCGTCTCTCCTCTCGGACTCAGCTTCTTCCATTCTCAAGTTGTTCTCTTTCTCTCTGCTTGATCCTGAATTTAGCCGTTCCTTTTTTGGTTAATTGTCGTGTGTTTCACCGTCTATTAGCCCCAGACGTAAACTGCCATTTGCTTGGTTAAGTGGGCGTTGATTTTGTGCCGATTTGACCATTTTCTGCCCTTAGACGTACTCCAATTGCCTGAGAAGTTCCACTTTTTAGAGTCTCTTTCAGTTTTGTTTTGTCACTTTGCTTTTCAAATTGATGGTTCATGTCGTAACATCATGAAGTTCCAAAGAAGAAATTAGTCAAGATTAAGCCTCTAACCTTCGGTAAATGTCTCATTCCATCTTACGGGGTATGTCTGAAAGTTCCTTCTCTTTTCTTTTTTATTTTTATTTATTTGTTGGTCATATTTGATTGGAGAACAGTAATAATTCGAACAATATCAAATCAACGCAACGGAATAAAATAATCTCCCATCTTATGTAAACATAATAAGAATCGATATAATAGAGTAAAATAGAGTAAAATAAATACCAAGCACGCAAACATAAAATGGTTTTTTACGTGAAAAACCTCTTTAATGTGAGGATATAAAAAACCACGGGACTGGAGTCCACCCGAAATTCTTCACTATCAACAAAATTGGGTAAATAATGTTTTTCTCTAGCAAATACTAGAGGTACAGCAGCAAACACCTCAAGAACATAATTCTTGACAATACACTTGAATTTCACAAGAGATTAAGGATAAATTTGACCAAAAAATGTAAGTTTTGATCAATCCATGAAAAACCTGATGTAAGGAGCTTCAAATGAAAATCAAACCGTTCAGATTCGAGAAAATTGCGCCACGAACATGTTGACAAAATTTTAGCTCAATCGGACCACGAATCGACCTCCAATGCTAGCTTGATGTAAATAAGATATTGCCCCAACCCTAAGATTTTCTGCTTCCTCTTTTTCTCTTGTTACTGTTTCCTTTTGTGGCTACCACTTTATATAGATAGCGAGAAACCATATTTCTCCATATAACTTATCATATGGGTTCAAGCTCTTTTTGGGCTTGCAACTCATTAGGCTTTCTTCACATAGGAGTGGACCCAACTAACAAATCTCCCCCTCATAACAATGTGGAGGGATTCACCATCCCTGCCATCAATTGGCAATGTTCAAGCTTAGAGTCTTCGTCATCATATCAGAGCCATTATGATCCGTATGAATTTTCTCAAGTTCCAACAACTTTTTGTTGGAGAAATCTTTTTGAAGTATTTTGAAGCCGACAAAACGTTTCCATCAGTCTAGTATGAAGATTTGCAGACTCTACTATTCAAAGTCTAAAGACCTCCGGACTGCCAGACTCAAGACTCAAAGTCTATCCGCATTGACAGTTTCTAAACCGTCGAAGAAGGGTTATCCAAAACTGGGTGTTTCAGTAATGACTTGACCTTATCGACTGGAGAAGATCTCTTTGCTGGATATGACATAACGGAATCCTTTATTTGATCATGATTGATTCAGAGATTAAGGATCCGATGATTGGCGAAGTATACTTGGAAGATTCTACTTATGGAAACCGAGATCCTGATTGTATGGGCGAGCATGATTGATGGGCTATCGACATGTTCCTTTAATAACTCGAATGATCTTCCTAATTGATTCCGTCTAATGGATAGATTGGAGGAATTCCTTTGGTAAGTGCCAACGGGTATGATGGCATAAAGGAGTATATAAGGAAGACGTTCCAGTTGTTCGAGTGTGCACACGATAGAAGAATTCCAAAGTCTGAAGCTCTTTGTTCTTAGTCAATTCATTTGTGGAGCGAAATCTTGTACGCAAAAGAGAGTTTATTTCTTTGAGAGACCTTGAGGAAGTGTGGTAGAGTTTCTACACTGTGGAATCAAGGGAGAGCTTTGTTGTAACATCTCTTTTATTCATAATGAAATCCAGCCAGTGGGCTGTCAGTGCGGAAGAGTGAACGTAGGCTTGGAATAAGCCGAACCACTATAAACCTTGTGTTCAATTTTCTCTTCCCTACTCTCTACTTTACTTTGATCATAATTCATTTTGTTAACCAAAGAAGATCTTCCTTTCTATTGTCTGCTTAATATTGCTCTTTTATCTCGAGAAATTATTTTTACACCTATTCTCCCCCCTCTAGGTGCTTATACTAGCTATCTCACTTTTCATCTAGAACATCTCTTATCCAATGATATCTATCATTAATATGATTTGATCTAGAATGAAAAGACGAATTCTTACCAAGATGAATTGTGCTTTGATTATCACAAAATAGCACATACCTCTTTTGCTTGAACCCAAGTTCTTTTAAGAACTTCTTCATCCATAGTATTTCTTTACTAGCTTCAATTGCTGCAATAAATTCAGCTTTGGTTATAGAAAGTGCAACACATTTATGCAATTTTGACTTCCATGACAGGGCTTCACCCGCAAAAGAAATCAAATAGCTAGAAGTAGATTTACAAGTATCAATATCTCATGCCAAGTCGGAATCTGTGTATCAAACTAACTCAAGTTTCCTGATTCCGAAACTGGTTTCAAATTTGAAGTTCCTCAAAGATACCTTATAATCCACTTCACTGCATTCTAGTGCTCTCTACCTGGATTTGACAAATAGCGACTAACAACGTCAACTGTGTGCGCCAAGTCTGGGCGTGTACATACCACTTTCCATATCTTTCTTCTCTTTATCAATCGTAGAATTTTGCTTCATATTTAACTTAAAGTGGGTAGCAAGGGGAGTACTAACCATTTTAGCCTTGTCCATGTAAAATTTCTGAAGTATCTTCTCATTATATTTCTCTTGTGACAAAACAACTTCTTAGCATCTCTGTCTCAAGTAATTCTAATGCCAAGAATCTATTTTGCCGAGCCCAAGTCTTTCATGGCAAAAGACTTGCTCAACTGTTTCTTCAATAACTCAATTCTTGAAGCATTCTTGCCAACAATCAGCATATCATCAACATAAAGCAAGAGAATAATAAAATCATCATAAGAAAATTTTTAGACAAACACACAGTTATCCGAGAAAGTCTTCTTATAGCCATGTTCTGTTATAACCGATGCAAACTTTTCGTACCACTGCCTCGGTGCTTGTTTTAGGCCATAAGATTTTTCTTCAATTTGTACACATAATCCTCTTTTCCTTTCTTTTTGAAATCCTCAGGTTGTTCTATGTATATCTCTTCCTCCAAGTCACCATGTAGGAAAGCTATTTTAACATCCATTTGCTCAATTTCCAAATCTAGGGTAGCTGCCAAGCCTAGTACCACACGGATAGAAGACATTTTCACTACCGGAGAAAATATATCATTAAAGTCAATACTCTTTCTCTGACCGAATCCCTCAACAACCAATCTAGTTTTGTACTGTGGTTGTGAAGTATGTTCATCTTACTTCAACCTGTATACCCACTTAATCTTCAAAACTCTTTTACCTTTAGGTAACTTTACTAATTCAAAAGTATGATTATCATAAAGTGATTGCATCTCATCTCGCATAGCATCAAACCAATTGCTTTTATACTCATTTCTATTGCTTCTGCATAGCAATCTGGTTCACCTGCATTAGTCAATAATACATATTTATTTTCAGAATACCTAGTGGAAGGTCGTCGGTCTCCAATAGATCTTCGGACTTGAATATCCAGTGGAACATCTAATTGAGCCTCTAGTTCATGAATATTATTATCTGTTTCAACATGTTTAGGAACATGTGGGTTATTTGGAACATTGACTTTGATATTGTATAACTATTCGATTTTCCGCAATTTTTTCCATTCCTTTGTGTAAATAACCTAATATTGGTTCATAATCAATAACATCTTCACCATCTAGAGTAAGGATGAGCCGAAGAACACCATGCATTGATGGGTGGTGAGGTCCCATATTGACTATCATGAGGTCTTTTCTTGTAGTTGTTACATTCATAGGTTATTCCTCGATTCATTCTTTCATGAATTGCTGAAAATGAAAACAAGTTCATTAAAATTCAAGATCGAATAAAAAAATAAAATAATTCAAATTCCTTTTTCACTTAACGAGTTTTTGACTCCCGAATCTCTTTATCAACCTGTGTAGGAATATTTGTAAGAGGAACTGAATCCAAATTAACCAAATTATCACTAACCTGTGGTACTGAAATCATCTTTGCTTTCTCAATATCCTTTATTGTTTGATCTTTCATAAACACAACGTCTCTACTTCTTACAATTTTCTTTTTAATCAGATCATAAAATTTGTAACCAAGCATATCTTGACCATAACTAATAAATATGCACTGTCGTGTTTTCACATCAAGTTTAGACCTCTCATCTTTAGGAATATGCACAAATGCTTTGCATCTAAAGACACACAAATAATCATAAGAAATATCTTTGCCTGTCCAAACTCTATTAGGAACATTAAACTCTAAAGGAATGCATTGAGTAAGATTTAATATATGCACAATTGTACTTAAAGCCTCACCCCAAAAGGATCTAGGTAACTTTGACTGTGAAAGTAAGCATTTTACCCTTTCAACCAATGTTCTGTTCATTCTCTTAGCTAAGCCATTTAACTGAGGCGTCTTGGGATGTGTCTTTTGATGTCTAATATCTTGTTGTCTGCAATATTCATCAAAAGGTCCAATATACTTTCCCCGTTATCGTTCCGATGCATTTCAATTTCTTTTTAGTCTGTCTTTCAACTGAAGCTAGAAATTGCTTAAAAGCATCTAACACTTGATCTTTAGTTTTCAAGTTATGAATCCAAATTTTCCTTGAAAAATCATTTATAAAGGTAACAAAATAAAGAGAGCCACAAGTGATTTTTTTTTTTCATAGGACTGCAAACATAAGAATTCACTAAATCTAGTATACCCGACTTTCTTGAAAGATGAGAGCTTTTAAATGCAACTTTATTTTGTTTTCCCGCTAAACAGTAAGCACACTTCTTTAGCTCCGAATTTTTCAATCATGAAAGGAGCTTCTTCTTGGCCAATAGTGACAAACCTTTCTCACTGATGTGACTGAGCCTCTTATGCCATAACTTAGCTACATCTTCGCTTTCTACTGCATTAATTTTGTCTATGGATAACTTTGCTTGCATAATGTACAATGAAGAATATTTTTCACCTCTAACCACAACAAGAGAATCTTTGGTGAGCTTTCATTGATTATTACTAAAAGTGTTGCAATACCCCTCATCATCCAATTTACCTGTAGAAATCAAATTCAAGTGGATATCAGGTATATGTTTAACATTATTCAATATTAACCTTGTGCCATTGCTGGTTTCTAGGCACACATCACCGATGCCTACAGCTTGAGCTAGCCTATTATTTCCCATCTTCACAGATCCGAAGTCACCTAACATGTATGATGTAAAGAAATCCCTACGAGACGTAGCATGAATGGATGCACCACTATCAATTACCCAACTGGTCTCATGAGATACAAAATTCACCACATCACTATAAAAAATAATGAAAAAATCTTCTTTAAGTGCAGCAATAATATTGTCATCACTGTCATTATCACTTTTCTTCTCTTTACCTTTCTCCTTTTAATTCTCCCTTTTTAACTAGCAAAAAAACCTCAGAATATATCCTTATGATGACAATAATGGCACTTAACATTAGCAAATTTATTATATTTACTTCTGCTTTTATCTCGACTTTTATCTGTATTTCTCGGACCTCGAGACTCACTTCTTCCCATTTTCTCAACAACCAAGGCATCATAATATGAAGACGACAATCCTTGAGTCTTTCTTCTCATCTCTTCATTCAAAATACTACTCTTAGCCAAATCCATGGTAATCATACCATCTGGGGCAGAATTAGACAAAAATGTTCGGAACGTCTCCTAGGAGTTCGGCAAAGTACCAAGCAACCATGGTGCTTATATCTCATCATCAAACTTGATTCCCATTGTAGCCAACTGATTTATAATTCCTTGAAAATAATTTTTAATGATCAGTCAAACGAGTACCATCTTGATATCTCAGAGCCATCATCTGTTTTATCAAAAATAACTTATTATTCCTAGTCTTTCGAGCATATAACTGTTCGAGCTTATCCCATAAACTGCGTGCATGTGTTTCCTCAATAATATGGTTTAAAACATTATTATCCACCCACTGCCTAATATAACCGCACACTGGACGATGAAATATAGACCATTCAGCATCAGTTTTATTCTCTAGTTTCTCCTCGGCAAATACGGGTAAATAAAAATCTTTCACATATAAAATGTCTTCCATCTTTCCTTTCCAAATATGATAATTCAAACCATTCAGTATAACCATTCTACTCGTATTCGTTTCCATTGTTTAACACAAGGCAGAAAAATCAAGTAATAACTGATGCTCTAATACCACTCTGATGGGAGAACAGTAACAATTCTAACAATATCGAATCAGCGTAGCAGAATAAAATAATCTCCCATCTTGTGTAAACCTAATATGAATTGATATATTAGAGTAAAATAAATACCAAGCATGCGAACACAAGATGATTTTTTAGGTGGAAAACCTCCTCGATGTGAGGAGATGAAAAACCACGGGACCAAAGTCCACCCGAAATTCTTCACTATCAACAAAATTGGGTGAACAATATTATTTTCTAGCAAATACTAAAGGTACATAGCAGCAAACACCTGGAGAATATAATTCTTGGCAATACACTTGAATTTCACAAAAGATTAAGGATAAATCTGACCCAAAACGCAGGTTTTGATTAATTCATGAAAAACCTGAGGTATGGAGTTTCAAATGAAAATCAAACCATTCATATTCGAGAAAATTGCACCACGAATATGTTGACAAAATTTCAGCTCAATCGAACCACGAATCGACCTCCGATGCTAACTTGATGTAAATCAGATATTGCCACAACCCCCAAATTTTCTGCTTTCTTTTTTTCTCTTGTTATTTTTCCTTTTGTGGCTACCACTTTATATAGATATTGAAAAACCATATTTCTCCATATAACTTATCATATGGGCTCAAGCCCTTTTTGGGCTTATAACTCATTGGGCTTACTCCACATAGGAGTGAACTCAGCTAACAATATTCAGGAAATCGTGAAATCGAGTCTGCAAAATATTGGCAAGCATATAATGATCACGCAAAGAGCATTAACTTGTATTCATTCATCTCCTTCATCCATGGAATAGAAGTACCGGATTGGACCTAGTGCTTCTATGAGACCTCGAAAAATATCCTCTTCTTTGTTGAATTGTCAATACCACTGATTTATTTTGGAGGATTCCTATGAGGACAAGACGCGTTCATTTTCCTTGTCTTCACAAAATTTGTCCAGAAGATATGGCATCTTTCCCAAGGCTCTCGCAAACAATCAAGAACCTCCTTCTCCAAAAAAACAAATAGAGTTTATACAAGTATGATGCATTCTTGAGTTTCAGAGGCGAGGATATCCGCAAAAACTTTGTTGACCATATGCATGATCAACTACAACGAAGAGGAATTGTGGCCTTTCATGATGATCACCACCGAGATCTTCAGAGGGGAAAATGTCAAGACATGTACTAATGATAGTCTTTGAAAGCTACATTTCTTCTACTTGGTGGCCTGGAAGAAGTTGCTAAGGCTATGAGTGCAAGGATATTGATGAAGGATCAATGATTCCAATCTTCTACAAGGTCAATTCATCTAACATACGGACACTAAGGGGAAACTTTGGGAGAGGCTTTGCTAAAATTGAGGAGACTTATATGGGTGACAAGGGAGATATAACGAGGTGGAAGGATGCACTGAGAAAAGTAGCTGATCTTGCCGAAAGAGAATTCAAAGATGGGTAGGCCTCTCTCCCACTAACTTGGAATAATTTGCTTTCTTTAATTTTTGCATATCACAAATGTCACGACTGTCATACTCTGTATTATGTTCATTTGAACCAGAATATATGATCAACTCCACCAAAATTGAGCAGCCTCAATTCTTCCTACGGAACTAATCCACTGCACTTCTTCATTGTAGATATGAGACACAGTTCATTTGGCAAATCATTGGAGAAATCAAAGATAAATTGGGTCCTTGGCTATCCTATGTCATAGGCAATCTTGTGCGGATGCATTCCTGTGTTGCAAATGTAGTTGAATGTTTATGCTTGGATATGAGTGGTATATGCAATATTGGCATGTAGGGAATGGCTTGTTTAGGCAAAACGACTGTGGCCCGATCAATTTGTGTCGAAATCTGTGGCCAATTTGATGGCTGTAGTTTTCTTGGCAATGTCAGAGAAAGTTCAGAAAAAAGATGCTCCGATATATCTACAGAACCGGTTTCTTGCTGATATTCTTCAAGAGGACAATGTTGGAATTAGGGATGATCATATTTTCATTTCCACCAAGTTTTCTTCTAAAGAATCTTGTCGAACTCCATATGCAGGATAGCCTCCTTTGCAGGCTTAGGAGAGGGGAAAATGTTGGAATTGATACTCAAGCATGCGTATGCTTCATCAGACTTGTCATTTTTTTTTAACAAACTAATAAAATTGTTCAACTGATTTTTTCTAGATGTAGGTCTTAGAGTAGTTAAATGTTATCAACCGTAAAGGTTCTGAATAATTTATGGAGACTCCAAACTTCATATATGTCCCAAATCTAGAGAGACTAATTTTCAAAGGTTGCAAAGCATTATCTCAGATTCATCCTTCAATTGGAAATCTAGAAAGACTCAGTTGACTTGACTTGGGTGACTGTGAAAACCTCATGGGACTTCCAGATAATGTAGGTAATCTTAAATGTTTCAGAGTTCTTAATCTATTTGGATGATTAAATGATTAAATCCTGAAGAACAACCTAAGAGCATCATGGGCTTAAGAGTGCTTAGAGGAGCTTGATATTAGTGAAAGTGCCATCAAACGCCTCCCGTCCAGCTTGATTCTTACAAAATCTGGAAAACTTACGCTTTTATATTAGTAAAATAAGGCCACAAAATTTTTGGAGGACATTGATGCAAATACTAAGAAGAGCTCTGAACTCTAGACACCCGTAATTGCCTTCATTTTTAGGGTTATCCTTTGTGACAGAGTTGAATATGATTGGCTGCAATCTTTCTGGAAGGAGAAATTCCCAGTGATAATGGCTGCTTATCCTCCTTGAGGTCTTTAGACCTAGCTTGTTAAGCTACAGGTTTTGCATTTTTTGTTAAACTACAATTTGCCTTTGGTCAAGTTACCTATAGTGACATTGATCTCCTCAGATGACATAAATGGGCAGGCAATGTCGAGCCATATTGATTCTGCGTTTAAGATCTCCAACCTCAGGTTAATGGTGGCCTGAGTGCCGCATTGAACTGATAAACATCTTCGCAGGTTCTGAATCGAATCTTCGCTCTTTTAACTCGTTTCCCTCTATTACCGAGAAAACCAGTTACTGAATCCCATCTTGACTACATACAAACTACGAAGTGCCCACACATGACTAAAGCTTTCAAGCATAAGCACACGAATGGACGATGATCGTCCATTAATTGTCTTATCAGGACATGAAGTCATCAATTAATTTACAGGCAACAAACCAAGCACAGTTCAAGTTCAGATAAACTAAGGAAAATGTTCAACATTTGCCATTAGTTTCTGCTAAAGTAATGTCCATACATCTCATAATCTCATTTACATTAAGAGCAAATTTCTGATCTTGAGCAATTCGGTACAACACCTTCCTCCGTGTGAGAGACTTGATGCCCGTGAAAATTTGGACTTCACAGTCACGTAAAGATACAAACCTCATCATATCCCCTCCTAAAGTCATTCAAATGTAACACTTTCAGTCAGTAAATCACGAATCATAAGCAAAACTGATGAAAAATGCACTGAATAGATAGCATCAAGGCTTACCCTGATTTCCTACAATAGGTGGGACTGTGATTGTATATCAGATTGTCGAGCACTCTTTGAGCAGAAGCCTGGTTTACGGATTTCCTAGCCTCACTACAGGATGACTAGTTCGAATTAGACGTTTTTTTTTCCCTTCAAACTGAGTGAAGTTTAACCAGAAGTGCAGATCATATAACCATAATCTTGTATGATATATGATATTTTAAGAACTTTGAGAAGGAAATTTCAAATGCAACTTGCTTTGCAGCATAAAATTACTGAATAAATGCTAACCTGACAAAGAAGTTCCCTACATGCTGCGTGACTTGAATGGCATCATCCGAGTGTGGTACCATGGAGAAACCCCACTCAAAAGCATTTTTCTGCACAATATTGAGAAAGCCATATAAGTTAACCTCAAGGGAGTAAGTCTAAATATACTTCACAGGATGTAAGAGTTTTTCTAATTGTGGACTACATTAATTGATATTGTAATTTACCATTTAACGTTTACCGTTTTACAGGTTTGGTCTAAGGTGAGATTAAAGGTTTCTTAATTAGTCTAATATGGGGCTGGCTAGTGTGGGCCAAGTTGAGCCTGGCTCGTAATGAGAGGGCCTGGCTGGAAACTCTATAAATAGTACTCAAGTCTCTCCTCTAACCCTAATTCTCACATGTATCCTCACCTAAGGGGCATTTACCTAACGCTAAACGTGAGGGGGGCTGCCTCATTGAGTCAGTGATACGGAGGGTAATAGAGGAGAAGGACTTGATGCGTGGATCCCCTTGATATGTGGGTAATCATTTTTCTACTTCTGCTTTATGTTCGATGGATCCCAAAACAGGTGCGTTAATCTTTCTACTCAATTATACATGTTCTTGTTCTGGTTATGGAGATCTTGGCGTTGCGTAATTTGCGTCTTAAATGTGATATCAGAGCAACCGTAACCCTAGAACTTGAACGCATAAAGTTTTTGCTCTAATTTATGATTTTCGAGATTTTTTTTGTTAAATAAAAATAAAATTAAATAACAAATTCGAACTGGGCTTGACGAGACGAGCAAGATGGTTGGCGGCGCGTCACCGGAGGAGGCCGCACGTGCCCCCACTTGCGGCCACGCTGCCCGGGCGTCGAACGTGCGCGCGCGTGAGCTCCACGCGCCGCGCACTCGGGTGGCGCGTGTGGGCGCGTGGAGGCTACGATCAGCGCGTGGTTGGCGGCGTTGGATTCGTATGATTTCCCTTTACGTCATGATGTATTTACTTTATATTTTTTATTATTTTATGGATGTGAAAATACATACAAAGCCCTAAATACGTGTATTTTAAGTGTATTTTTGCGTATTTTTCTTGTATTTTTTTGTGATTTTGGAAATACAAGTGTTGGGTTACTGGTATGTTATCACATAAACGTTATAATGGTGTGATTCATTAATAAAAATTAAACTTTATTGTGAACTAAAGCTGATTTAATGAGATACAACCATTATAGGATAATATTTGAACTATGTATTGAGGTCATGAGAAACAATAAAAGTTATGGAACTTTTGTTACTCAAGCATAGTTATTTATACGCATCTTGATGTATTTTTGTTTATTCTGATAACCTTTGAATGATGGACGTCTTAAGAACTCGTGACCAAATTGATTATATTAATTATCACATCTTTGAATGTGGGTAATGCATGTCAGTTAAGTTATTGCATATTTTACCTAAATTCATCTGGTCATTTGTTAATGTCTATCAAGTTGAGCATTGGTTTATGGTTAAGAAGCATGACAACATTTACGTAGAACAATAATATCTACTGTTATAAGATTATATATTTGGTTATGTGTTTTGACTCAAAATATAGGCCACTAGTTGATGTAATGATAATTTGTTACTTAAAAAAATTGGCTAATTAATAAGCTATTGGCTTTGGAGTCATGTATTGCCTTATAAAACTCATGATCAATAGTTGATCAGCTTATAAGCTTGTCAATCTGGATACTCTATGTTGCTATTGATGTTAACTTATGAGGGATCCTTTTGATCGACATTCTTTTTATGTTGTTTTGGTTATCAGTAATTGGGGTGCACAAGAGATGCTTTCTTCTATATTATGAGAAGTTTCTTGTGTTGCTATAATCGGTGATCTCATTGAAGTCTGACTTTCAGGTTCTTTATATATAGATATATGATTATTTTTATAAAGCAATATAATTAGCATGATATGTGATTTTGGTAATATGATGCCCCTATCACTGAAGTTAAAATCACATGTATATGGTGTATGTGAGAAGTAAAGTTTATATCCCTGGTATGAGAGAATTTCAATGATTCAATTGAGTGGTGACCGCCAAAGTGGCACGCTTGATTGGGTTTGAGAAATTTCGGTCTCGTATGATTATTGGGATGTCTCCTAGGCTAATACGTAGTCATACTCCCAAAGAAGGTGATTGTGTATAAGTTCAAGGAGGGATACAGATGGTGTGGTGGAGGAGTGACTGATTCTAATGATTCATATGCCCAAAGGTGATGAATTCACAAAGATTTGGAATATATTCTCATAACCGCTATCATGTGGGGAGTGTACAACTACATGTCATGTATTCTGCCCAAAGGTGATTATATGATTATGCGTGTAACACTCTAGATGTGTACTTGTATGTCAAGTTACACGGTACTCACATAATGCTAATTATATAAATTGCTTGTTTTTCAGTCACATTTTCTGTAATTTATAACTCCACTATTATTGAGAAAAGAGCCATTGAATTTGCTTACTGTCCATGAAGCGTTCCATTTTAGAACACTTGAAAAGAGATTTGCCTGCGAACTGCACTGCTATCAGATGATGGAAGCCTTAGTAGCTTGTAATTATGTCTTGTCTAATAATATCGAAATTAGGACACATCTGCAAAGATTGTGTTTAAGTCCTAATGACATATACATCTCGTATATGGTTAAAATGTTATTTCCAAAAGTTTTCTATTTAAAGAAAATGGCCATGATAAAGAATAAGCTGGTTAAAAATTAGTCTTGAAGGTTGTCAAGCCTAATAGTAGTGGTAAGTATTTTGGCAAGTATGACCATATTGAATTGCTTAAAGGGTCATTTGTCAAATACTTGGTAAATTCTGGGGTGGTAATTTAATTATCTTGCCTGAAAATCCTGACAAGAAGATTTGGCTAAAAGGCATGAAGCACCATAATGAACATGGTGATGAGTATGATCAGTAAGACCAATTTATCCGGTCTTCTGTGGGCTGATATTATGAAAGCAACTTTTTCACATACAAAAGGTGTCTCTTATCAAAGTTGTTTTATAAACTTCTTTTGAGTTATAGACTGGACATAAATTACTTGAATCATATTAAATTTAGAGGTGTCATGCAGAAGTGAGATTATCTAATTCAATATTAAGTGCGTTGGAATTCAGATCCACTCGGAATTATTTTGTATCTTATCTAGATTGTTAAAGAGGTATTGATATTATGACCCTAAAGAAGGTGCAAGAATTATGTAATTACATACTCTAAAGTTTCTAAAGATTGACGTAATTGTAGAGGATAGCTGCTTTCAGACTATTAAAGATAATAGTATGATGGAGGTTACTGTGTTTTTTGTTTTTACCTATACAGATAATTATGGAATCTCCTATACCATAGACTAAATTTGTTGAGGTTCAATGTACTATTCTTGATATAATTTATAATGAAATTTCTTAAACCTTTCAAGTGCAGAATGAAGTGGTTGCAACTTTATTAATGAGATTTGTTAGAAAAAGACGATCAGTTATACCATCATACTATATAGTCTATTTGTGAGAGCATGATCATAATATCTACTATATGGTTGATATAATATAACATATTTTCACAGATGATGTGGTTGCAGATCCACTAACTAAAGATCTACGCCCATGTGTATTTGAGCAACATGTCATTAGTATAGGCCTAGAAGCATCATGAGATGCTGTTGTTTAGTGGGAGCTATTTTGACTTTACTTTGATAAAGATTTCATCTGTGTTCGTTACACTTTGTAACGGTTTGATATGTATCAACTTTTGCATTCAATAAAATCTCTTTGAATGTGTTGTTATTATGTTGAATACATATTAATAAAGTCTCAAGGGATTGTATAAACCTTGAGTGAAGGCTAGGGGCATCCGGGCATCCGGTTATTAGCCTTGGCCATATGTCTTGTGATACATAAAGAAATGTTAACCATAAGTATAAGACATATGTGGGTTCATTGGAACCATAAAGCATTATCTAGTGGCATAAGTTTTTGTGACGCCTAAAGTTAAGAGAATGGTGACTGACAAATGGAATCTCTCTATGAGAGATGTTATCCATTTGCCACACTACCATATTGAATCCATATCAATAAAGTTGAGAACATTCGTGACCATAGAAGGCTCTGTGTGTATACATGCAGTTACCACCATGATTCGGTGTTTAATACTTTATGGGATATGATTGACTATTAATTGATATTGTAATTTACCATTTAATGTTTACCGTTTTACGGGTTTTGGTCTAAGGTGAGATAAAATGTTTCTTAATTAGTCTAATATGGTATTGGCTAGTGTGAGCCAAATTGAGCTTGGCCCGTAATGAGAGAGCTTGGCTGGAAACTCTATAAATAGTGCTCAAGTCTCTCCTCTAACCCTAATTCTCACATGTATCCTCACTTAAGGGGTGTTTACCTAACACTAAACGTGAGGGGGGCCGCCTCATTGAGTCAATGATACGGAGGGTGATAGAGGAGAAGGACTTGATGCGTGGATCCTCTTGATATGTGGGTAATCCTTTTTCTGCTTCCGCTTTTATATTCGATGGATCCCAAAACAGGTGCATTAATCTTTATACTCAATTATGCATGTTATTGTCCTGGTTATGGAGATCTTGGTGTTGCGTAATTTGCGTATTACAATGGAGAGTTGGAAAATATGATCCCAAGAACAATCACCGATTTAGTTCCCTATGATAATTTAAGCAAATGAATCATGTCTAGGTCAAAGCCATATAAAAAGAAAAAAAAAAGGATCATGTCCTCTATAACATGATAAACTCGAATTGTCTAGTCTTCAAATTTTGCCTAACCAATACTGCAAGACTCAGGCAAGCTGTGCCACAAGCTCTTCACTAAAGAAATAAAAAACCACGAAATCAGAAGGCATCGGAAGAAACTAGTATTGATCCATATGTGTTAGAATCTACAACAGCAAGAAGTCAATTTCTACACTTGTCATGAATCTTCCTAAAAATCGGGGGATATTGGAGGGGGAACAAAACGCTCACGTATCGACACAAGAGAGATCGAAGACAACGAAAGAGCAACAATTACGAGATTGAAAACCGAAAGAGGGAAAGAAAGTCGAACGGTACCACTTGAGGCTGATATAGCTAGTACGAGTACCTAGAGGGGGGTGAATAGGTATATAAAGAATTTTCTTGATGATTACACAATATTTAGACAGTTAAAAAATTTGCAACAATTAAAAATCAACGTAAGACTGAGTAAAGGAAAGAGAGAATTGAACACGCGGTTTATAGTGGTTCGGCTTGATTCAAACCTACGTCCACTCTTCTGCACTGACAGCCTATTGGCTGGATTCCACTATGAACAAAGAGATGTTACAGCGTTGATCTTCCTTGATTTCTAGGTGTAGATGATCTACCACACTCGCTCAAGGTATCACTGAGTATAGACACTCTCTATGTATACAGTTTCGCTCAAAATGTATCGACTAATAATCAAGGTGCTTCAGACTCTAGAATTTTTCTATCAATCATGCACTTAAGCAACTAGAACATCTTCCTTTTTATACTCCTTTATGCCATCATACCGTTGGCACTTATCAAAGGAATTCCTCCAATCTACCCGTTGGACGGAATCAATCAAGAAGATCATTCGAGCTATTAAAGGAACCTAACGATAGCCCATCAATCCTGTTCGCCCATACAATCAGGATCTTGGTTTCCAAGAATAGAATCTTCCAAGAATATTTCGTCGACCACCGGATCTTCAATCGATCTTGATACGAATAAAAGAATCCGTTATATTTATTCAACCAAGAGATCTTCTCCAGTGGATAGGATTGAATCCTTAACCATATACTTTGCCTGGATTTCCTTTGACACTTTGGATTAGAAAGACTGTCAATGAGAATAGTCTTGAGTCTTGAGTCTTGAGTCTTGAGTCGGTGATCGAAAGTCTTCGGACTTTAAACAGGACGGTCTGCAAATATCCAGACTAGGCGATAGAAACGTTTTGTCATCTTCAAAATATTCTAGAAAGATTTCTCCAACAATCTCCCCATTTTTGATGGTGACAAAACTTTCCTGTAGATTTGAACAACTTTGACCTGCAAAAACATTTATCAAGCAATATGGCTATCTCATAAAGATTAATAAAACAACCAGACTCGCATCCACAGAAAATTGGTTAGTCTTTCATGAGCAATACCATATAACAACACTTGATATAAATGCAAACAAAGTCAAGCATCAAAATCCACAGCCAATTCAGTCAGATTCAAGTTCACACCCAAGTTCACTCAAGTCATACTCAAAAACAAACATAACCACAAAAACAAATTTAAGGTCAAAGTTTAAAGTTGGTTGGTTCAAATTGCTTCTCCCCTTTTTGTCATCATTAAAAAGGTGAGAAAAGAGTCAGTTTGCTTGAGAATGCGCACGATCGGAAATCTCCCATGGACTGGACTATGCCTTCTAGCCTCTTCAAGTCTTCCCTTAGTTGAGCTACCTCCTCTCCTTTGGCATTGGCTTGAAGTTGTAGAGCGAGGTCTTTCATTTTGTCCTCCAGGGTAACCGAAGATGCTTGTCCAACATTCTTTAAGCTTTGAATTTCACAGTCCAGAGCATAGATTTGGCCCCGCATTTCCAGAATGATATCAAAAATACGACGAAAATCTGCTGAATTGTCCGTCTGAGTACTTGCATTTGCTTTCTCGGATGGAGTGAATGCAGATGATGGAGCTTCTATATAATCTTGCAGATTTGGTGTCGACGTATCATGTCCTTCTTTAGGCAGTTGAGAAACCTGAACCTCTTCTGGGTCTGCTGGAGATTGTCTTAGACCCTCACTATTGGCAGCATGAGATGTGGACCTTTCTTGCTCGCCAACTCCCCCTGTCTCTAGGACATCAAGAGGGGAAGAGTGATGATCATGCTCTTCTGTATCTTGATTCCCTTTCTCTCCAGATTCAGCTGCAGACTTTTCTTTCTCTTCTTCTCCTTTTTCTTCAGCTTCTTTCTCCTTCTCTCGTTGCTCTTCTTCTTCTCTGTTCTTGGCTTGCTCCTCTTCTTCTCTCTATTTCTTCTGATGTTCTGTAAATTGAGGTATAGAACGTCTGGTCCTTATCAAGGCAGTGATTGTGAGATCTTCCTCCTTTTCTTCATCCTCTAAGATGAGAGTTCTCTTCTTTTTGGATGGGGCACCAATGGCCTCCTTCCCTTTTCTCTTTGAAGCAGATGGTACTGGAGTCTTCACTCTGAATTTCTCCATTGCCTTGGAAAGTTCTTTCATACGCATCTTCGTCAACATCTTCAAACCTACCACCATCTTATCGCACGGTCGAACACAAAGTGTATGTGGCGGTTCAATATTCATGTGTCTGAAGATCTTGGTCACCAGACCTGGGTAAGGTAATTGTCCCTTGTCCTTCGACATTGCTCTGTACATGTGAAAAAGAATAGTGTGAGGGAGAGAGAACTTCTTCCTTGAGTTGATTGCGTACATCAATTTTGCCTCGGAATTAGACACATCAGTCTTCGATGTAGACTTGGGCCTAATGCAATTTATCACAATTTTGTGCAGCACGATATTGATAGCACGCATCCTTGAATAGATGATTCTTCCCTCTGCATCTCTATCTTTGACAAGTTCCAATGATGCACGAGCAACTGAGACTTTGATTGGTTGATAACGTCCTCGTTCAACTCCAATTATGTCCGCCAACATGTCCACGTCACCACATAGTCCTGGTCTCGAACGCTGAATGATATTCTATTCGCATCTAAAAAGCTGAGATTCGAATAGAAATATGCTGTCAACTGTGCATAATCGTTTGTGGTATCGGTGCAAAATTGCTCAAGTTGAAGCAAGTTGAACTTCTCCCTTAAGTTCACATTGATGGCATCTAAGAAATCGAAATCAACACTTCTAGGGTTTATCACCCCTCGTTTCAGCAGTCTGAAGAACATATTCTCCTGTTCCTTTGATTTAAACAACTCCATTCTCTTTCCCTTCACCTTCGCAGCGATAGCCATCCTAGGTTGAAATTCACTGAACAGTTTATCATCATCATTCCCATCAGTGGGATTCAATCCTCCTACACAAGGGTCACTCGGAATGTTCGCAAGTGCTTCCTCAGCCCTTCCTTTGGGAGCAATTCCCAAATCCTCCATTTTCCGCAGAAAGATATACTTATTCCCATAATTCTTATCTTTAAGGAATTCATCTATATAGTTCAACGGAGTACCGGTACTTTTCAATGCACGATAGAGCTTATAGATATAAGAGGGTTTTTGGACTCTTACAGGGTCTGCCTCCTCGATTATGTCTTCCTCCGGATGTTGACCCGCACCTTGTGGGGTAGATAGCGTTGAGTGACGTGGTGAAGAGTGAATTGGACTCTGTTGCTGGCTTAATAATTCTTCTTCCTCGGTGAGATCAAAATGGGTAGGTCCCTCCTTCATTCTCTGTGATCCCCTGTTCGCGATTCTTGAAGACTTCCTCGAAGAAGACATCCTTTCTTGTCGCTGAAAGATTCCTTTACTTGCTTTCACAAGAGAAGATGACAACTTTCTCGAAGATGAATACGAAGTAGAAATCGGATTGGGAGTAGAATGCCTTTTAGGGTTTTGAAGATTGGGTGAAAAAGAAAACTGTATATATATAACTCTGTTTTGAAAAAGGAAGTTCAATCGGCACAAGGAAAGTGTACGAATTCCTCCTTTTTAAAATCATTAACTGCCAAAATTAAACCTTTTGAAAAGACAAGATTTCGTTTTTCACAGAGACTATAAAATAACTGAACGAAAGATCGTACCTTTTCGAGTTCGAATAAAATAGCAACTTACAGTCTATATCCATGAATGTCTAAGTCTGAGGATTTAGAGTTTGAGAGATTAGAGTCTGAGGGTTGGTGAGTCTCTAGACTTTAACTTCTTCAAGCTTCAAAATGTTGAGTCTGAAGCGGATAAAATCGAATTGATTTCTCTCCAAAGGCTTTGTGAATATATCCGCTAGTTGACTTTTTGAATCAACAAATTGAATCGAGATTTCTCCATTTTGAACATGATCTCTGATGAAGTGATGTCGAATCTCTATATGCTTCGCTCTTGAATGAAGGATTGGATTTTTAGTAAGATTGATTGCGCTGGTGTTGTCACATCTGATCTCTGTGCATGAGTCTTCAATTCCAAAGTCTTGTAGCTGTTGTTTTATCCATAGAATTTGCGAACAGCAGCTTCCAAGAGCTACATACTCAGGTTCTGTTGTTGAGAGAGCCCCAGTGCTTTGTTTCCTTGAAAACCAAGACACTGTCCTATTTCCAAGCAATTGGCAAGTTCCCGAAGTGCTCTTTCTATCGACTCTGCAACCGACCAGATCTTTGTCTGAGTATTCTAGAAGATTAAAGTCTCCCTTCTTAGGACACCCAAGACCGATGCTTGAAGATGAGGCAACGTATTTGATAATACGTTTCGCAGCACTGAGATGGGATTCTCTAGGTCTGATTGAAACCTAGCACAGATGCAAACACTCAACAAAATATTAGGTCTAGAAGCGGTGAGATAAAGAAGTGAACCGATCATGCTCCTGTATAGCTTTTGATCTACTTTCTTCCCTTCTTCATCTTTGTCTATCTTCAGAGAACATGACTTTGGTATGTCGGTCTTTTTGCACTTTTCCAGTCCAAACCTTTTGACAAGATCATTTGCATACTTTTCTTGATGAATGAAAGTTCCTTCCTCCATTTGTTTCACTTGGAGTCCGAGAAAGAATGTTAACTCTCCCATCATACTCATTTCAAACTCATCCTGCATAGATTTTGAGAATTTCTTGCATAGACTTTCATTAGGGGATCCAAAAATAATATCATCTATATATATTTGAATAAGTAAAAAGCTTTTGTTTTCCTTTTTGATAAATAAGGTAGTATCTACTTTACCTTTGACAAAACTATTCTGTATTAGGAACTTACTTAGTCTGTCGTACCAAGCTCGAGGTGCTTGTTTTAAACCATACAGGGTCTTTTTCAGTCTGAAGACTGAGTCTGGCTTCTTTGGGTCTTCAAACCCTGGAGGTTGTTTCACATACACTTCCTCATGGATAAATCCATTTAGGAAGAAACTTTTGACGTCCATCTGGAATAACCTGAAATTTTTATAACAGGTAAACGCAAGCAATAGACGAATATCTTCTAACCTTGCTATCGGTGCGTAGGTTTCGTCATAGTCTATTCCTTCTTCTTGCGTATATCCCTTGGCCACGAGTCTTGTTTTGTTTCGTACGACTTTTCCTTTCTCATTCATCTTGTTCCTGAACACCCATTTGGCTCTAATAACAGTTTTGCCTTTTGGTTTAGATGTCAATTCCCAGACATCATTAATGTTAAACTGTCTGAGCTCTTCTTGCATACCTTCGATCCAGCTTTCATCAGATAAAGCTTCTTCTATGCTTTTTGGTTCAATTTTAGAAATGAGAGCCACAACATTAGACTCTTCACGCCTTTTAGATCTGGTGTGAATTCCTTCATTGATTTCGCCGATAATGAGATCTTTGGGATGACTGGACTTATGCTTCCAGTTACTGGTTGATTTGTCTGTTTGATGATCTCTTTCTTTATTTGAATCTTCATGAACATCTTGATGCTGGTCTTCTAGAGTCTGAGGTGCTTCTTGAGTTGTAAGCTTTGGAAGGTTCTGGAGGGTTCGGACTCTTCATACTGAGTCTGACTGGATTCATCTTGCGTAGAGTCTTGAAATTTGACATTCATTGACTCCTCCACCGACTGGCTTTTCTTGTTATAGACTCTGTAGGCCTTGCTTGAGGTAGAGTATCCAAGGCAGATGCCTTCATCTGATCTTTCTTCAAACTTACCAACTCGATCATTTGCATTTTTCAAAATAAAGTATTTGCAACCGAACACATGAAAGTATGAAACAATAGGCTTCTTACTTTTGAACAACTCATAGGGGGTTTTCTCTAGAATAGGTCTTAAGAAGACTCTATTAATGATATAGCATGCTGTTGACACAGCTTCAGCCCAAAATCGTGAAGAAATTTTACTTTCAATTAAAAGAGTTCTAGCCATTTCTTGAAGAGATCTATTCTTTCTTTCCACAACTCCATTTTGCTCTGGAGTATATGGAGAGGAAAACACATGATTAAAACCAGATTTATCACAAAATCTTGTAAAATCTTGATTTTCAAATTCACTTCCATGATCTGTTCTTCTACTTGAGATAGCACACCCCTTTTCATTTTGAATCTTTTTGGCAAATTTTTCAAAATACGAGAAAGTTTCGGATTTACTCGCAAGGAAATATACCCAAGTAAAACGAGAGTAATCGTCCACAATTACTAGACAATATTTCTTACCTCCAATGCTTTGGGTTTTGGTTGGTCCGAATAGATCTATATGCAGCAACTGTAGTACATGATTAGTAGAGACATGATTTATTGGCTTAAATGAATTTCTTACCTGCTTTCCCAGAATACATGGTGTGCATGGATCGGACTTCTGGTATGGCAATTTGGGTAGACCTCGAATAAGCTGCTTTGATGAGATTTTGGCTAATTGCTTCATATTGACATGACCAAGCTTTCTGTGCCATAAGCTTGCTTCATCTTGAATTGAGATTAGGCATTGTGATTCATTTGGTTTTACGTCAAGAAGGTAGATATTTTCATGTCTTCGACCCATGAAAGACTGAGTGGAGTCTTTACTGATTCCAGAACATATTCCTTCTTGAAAGAAGATCTTGAAACCAGTATCACACAATTGACTAATGCTGAGAAGATTGTAGTTGAGTCCTTCCATTAGAGAAACATTGCTTATTGTGAGATTTCCAATTTTCACAGTTCCAAATCCCACAATGCTTCCTTTGCCGTTTTCTCCAAATGAAACATTTCCACCATTTACTTGAACAAGTTTTATGAAGCAATTTGAGTCTCCTGTCATGTGTCTTGAACATCCGCTGTCAAGATACCACTTTACCCTTTTCTTGACGGAGACCTGCATTTAAAAGAGAGTCTCAAGCTTTCTTTGGTACCCAAATTTTCTTGGGTCCTTTGGTGTTAATAAATATTATTAGGCCATACTTTCTTAACAGGCTTCCAAACCATAGGACACTCTTTTTCAAAGTGATCCTGACTGCTACATTTTGAACACCTTAGAGCATTTCGACCTACAGACTTTATAAAAACTTTCTTGAAATGATTTTTGTAAGCCTCTCTCGACGGTCGTTTCTTAATTCTTTCTTTTACTTTAGGAAAATCAATCAAGGGAATTGTTTCTGCTGTCATACCTAGACCAGACTTATTGAAGTAAGGTCTTTGAACCGAAAGAACTTTTTCAAGTTTTTCGGATCCTATTGAAAATTTCTTTGAAATATTTGATAAGTCAGTTTTTAAAGAAGCATTTTCTTTCAAAAGATTGTCTTCATTTTCTTTAAGAGTAAAAACATTTGAGTCTAAACTTTTCACTCTTTCTTCTAAAACGTTTTCCTTTTGTTTTAGAGCTGAGTTTTCCTTTTTAATTTCGGAAATTCTTTTGAGAGAAGTCTTAAGACTAAAACACAGTTCATCAATGTATTTAGAGACTTTGACAGGAATTTTAAAATCACTTACCTCGAATTCACTGTCTGAGTCTGATCCAGAGTCTGAGTCTGATTGTGCCATCAGACACAGGTTGGCGTATTCATCATCGCTTTCTTCACACTCTGTATTGCTCCAGGTTTCGGCTTTGAGAGCATTTCGAGACTTTTCGGCTTTTCCTCTCTTCTTCTTCTTCAGAAGAGGACAGTTGGGTCTGATGTGTCCCTTTCTCTTACATTCGAAGCAAACTACATCTTTGTTTGGTTCCTCATCATCAACAGACTTGGTTTGTTGTCTCTGAAAACTTTGCTTCTTTGAGTTGAACCTTCTTCCTTTTCTATTCAGCTTTCTGAATCTTCTTATCATAAGAGCAAGCTCCTCATTGTCCAGATCATCTTCAGAATCTGTATCATCAGAATCATCATTTGATTTTAATGCAATGGATTTCTTACCTCTTGGATCTTCGTCTTCATTAATTCGTTCCACTTCATAAGACTGAAGAGTTTCAATCAGCTCGTCGACAGATAGTGGCATAATTCTTTGCGTCTCTCTTATTGAAGTTTTTATGTGATTCCAATCCTTAGAGAGTCCACGCAGTAGCTTGTTTACCTTCATGGGATCAGAAATTTTTTGTCCTTGATTTTCAAGGCCATTGACAATATCTGTAAAACGGCTAAACATGTCAGTTATAGATTCTCCTGGTTTCATTTTGAAGGCTTCATATTGACCGAGGAGAATATTAATTCTGGTCTCCTTCACTCGATCTGTTCCTTCATAGGTGATGTGTAATCTGTCCCAAACTTCTTTTGCTGTAACACAAGAAGATATTATGTTATATTCAGTTGGTGACAAAACACAATATAAAGAGTAAATTGCTTTTGCATCGAGTGCTTGTCTCTTGATTATCTCTTCCTGAGTCATTCCGCTGGTCTCAACAGTTTCTTTCCCTCTCTCAGAGGCTGATGTAGCTGTAGGAGTAATTCCTCTTTCTACAACGTCCCATTCCAGAGGATCCTTTGATCGTAGGAAGGCTTTCATCTTGTTCTTCCAGATGTTGTAATCATTTCCATCAAAGTAGGGTGGTTTGGTATTGCTTTGCCCTTCAACCAGCCCTGGTGCCAGCATACTAGCCATGGATCTTTTACTGTGAAGTAAAAACACTTCAAATAAAGTAAAAACACGAGCTCTGATACCAATTGATATAGCTAGTACGAGTACCTAGAGGAGGGTGAATAGATATATAAAGAATTTTCTTGATGATTGCACAATATTTAGACAGTTAAAGAATTTGCGACAATTAATAATCAACGTAAGACTGAGTAAAGGAAAGAGAGAATTGAACACGTGGTTTATAGTGGTTCGGCTTGATTCAAACCTACGTCCACTCTTCTGCACTGACAGCCTATTGGCTGAATTCCACTATGAACAAAGAGATGTTACAGTGTTGATCTTCCTTGATTTCTAGGTGTAGATGATCTACCACACTTGCTCAAGGTATCACTGAGTATAGACACTCTCTGTGTATACAGTTTCGCTCAAAATGTATCGACTAATAATTAAGGTGCTTCAGACTCTGGAATTTTTCTATCAATCACGCACTTAAGCAACTAGAACGTCTTCCTTTTTATACTCCTTTATGCCATCATACCGTTGGCACTTATCAAAGGAATTCCTCCAATCTACCCGTTGGACGGAATCAATCAAGAAGATCATTCGAGCTATTAAAGGAACCTGACGATAGCCCATCAATCATGTTCGCCCATACAATCAGGATCTTGGTTTCCAAGAATAGAATCTTCCAAGAATATTTCGTCGACCACCGGATCTTCAATCGATCTTGATACGAATAAAAGAATCCGTTATATTTATCCAACCAAGAGATCTTCTCCAGTGGATAGGATTGAATCCTTAACTATATACTTCGGCTCTGGATTTCCTTTGACACTGGATTAGAAAGACTGTCAATGAGAATAGTCTTGAGTCTTGAGTCTTGAGTCTTGAGTCTGGTGATCAGAAAGTCTTCAGACTTTAAACAGACGGTCTGCAAATATCCAGACTAGACTGGTAGAAACGTTTTGTCATCTTCAAAATATTCTAGAAAGATTTCTCCAACAGAGGCTTATCAGAAACGAGGGCAGCGATCTCGTCGACGATCCCTAGGATTTCGACCCGGCACATCTTTGCTCTAAACCTCCGATCGATATGGGAAGGCCTTGCTCTTTTAAGCAATGATTTCGCACAACGCCTACCTGCTAGGGCTGAATCCCAATCCAATTTTCCTGCCATTTCTGGGCGGCGTCCCGGGAATTATTTTGGGTGGGGGCCTTTTATACCGCGCACTAAGCATTAAAGCAATCTGGAAATAGAAAAAATCGGGTTCTTTGTACTTTTCACGCTGACAATCCATATGAAAATTTAAAACGATTACGAAACCGTTGTTGTGATTCGACGAGAATAAGAAATAAATGCACCTTCGTCTCTTATTTAATATCTATCTAACTATTAATCGAACAAAAAAAGAAACAATTTATGCATGTGAACTAATTTATGTCTCATTTAACACGAGTCCGGTAACACTAGTCACATGTTTTGGACTTGTTTAACTCATGTGCACTTAATATGTGTTATGTTAACCTAATGGCCCAGTATAAAAAGCTCACATTCTCGTCGAGGTTTGCTCGTATTACTCATCAACATTCTTCCCACTATCTGATGCGTAACATTATCAATTCCTATCATTCATCGTCTTCGAGACATGTCAAGAGCCACACTCATTGGATTGGTTTAGTCCAAGTCCATTTAGGGTTCTGCCCCAATGTCATATGCAAATAGGTGCACCCTTTCTGGTGGGCCAAACTCAGGAAAAAAAGAGAGAACAATTGACTATATGAGGTAGCGGCTATTGGCAATGATTAATAAGTGTCCCTTGTAAAGTTTGCTTAAGAAGTGTTAAGAAAACCCATCATCAAAATACTGGTACTTTGCTATTTGGCCAAACTCTTCCATGGAGAAAACTCTCTCCAATGAAAGATTGACAGGCCATAAAATAGCCGTTACGGCATTTATTTTTAATTAAGTTGGCATATGATGGTGTCAATATCTTGAAAGGAATCGATCAAATGCCTAGTTAGAATTAGTTTTTCTAGAATAATATAAAGCACTACCATTTTACTATCTGATGCATAACATCATCAATTCCTAGAATTCGTTGTCCTTAAGACATGTCGGGAGCCATGCTCTTAGACCTCATTGGATTCGTTTAGTCCAAGTCCAACCATGGAATATATCTATTGTAGAGGGTTCTTCTCCCATGTCATCCGCAACTAGATTTACACTTTCTGGTGTGCCAAACTCAGGAAAAAAAGAGAGAACAAATGACTATATGAGGTAGTGGCTATTTGCAATGATTAATAAGTGTCCATTGTAAAGTATGTTTAAGAAGTGTTAAGAAAACCCTTCATCAAAATACAGGTACTTTGCTATTTGGCCATACTCTTCCATGGAGAAAACTCTCTACAACAAAAGATTGACGGGCCATAGAATAGCTGTTACTGCATTTATTTTTAATTAAGTTGACATATGATTGATGTTGATATCTTGAAAGGAATCGAACAAATGCCTAGTTAGAATTAGTTTTTTTTCTAGAAAAATATAAAACACTACCATTTTACTATCTGATGCGCGTTATCAATTCCTATCATTCGTTGTCCTTGAGACATGTCGGGAGCCATGCTCTTAGACCTCATCGGATTGGTTTAGTCCAAGTCCAACTATGCAATATATATATTGAAGAGGGTTTTGCTCCAATGTCATCCGCAACTAGATGTACACTTTCTGGTGTGCCAAACTCAGGAAAAAAAAGAGAGAACAAATGACTCTATGAGGTAGTGGCTATTTGCAATGATTAATAGGTGTCCATTGTAAAGTATGTTTAAGAAGTGTAAAGAAAACCCTTCATCAAAATACAGGTACTTTGCTATTTGGCCATACTCTTCCATGGAGAAAACTCTCTCCAACGAAAGATTGACGGGCCACAGAATAGCCGTTACTGCATTTATTTTTAATTAAGTTGACATGTGATTGATTTCGATGTCTTGAAAGGAATCGATCAAATGCCTAGTTAGAATTAGTTTTTATTTTTATTTTATAGAATAATATAAAGCACTACCATTTTACTATCTGATGCATAACATTGTCAATTCCTATCATTCGTTGTCCTCTAGACAGACATGTTGGGAGCCATGCTCTTAGACCTCATTGGATTCATTTAGTCCAAGTCCAACCACGGAATATGTCTATTGTAGAGGGGTCTACTCCCATGTCATCCGCAACTAGATGTACACTTTCCGGTGTGCCAAATTCAGGAAGAAAAAGAGAGAACAAATGTCTATATGAGGTAGTGGCTATTTGCAATGATTAATAAGTGTCCATTGTAAAGTATGTTTAAGAAGTGTTAAGAAAACCCTTCATCAAAATACAGGTAGTTTGCTATTTGGCCATTCTCTTCCATGGAGAAAACTCTCTCCAACGAAAGATTGACGGGCCATAGAATAGCCGTTACTACATTTATTTTTAATTAAGTTGACGTATGATTGATGTCGATATCTTAAAAGGAATCGATCAAATGCTTTGTTAGAATTAGTTTTTTTTTTTTTTAAGAATAATATAAAACACTACCATTTTACTATCTGATGCATAACGTTATCAATTCCTAGCATTCGTTGTCCTTGAGACATGTCGGGAGCCATGCTCTTAGACCTCATGGATTGGTTTAGTTCAAGTCCAACCATGGAATATATCTATTGTAGAGGGTTCTTCTCCCATGTCATCCACAACTAGATGTACACTTTCTGGTGTGTCAAACTCAAGAAAAAAAGAGAGAACAAATGACTATATGAGGTAGTGGCTATTTGCAATGATTAATAAGTGTCCCTTGTAAAGTATGTTTAAGAAGTGCTAAGAAAACCCTTCATCAAAATTCAAGTACTTTGCTATTTGGCCATACTCTTCCATGGAGAAAACTCTCTCCAATGGAAGATTGACGGGCCATAGAATAGCCTTACTGCATGGATTTTTAATTAAGTTGACGTATGATTGATGTCGATATCTTGAAAGGAATCGATCAAAGCCTAGTTAGAATTAGTTTTTTTATTTATAGAATAATATAAAACACTACCATTTACTATCTGATGCATAACGTTATCAATTCATATCATTCGTTGTCCTTAAGACATGTCGGGAGCCATGCTCTTAGACCTCATTGGATTGGTTTAGTCCAAGTCCAACCATGGAATATATCTATTGTAGAGGGTTCTTCTCACATGTCATCTGCAACTAGCTGTACACTTTCTGGTGTGCCAAACTCAGGAAAAAAAGAGAGAACAAATGACTATATGAGGTAGTGGCTATTTGCAATGATTACTAAGTGTCCCTTGTAAAGTACGTATAAGAAGAGTTAAGAAAACCCTTCATCAAATTACAGGTAGTTTGCTATTTGGCCATACTCTTCCATGGAGAAAACTCTCTCCAAAAGATTGACGGGCCATAGAATAGCCGTTACTGCATTTATTTTTAATTAAGTTGACATATGATTGATGTCGATATCTTGAAAGGAATTGATCAAATGCCTAGTTAGAATTAGTTTTCTTTCTAGAATAATATAAAACACTACCATTTTACTATCTGATGCATAACATTATCAATTCCTATCATTCGTTGTCCTTGAGACATGTCGGGAGCCATGCTCTTAGACCTCATCGGATTGGTTTAGTCCAAGTCCAACTATGGAATATATCTATTGAAGAGGGTTTAGCTCCGATGTCATCCGCAACTAGATGTACACTTTCCGGTGTGCCAAACTCAGGAAAAAAGGAGAGAACAAATGACTATATGAGGTAGTGGCTATTTGCAATTATTAATAGGTGTCCCTTGTAAAGTATGTTTAAGAAGTGTTATGAAAACCCTTCATCAAAATACAGGTACTTTGCTATTTGGCCATACTCTTCCATGGAGAAAACTCTCTCCAACGAAAGATTGACGGGCCACAGAATAGCCGTTACTGCATTTATTTTTCATTAAGTTGACATATGATTGATGTCGATGTCTTGAAAGGAATCGATCAAATGCCTAGTTAGAATTAGTTTTTTCTAGAATAATAAAAAGAACTACAGTTTTACTAACTGGCGTATATATATTCAACGAGCCTGCCCTAGACATAATTTTATATAAACATTTAGTTTGGGTCGGACCAGACTTTGTAATGTAAGGGCGTCGCTCAAGTTGGTCTATTTTTCCTTTCAAATCGCTTGCTTGTTGATGACCTTCAATAACTGGATCAGTAATTGAGGAAGAATATTGCATGGTCTACGAATTCTA
The DNA here is from genome assembly GCA_014182885.2 of Eucalyptus caleyi. Classification (NCBI taxonomy): domain Eukaryota; kingdom Viridiplantae; phylum Streptophyta; class Magnoliopsida; order Myrtales; family Myrtaceae; genus Eucalyptus; species Eucalyptus caleyi. The sequence continues at coordinate 14,845,717 of CM024471.2, forward strand.
TAAACCAAACTCATCTTAACCATTGATCATATGGGCTCCGAGATCCTACACAACTAATGATCGGGTGATAATGTTCTATAGAGCATACAAACCATGCTATAACTTCTCCACGTTAGGTGGGTCAGATGAACAATTTAACTCGACTAGCCGCAGTTGCTGTCTACCACACATAACATGGACGCATCACAAGGCCGTCTCTCGTCGGCCCCGGTGAGATGTAGACATGGGGAGAAGTAAACGCGGAGTATGTACAAATCTGCACATGCAGAGCGCTGCGTGCCGAGTGATATCTACATTTCTTTATCTTATTGGAATAATAGACATAACGTAGATGAAGATTGCTGCTTGGGAGTTGACTCGAGTGATAGACTCGGCTTCAAGTTGGACATCCCACTAGTCCTCTCCTCGCCTAGATCTGGGTGGGCCTGACACCCTCGCCATGTTTGAATAAAAATTCTTTCTGGCATCATCTGTCACACCCCGATCCTCGGTCACGTGCCCATCCTTCCTTAACTTGGTCGATTTTAAAATGCGATATCCCAGGACTACATATCGCCGACCCTTTCATTTATTAAGCACATGCGGAAGCAGTTATCAATCTTCAGACAACAAAACAATGTGATAGAAAAGCAGGGCCATAATTTTCATATTGAAATTCACAATCACTCTGATATACAAGCACCTCAAAGCATATAATGCAATACTATTTACATGGGTCTGATCTAACACTTATCCACATATAATCAAGGTCTGACAAAACAGGATAGGATCTTAGTCCTCATCCGGATCGTACTCAAGATCCTCTTCATGGTCATCTTCTTCTCCAAAATCTTCCTTCTCATTTGGTTCCACATTAGGGTTCTCCTCTTCAGATTCCTCTTCCTTAGGCTCCTCATCAAGGTCCTGAAATGGTTATTCAATAACCATTGAGACCACGTCTCAGCAAGTTCTACCCCTTAAGACTCGATTAGTAAACTAATACGCTAACTGGGCTACCTATGCATGCACGGGTCAAAGGACTTACATTGGCCTCAGATTTCATCTGCATATTAGCACAGTTCGATAGGCACCCAAGCAATCACAGATCGACATCTCGATCAATCGATCTAGTCGATTTCATGTCAACATGACATTTCTCCGGTCATTTCAATTCAATCAATCAATTCACAACATTAAATCAAAGCAATGATCAATCGACCTAGTCGATTACATGTTAGCCGGACCATCTCTTGGTCATTTAAATCAATACTGTCAATTCTCTAAAATAACCCATCAGGTTACCAAGCCAGTGTTTTATAAGATTCATTTTCCTTACTGACATACCAAGCTACCGAGTATATTCATCATAACGTCCATTTTCCAAAATGACATATTGAGTCACCGAGCCGTTATAGCATGTCATCTATTCTCCAAAATGACCTATAGAGTCATCGAGCCGAAATTGTATATTGAGTATATTCATCATAACGTCCATTTTTCAAAATGACATGTTGAGTCATCGAACCATTATGGCATGTTGTCCATTCTCCAAAATGACATATAGTCACCAAGCCGACATTGTATACCGTTCATTCTACAAATTGATCTATAGGGTCACCAAGCCAGTATTGTATACCGTTCATTCTACAAAATGACCTATAGTATCACCGAGCCGGTATTGTATAACATGATACTTTGAACGTACAATCAATTTGTCGTTTTATTCATTCTTGACAAAAGTACACGTGCGTGGGCACACGGTCGGCCTTAGCCAAAATATTATGATTTTCTTTCCATAAATCCCACCCTTATCTGTAGTCCACCAAAACATTTTTGGTGCTGTCAACCAACACCCGGTTATTTTCCAATTAATAACCAAAGATTATTCAATTAAAGAATAATTCTCAATTTCACAAATAATTCAACTCAACACAGAATAAAACTCAATTAAATAAACGGACTGCACCACGAAAATTAGCATAAAATTCCGGTCGTCGACTATCCCAGCCTTATTTCCGAAAAATAAATAAATAATTAAATTAATTTCGAAAATAAATGATTAAATACTAAAAGTCCAATTTAGGCCCATAATGCCACGATTGGGCCTTAATGGGTCGGGAAAAATCCTGAGATGCATTCAATAAATAATAGTACATCTCTACTTGCTAATTACACTAATCAATCATCTAACATGTATCATTAAGTTACTAATTAAATTACTCTAAACTAATCTAACCACCTAATTGCACTTAATTAAATCTAATAAACCCTTAAGCATAATTAGCAAGCTAAGAAAGCATTAGTGAGTAAAACTCACTTGGTAAAAGTGGAGACCAAATCACTGCAACAGCGACGCGACGGCGGTTGAAATCAGGCTTTCGACAATACCGGCGGGCTTGGACCAGGCCTTGACCTTGGCCCAACAAATCTCAGCTCAACTGAGGTTTGTTCTTGCTTCGGACCGGGTTCGCTCTTGGGCTTGGGCTTGACTGCAAATGGGCTTTCTTCACGGGCCAGTTTTCACTTGATTTGCTGAAATTGGGCCGAGTAAGTTGCACAAAGGAAACTGGGTTGATCAGTGGGTTGAAGACTGCTGGATATGGGCCAAATTTGGACTGACTTCACTGACTTATGGGCTGGATGGACTCAATTCTTTGGGCCCGCGAGACTGAAGGGGCTGGGTTGAAACCTGAAGACGCTGGGCTGATGGGCCGCTCGATTGCACGCGTGCAGCTTTGCGCAATTGCTGGCAGCTGGGATCGGGGCATGCGGGCGCTGGAATTCTCGAAGATGTTGAGCCCACTTCACGAAGATCAACGGACGAGGAAGCAGTTGGCGGGTGGTCTTCGAACGGTGCTGCTCGAGGTAATGGCAGGGGGTGTTGCATGTGAAGTTGCTGGGTTGGGCCGCTTCGCACGAGCTGAAGAAGACGCCGTGAAGAACGGAGCTGCTTCGACTTCGCTCGGTGGTCAACCAAATGGGAGCAACCTGCGGCTGTTGACCAAAGAATCGCGGTGCATGGACAAGTGGCGCAGACGTGCGGAGACTTGGACGTCGCTAGAGTTGAGTTCAATGGAGCTGAAGACACACGGCCACAAGGTGAACAAAATAGGAAATCGGCTGGCTTCGTTTGTAACTTTTGTGGCCGAGAGAGAGATTGAGTGGGTGAGAGGGATAGGTGAGAGAAACAACACGGGGAGAGAGAATTTCGGTGGAGAAGGGGGAAAAAGGCGTCCGTTGGCGCTGCACTTGGTGGAGTTTTTGGTCTTCAAGGCAAACAAGATAGAGAGAGAGACGAGCAGGTGGTGCGGATTTTGCTCGAGAAAAAGGGTAAGCGGAGAGAGCAAATGAGTTGCTGCTGGCACCGTGGAATTTGATCCGAGAGAGTTTGAAGGAGGATGAGGCGGCTGTCGAGGCGTGGGGGAGAAGTAGCTGGTGGAGGGCCCCAAAGTCAAGCAACTCAATCCAATACATTGAATGTTTTGGCCCCCACAAGCCCACAATACAATCCTCTTTGTCCCCCTAATCACTTTCAAGCTTATCATCTCACAAATAAACTAATTTAAAGTCCAAAATTGTTGCCCTCATCCAATCATACGAATTTCACCATTTGAACTTCAAATTTTCATCAAATTTTCCAAATTTGATGTCCATTGTTGTAGAAAAAAATGCCATACTATTTCTGCAAGTGTCCACTGCCAAATAGCTCAGCTTGAAAATCCAAATTTCCTTTAATTGAGCCCATCCGAATTTCTGTTGATTTTCCGTAAAAATCCCAGAATCTCGAAAAATCTTTCGAGATTGAGTCAACGTTCCTAAAATAGCTTGTGACATCACAGAACTTTCAATTTCTGAAATTGGGTTCAAATTCACGGTTAATTTCCATTCGATGCATTTTTAGCATGACCTAGACTACCGGGTAACTTTCAGAACTTTTCAATGCAAATGACCCGTTGTCGATTTTCTTCGAGCCACAATGAACCCACTCGACTCAATGATGACTTTCGATTGTCGTGAAAATTTCAAGGATTCGAATACGGACACAGGGTACCAAAACGATAAGAAAATCAGTTTAGTGTTGGTCGACGAGAATTTTCCCATTTAGTGGTGCCACCTACGATTAGCCACACATCTCAGTCGAACCAACCTATCTCTGATCTCGAATCGACTTATATCTATGCCATAATGGCCTCTAAAGATGAGCACGGTCAAGTAGCCGATTCCTAGTCGAATTCTCAAGTCTATTTGCCTTAAAATTCTTAATGGTTTCCCTAGATATTCTAGTTATCTCCAGAATGATTAGTTCTGAGAACAGCCCTATAGATGTGTCAATAAAATGCCTGATTTATTCAATAAAAAACATGACTGAAAATCCGGGATGTCACATCATTCCATTTCGAGGTCTCACAAAAACCCCTCAGATGGTTCCGCAATATGTTCCGCGTACAATAATGTGTCGAACTACTTCAACAAATTTGCGTGTAAGATATCTAGCATCTAATGTTCGTACAGCAGTATCCACAACTCCTTTTGCGTGCTTCGTGGCAAGAAATGATATATTCTGTCTCCTTCACGTAAATTGCTTTGAATGGATAAATCCACTCATACCGTGGCAAGAAATCGTTTGTCCTTGAGGATTTGACATTAATCCACTCATACCTACTAATTGTTGTACATGAGATTCATTTCCTCTGGCTCCTGAAAAAGGCATTATATGGATTGGATAGGTGTATGTCATCCTAAAATTAGGATTTATTTTTGGTCTCAAATATTCACTTGTAGCATACTGGCTGGCGAGGGCGCAGAGGCCCTCGCCCAGACCAACTTGAGGCTGGTGATGGTCCATTGGCAACCTTGCCGATGCTTGCCAAATGGTAAGGAAAAAGAATTTAAAAAAAAAAAAATTGGAAAAAATAAAATAATCCTGAAAAATATTAAAAATAATAAAATTTGTCCCGTTGGTACCGGTCGTACTATGTAGGACTCTCAGTATCCATGTTAGCAATTTTCAGCCTAAATTAGCCGGATGAACTCCATTGGTACTGTCACGTCCCGAACCTCGAGCACGCGCACATCTCACTGCGGTCGATTTAAATGGGCGACGTTTCCAGGACGCGTCGCCGACCCATTCAATTTATATGCACATGCAGAAATGTATTATAAAACTCCTGACAATAAAATATGGGATAAAAAAGCAGGAAGCAATTTCACAACCATTCATTTACATAAACCAATGGAGTTTACAAATAGAGGTCTACAACTAAAAGTCTACAAAAGGCTGACTTATAAAAAGGGACCATCCTACGGCCTATAAGTTGAACATGATCTCCAATTCTTCAACTTCACCTCTGTAACTCCACAAGGCCAACCATAACGAACTGACCGCTCCATCCACTAGTGACCTGAAAATGTAAGCCCACAACGGGGTGAGATATTATCTTAGCAAGTTCACCTCTATGGCCTAGCCATACCATCACAAACAATGAGACTCGCCTTCGCCTCAATTCCTTCCTGTAGGTTAGCACAATTTATACTACTCAAGCATATGCAGTAATAAGAACTTAAATAACCAGAACGCAAACACTTTCACATAACCAGCAAGACCAGATCGCTATGACACGTCCCATAATCCGACTCATCAACAACACTTAGCATGTGTTCCAATTGTTATTCACTGCCACATATGGGCATAGCCTACTCATGGTTTGGCTTTCGACTAGCATTTTGCCAGGCATCGTCTCCCCACCTTGGAGCACGGCTTTGTCACTACGTTGATGGCGTTCCCGAAGGAGCATAGGCCCAGAATCTATTGCGACTTGCATCTGTTGTATGAGGCATCCCATATAGGGCAAGTCTAGCTCAATAGCTCAGGACAATTCCTCTTTATTATCACACAACAAATTCATACTCGACCCAGGACACTTTGCATTTCACTCAAGGCTTCCATTAAAATAGTAATCTCGGCCTCTTTTCTTCATATTGAAAACGTTCAAGAAATTATTCACGTGTGTGGGGCACGTTAATTTCGAACTAGAAAAAACTAATATCTTACTTTTTCAAACCCCACTATTTAATATAATCCTTAAAATCCAATTTCGGTGTCAAACCCGACACATGGGATTTTTCTGAATAAAATCCATATTTTTCACAATCAACACTCAATTTGCAATATCCAACCATCAAATTCATAATCTACATACATAATAGCGATCAACACAAAATTTGATGATTTATGATCCCGGAATAATTTCCGAAAAATAATAAATAATTAAATTTATTCCGAAAATTAATTAAATAATAATATTTTATTTATATTATATAATATACATTTTTATTAAATAATTAAATAAATTCGAAATAATTAATTAATCTAAAACAATTAATTAAGTACTAAACAAGATTACACTAATCTAAATATCCACTTAACCTTACTTAATCATACATTAAATTAATCACACCCCTTAATCTAATCCACACTTAACTAAACTTATCTAACCAATTAAACTCACTTAACTTAAACTAAACATCCTTAAAGCATCATTAACCTTCTAAGCGAGGATTAGTGAGTTAAACTCACTTGCTTAACGAGCCGAACGGACCAAAACGACGGGAACGTCGCAAGGGTCGGCTTTCCTCAAGGTGGGCCAAGCTTTCGGGGTCGGGAAGCTAGCCAAAACAGGCCAAATAGTCGCTGCGATACCTATTTTCCTGCACATTGTGTTGGTGCCGAAGGAGGGGGAAACGGGCTGGCTTGGGACCGAAACAAGTAGGGAAGACCGGCGGAGGCTTTGGATGGGCTTTTGGGGAGGTCGACGACGGCTCACAGTGGCGAAGACGAGCTTCGACGGCTCTTGGGACGCATGGACAAAGGCTGAGGCGCAGCTATGGTGGCGAGCAAGCACGAGCGAGCGCGGGGTAGCGGTGGTGCACGAGACGATGAGTGGCTACAGTGTGCAATCCAGCAGTGGCGTGCGACGGCGACGAGCGGCATTGCTAGCTACTGCTTCGGCTTCCCTAGGTTGCTGGGCATCAAACAACAGCTGGAGATGGAGGAGAGAGGGCTTCGATAATGCAGGAGGAAGAGAGGGGCGGAGGTGCGTGCGGCTGGACATCCGATGGCTTGCGGTGGGCTTGCGGTGGTGTTCCAATGTGAGGTGTGCGACGACAGGGCTCCTCGATTGTTCTTCTAGCCTGCTGAGGTCTTTGCACAGCAGGGAAAGGGAGGAGAGAAGTGACGGTAGCAACAAGGAAGAAGGGGGGCCAGTCCTCTCTCTCTCTCTCTCTCTCTCTCTCTCTCTCTCAAACATGGCCCACCAAGAGTTCTCTTCCACCAACAATTTCTAGACCAAATTGCCCTCTTCTAGAAGCTTTAAGAGGTCCAAATGTTGGGTCCAATGGGGCATACGAATTTGTACATTTCCCACTTCAATCTCAATCAATTTCAATCAATTCTCAACCAAACAAATCTAATTGAAGCCCAATTAAATCCATCAAGGTGTTCTCGTCCATCTCATGACTTTTCCTCATCAATTTATCCAACTTGACGGTCAAAGATGTGATAAAAAAATGGCCTTACTTTGTTTTTCTACCAAAAATCTCGGTTTGTAGAAAAATCTTCTGAGGATGAGTTGACATTCATAAAATGAATTGTGACATGGCAGAACTTTCAATTTTTGAAATCGGGTTTAAAATCACAGTTAATTTCAATCTGGTGTGACTTTAGCGCGTCCTAATCTACCGGGTAGCTTTTATGAACTTTTCGTGCAATTGACCTGTGGTCGATTGTTTTTGAGCCACAAAGTGCATCTTTGACACATTGGCGACTCTTGGTTGTTGTAGAAATCTCAATGTTTCAAATATGGACACAGTGTACCAAAACGACAGAGAAATCGGTCTGCTGATCGACAAGATTTGTGCAATTCCACCACACTTAATCACATGCCTTTGTCGAGTCGACCTATCTTCGGTCTCTAATCGATCTATGCTGCAATGACCCTTGCAGATTAGCATGATCGAGCAGTCGATTCTTGATCAAATTCTCAAGTCTATTGTATTTAGATTCCTTAACGGTTTCACCTAATAGACTAGTTATCTCATGAGTGGCCAACTCAGAGAAGAGAGCTATAGATGCGAAGATGAAATGCCCAACTTATTTAATTGAAACTAGAATTGTAAAACTGGGATGTCACAGGTACCAATGTGAAAATGTTTAGGGTTAAATTGGTCAAATTGAAATTTTTATGATTGAATTGTTATCAACGCAATAAGTTAAGACTTTTTTGGTACTTTTTCCCATAAAAAATTACCAACTGATTGTATAGTCTACCGATGTTTATTTTTATATCTTACCAATGCCGTGAAGGTTACTAATTTAACAAAGCAATTGCCAGCCTTGATTTGATTATTGTATCAACATTCGACATGGTAAGACACCAATTACTTTTATTCACATAGCATTTTTTTTTTTTTTATAACTTGCTAGGTTTGGAAAAGTATCACCATTCACGGTTGGTAGAATGTAACAACACTTAATATTGCGACTTCTTGATGCCTTCAAAGTTTCCAGCTTTTATTGGAAATAATCAAAATTAATTAAATTGTGATATCAACTAATTTTAGTTACTTACCAATGATCTCGATGACATACAATTGCGGCTTTAAGAAGAAAAAGTTGTATAGAATAAAGGAAATTACACTTAGCTCCACATGGCGGGAAAAGAGTATGAAGTGAAATTACAAATTTAATAATCGCCAACACAAAAAACAATCTTCTTTCTGGTGGGTTTCACTTGAGCAATCCTTCATATGAACAACCTAAATTAGCCGGATGGACTCAATTCGAGCCTTCACTCAATTCAAGCTTCTTCGATTCTCAAGGTTTTCTCTATCCTCTGCTTGATTATGAATTTAGTCATTCTCTGTTTGTCAATTGTTACATGTAATTCACTGTTTCTCAAGCTTCAGTCTTTGTTTTGTTTTTTTTTTCCCCTGTTACAAAGATATAATAGAATCCGTTTGTGTAGGTTTTTGTTCTTGAGAATAAATTTTGAATAGAAACAAGAAACAAGAAAAAAATTACTTTTTTTGTTCCTTGGAACAACTCAACAATCAAGCCAAAATATTTTCTTTTTTTATCTTTTTTTCTTTTCTTTATTTTCTCCTCCCAAACTTCTTCCCTAACCGGTCGTTGGCCTCGGCCATGATTGGCCGGTGAACGGCTAAATGAGGCCTAGTGACCTTGTCGGAGCCTCGTCGACCCTTAGCGAGGTCGCTCGAAGCATCATTGTGGTTGGGGGAGATGACCTTGCCCAGATCTAGTGACGTCAAACCTTACTTGACCAAGCAATGCCTACCTTGTGGAGGCCGAGTGTGAGGTGGAGCCTCGTCAATAGCTAGGTGAGGCTCAACCTCACCTTGGTTGGGTGAGGTCAATTCTAAGTCACAAAAATATTTAGGTGTCATATCAAATGCATTTCCATTATGAGAATAGAAATTTTTTACAATTATCAAACAAAGTCTTCTACTTAGAAACTTATCCAAGGAACATAAATAGGAAAAATTATTTTTAAATAGAAATTATTCTCTAGAATAGAAATGTTACTATATGCATCCTAAAACTGTTATTTTCTTTGGTTATCTTCTTCCAAAAATTTTCGTAACGTTAAAGCTGCATTGGTTTTGTGCCAATTTGAGCATTTTCTGCCCTTAGAAGTGCCTTGACCCAATCCAATTGCCTGAGAAGTTGCACTTTTTAGAGTCTCTTTGATATTTGTTTTGTACTTTGTTCCTTTCCCCCTTTTTTGGGCTCATAGATCTTTGCAAATTGATGATTCATGCCATAACATAACATCATGAAGTTCCCAAAGAAGGAATTAGTCGATATTAAGCCTCTAGCTCTCGCTAAATCTTACATTCATCTTCCTGGGGAAGTTTGAAACTCTATTCTTGCTCTATTTTTCAATTTATTTTTATTTTTATTTTTTTTGGCGATGTACAGGCAAAGGGCATTGACTTGTGCTCATTCATCTCCTTTGGCCCCGGAACGGAAGTACAAGATTGGACGCAGTTCCTCTGTATAACCTCATGAATCTCCTTATCTTTGTTGAATTGTCAACACAACCATGATTTTTTTTTTTTTTTTGAGGACTCCTATAAGGATAGGGTGCATTCATTTCTTGTCTATGCAAAATTTGTCCAAGAAGGTATGGCATCTTTCCTGAGGCCAGAAAACAAATAGAGTCAATATAAGTATGATATTTTCCCGAGTTTCCGAGGTGAAAATATACGCAAAAACTTTGTTGAATATCTGCACAATCATTTGCAACGAAGAGGAATCGTGGCCTTCCGAGATGATCACCACCCAGATCTTCAGAGGGGAAAATGCATTAAACCTGAAATATTGAGGGCAATACAACAGTCAAGACTTGTACTTGTGATATACTATAAAAACTACGGTTCTTCTACTTGGTGCCTGGAAGAAGTTGTTAAGGCTGTCGAGTGCAAGGATATAAATGAAGGATCATCGATACCAATTTTCTATGAGGTCGATCCATCTGACATACGGAAACTGAGGGCAAACTTTGGGACAGGCTTTGCTAAAATTGAGGAAGCTTATTTATGCTACAAGAGTCATATAAAGAAGTAGAAGGATGCAGTGAGCAAAGTAGCTTGTCTCGTCGGCATAGAATTGAAAGATGGGTGGGCCTCTCTTCCACTAACTTGGAATGATTTGTTTTCCCTAATATTTGCATGCCACTCATGTCATGACCATCATACTCTGTATTATGTTAGTTCATTTGAACCAGAATACACTCCAGAACTAAAAAGCCTCAATGCTTTCTAGGGAACTAATCATCTGCATTTCTACATTGCAGATATGAGACTGAGTTCATTCAGCAAATCATTGGAGAAGTTGAAAATAAACTGGGTCCTCGGCTGTTCTATGTCGTAGGCGGCCTTGTGGGAATGCATTCCCACGTTGCAAATGTAGTTGAATGTTTATGCCTGGACGAGAGTGATGTGCGCAGTATTGGCATGTGGGGTATGGGTGGCGTAGGCAAAACAACTATTGGACAAGTAGTTTGTGAAAAAATCTGTGGCCAATTTAATGATGGATGTTGTTTTCTTGCCAATGTCAGAGAAATTTCAAAAAAGAATGGTATAGTGTATATACAAAACCAGTTTCTTGGTGATATTGTCCAAGATGATAATTTGAGAATTGGGGATGATCACAGAGGTGCGAACATGATAATAGAACGACTACAACATAAAAAAGTTCTTGTTATACTTGATGACATGGATGAAAAGGAGCAGATGGAAAAATTAGCAAGAGGTTTTGATTGGTTTGGAAGTGGAAGTAGGATCATTATAACAACCAGCGATGAACATTTGCTTCTCCAATATGGAGTAAATTCCATATATAAGGTGGAGGAACTATCCTTTGGTGAGGCTCTCCAACTATTTTGTTTGAAAGCTTTTAGAAGTAACCATCCTCCTGCAGAGTTCAATGAGCTCGTGGAGCAGGTTATTGTACACACTAATGGCCTTCCTCTAGTGCTTGATGTCTTAGGTTCTTTTTTGGCTTGTAGGAGCTTGATGCAATGGAAGAGTGCACTAGCCAGACTTAAAGAATGTTTAGAAGGGAAATTTTTTTATTAGCCTAGGTTAAGTTATGATGGACTACAGTAGAAAGAGAAGGAGATTTTCCTAGATATTGCTTGTTTTTTCAAGGGAAATGGGAAACCTTATTTTATGGAGGTTCTGGACCATTGCGGCTTGTATGCAGATATTGGAATCAAAGTCCTTGTCGATAAATCTCTTATCCAAATTGTGGGCAAAAAATTGTGGATGCATGACTTGCTACAAGAGATGGCTTGGGAAATTCTTCGTTGAGAGTCTCCTGAAGAGCTAGGAGAATGAAGTCAAGTCTGTTGTTTTGAGGATGTATGCCATATTCTATCAAAAAACTCGGTGAGTATTTGCAAAATTAATTTGCAAGCATGCTTAATTGATATAGGAAAGAAAAACTTGCTAGTCATGTATTGACACTATATGAGTTGTTTATTAGGGAATCGGAAAAGTCAAAGCCATAGTCTTGTGATCTGGGGACTGTAAAACAGTGCGCTTGAATGGAGAGTCATTCATAAACATGACTAACCTAAGATTGCTTGATGTTCGTGCCATCCACCTCTCTTCCAGGTTGAAGCACCTTTCAAATGAACTACGCCTGCTAAGATGGGACAACTACAGTCTTAGATCATTTCCATCGAGTTTTCTTCCAAAGAATCTTGCCAAACTCCAAATGCAAGATAGCCTCCTTTGCAGCCTCTAGAGAAGGGAAAAGGTTGGAATTAGTACTCATGCATTTTATGCTTCATCAGATGCTTTATTATGTTTAACAAGCTAATAAAATTGTTCAACCAATTTTTTCTAGATGCGGGTCTTCGAGAAATTGAAAGTTATCAACCTCAATGGTTCCAAATTATTCATGGAGACTCCAAACTTCATATATGTCCCAAATCTAGAGAGGTTAATTCTCAAGGGTTGCAAAACATTATCTCAAGTTCATGCTTCAATTGGAAATCTGGAAAGACTCGGTCTACTTGACTTGGGTGACTGTGAAAACCTCACAGGACTTCTAAATAGTGTCGGTAATGTAAATTCTCTCATAGTTCTTAAGCTGTCTAGATGTTCAAACCTTGAAGAACTACTTGTGAGCATCAAGGGCTTAGAGTGCTTAGAGGAGCTTGATATTAGTGAAAGTGCCATAACACACCTCCCATCCAGCTTGATATTCTTAACAAATCTGAAAAAAATTATGCTTTCATGTTAGGAGGCCACAGAATTGTTGGAGGGCACTAACGCGTACGCTGAGAAGAGCTCTGAACTCTAGACGTCCATATTTTCCTTCATTTTCAAGGCTATCCTCTTTGACAGAGTTAGATTTGAGTGGCTACAGTCTTTGGAAGGAGAAATTCCTAGTGATATTGACTGCTTACACTCATTGAGGTCTTTAGACCTAGCTAAAAACAGTTTTACCACAATAACTACAAGCATTGAACATATATCTAGCCTGGAATTTCTGATATTAAATCATTGCAAATATCTTGAAGTGTTACCAAGACTTCCATACATCATAATGATTGTGGTGGCTGAGAAGTTCCTCAGATTGGAAAGGATATCAAACCCATTCGTTATATGCACAGTACCTGACTCAAGGTTTTGCTTCCTTAATTGCTCCAGTTTGCTTCTGCAAGATCTTGATTTAACTTCGCAGCAGAAGTACTCATTGTCATTGCTTCGTTACATCATTTGTTGTTCCATGAGAGTAATTCTGAGAACTTATTTGGTGTCTCCATGTCTCCAATGTGAAATACCTGAGTGGTTTGGCTACCAGGCAATTTGACCATTGTTGAGCATAGACATGCCCCCTAATTGACATGACGATAGAAGGAGAGGATTTGCCTTCTGCGCATCTTTTAAATGAATTAACTGTAGCTTCTGTTAGGACCTGGAAAATGACCACTTCAATTTTTGTGGGTTCTATGCTGATGGAAATCGGCTAGGTCCCTTATTTAAGTTTCCCATCAGATTTGTCAATTCAGGTTGCCTTTGGCTAGGTTATGTGTCGAGTACTCAATTTCCACGTGATACAAATTGGGAGACAATGTCAAACCACATTGTCGTTTCATTTATGATCACCAACCCTAGATTAAAGCTGGAAAAGTGTGGTGTTCATCTGGTTTACAAGCAACATCCAAGAAAGTTTGATGATATTTTAGTCAAATGGTGTAGTTCATCGCCCAAGGATTGGGATAGACTCTACCATGAGTTTCAACCCCAAAGGGAGGTCAACAGTGTCTTCAAATATTCCATTGATCCGAACCTGTACAAAGTGAATGAAGGTGTAATGAGCTGTGGGGTCCATGAGTTTCAGAATTGCCGGTTCAATGGAAGTCGTTTACTCGTGGAGTATCTATATTTGATTTGGCATCCTTCGAGACTTCGACATGTGTCTGATCATGATTCCAATAGATGGTAATCACTACTATATTTGATCAATTTTCGGGGACTTTGGTTCGACCTTTCGAAATCCAAATAGACTATGAAAACTCATTAATCCTACCCTAAAATTCTAGAATATCACTACCGGCGCCAACATCTCCAAAATTATTAGGGGAAGTATTTTTGCTGGCTTTTGTGTTTCACTTTCTCACCATAACAAAATCTTTCTTACAGTTTGTCAAGGAACCGTCAAGTATGGTCAGCGTGCATTGATTTCTCGAAGAAAGCTCGACATGAATCGTAAGTGGATTCTTTGTTTTTGAGAAACTTATGCCATCCTCAATACTAGAACGTATATATCGATCAAATAGTAATTTATTTATTTTTTTAACTTTTTGGACCAATTCATAATTTTAATTTTCCTACGACTATATTTTACTTTGACTATTTTCTGTGATATTACAGTTCTAAATACAAATTTTAATGTATTGCTAATCTACAAATAGAGTTTTAGGCGTAACTAAAACTACAACCCTCTCCATGTAATTGAGTCAATGGAATGAACTCCCACAACCACTTTCTTGGCTGCTAACTCCATTTCGAGTTTTATCAGTTGAATGTCCCTCTCCCTTCGGCGCCCAAGGAGGCCAAGAACCCTAATGAGCTTTTTTCTATAAACCTTACGGATTATTAAATCCTTGCACGCCATTAATTTTTCTTTTATCAGGTGAGGCCACACCTGTACATTTTTTTCAAGGATAGGAGAATTTAAATATGTCGAGATCTTCCATCTTTTTCTTTAGCTTGTATTTACCTTTTTTTCCTTTGCATACTCATCATGGGAGATTGATCTGTCTATTAAATCATTTCTTTCCAGATCTGGTCCAAGATGGTACAAGAGCATACTAGATGTCGCTAAGCAACCGTCATCTTGAACTTGGCAGCAACCATTTGTTTATGTCCGCTCTTTTGAAAATTGATATTAATTTGAAGGTGAATGCCATTGCTAAGAATGTCTTGAGTTTGAGTTGAGATACCCGATCCCAATAGTTTTTAAAGTTTTATTGATTTCCTAGATTGAGTAGGTTTCCTGTAATGGAATGTTTTAATTCAAATATTAAATATATAAGCGATCAAATTCTACTCGATTATTACACCATAAGAGGTATGTTCAAATTTTCTCTCTGTGAATTTTCTTAATGATTTCTTCGTGAACAAATGTGAGATAACAATTAACGATTTGTTTTGATTGGGATCGAGGGCTGGAAAACACTTGAGCAATCAAACAATGGTAAATCTTATACTTTTCAGATTCATAGTGGATTTCTTGGCAATTGGCTCTCTTTGTGAAGTATGAACTAACATTTAGAGAACTAACATTTAGACCAAACCATATAAATCTTTAGCTATTAATTTCTTTTTGTAGTGTTAAACTTGAATTGCAAAACCTGTTAGTTTCACATTTTTTTCCCAATAGAGTTGTTGCGAACCTCCCAAGGTGAGATCTCTAAGGGAGGTGGCTTGAATGGTTGTGCTCATGAGGTGGGGTCTACGATTAGCATTGGCTTTCCTAAGCTTTATCGATTATAACTTGACATTCTTTATTAATTACTTAGTTTAATTTACTTAGAAGTCGTGATTAACATGTAATGGATTGGTTATGAGCCATGTAAGGTGAGGGGGTCACCCTTACTACAAATCAGAGATTCACAAGTTTGAGAACTTGATTACTCTATATGAAATTTAGCATTCTTTCGATGCCTTATCTCTTTTATGAAAACAATTTGCACATGATCTCTTCAATTTTGTTTTTTAAGTCCCAAAACATATCAATGATATTATGCATGGGTGCTCAAGCAGTAAAAATTAAATCAAGCAAAAAAGATAAATAAGAAATGGGGAAAATAAAGACAAGAGCTATCTAATGTAAAATTTAAACAAGCCCTTGTTATTAACTTTCACATAATTCTCAAGAGCCACGTGCACTAAACGTGCCTAATATTGATATTCAATCTGATTCATCTTCCTATTAATCAAAGAAATTATTATAAAATATTCTTTTAATATTTCACCTGCTCTTGTGTCAAGTGCATTCATGACCGAAGCTCTATTTATTTTGTAAAAATGAATGATTTAAAACACATTTTCCCTTAAATTGATCCCTTATGTTGTTTATAAAAATAAATAAATAAAAATTATTTTTATAATTTATGAAAATAGTTAAATATAAATTGTTATCTATAATAATAATATTTTCCCTAACTAATTATTTTGCCACTCGGGATGTGGAGACATCGCAAGGTCGCCCCCGCGATCACATGATCGAAATCATGTTCAGATAAAAGGAAAGAAAAGTCTTGGCGAGATGCAGACGGCGGGAGAAGGAAACGCATCGAATATACAAATATGATCCGCAGATGCGGAGGGCTTCGTGCTGAGTGATGTCAACCGCTGGCTGGGTCCACTTCATGTGGGGCCCAGCTAACATTAAAACAAAAGAAACATTAAAAAAAAAAAAGAAGAAAAGTCAAAAGTTACAAGAAGAAAAGGGGTTGTTGCTTCGTGAGCGTGCCCGAGAAAGTGGAGAGAGAAGAGTAAACCCAAGAAGAGAGAGAAAATAGAAAGAAGGCGTGAGACGGTGATCTCACCGAGACCACGCGTAGAAGAAAAAAAAGAAAGACGGCTGAATCTTTGCGGCTCCTATTTCAAGATTAAACATTGATGGAATCGGCTCAAGTTTGAATACATTACATTGTCCGTGAGATTGAGAATTACAAGTTGATTGGTTTCGTTGGTCAAGAACCCCCCCCTCCAAACCCCACCCCGGAATTCTCTTATTGCGGTTAGAGTTATTTTATTTCGAATTTGTTGATATACTTTTGTGGTGAGAAAATATGATTGTAATGCTTATGTTTGGTCATAGGGGTCCTGGGAAAGAGGGCCTCCCCATTTAGCATAGGGATCTTGAGAGGACTGTGCAATGTCATTTGTGTCCGCCATTTCATGCTCCTGTGATGATGCAGCTTGTCTGAATTCCTTGAGTGCTTCTTTGACTTCTGGTGCTAGGTCATAATGATCCCATGCAATTGGTACATTATAATTCCATGCATCTTGAGGAATGGTTTTATTTTCTTGGCACAAGATTCTCTGGAGTTCTCAGTATTGGTGTTCACAGCAACCAACAAGTTCTAGATAGGACTTGTGAACTCGAGCTTCTGCACTGAGTGGAACGGGTTTATAATCCTATTATTCTTAGTGATTAATGGAAGTTTCTGGGTGATCCATGCTTTTCTCATATTAGGTTTCCATGATAAATCATTGGTATTGTTGTTGGCTTTATTCTCTTATCAATTTGGCATTATATTTACTTATTTCGAGGATATATATGACTGGTTGTTGATGGGTTTAAGTTGATTTTGGTTGGTTTAGTTTCGGAAAAGAAATTGATACCGGATTGGGTTTTAGTTCCTGAAGAATTATTGTCCCTGGTTCTCTCCAACAGTCTACACACACACACACACACACACACACACACACACACACACACACACACATATATATATCTTCTTGAAATAATAGACGAAGAATGCTGCTTGGGAGTCGACTCGGAGCGATCCCCGAGCTTTCATTCCTTCACGGAACGGACCTGGAATGGAGGGGACCAAAGCAGGTCGAGGTTCCGAACAGCTGGAGCTACCGCGATAGACTCGGCTTCGAGATGGACATCCTTCTAAGGCTTCAGCTAAAAAGGAGAGGAAAGACGAAGAAGCGTCCAAGACCGTGAACTGCTTTCATCTCACCTGCGAGTACTACGAACCAAACGCTTTGACAGGTGACTCCGCCCTGGAAGTAAATGATGAGTTGACATGGGGGTTTATCCATCGAGGAACTGCATTGCCATGCAGCATTATACTCGTGACGGATGCTTTGCCCTGCCGTCAGTTAAAATTGATCACTTGAGTTCGTGGAAGAAAATTGTTCCCTTATAGGCATCCTAATACACATATCGTAGTTCCATTTAGGATCATTTAAGGCCTATGATCACGACGAATCCCTCCCCCATCCACCCCCCAGGGGGCCAGACGTGGGCGTTCCGCGCCCTGAGAAACGGGATCTACTTCGGTGCCGCGCTGGTAATTCAGCAAATGATACTGGTAAGTGTCAACCAACTTCGATAAACCAGAAAATGACCAGTAGCTTTGCTCCCCCGGTCAAGCGTTTGTAACTTATCAGACAGCTTTTTGACAAGTACCAAGACCTATTTACGCTTAAAAAATTGCCAACTGATTTTGATAGTCTACCGACGTTTATTTTCATAACTTTCCAATGCCGTGACGGTTACTAATTTTTCAAAGCAATTGCCAGCCTTGATTTGATTATTGTATCAACATTTGACATAGTAAGATACCAATTAATTTTACTCACATACTGACTTTTTTTTTTTTTTAATATCTTGCTAAGGTTGGAAAAGTATTGCCATTCGTGGTTGGTAGAATCTAACGACATCTATTATTGCGACTTCCCGACGCCATTGAAGTTTCCGGCTTTTATTGGTAATTATCAACATTAATTAGATTGAGACATGGACTAATTTTAGTCGCTCACCAACAATCTCGATTACATACGATCGCGACTTTTAGAAGAAAACATTGTGTAGAATAAAGGAAATTACACTTAGCTCCCCATGGCGGGGAAAGAATATGAAGTGGCGTTACAAATTTAATGATCGCCAACACAAAAAACAGTCATCTTTCTGGGGAGTTTCACTTGAGCAATCCTTCATAAGAACAGCTTCCGCTGATCGTGGTTTCTCAATTCGAGCCTTGACACGTTCGACCGGCTTCTGCATTCATCTCTTCGCTCGAACTCAAGCTTCTTCGATTCTCAAGGTTTTCTCTATCCTCTGCTTGATTCTGAATTTAGCCGTTCCTTGTTTGTCAATTGTTATATGTATTTCACCGTTTCTTTGCTCCAGATGTGTAAAAAACTGCCATTTCCTTTGGTTATCTTCTTCCAGAAATTTTCGTAACGTTAAAGGTGCGTTGATTTTGTGCCGATTCGACCTTTTTCTGCCCTTAGAAGTGCCCTGACCCAATCCAATTGCCTAAGACTTCTTAGAGTTTCTTTCACTATTTTTTGGTCAATTTGTTCTCCTCTTTTTCTGTCTTCATACATCTTTGCAAATTGATGGTTCATGTCATAACATAACATCCTGAGGTTCCCAAAGAAGAAATTAGTCGAGATTAAGCCTCTAACTTCGGTAAATCTCACATTCTTCTTCTAGGGGATGTCTGAAACTCTCTCTTTGCTCTCTTTTTCTATATATATTTTTGGGTGATGTACAGGCAAAGGACATTTACTTGTACTCATTAATCTCCTTCTGCCCTAGAATGGAAGTACGAGAGCGGACGCAATGCCTCTATATTACCCCGTAAAATCTCCTCATCTTTGTTGAATTTCCAACACAATCCGAATTTATTTTTTAGGACTCCTATAAGGACAAGCTGCATTCATTTCTCTTGTCTTTACAAAATTTGTCCAAGAAGACATGGCATCTTTCCCAAGGCCAGAAAACCAACAGAGTCAATTCAAGTATAATGTCTTCTTGAGTTTCAGAGGTGAGGATACTTGCAAAAACTTTGTTGACCATTTGAAATATCATCTACGGCAAAGAGGAATCGTGGCCTTTAAAGATGATCATGACCGAGATCTACCAAGGGGAAAATGCATTAAACCAGAAATATTGGGGGCAATAGAGAAGTCAAAAAATGTACTTCTGATTTTTTCTGAAAACTATGCTTCTTCTACTTGGTGCTTGGAAGAAGTTGCTAAGGTTGTGGAGTGCAAGGATGTCAATGAAGGATCGGTCATACCGATCTTCTATAGGGTCAATCCATCTAACATACGGAAACTGAGGGGAAACTTTGGGAGAGGCTTTGCTAAAATTGAGGAAGCTTATTCGGGTGACAAGAGAGACATAAAGAGGTGGAAGGATGCACTAAGAAAAGTAGCTGATCTCGCCGGAATAGAATTGAAAGATGGGTAGGCTTCTCTTCCACTAAATTGGAATGATTTGTTTTCTTTAAGTTTTGCATGCCACGAATGTCATGACCATCATATTCTGTATTATGTTGGTCCATTTGAACCAGAACACACTCCAAAACTACATGGTCTCAATGCTCGCTGGGGAACTAATCATCTGCATTTCTTCGTTGCAGATATGAGATCCAGTTTATTGAGCAAATCATGGGAGAACTTGAAAATAAATTGGGTCCTAGGTTGTCCTATGCTATAGGCGATCTTGTGGGAATGCATTCTCGTGTTGAAAAGGTAGTAGAATGTTTACGCTTGGGCAAGAGTGATGCACGCAGTATTGGCATATGGGGAATGGGCGGCATGGGCAAAACAACTGTTGCACGAGCAGTTTTTGACAAAATCCATGGCCAATTTGATGATGGATGTTGTTTTCTTGCTAATGTTAGAGAAATTTCAAAAAAAAAAAAAAAGGGTCTGGTATATCTACAAAACTAGTTTCTCAGTGATATTTTCCAATATGACAATTTGAGAATCAAGGATGATCACAGAGGAACGAACATGATAAAAGAACGGCTACAACATAAAAAAGTTCTCATTATACTTGATGACGTGGATGAAAAGGAGAAGTTGGAAAAATTAGCAGGAGGTGTTGATTGGTTTGGACGTGGGAGTAGGATCATTATAACAACTAGAGATGAACATTTGCTTCTCCATTATGGAGTAAATTACATATATAAGGTGGATGAACTATTCTTTGGTGAGGCTCTCCAACTTTTTTGTTTGAAAGCTTTTAGAAGTAACCATCCTCTAGCAGAGTTCAAGGAGCTTGTGAAACAGGTTATTGGATACGCTGATGGCCTTCCTCTAGCCCTTGATACCTTAGGTTCTTTTTTGGCTTGCAAGAGCTTGATGCAATGGAAGAGTGCACTAGCGAGACTCAAAGAATGTCCAGAAGGGAAAATTTTTTACCGGCTTAAGTTAAGTTATGATGGACTACAACAAAAAGAGAAGGAGATTTTCCTAGATATTGATTGTTTTTTCAAGGGAAAGGAGAAACCTTATGTTACAGAGGTTCTGGACAATTGCAGCTGGTATGCAGATGTTGGAATCGAAGTCCTTGTCAATAGAGCTCTTATCCAAATTGTGGGCAACAAACTGTGGATGCATGATTTGCTACAAGAGATGGCTTGGGAAATTGTTCATCGAGAGTCTCCTAAAGAGCCAGGAGAACGAAGTCGAGTATGGCTTTTTGAGGATGTATGCCATATTTTGTCAAAAAACTCGGTGAGTATCTGCAAAATTAATTTGCAAGCATGCTTATTTGATATAGGAAAAAAAAACAACTTGCTAGTCATGTATTGACACTATATGAGTTGTTTATTAGGGAACTAGAAAAGTCAAAGCCATAGTCTTGCAATATGAGGACCATAGAATAGTGCGCTTGAATGGAGAGTCATTCACAAACATGACTAACTTGAGATTGCTTTGAGATAGCTAGTATAAGCACCTAGAGGGAGATGAATAGGTGTAAAAATATTTTCTCAAGATAAGAGAGCAATACTAAGTAGACAATAGAGAAGAAGTTATCCTTTCGTTAACAAACCGAATTATGATCAAAGTAAAGCAGAGAGTAGGGAAGAGAAAATGAACACATAAATTATAGTAGTTCGGCTTATTCCAAGCCTACGTCCACTCTTCCGCACTGACAGCCCATCGGTTGGATTTCACTATGAACAAAAGAGATGTTACAGCAAGGCTCTCCTTGATTCCACAGTGTAGATACTCTACCACACTTCCTCAAGGTTTCTCAAGAATATGAACTCTCTTTTGTGTATAAGATTTCGCTTAGAAAATGAATTGACTAAGAACAAAGAGCTTCAGACTTTGGAATTCTTCTATTGCACACGCTCTTGAACAACTGGAACGTCTTCCTTATATACTCCTTTATGCCATCATACCCGTTGGCACTTACCAAAGGAATTCTTTCAATCTTCCCATTGGACAGAATCAATTAGGAAGATCATTCGAGCTATTTAAGGAACATGTCGATAGCCCATCAATCCTGCTCACCCATACAATCAGGATCTCGGTTTCCATAAGTAGAACCTTCCAAATATAGTTCGCCAATCATCGGATCCTTAATCTTTGAATCAATAAAGGATTCCGTTATGTCATATCTAGCCAAGAAATCTTCTCTAGTCGATAAGGTCAAATCCTTAACGAAACATCCAGTACTGGACAGCCCTTCTTCGACGGATTAGAAATTGTCAATGAGAATAGACTTTGAGTCTTGAGTTTGGCAGTCCGGAGGTCTTCAGACTTTAAATAGTAGAGTCTGTAAATCTTCAAACTAGACTGATGGAAACGTTTTGTCAACTTCAAAATACTCTAGGAAGATTTCTCCAACAATCTTCCCCTTTTTGATGGTGACAAAACTTTCTTACAGATTTGGATAACTTTGACTCGCAAAACATTACTCAAGCAAATATGGATATCTCATAAAGATAAATGGCTTATTGATAACACTAGAATCTGCAACCACAAAAGATAGGTTAGTCTTGCATATAAGTAAAGCTATCCATAAGATATCAACAGTACTTAATATAAGCAATCAATCCAAAATCCCAAATCCAGTCCACAGCCAGACACAAAAGTCAAGTCAAACATCAAAACAAATCAAAAGTTCAAGTTCAAAAAAGTTCAAGGTTTCAAGGTTCAAAGTTCAAGTCACATCTCTCCCCCCTTTTTTGTCATCATAAAAAAGGTTGAGATGGAATCAAGAATGCTTGGGAATACGAACAAGCTGGAAATCTCCCATTGACTGGATAATGCCTTCCAGCTTTGCCAAATCTTCCTTTAGTTGAGTCACCTCTTCACTCTTAGCATTTGCTTGAATCTGAAGAGTAAGGGCTTGGATCTGATCATTCAAAGAAATTGAAGAAGCTTGACTCGCATTCTACAAATTCTGTACTTCACATCCCAAAGCATATATTTGACCCTGTATTTCTAAGAGAACATCAAGAATTCTGCGAAAATCCGCTAAATTATCAGTCTGCGTACTAGCTTTTGCACGATCAGATGGAGTAAAGGCACACAATGGCAAATCAGCATAGCCACGCAGATTGGGCGATGAAACATCATGTCCCTCCTCAGGAAATTGAGAAGCATAGATGTCATCTGGATCTGCTGAAGAGCGGCTGACTCCTTCACTAGTAGCAGGATATGAGGACATTCCTCTTTTCTCATGATCTCCCCCTGTTTCCATGCCTTCAGGTGGAGAAAAGTGTTTCTCATGCTCTCTTTCCTCTTGATCTCCTATTTCCTCTTCTTCTTCAATTCTTTCCTCCTCTGCATTTCTTTCTTTAGCTTCTCTCTCCTCTGTTTCTTTCTCTTCTGCTTCCAAATCTTCTCTTTCTCCAGTCCTCTGTTCAGAGTCTTTCTTTTGTCGTTCCGTTGATTCTGGAACAGGATGACTCAGATTCTTCAATGCCATTGTAGTAATGGTGATGTCTTCCTCATCTTCTTCATCCTCAACAATGAGAGCTCTTCTTTTATTGGATGGAGCAACCATGGGCTCCTTCCCTTTTCTTTTTGTTGCTGAAGAGATTTGATGAGATTTGACAGGGGTTTTCTCCTTGAATTTCTCCAATGCCTTGTTGAGTTCATTCAGACGCATTTTAGACACAATTTTCAGTCCCACTACCATTTGATCACAGGTTTGAACACAGAGAATCCGGGGAGGCTGAACATTCAAATGTCTGAATAACTTTGTCACAAGAGCTGGATAAGGAAGTTGACCATTGTCCTTCACCACTGCTCTATACAAGTGGAATATAATAGTATGAGGAAGAGAGAACTTTTTCCCAACATTGATGGCATACATCAGCTTTGCCTCTAAGTTTGAAACATCAGTTTTTGAAGTAGACTTCGGTCTAAGGCAATTGATCACAATCTTGTGAAGCAGAATGTTGAATGCACTCATCCTTGAGTGGTAAACCTTTCCCTCTGTCCTTCTATCCTTAACAAGTTCCAACGTAGTACGAGCAATAGAGACATTGAAAGGTTGATATCTCCCTCTTTCAACCCCAATCACATCAGCCAACATATTTACATCCACCACATAGTCCTAATCTCGGACACTAAAAGAGAATCTATTCGCATCTAACAAAATTGAGATTCGAATAGAAATATGCAGTGAGTTCAGCACAGGCTTCTGTAGATTCAGAACAGAACTGTTCAAGTTGAACAAGGCTGAATTTTTCCCTTAAATTAACGTTCACAGCGTCAAGGAAATCAAAATCCACACTTCTGGGGTTTATGACCCCACGCTTCAACAACTTAGAGTATAGATGCTTGTGTTCCTTCGATCGAAACAAGTTTGTCCTTTTGCCTCTAATTTTTGCCGCAATACCCATTCTCGGTTGAAACTGATTGTACAACTTGTCATCATCATTCTCATTTGGCTGATTCAGCCCTCCAACACGTGGATCGATTGGAATGTTTGCCATTGCCTCTTATGCCGATCCAGCAGGGGCAATTCCCAACCATTCCATTGTGCATAAAAAGAAGGTTTCATTTTTGAACCCTTTGTCTTTCAGAAATTCGTCAATGTAGTTCAAGGGAGTTCCACCCCTTTTCAAAGCATGATAAAGCTTGTAGGTAAAAGAGGGCTTAAGAGTTCTTACGGGTTCTACATCTTCGATTATTTTTTCTTCTTGACAAGCAACATTCTGAGGTCTAGATGGAGAAGATGGACGCTGCTGAGAATGTTGTGGGCTCTACTACTGACTAGGAAACTCTTCTTTCTCGATGAGATCAAAGTGCGTAGGCCCCTCATGCATTTGCTGCGGTCCCCTGTTCGCGATCCTTGAAGACTTCCTTTGAGACGACATCTTTCACAGTCTTTGAAAGATTCCAAACTTGACTTTCCCAAGAAAGATAACAACTTTTCGAAGATTAAACAAGAGAAGAAGATAGAAGTGGAAGATCGATGCTTTTAGGGTTTTTGGAGTTAAACGAAGATGAACCGATAGTATATAGGTCAGTTGAGGAGAGGCATTCAAAACGTCGTAATGGAAAGTAAAAAGATGCCCTTTAAAAAATAACTGCATTTTTCAAAAAATTAGATAACTACCATTTAAAATTAACTCCATTTTCGAAAAAGAAAGATTTCACTAATCACGGAAATTGAAAGTAGCAAAAATCAATTATGGACAGATGATTGTACCTTTTCAAGATTTAATCTGAGAATAAAATAACTTACAATCATTTTTGATTGTCTGAGTCTGAGAATCTCTAGACTTTTACTTCTTTAAACCTCAAGATGTTGAGTCTGGAACGAATAATTTCAAATTGATTTTTCTCCAAAGGCTTTGTAAATATATCCACAAGTTGGTTCTTTGAGTCAACAAACTAAATCGAAACTTCACCATTCTGAACATAATCTCTAATGAAGTGATGTCGAATCTCTATATGCTTTGCTCTTGAGTGAAGAATTGGATTCTTAGTAAGATTAATTGCGCTGGTGTTGTCACAGTTAATCTCCGTGCATGAATCTTCAATTCCAAAGTCTCTTAGCTGTTGTTTTATCCACAGAATTTGTGAACAACAACTTTCAAGAGCTACATACTCTGCTTCTACTGTAGAAAGAGCCATTGTATTTTTCTTCCTTGAAAATCAAGACACTGTCCTGCTTCCAAGTAGTTGATAGGTACTTGAGATGCTCTTTCTATCAACTTTGCATCCAGTTAGATCTGCGTCCGAGTATCCAAGAAGAGTAAAGTTTCCCTTTTTAGGATACCAAAGACCAATGCTTGAAGTTGATGCAATGTATTTGATAATACGCTTTGCAGCACTTAGATGAGATTTTTTAGGGTCTGCTTGAAATCTGGCACAAATATAAACACTAAATAAAATGTTAGGTCTAGAAGCAGTAAGATAAATAAGTGAACCAATGATACTCCTGTATAACTTCTGGTCAACTTTCTTTCCTCCTTCATCTTTGTCTATCTTCAAAGAGCTTGACATTGGTATATCAGTCTTTTTGCAATTTTCCAGTCCAAAATTTTTGATAAGATCATTAGCATATTTTTCTTGATGAATAAAGGTTCCTTCCTTCAATTTTTTTCACTTGAAGTCCAAGAAAGAAGGTTAGTTCAACTATCACACTCATTTCAACTTCATCTTGCATAGACTTAGAGAATTTCTTGCACATACTTTCATTAGAGGATCCAAAAATAACATCGTCAACATATATTTGAACAAACAGAAAACTTTTGCTTTCTCTTTTGATAAACAGAGTAGTGTCTACTTTACCTTTGACAAAACCGTTTCGAATTAAAAATTTACTCAGCCCGTCGTACCAAGCTCGAGGTGCTTGCTTTAAACCATATAAGGCATTTTTTCAGTTTGAATACTGAGTCTGGTTTCCTTGGGTCTTCAAACCTAGGTGGTTGTTCCACATAGACTTCCTCATAGATAAATCCATTCAAGAAGGCACTTTTGACGTCCATTTGGAATAACCTGAAATTTTTATAACAAGCAAAAGCAAGTAATAATCTAATTGCTTCTAACCTTGCTACTGGTATGTAAGTCTCATCATAGTCTATCCCTTCTTCTTGCGTATATCCCTTGGCCACGAGTCTTACTTTGTTTCTTACGACCTTTCCTTTTTTCGTCCATCTTGTTCTTAAAAACCCATTTAGCTCCAATAATAGATTTACCTTTTTGGTTTAGGAGTCAATTCCTAGATATCATTAATACTGAATTGTCTAAGTTCTTCTTGTATAGCTTCAATCTAGCTTTCAATAGATAAAGCTTCTTCTATGCTTTTGGGTTCTATTTCAGAAATAAGGGCTATAGCACTAGACTTTTCGCGCCTTTTGGATCTTGTGGGCGAATTCCTTCATTAATGTCGCCTATAATGAGATCTTTGGGATGACTGGACTTATACTTCCAGTTACTGGTTGATTTGTCATGTTGATGATCACTTTCTTCATTTGAATCTTCAACAATCATTTAATGCTGGTCTTTTGAAGTCTAAGCTGCTTCTTGAGATTTAGACTTTGTAGAGTTTGGAACAGGTTCGGAATCTTCAAAATGAGTCGAATAGATTCATTTTGCATAGAATCTTGGAATTTGACATTTATTGATTCCTCCACAGATTGAGACTTCTTGTTGTAGACTCTATAGGCTTTGCTTGAGGTAGAATATCCAAGGAAGATGCCTTCGTCTAATTTTTCTTGAAACTTGCCAACTCGATCATTTGCTTTTTTTCAATATAAAGTATTTACATCCAAACACATGAAAATATGAAACAATATGCTTCTTTTCTTTGAATAACTCATAAGGGTTTTTTCCAGAATTGGTCTTAAAAAACTCTATTAATAATATAACATGCTGTAAAAACTGCTTCAGCCATAAAATATGAAGAGATTTTGCTTTCAATTAAAATAGTTTTAGCCATTTCTTGAAGTGACCTATTCTTTCTTTCAACAACTTCGTTTTACTCGGAGTATATGGATAGGAGAACACATGCTGAAAACCATATTCATCACAGAATTTTGTAAAATCTTGATTTTCAAATTCACCTCCATGGTCTGTTTTTATACTTGAAATAACATACCATTTTTCATTTTGAATCTTTTTAGCAAACTTTTCAAAGTAAGAAAAGGTTTCAGACTTACTTGTTAGGAAATATACCCAAGTAAATCGTGAATAGTCATCCACAATTACTAGACAATATTTCTTACCTCCAATGCTCTGAGTTCTGGTTGGTCCAAAGAGATCCATATGCGAAGCTGCAGTACACGATTAGTGGAAACTTGATTTATTGGTTTAAATGAATTTCTTACCTGCTTTCCCAATACACATGGTGTACATAGATCAGACTTTTGGTATGACAAATTGGGTAGACCACGAACTAGCTTCTTTGCTGAAATTTTGGCTATTTGCTTCATATTGATGTGCCCAAGTTTTCTGTGCCATTCGCTTCGTCTAGAATTGAGATTAGACATTGCGATTCATCTGGTTTCACGTCTAAGAGGTAGATATTTCCATGTCTTCGAGCCATGATGACTAGGTAGAATCTTTACTGGTTCCTGAACATATTCCTTCTTGAAAGTTGATTTTGAAACCGGTATCGCACAGCTGACTGATACTAAGCAGATTGTAGTTTAGTCCTTCCACTAAGGAAACATTGCTGATTGTGAGATTTCCAATTTTTACAATTCCAAATCCCACAATTCTTCCTTTGCTGTTTCCTCCAAAAGAGACTTTTCCACCATTTACTTGAATGAGCTTTATGAAGCAATTTGAATCTCCTGTTATATGTCTTGAGCATCCACTATCCAGATACCATTTTACTTTCTTTTTGATAGTGACCTGCATTTAAAAAAGAGACTCAAACTTTCTTTGGTACCCATATTTTATTGGGTTCATTGGTGTTAGTATGATATGCGGTTTTTGCCCATACTTTCTTAGCAGGTTTCCAAACCATAGGACATTCTTTCTCAAAGTGATCTGAACTATTGCACTTCGAACATCTGAGAGCATTGCGACCTATTGGTTTTACAAATACCTTTTTAAAATGATTTTTGTAAGCATCTCTTGTGGGTCTTTGCTTAATTCTTTCATTCACTTTAGGAAAATCAATTAAAGGAATGGTTTCCACAGTCATTACCAAACCATATTTATTGAAATAAGGTCTTTGTGCTGAAAGAATTTTCTCAAGTTTCTTAGATCCTATTGAAAATCTTTTGGAAATATTTGATATGTCGTTTTTTAAAAATACATTTTCTTTCGAAAGGTTGTCTTCTCTTTCTTTAAGAGTAGAAACATTCATGTCTAAACATTTAACATTTTCTTTCAAAACATTTTCATGTTGTTTCAGTGCAGAATTTTCCTTTTTAAGTTTAGAAAGCCTTTTAAGAGAAGTCTTAAGATTAAAACGCAACTCATCAATGTATTTAGAGACTTTAATAGGGATTTTAGAGTTACTTACCTCAAATTCATTGTCGAATCTGAGTTTGTCTCGGAGTTTGAATCTAAATTCGATTGTGCCATCAGACATATATTGACATAATCATCATCACTTTCTTTACATTCTGTATCATTCCAGGTTTCTACTTTAAGAGCATTTCGATACTTTTCAGTTTTTCCTTTCTTCTTCCTCAGAAGAGGAAAATTGGGTCTAATGTGTCCCTTTTTCTTACATTCATAGCAGATTACATCTCTATTTGATTCATCATCCTCAACAGACTTAGTCTGTTGCTTTTAAAAACTTTGTTTCTTTGGATTAAATCTTCTTCCTTTTCTGTTCAACTTTCTGAATCTTCTTATTATGAGAGCAAGCTCCTCATCATCCATATCGTCTTCAGAATATGTAACATCAGAATCATCATTGCATTTTAATGCAATAGATTTCTTACCTTTATGATCTTCGTCTTCATTGATTCGTTCCACTTCATAAGACTGAAGAGTCCCAACTAACTCATCGACAGATAGAGGCATAATTCTTTGTGTCTCCCTTATTGAGATCTTTATGTGATTCCAATCATTGGAAAGTCCACGCAGTAGCTTGTTTACTTTCATGAGATCAGAAATTGGTTGACCTTGATTTTCAAGACCATTCACGATTTCTATAAAATGACTAAACATGTCAGTTATAGATTCTCCTGATTTCATTTTGAAGGCTTCGTATTGACCGAGGAGAATGTTGACTCTGGTTTCTTTCACTCGATCGGTTCCTTCATAGGTAATATGTAATCTATCCCAAACTTCTTTTGTTATAACACAAGAAGATATTTTGTTATATTCAGTAGGTGACAAAGCACAATATAACGAATAAATTGCTTTTACATCAATAGCTTGTCTCTTGGTTATCTCTTCTTGAGTCATTTCACTAGACTCAACAGTTTATTTTCCTCTCTCTGAGACAGGTGCAGCTTTAGGAATGATTCATTTGTCTACAACGTCCCATTCCAAAGGATCCTTTGATCTTAGGAACACATTCATCTTGTTTTTCCATATGTTGTATTCCTTTCTATCAAAGTAAGGCGGTCTGGTATTGCTTTGCCCTTCTACCAGCCCTGGAGCTAACATACTAGCCATGGATCTGTAACTCTGAAGTAAAACACTTCAAACAAAGTGAGTACACATGCTCTGATACCAATTGAGATAGCTAATATAAGCACCTAGAGGGGGGTGAATAGGTGTAAAAATATTTTCTCGAGATAAGAGAGCAATACTAAGCAGACAATAGAGAGGAAGTTTTCCTTTCGTTAACAAACCGAATTATGATCAAAGTAAAGCGAAGAGTAAGGAAGAGAAAATGAACACAGAAATTATAGTGGTTCGACTTATTCTAAGCCTACGTCCACTCTTCCGCACTGACAGCCCACCGGCTGGATTTCACTATGAACAAAAGAGATGTTACAGCAAGGGTCTCCTTGATTCCACAGTGTAGATACTCTACCACACTTCCTCAAGGTTTCTCAAGAATATGAACTCTCTTTTGTGTACAAGATTTCGCTCAAAAAATGAATTGACTAAGAACAAAGAGCTTAAGACTTTGGAATTCTTCTATCGCGCACGCTCTCGAACAACTGGAACGTCTTCCTTATATACTCATTTATACCATCATACCCGTTGGCACTTACCAAAAAAATTCTTCCAATCTTCCCGTTGGACAAAATCAATTAGGAAGATCATTCGAGCTATTTAAGGAACATGTCAATAGCCCATCAATCTTGCTCGTCCATACAATTAGGATCTCGGTTTCCATAAGTAGAACCTTCCAAGTATACTTTGCCAATCATTGGATCCTTAATATTTGAATCAATAAAGGATTCTGTTATGTCATATCCAGCCAAGAGATCTTCTCCAGTCGATAAGGTCAAATCTTTAACGAAACATCCAGTCCTGGATAGCCCTTCTTTGACGGATTAGAAACTGTCAATGAGAATAGACTTTGAGTCTTGAGTCTGGCAATCCGAAGGTCTTCAGACTTTAAATAGTAGAGTCTGCAAATCTTCAGACTAGACTGATGGAAACGTTTTGTCAGCTTCAAAATACTCAATGAAGATTTCTCCAACATGCTTGACATTCATGCCATCCACCTTTCTTCTGGGCTCAAGCACCTTTCAAATGAACTATGCCTGCTAAGATGGGACAACTGCAGTCTTAAATCATTTCGAGCAAGTTTTCTTCCCAAGAACCTTGTTGAACTTCATATGCAGGATAGCCTCCTTTGCAACCTCTAGAGAGGGGAAAATGTTGGAATTAGTACTCATGCATGTGTATGCTTCATTTGATGCTTTATTATGTATAACAAGCTAATAAAATTGTTCAACTGATTTTTTCTAGATGCAGGTCTTAGAGAAGTTAAAAGTTATCAACCTCAATGGTTCCAAATTATTTGTGGAGACTCCAAACTTCATATATGTCCCAAATCTAGAGAGGCTACTTCTCAAAGGTTGCAAAGCATTATCTCAGGTTCATCCTTCAATGAGAAATCTAGAAAGACTCCGTCTACTTGACTTGGGTGATTGTGAAAGCCTCACGGGACTTCCAAATAGTGTAGGTAATCTAAAAGCTCTTAGAGTTCTTAATCTGTGTGGATGTTCAAATCTTGAAGAGCTACTTGAGAGCATCAGGGGCTTAGACAGCTTAGAGGAGCTTGATATTAGTGAAAGTGCCATAACACACCTCCCATCTAACTTGACATTCTTACAAAATCTGAAAAAAGTTACACTTTCATGTTAGTAAAAGGAGGCCACACAATTCTTGGAGGACACTGATGCGTATGTTGAGAAAAGCTCTCAACTCTAGACGACCGCGGTTGCCTTCATTTTCAGGGCTATCCTCTTTGACAGAGTTGGATCTGAGTGGTTGTAGTCTTCTGGAAGGAGAAATTCCTCTTGATATTGATTGCTTACCCTCCTTAAGGTCTTTAGACCTAGCCGAAAACTTTTTTACCACCATAAATGCAAGTATCGAACATATCTCTAGTCTCGAATTTCTCATATTAAATCATTGCAAAAATCTTGAAGTTTTACCAAGACTTCCAGAAAGCACAATGGTTGTGGTGGCTGAGAAGTGCCTCAGATTGGAAAGGATATCAAACCCATTCATTATATGCACAGTACCTGACTCGGGGTTTTGCTTCTTTAACTGTTCTAATTGGCTTTTACAAGATCTTGATTTAACTTTGCAATAGAAGTACTCCTTGACGTTGCTTCGTTACATTGTTTACCGTTCCAAGAAAATAATTCCGGGAACTTATATGGTGTCTCCATGTCTGCAATGTGAAATACCTTAGTGGTTTAGCTACCAAGGATTTGGACCTTTGTTGAGCATAGACATGTCCCCTAATTGGCATGACAATAGTTGGAGAGGATTTGCCATCTGCGCCACTTTTAAACAAATCAACTGCAGCTCTTGTCAGGACCTGGAAAATGCCCACTTCATTTTCTGTGGATTCTATACTGATGGAAATTAGCTAGGTCCCTTATTTAAGTTTCCCATCAGATTTGTCAATTCAAGTTGCCTTTGGCTAGGTTATGTGTCGGGTACCCAATTTCCACGTGATACAAATTGGGATACCATGTCAAACCACATTGTCGTTTCATTTACGATCACCAACCCTAGGCTAAAGGTCGAAAAGTGTGGTGTTCATTTGGTTTACGAGTAGTGTATAAGAGAGTTTGATAATCTTTTAGTCTGGTGGTGTAGCTTATTGCCAAGGGATTGGGATAGAATCTTTTAGTCAGTTCATGATTTCGAAAGAAGGTAATCACTACTAGATTTGATCAATTGGGGTTAGACCTTTCGAAATCCAAATAAACTATGAAAACTCATGCTAATCCTAACCTAAAAATCTAGAATATCACCACCGGCACCAATCAACATCTCCAAAATAATCAGGAGAAATATTTTTGCTGGCTTTTGTGTTTCGCTTTCACGCCATAACAAAATCTTTCTTGCAGCTACTTGAAGAAATGTCACACGTGGACGGCATTAATTGATTTGAAGAAACGTCACCCTAATGAGCTTTTTCTGTAAACCTTACGGATTATTAAATCCTTGCACACCATTAATTTTTCTTTTAACATGTGAGGCCACGCTTGTATGTTTTTTTTCTTTTTTCAAGAGTGGGAGAATTTAAATATGGCGAGTTCTTCCATCTCTTTCTTTAGCTTTTGTAATTACCCTTTTTTCCTTTGCATGCTCTTCATGGGAGATTGATCTGTCTATGGAATCATCTCTTTCCAGATTTGCTCCAAGATTATTACAAGAGCATACTAGATGTCATTGAGCAACTATCATCTTGAACTTGGCAGCTACCGTTTGTTTATGTCCGCTCTTTTGAAAATCGATATTAATTCGAAGATGAGTGCCATTGATGAAAATGTATTGAGTTTGAGCCAAGATACCCCATCCAAATAATTTTTAAAGTTTTATTGGTTTTCTAAATTGAGTAGGTTTCCTGTAATGGAATTTTATGTTTTGATAAAAATATGAGATGAAATTCTACTTGATTATTACGCAATAAGAGACATGTTTGAATTTTCTCTATGTGAATTTTTTGAATGAGTTCTTTGTGAAAAAAAAAAAATGTGATATAACAATTAACAGTTTGTTTTGATTGAGATCGGAGGCTAGAAAACACTTGGGCCCTGCATGGTAACACTTCTGAAAAGTGTTTATGAACACTTTTTCTGTTTTTTTGTTCCAGGGAACAAAAAAAGAACAGAAACGCGTTTGTTTGCGTTTTTGTTCTTTTTTGTTTTTTCAAGCGGAACAAGATTGAAACAGAAATGAGAAACAACTTTTTGTTGTTTCTCTACTCAGAAACACTTCGGGAAACCAAAAAGAACAGAAATAAAAAACACATTGGAACAAAACGGGAACAAAGCGAAGCTCGTGCGAAGCCCTTCTCCTTCGTGCTCGTGCGAAGCCCTTCTCTTCGTTCTCTCCCCCGACGCCTCCCCTCTCCGGCGCCTCCCCTCTCCGGCGCCTCCCACTCGGGCGGACTCTCCGGCGACTCCCCCCTCCGGCGACTCTCCGGCGCCTCCCCACTCCGCTCACTCTCCGGCGCCGACAGGTGGTGCTCCGTCAACCGGCTGAAGCTTCCCAGTCCAGGTAATTGCTGCTGCTCCTCCATCTCCGTTCGAAGAGGGCTTCGGCGAAGGGGCTTCGGCGACAGCAACCTTCGCCGACCACCGTCGGACGCTCGCTCGAGCCTCAAGCGAGCGTCGCTCGCTGCAGCTGCTCTGCCGAGCTCAAGCTGCTGTGGTCGCTCGGCAGAGCAGCTCGAGCGAGCGACGCCGACCCCCAAGGGAGCCGTCGCCCGGATCTGCCGAGATCTTTGGATGAAAATTCAATTGCGGCTTCACCCGTTTGCCCTGTTTTCCCACACAAAATCCGAATCATCTCCATCCACCCTCTCCCTTCGCTTCACGCCTTTTTTTTCATTCTCCGTTGTTTTTCTCTTCGTACTCGCCACTGCCAATCTTCACGCTCGGCATATCGTCTCGGATGATGACGACTCAGGTGGCCTCGGCTATTGCGGTTGAAGGAGCGATGCCGGACCGGTGGAGGTGCCGAGAGCGAAACCCAAGGAATCTCATCCTTCGAATCGGCGGATCGTATCCCGATGATGATGATGATGATCATCCATCCAACCTCAGCCTTGGCAATCGGATAAAAGGCTCTTGTAAACGGTGAACACCACCCCGCGTCCCCCTTTGGGCGCGGCATAGATGGGCGGAATAATGGAATTACGAAAGGCGGCAATGAAGTGGGAGCGAGCAGAACGAAGCAAAGAGTCGACGAGACATATTCTGGAGTGAATTGGAATTTGACTCGGAAGTTCAATCAGGCATGAAATGGTCCTGATGGTGGTTCAGCGGTGATGGCAACGTAAGCCCGAGATGGCCCGGCGACGGATAAATCTGGTCCAGACATGGGCAAGGACAGGAAAGCGAGGACTTGAATCAGAGTGGCCGCAACTCGAATGTGGAATCTAATGGTGTGGTTTACTGTGGGGATGATCTAAATTGCTGGAGATGAATCAGGGGAATCCAGAGCTAGAGAGAGATGCGAAAAAAATTTGGTCAGAGAAAATCCGTCAAGTTTGCAAGGAAGGTGTTTGATGGAATGACAAAGCTGGACTCTGTCTCCAAGGATTCCCATTCGAGAGAGAGAGAGAGGATTAGCGAGCTTTATCTGGCGGTGAGAGCAAGTTCGAGTTTGAGAGGGCATGATGTTGTCAATTCTAATACAAAAAGCCACTGCTAGGGGCTTGGATGCTGTGTTGTTGAGAGAAAGGCTGTGGAAGAGTTGTGCCACAGAAATGCTGTTATGTACTAATGCTACTGCAGGCAAATAGATGACCGTGAGAGAGGCTATGAATGCTGCGTTTGATGAGGAAATGTCTGCAGATCCTATAGTATTTCAATGTGTCTTAAAGGTTTTTTTTTTTTTTTTTTTTTGGCAGAAGTATGGACCTGAGAGGGCTGTTGATACTGCAATCATGGAGGCTAGTTTTGCTGGAGATGAAGTCGGTGCTGCTTTCTAGGTTCTCAGGCCTGTTGTGCAGTTTATGAAATTCAATTTTTGCTATGCAGGCGATTGACTACGTTATAAATTCTGCTGCAAATATGAACTACATGTTGGCTGGCAATACATCAGTCCCTATAGTTTCAAGAGGAGCTGCAGCAGGAGTCAGTGCCCATCATTCCCAAGCCTCGTGAAGACATAGCCATCCCACCTGGAGGAAGCTTTTCTGGATCCGACCTCATTATATCACTCGTCACCCTCAGGATCTATTGGACTCAAGAATGGCTCATGGCGTGCGAAATGAGAGTTGCTCGTGAACGGTGTAACATTTCTGGTTTGTCCCTCCAACAAAGTGCTTCCTCATCCTCTGGTTTTCCAGATTGGCGGTCACTAATTTATTAATGCACTGTGTTTAGTTGCATTATTTGAATGCGTTGTTGCCAAGGAGTGAATTTTTTGCGTGGTTGCAAATTTAATCGGTGTTTACTCAAAGTCTCCCTTTCAGTTGATATTAATATTATGATGGGATCAACATAAGCATAGAAAAATACACGGTACAAGTGCCCATTATAAGATCGTTGACGCAGGATGGGACCATTGTAATTACTCTACTTAACTCAGCTTCAACAGCCATGCTTTGTGTGGAAATATGAGAGCCATGGTGTGCGGGCTTTTCTTAATGTGCTTCTTCGAGAATGAACTGATAACTCTCTGTATAAGTAGACGTTTCGCAATTTTGTCATCAAAGAGGAGAAAACAAACAATGAAATCGTAGGAGGACAGTATGAGGATTTTTTTTTTTAAAACCATGTGAAGGATAAAAAAAAAAAAAAAAAAATTATCGCCACATGATTAAATAGTTAGAGCTAACATAGTCTAGCGACTCTCTGATTTAAATCCAAGAGTTGTCATTGTTATGAGGATCTTACTATATTGCTTTTCTTCATATATGTTCACCTCACTGCAATATGGAAGAAAGGATAATCGAGTATAAATTTGCTGGTTGGCTCAAGCTCTTCACAAGCCCGGCTCTCTCAACTTACCTGCAGTAGTTGCAAACAAAACATGAATAAAGCTTTAGCTTTTAGGCGTATTTTGTTCTTGTAATGTAAAACTCATATCTACCAACATAGCAACCCTAAATCAATAGATCTAAGTCTTAATAATGGTCTACCTTCCTGAGGCCTATATGTACGCCAATACAACTCTCAGCACAATCAAATCTGATATGACCAGCTTGGCTTGTTTCCATTATTTTTTAGATCTCCCAACACATACATACGTTCACCCAGGAGAACTATAGAGAAACATCACAAGAATGAATTTACTCCACGTGGGAGAACTATAGAGAAACATTACAAGAATGAATTAACTCTAACACAGTTTCTCTTAGCCTAACAAGTATGTTTTAAATTTGTCTTTACTCACCATGAACAAAATGAAATTAATGAGCATTTCATGAGAATGATAATTCTCATCTCGTTTAAACTTTATTTAGAAAAAAGCATTTTTTAAAAAAAAATTAAAAACAGAAATTTTGTACAGTTTACCAAACGTGTTTCTGTTCTTTTTCTATTCTAGGAACAAAAATTAACTGCAGTTACCAAACGTGTTTCTGTTCTTTTTTTATTTTAAGAACAGTTTTTTTTTACACTTACCAAACGCGTTCTTTTGTTCAAAAACTGTTTCTGGAACAGAAACACTTTTTTTTGTTTCTGTTCCCTGGAACAAAAAAAGAACAGAAACGTTACCAAACGCAGCCTTGAGTGACCAAACAATGGCAAATTCTATACTTTTTGGATTCATAGTGGATTTTTGGGCAGTTAGCTCTTTTTATGAAGTGTGTATTGACATTCAAACTGAACCATATGAATCTCTTATGTTATTATTGTTCTTTGTCGAGTTCTCTTGTAATATCTTTTTTCTTGCGTTAAACTTCAGTTATTTTCACAATAGAGTTGTCACGAACCTCCCAAGGTGAGATCTCTAAAGGAGGTGGCTTGAGTGGTTGTACTCACGAGGTTGCGCCTACGATTAGCATTGATTCTCCAGAGCTTTATCATTTATAACTTAATTTTCTTTTTAATTACTTAGTTTAATTTACTTAGAAGCTGCCACTAACATATAACGGATCGGTTATTAGCCGTGTAAGGCAAGGGAGTCACCCTTACAATTACAAATAAGGGATTCACAAGTATGAGAACTTGGTTACTCTAGATGAAATTTAGCATTCTTTTGGTGCCTTATCTCTTTTATGAAACAACTTGCATGCGATTTCTTCAATTATGTTTCGTAAGTCCCAACACATATAAATGATATTATGCATTGGTGCTCAAGCAATAAAAATTAAATCAAGCAAAAATGATAAATAAAGAATGAGGAAAAATAAAGAAAGGAGCCTTATAATGTAAAATTTAAACAAGGCATTGTTATTAACTCTCACGGGATTCGAAGAGCCACGTGCACTAAACGTGGCTAATATTAATATTCAATCTGATTCATTTTACGATTGATCAAAGAAATTATTGGCAGCTATCATCCATAAAATTTTCTAGTAATATTCCGCCGGCTTTTGTGTCATGTGCATTTATGCCTTAAGTTCTATTTATTTTGTAAAAAAATAAATGATTTAGAACACAGTTTCCTTAAATTAATTTCTTATATTGTTTATAAAAATAACTAAACAAATGAATGAAAAACATTTTTTTCATCCACGAAAATTGTCAAACATAAATTGTTGTATATAATGATAACATTTTAACATTTTCCCTCAACTAATATTTCATGTGATGCAAGTGATTATTTTTAGAAATATATTTACTAAATCATTTATTTAATGCAAAAAAAAAAAAATGAAGCCTTACAAATAGTTAATGTACTTCATTTATTGTTATCGTAAAAACAAAATCTTCCTTATAATTTATTTTAAAATTAAAAGTTTCTACTTTTTCAAATAAAATACTATTAATCTTTCCATTGAACTATGTCACTATTGATGGATATTTGTTGTTGATGTGGACCGTCTACCTAAATACCAAGTTAATAAGCAATACAAAAATTAAAAATAAACAAAATGCTAACTCATCTTCCCGAAAAAGCAACATCCATGCCCTAAATTACCCGTGTCCTAAACCTCCCCTACCACCGGTCCCCGCTCTCCACCATCATCAACCATCACCCTTGTGCCTTGGACCACCCTACCAACACTCACTGCAGTCCCTCGGATCCAAGCAGTGAGCGGCAATGGATGCTGTGGGGTCATGGCTATAAGTGCCTCAAGCTCAAATTGTCACGTCGCAATTCTCGAGGACGCACCCATCCTTCTACTTGGTCGATTTTAGAATGCGATATCCTAGGATTATGTATCGCCGACCCTTTCATTTTATGTAAGCACATGCAAAAACAATTATAAATCCCCAGACAATAAAATAATGGGATAGAAAAGCATAGTCATATTTTTCATACTGAAAATTCACAACCACACTTTTATACAAACACCTTATAGTATATAATACAATACTATTCACATAGGTCTGATCTAACACTTATCTACATAAAAACCAGGTCTGACAAAACAAAATGGGATCTCAGGTCCTCATCTGGGTTGTACTCGGGATCATCTTGATCCTCCTCCGATTCTTCTTCACTAAGCTCGTTTCCTTCAAACTCTTCATCTTTTTCTGGCTCATCGTCCTCTTCTAGTTCCTCCTCCTCAGGCTCATCTATAGGCCTGGAATGGTTATACAATAACCATTGAGATCACATCTCAGCAAATTCTACCCCCTAAGACTCGATTAGTAAACCAATACGCTAATCGGGTTGCCTATGCACGCACGGTTCAAAGGACTTACTTTAGCCTCAGTTCTACATGCATATTAACACAGTTCAATAGGCACTCAAGCAATCACATCATAGATCGATATCTCGATCAATTGACATAGTCGATTACATGCCAACATAACATTTCCACAGTCATTTCAATTCAATTAATCAATTTACAACATCAAATCCAAGCAATGATCAATCGACCTAGTCGATTACATATCAACATGACTACTTCTGGTCATTTCAATTATTTCAACTCAATTTCCAATTGCGAATCACGGTCCTTAGGACACACCTTAAGTATAGGTGGAAATCACGACCCCACTCGGCAATTTTCAATATTTAGTGGCTTTACGGTCCTACTCGACACTTTTCATATTTAGTGGCTTTATAGTCCCACTCGACACTACTGTTTTCTATTTCGGTGGTAATGTTGAATCATGGCTCAGCGGGCACAGCCATACTTCCGCGGTTTAATTAACTTAACCCAAAACATCCCACGACCATTCAACTGTGGCCAACAATATTGCACTTCGTAATTGAATTCCTCAATTTCATAATATCTTGGCCTAATTTCTTGGTATCAAAGACACTTGATAAAATATCGTGTGTGGGTACATGATTAGCCTTAGCCAAAATAGAATAATTCATTTCTATAAATCCCACAATTTTTAGTAGTCCACCAAAACATTTTTGGCATTGTCAACCGATGCTCAGTTATTTTTCAATTAATAACCAAAGATTATTC
Organism: Eucalyptus caleyi; assembly: GCA_014182885.2. Taxonomy (NCBI): domain Eukaryota; kingdom Viridiplantae; phylum Streptophyta; class Magnoliopsida; order Myrtales; family Myrtaceae; genus Eucalyptus; species Eucalyptus caleyi. The sequence continues at coordinate 14,885,870 of CM024471.2, forward strand.
AATTAAAGAATAATTCCCAATTTCACAAATAATTCAATTCAACACAAAATAAATCTCAATAAATAAATGGATTGCGCCACAACAATCAGCATAAAATTCCAGTCGTCGGCTATCCCTGCCTAATTTTCGGAAAATAAATAATTAATTAATTAATTTCGAAAATTAATAAATAAATACTAAAAATCCAATTTAGGCTCGTAATACCTAATTGAAGCCCAATAAGGGTCGGGAAAAATCCCAAGATGCATTTAATAAATACTAACACATGTCTATTCACTAATTGCACAATTTAATTGCCTAACATGCATCGCAATTATCTAATAATCACTAATCTATTCTAATATAACCACCTAATTGCACTTAATTAAATCTAATCAACCCTTAAGCATAATAAGAAAACTAAGAAAGCATTAGTGAGCAAAACTCACTTGTGCAAAGCGAAGACCGGAACACTGCGACGGCGTCCGAAATCCAAATTTTCGGCAGCGTCGACGGACACACGGACCAAGCCCAAAGGCCTTGCAGGCCCACAGAAAAAGCTGGGCTTGGGCCAAACTTGGGCTAACTTGCTTCGCGGGCTGAGCTGCTGAAACTTCTTGGGCTTCAAAACTGGGCCTGAATTCTTGGGCTTCGAGTGAGCTGGACAACAACTGAAAGTGGGCTGAAATCCACTGGGCTTGGGCTTTGAAATTGGACTGATCTTGCTTGAAGATGGACCGACCAGATCGCTGGGTTTGTTGGCCAATATGTGGGTTGAATGCTGGGCTCGTGGGCTTCAAATGGTGTGCTTCGGTGGGCTGCAAAACCGAACGGAAGGAAGCTGAGCTTGCGAGCTGACCGGGTGTGCTGGCGCGGCTTCTTCGTTGACCGGTGAAGACAAGCCGAAGTGGAGCTGCCGCGTCGACGTGGAGTTGTTGCTGGGAAATCGGTGGCTTCGATGGGACGATGATGCTGCTTCATTTGCTGGCAGCTGCAGGGTCAAAGATGGGGAGGGTTCCACCGGTTTGTTGACAGTGAGTTGGCGTGCAAGCTGAAGGACGCGCGGACGTGGGGGCAGCGACGAATGAAAGTGGAGCAGGGGCGTGCGGATGATGGGTGAGTGGAGAAGACCGCGTGGATGAAGGGCAGCACGGCAAGGAGTCAGCAACTTAGTTTTGTTGGACTCCTTTGTTGACCGAACTTGGCAGAGAGATGGATGCTGCTTGAACGATGGAGGCTGAAGACGCGGAGACGGGCTGAGCTTCGGAGGGATTTCAAGGGAAATGAAAAGCAAAGTGAAAGCATGCCAAGAGGAGTCGGTGAATGGCGTGTCGAAGGAGATTTGAAGATAAAAGGGACAAAAAGTCAATAAGCTTATCTATCCAATTTAATGTTTGTCCCTCAAAAGCACCCATGTCTATCCCTTGGTCCTTTACTTCTTTTTAGACAAATAAATCCACCAAATAATCCCATTTTGAGCCAAGAATATTCAGCCCTCCCACACCTCCGAATTTTACATTTTTGGTCTTCAATTTCTTCGACAAAATCCCAATCCGATGTCCAATTTCAATAAAGAAAAAGCCCGTGGAATTTCTACAAGTGCCCCTCATCAAATAGCTTGGCTTGCAAGTCAAAATTTCCTTTGACTTAGCCCCATCCAAATTTCCATTAATTTTCTACAACGTCCGAAACGATTTTCTGTAAAAATCCTGGAATTTCTGAAAAATCTTCTGAGACTGAGTCGACGTTCCTAGAATTTATTGTGACATGACAGAATCTTCAATTTTTGAAATCGGACTCAAATTCACGGTTAATCTCCATTCAGCGCATTTTTAGCGTGACCTAGACTACCAGGTAGTTTTTAGAGATTTTTAGTGCAAATGACCCGTGGTCGATTTTATTCGAGCCACAATGAACCCACTCAACACATAGGCGACTCTTGGTTGTCATGAAAATTTCGAGAATTCAAATACGGACACGGGATACCAAAATGATAGAAAAATCAAACTAGTGCCGGTCGATAATAATTTTGCAATTTAGTGGGATCACCTACATTTAACCACACATCTCAGTCGAACCGATCTATCTCTGACTTCTAATCGATTTATATCTGTGTCGTAATGATCTCGGTAGATGAGCACGGTCGAACAGTTGATTCCTGGTCAAATTCTCAAATCCTTTGCACTTAGATTCCTTAATGGCTTACCCGGCTAGTCTAGTTATCTCGTGAGTGGCTAACTCAGAGAAAAGCACTGTAGTCGCATCGATGAAATGCCCAATTTATCCAATCAAAATTAAAACCTGAAAATTAAGATGTCACACAATTGGCCATGGATGCCTCAAGCTCGAGCAGATAGTGGCCATGGCAATGTCACGACCTCGGGTAGCAAGCAGCCATAAATGTTGTGAGCTCGAGCTCAAGTGGATCATGGCCATGGATGCTATGAGCTCGAGCAGATTGTGGCCAGATGGATCGTCTCCATTAATGCCAGTAGATCATGGCCGGTGAGCGACCATAGCTGCCAGATGAGATAAGGGAGAGGGAGAGGGAGAGAGAGTCGCTTTCTCTTCCTCGAGATCTTGGTCTTAGCTCGCAGCAAAAGCAGTCCCTGTTTTTGGTTCGTTACACAATTTACTCTTCCACAACACCACTTATGTTGCGTTTAGTCATCGGGATAATAATCAGGATAGGATAGGATAAAGTAGGATATTAAATCCTTTGAATAATAAAGGCGGATATATATAATCCTATCAAGTGTTTAGCACACTTCAGGATAAGATTAAAAAATAAATATGATATTCAATTATATTATAAAATTTAAAAATAGAAAATTCTATTAATTAAAGGCCATGGAAAAGCCCTAGATCTAGGAATTGTGGCCACCATTGAAAATGGCGAGCACCAACATCGCCATGCAACGGCAATGCAAATTGGTAAATCTTAGACTACGACAGAGAGGGGGGGTGGGGGAATTTTAGGCAACCACCGAAGTAGTCTTTGCATTGCCTCAAATCGATCGAGATCCCAAATTGTCAACGATACCAAAGATTTACAGCTACTTCATCACCATCACCATCTCCCCCTCTTCCTTTGAGACGTTCAACATACTTGGTCATCAAATTCAGCAAGTCCATGATCCAAAGGAAGGGGCACCCAATTGCTGGTGTACGAGAAGTGAAGATGGGAGAAGAAGTGGAAGAAGAGGGCCGACAAATGAATCGGAGAGGTGGAGGCATCCATTTGACGTAGATGCTTATGATATCTTCTCTTTTGGTTAAGTTCTTTCTTTCCTTAAAAATAAAATAAAAAAAATTATCCAATTCGGGCTTATCCCACCCCCTCCCTCGGATTTTTTATCCAGTGTTTTATCCGGATGTATCCGGGTTTGTACAATCCGGTGGACATTCCCAAACATCAGATAGGATAACAAATTATCCTATCCATACTCAAATCCGGACTACCAAACGCAACCTTACTGTAGCCTAGCTTCTCTGGTTCGCTCCAAAACATGGTGTACACGAGTGGTTTAGGCTGCGTTTGTTTTTTTTTTTTGGTAAGAAAATTTTAGGCTGTGTTTGTTTGCATTTCTTTTTTCTGTTTTTAAACAATTTTTTTGTTTTTTTGTTCCTGGGAACAAAAAAGGAACAGAAACGCGTTTGTGTGCGTTTTTGTTTCAAAATTATTTTTTTGTTCCCAGAAACACATCTGGAACAGAAATAAAAAACAAAAAAAAGTTGTTTATTGTTTCTGGAACAAAATTTAGAAACACTTTCTTTTCTTCTTCTTTTTCTTCTCTCTTTTTTCTTCTTCTTTTTTTCTTTCTTTTTTCTTTGGCCGGTTGCCGGCCTCAGCCATGGCCGGCGACGCCGTCGAGGGCTGGCGACCTCGCCGAAGCAACGCCGGCCCCCGGCGAGGCCGACCTCGCGCCGGGCTGGGCAAGCTCGATCTCGCCCAGATCCGGTGAGGCCGAGCTCGCCCAGCTACGGTGAGGCTCGGCCTCGCCGGGCCGGCGAGCCTCACCGTGGTTGGGCGAGGCCACCGGCCCTCATCGGCCGATCGCCGACCATGGCTGAGGCCGGTGACCGCCAAAAGAAGAAAAAAAGAAAAAAGGAAAAAAAAAAAATAAAAAAAGAAAGAAAATAGAAATATATATATATATATTAAAAAATTAAAAAAATTAACAAATTTACCAAACGTGTTTCTGTTCATTTTTATTTCCGGAACAAGTTTACCAAACGTGTTTTTTTGTTCAAAAATTGTTCCCAGGAACAGAAACACTTTTTTTTTTGTTCCTTGGAACAATTTTTAAACATAAATGTTACCAAACGCGCCCTTAGTTACCGCAATGCCGGACATTTCATGGGCGTTGACATACCTTCTAAAGACCACGAGTCCTCGATGGGCACTAGATATCCCCCACTCCAAGATATCAACTCTAGACAAGTGCACATCAGTTAGGTCCTACATTTTTTTGTTAAGCTACAGATTGCCTTTGGTCTCCTCAGATGACATAAATTGGCATGTCATTGGTCTCCAGATACTACAGATTGGCAGGAAATGTCGAGCCCTATTGATGCTTTGTTCAAGATCTCCAACCTCAGGTTAATGGTGGCCTGAGTGCGGCGTTGAACTGCTAAACATCTTCCCTGTTTAATCGAATCGTTGCTCTTTCGACTCGTTTCCCTCTATTGCCAAGAAAACCAGTTACAGAATTCATCTTGACCACATACGAACTACGAGTGCCCACGCATGACTAAAGCTTTGAAGCATAAGCAAATAGATAGACGTCCTAGATCGTCCATTAATTGTCTTATCAGGACATGAAGTCATGAATTAAATTACAGGCAACAAACCAAGCACAGTTCATGTTCAGATAAACTAAGGAAAATGTTCAACATTTGTCATTAGTTTCTGCTAAAGTAATGTCCATACATCTCATAATCTCATTTACATTATGAACAAATTTCTGATCTTGAGCAATTCAGTACAACGCCTTCTTCCACGTGGGAGACTTGATGCCCGTGAAAATTTGGACTTCACAGTCACGTAAAGATACAAACATCATCATATCCCCTCCTAAAGTCATTCAAATGTAACACTTTCTGTCAGTAAATCACAAATCATAAGCAAAACTGATGAAAAATGCACTGAAAAGATAGCATCAGGGCTTACACTGCTTTCCCACAATAGGTGGGACTGTAATTATGTATCAGATTGTCGAGCACTTTTCGGGCAGAAGCCCGGTTTACAGACTTCCAAGCCTCACCACAGGATAACAAGTGCGACTTAGAAGTTTTCTCCCTTCAAACTGAGTGAAATTTTTTACCATAAGCACAGTCCATGTAACCATAATCGTGTATAATATATGATATTTTAAGAACTTTGACAAGGAAATTTCAAACGCAACTTGCTTTGCAGCATAAAATTACTGAACAAATGCTGACCTGACAAAGAAGTTGGCTATATGCTGTATAACTTGAATGGCATCATCTAAGTTTACCTCAAGGCAGTAAGTCTAAACATACTTCACAGAATGGGGAGGCGGAAAACATGATCCCAAGAACAATCACTGATTTAGCTCCCCTAAGATAATTTAAGCAAATGAATCATATTTAAGTCAAAGCCATATAAAAAATAAAAATAAAAGGATCATGTCCTCTATAACATGATAAACTCAAATTGCCTAGTGTCCAAATTTTGCCTAACCAATTCTGCAAGACTCAGGCAAGTTGTGGCACAAGCTCTTCACTGAAGAAATCAAAAACCACAAAATCAGGAGGCATCGCAAAAAACTAGTATTGATCAATATGCGTTAGAATCTACAACGGCAACAAGTCAATTTCTACGCGCGTCATGAATCTTACTTTTTTCCTCCTGACAACGGGAAATACATCAAAAACCAGTTACCGATATGTGCGTGTCGTGAGAATCTTCTTAAAAATGGAGGGATATTGGAGGGGGAACAAAACACTCACGTATCGACTCGAGAGAGAGATCGAAGACGACGAAAAAGCAAAAATTTACGAGATCGAAAATCGAAAGAGGGAAAGAAAGTCGAACGATGCCACTTTGCTCCGAAGTTCCGATCGATACGGGGAGGTTGTCCTTCTGAGCGATGATTTCGCGCGGCGCCTTGAAGAAGAATCCGATTGCGCCTTCCCCTGCTAGGGCTCAATCCCGCCAATTTTCCCCCATTTCTGTGCGGCGTCCCGGGGAATTATTTCGGGCTGGAGGGCCTTTTATAGTGCGCGCTCAGCATGAAAGCATATCTGGAAATAGAAAAAACCAGGTCCTTGTATTTTTCACGCTGAGAATCCATACGAAAATTTATAACGTTTATGAAATCGTTGTTGTGATTTGACGAGAATACGAAATAAATCCACCTAGGCCTATTATCTAATATTTAACTATTAATCGAAAAAATAATTTATACTTTGTGTCAGTAGACCGTTGATAAACTTTGATTTGATTATTCAACTTGACGTTTTACAATTTTATTATCTTAATCTGACTTCTGACCATGAAACCTACTTATTTTAGTAACTTCTCTGCATTTAAAAACTTTAAAATCATCTCAATACTATCTTTTCTATTTTGGGGTCGATATCTATATACTACCTCAATCCACTATTTCATAGCTGCCTCTAGTAGATTATCATTTTTGAATTCAGAAAAAAAAAAATCAATTATATTTCATATCATGCATGTGAACTAATTTGTGTTTCGCTTAACACGAGTCTAGTAACACTAGTTGCATGTTGTGGACTTGTTTAACTCATGTACACTTAATTTGTGTTATGTTCACCTAATTGCCCAGTCTATAAAGTTCACATTCTCGTCGGGGTTTGCTTGTGTGGCTCATCAACACTATCCCCTTCATTGGATGTGCAACGTGGTCCATTGCTATCATTCTTTGTCCTCAAAACGTGTCGAGAGCTGCACTTTTAGCCCTTCTCGGTTTGGTTTAGTCCCAGCCCATTAATGAAATACATCTATTGGAGGGAGTCCCACTCCGATTTAATCCGCAACCAGGTGTACCTTTTCTCGTGGGCCAAACCCAGAAAAAGGTAAATGACTATATAAGGCTGTCACTATTGGCAATGATTAATAAGTTTCCCTTGTAAAGTATATTTAAGAAGTGTCAAGATGACCTTTCATAAAATACACAGGTACTTTGCTAATTGGCCATACTCTTCAATGGAGAAAACTTTGTCTGACAAATTATTGAAGGGTTATATATTAGTCATTACCTACATTTATTTTTAATTAAGTTGACATATGATCAATATCCATATTAGAAAGTAATCAATTAAATGCCTGGTTAGAATTTTTTTATCTAGAATAAAAAAAAAAAAAAAAAAACACACCACCATTTTACTTACCGGTAGATGTGATCATTGGGTTGAGTGTGCATTATATAATTTAAAAAAACTCGCCCACAATATAGAATTTTTATATAAAGGTTCTGTTTAAGCCGGGCTGGGCTTTGTAATGTAAGGGCGTCACTCAAGCCAATCTATTTTCCTTTTGAGGTGCCTGCTCGTTGATCGCCTTTACCAATCTAACTAGTAATTGAGGAAGAAATATTGCATGGTCTACAAATGCTATGGACCAGACCCATCTCTATCGTTAATCATATGGGTCTAGTGATAAGTCCTACTCAATTAATAATTGAGCTGGGTTTCTACTGTGCACATATTATCTGCTTTGGGCACTAAATTCTCAAGGTTTTGTTCTTTTCAAGATAGCTCATACTACCCCAAGATACTACCCCAAGAAAACATGTATGTACAATTAGAGAGCTCATTGCGGTGACAACCCAGAACTCCTTCCTTGGGTGATGCAGAACAAGAGACCACCCCCTCCCTATGTACGTCTAGGGACTGAAGAAAACATGTGTGCACAATTAGAGGGCTCATTATTTTATAAGGCAGCCTAGAACTCCCTCCCTAAGCAACAACTTAGAATTCACACGCGGTTTTTGTTCTTCTTAGGATAGCTCATATTACCCCAAGAAAACATATATGTACAATTAGAGGGCTCATTGTGGTGACAACCCAGAACTCCTTCCCTAGGTGATGCGGAACAAGAGACCGCCCCCTCCCTATGCACGTCCAAGGACTAAAGAAAACATGTGTGTACAATTAGAGGGCTCATTATTTTATAATGCAACCCAGAACTCCCTCCCTAGACAACAACCCAAAATTCACATACGGTCGAGAGTCGGCTCTGATACCACTTATAACACCTTGGATCTCCACTTTATACATATTGTCTGCTTTGGACACTAAGTTCTCACGGTTTTGTTCTTCTTAAGGCAGTTCATACTATCCCAAGAAAATGCGTGTACACAATTAGAGAGCCTATTGCCTTATAAGGTAGCCTAGACCTCCCTCCCTAGGCGATGTGGGACTAGAAACACGCTCCCTCTATGCGCACCTTCGAGGACCGAGGTGCGAACGCACCACCATTCCTTCTCCCCACACACTGCCGCCTGAGCTATTACACTCTCCACCCCTTAAGAGCACAACGTCCTCACTGTGGCCCCATACGTGTTTTTTTTTTAGGATAGTATGGGCTACTTTGAAAAGAACAAAATTGAGAGGACGTAATGTCCAAAGCGAACAATATATGTACAGTGGAGACCCAGAGAGTTACAAGTGGTATTAAAGCCGACTCCCATAGCGTATGGGGCCACAATAAGGGTGTTGTGCCATAAGAGGTGGAGAATGTGACGACCCATAACAGGGGCAATAGCAAGGGCGTTGTGCCATAAGAGGTAGAGAATGTGACGACCCATAATAGGGGCAATACGGAAGGACGGACTAAGATCGCATTAGCAGTACACAGGTGAGGCGAAATACGTGTCTCCTCTCTTACATCGCTTACTCCTCTCTTACATCGCTTATGGGGGAAGTCAATCACCTTGGTAGTATTAGCCCATTATGGTACATCGCCCTCGTCGTGGCCCCACACATTGTGGGAGTTGACTCTGATACCACATTGTGGCCCCACACGTCCACCCCTTATGGCACATCGCCCTCGTTGTGGCCCCACACATTGTAGGAGTTGACTCCAATACCACTTGTAAGAACCCGAGTCTCTACTGTATATATATTGTTCACTTTGAACATTAAGTTCTCACGGTTTTGTTCTTCTCAAGACAGCCTATACTAGTCCAAGAAAACACATATATATAGTTTAGAAGAATCCAAGCCTTATAAATTAGCCTAGGACTCATTCCTAAGAGATGTGGGACATGAGACATGTACTTAGCCTCGCCTGCGTATCGTTGAGGCGATCTTAGTCTGTGCCTCCCTATTGCCCTAAGTCTAGGTCATCACATTCTCTACCTCTTATGGTACATCGCCCTCACTATAGCCTCACACGCTGCGGGAGTCGGCTCTGATACTACTAATAAGAACCCGAGTCTTCACTGTATATATATTGTCTACTTTGCAATGACTCCTCCATGTTAAGTAGGCCGGCCAAACAATTTTACTCGAGCAGCCACAATCGCCATTTGCCACTCGGAATGTGGACACATCACAAGGCCGTCCCTGTGTTCACATGATCGAAATCATGTTCAGACAAAAGAAGAAAAAAAGTCTCTTCGGCCTTGGTAAGATGCAGATGGTAGGAGAAGTAAACGCAGCGAATATACAAATACAATCTCCACATGCGGAGCACTCCATGCCGAGTGATGTCAACTGTTAGCTTGGTTCGCTTCATGTGGGGCCCAGCTAACAATAAAACAAAAGAAACATTAAAAAAAAAAAAAAAAAAAAAAAAAAAAAGAGGAGGAAGAAAAGTCAAAAGCTAAAAGAAAAAAAGGGGTTGTTGCTTCGTGCGTGCGCGTGCCCGAGAAGGTGGATAGAGAAGAGTAAGTGTCATGCCCCGAACCTCGAGCGCGCGCACATCCCACTGCGGTCGATCAAATATGCGACATCCCAAGATACGTCGCCAACCCATTCATTTTATTACGCATGCGGAAGTGAAACAAATCCCCCGACAACATTTAACTTGGGATAGAAAAGTAGGCAATCAATCACAATACCAAACACTTATTTACAAACACATAGGTATAAATACAACTTTGGACTGTCTACAAAGTAGACCGGCTCGACAAAAGGGGAACTATCCTAAAACCAACTAGCAGGACACATTCACCAATACTTCAGTCTCCACATTTCCAGACTTAGGGCTTCGGGTCCACCACGACCGCCATCTAGGGACCTGAAATTTTAATCCCACAACCGAGATGAGACGATGTCCCAGCAAGTTCAACCCCCTAAACCCCTATTAGAAAGAAAATACGCCCTGGGTGGCCTAGCCACATCATACAAAAGACTTACCTCGCCTCAGCCTTCATCTGTAGGTTAGCACAATTTATATAATTCAACCACGTACAATTATGATAACCAAACAACCATGGCACAATCACATTATCAAAACAATTTAACCACTTGGATCGTCTCAGCGATCAATCGACTCGGTCGATTACATGTCATTCTAGCAAATCAATCATTGCTCTCAATCCCGACCCTATAGGAAGGTTTAACAAACAGTGGCAATCACGGCCTCACTCGGCACGACCTTTAATTAGGTGGTCCATCATGGCCTCACTGGGTACGACCTCTAATAGGTGGTCAATCACGACCTCACTGGGCACGACCTCTCCTAGGTGGTACATCACAGCCTCACTAGACACGGCCTCTCATAGGTGGTTCATCACGGCCCTATAAGGCACGACCTCTCATAGGTGGTCCATCACGGCCTCATTGGGCACGACCTCTAATAGGTGGTCAATCACGGACTCACTGGGCACGACCTCTCCTAGGTGGTACATCACGACCTCACTGGGCACGACCTCTAATAGGTGGTCAATCACGGCCTCACTGGGCACGACCTCTAATAGGTGGTCAATCACGGCCAATCTCCAATCAATTTCTACACTTAGGATTTTATAAAATATCCCTATTTATCGCAATCACACTCAATTTTCCACAACCAATCATCAAATTCAAATTTTAAATGCACAGCAGCGATCGGCACAAAATTCTGAGCAACCGGGATCAAAAATAATTTTTCCATTTTTTAAAATAATATTTTAATAATTTCGGAATATAATATAATATTATAAATTTCCAGAATTTCGAAACAATTAAATAATTCAAAATTAAAATCCTATTATGTCCCATCAAGGTTTATTATTCAATAAACTATCTTAACCTTTAATTAAACACGCTTTAAATTAAACCAACCTTTTAACCCAAATCACAATTAAATAAACTCAAATATCCACCTAAACTTGCTTAACTTAGACTAAGCACACATAAGGCATAATTAACCATCTAATCAAGGTTTAGTGAGCTAAACTCACCGGATTAGCGAGCCGAGCAGACCAAAACGACAGGGACGACGAGGGGATCAACTTTCTCCAAAGCGGGCCAAGCATCCGGGGTCGGGAAGGTGGCCAAAATGGGCCAAACATGGGCTGCCATACCCATTTTTCCAGCCACTGATTTGGGGCCGAGAAGGGCGGATCCGGCGTCGGAATGGGCGGAGGAAACCGGCGAGGGCTTGGACAGGCCGGTGGGGAGGTCAATGGCGGCTCACGGCGGTAGGGATGAGCTCCGGCAGCTCGGGATGAGCTCCGGCAGCTCGGGATGATGGACGATGGCTGCTAGCGCGCGGACAAAGCAGAGACGGGAAGGCGGAGCAGCTCGCGCATAAGACAACGTGCGTGCGAACGAATGGCAACAGCAACGAGCTCCGGCGACGGGCGAGCTGGTCGGGCGAGCGGTGAATGACGGTCCAGCTAGGCTGCAGCCATCCTCGGCGTGCTCAGATTTGTTGGGTCTTGGAGTAGAAACCGGAGACGGAGAAGAGAGGAGAGAGGGAGGCCGAGGTCCGAGCGGCGAGGCGCGGCTGCGATGGCGAGCGGACGAGCGAAGGCGGCGACGGCTCTGGCTGCAGCTGCGACGGCTGCTAGCTTCCGGTTGCTGGGTTCGAAGCTTGAGAAGAAGATGGAGATGGAGAGTGGTCGCACGGGAGAGAGGAAGAAGAGAGGGAGGAGAGAGAAGGAGGGGGGCCTTTTTATTTTCTTTTTCTCTTTCTTTTATCCAACAAAAATGGCCCACCATGACCTAGGATGACATCACACTCCACTATCTCCCACAACCTTATTCCAATGGTTGCAATTCCATTTTCCGCTGGGGCATAAAACTTTGTACATCAATTCCTTCAATTCCAATCAATTCTCTCCCAATTGAATCAAATTGAAGTCCATAAAATTAATCCAATGTCACCACACTCTAATTCACATCTTTACTTGTCCATAGAACCAACTTAAGTCCAAAAAGTACGACCAACAGCGAGCCTACTAATTTCTCGAGCAAAATTGGCCATTCTCTGATTATTTTGCTGAAAAACTCGGCTTACATGAAAAATCTTCCGAAGATTAGTCAATATTCATAAAATGATTTGTGACACACCCAGACTTCCAATTTCTGAATTCGATCTTAATTTCACGGTTAATTTCACTTTGGCACGATACTAGCGCGGTCCAACCTACCAGGTAGCCTTTAGAAATTTTCATGCATTTGACCTGTGGTTGATCATCTCAAGCCACAACGTACATATTTGAAACATTGGCGACTTTCGGTTGTCGGGGTAATCTCAAGGTTTCAAATACGAACACATGGTACCCAATCGATAGAAAAGTCTGTCCAGTGCTGATCGACACGAAATTATGCGATTTGGTGGAATCACTCACACCTGATCACATGCCTCTATCGAGTCGACCTATCTCCGATCTTTAATCGATTTTAATTGTGCCGTAATGACCCTTGCAGACTAGCTCGATCGAAAGGTCGCTTCCTGGTCAAATTTTCGAGTTTGATGCATTAGAAACTGTTAATAGCTTCACCCGATAGACTAGTTTCCACATGAGTGGTCAACTCAAGGAAAAGAACTATATGCGTGCCAACGAAATGCCCATCTCAATTTATTGAAAATAGAATCGGAAAATCGGGATGTCACAACTCTTCCCCTCTTATAAAAATTTTGTCCTCGAAATTTAAACCTTTACCAATTCTTAAACAAAAAGATGGAGGTACAACCGTCTCATATAATCTTCTCTTTCTCAGGTTGCTCCTTTTGCACCAATGCTGTCAGATCACTGCTATCTTGCCCAAACCACTTCGGGTTCCAAATACTAAACGCTTGCCCACTTAAAATTCCAAAGGTCTTTAACACAAAATCTGCGAAACTAAACTGGCGATTCTGAGCAGTCTTTAAACCATCTTTGATAATTGCAACTAAACCACTGATTTCTAAACCAACTCTGGACTTGCGATTTTCTGATCTCTGATCTCAGATCTCATCTCAACAACTGAAGTTCTGAACACTCTGCTCTACACTGACTAAAAGAACTATTTGACTGATCTGCTGAAACTGGGAACCTCTGGTTAAGATCTGATGTAACTCTGACACTGATCTCAACAACTGCAATCACTGACTACTATAATGACCCTGGCCTGTGATCTTTCTTTCCCTGACTTCATCTCAGCAATTGAAATTCTACACTCTCTGCTATACATTGCTTAAGAAAGAACCATCTGAAAGCTCTGCCAACTTGGAACATCTGATCTAGATTTGAAATACAATTCATCCCCGGCACTTCGTGCAGATGATTTATATGATATACACACACTTCGGTGTACCCACTTTGTGACAAGACAGAATCTCCAATTTCTAAAATTGAACTTAGATTGGCGGTTAATTTTACTCTGACACGCTTTTAGTGTGACATAGGCTACTATGTAGTTTTCGAAGCTTTTTAAGACAATGACCCGTGGTCGATTTTCTTCAAGCCACGATGAATCCACTCGACACACTGGCGACTCTCGAGGGTCGTGAAAATCTCGATGATTCAAATACGAACACAGGGTACCAAAACGACAGTAAAATCAAATTAGTATCAGTCGATGAGAGTTTTCCAATTTAGTGGAGTCACCCACGATCGGTCATTCATCTCAGTCAAACCGACCTATCTCTGATCTTAATTTGATTTTTTTAACTATGCCGTAATGATCTCTAAAGATGAGCACGGTCGAGAAGTTGATTCCTAGTCGAATTTTCAAGTCTATTTGCCTTAAAGTCCTTAATAACTCACCCAACTAGTCTAGTTATCTCGTAAGTGGCCAACTCAAAGAAAAACATTGTAATCGCGTCGATGAAATGCCCAATTTAACCAATCAAAATCAAAGTCTAAAAATCAGGATGTCACACACTCAAAACAAGGTCTATTCGTACTATCTGGACAACGTTGAAATTGCTATGATGAGCTTCTCATAAGATCTCTTCTTTAATCTCTGTATCGACAATTACACACAATCATCCTCAGAACCTTAGCGTTCGGTCTTCAGAAATCTGAAAATCAACCTCTCTCTCATCTGCATTCTCTTATAGAGTCTTTTGAATTTCTAAATCTGTCCACTGAAGCGCTTTGATTCTGATTTGAACTCTCGGCTCAATTCTAAGGGTAGTCATAAGATTCAAAAAGTGGCCTACTATAGATTTGAAAATCGGATTTCGATCTTCCTCGAGTAAGATCCAATCCTCGAGTACCAACTGTGCAACTGATGACTCTCGACTCAGTGCATCTACAACTTTGCTCACCCTTCCAGAGTGATACAAAATATCAGTCATAATCCTTAGGAGTTCCATCCAGCGATGCTGTCTCATATTGCACTCCTAAGGTCTCAACTGACGGGACACATATGCAACAACTCTATCATGCTGTATCAACACCTAACCCAATCCTTTAAACGACGCATCACTGTAGATCTCAACCCTCCTGGACCATATGGAAAAGTTAGCATAGGTGCGGTAGTTAGCTTTTGCTTAAGCTCTTGAAAACTCTACTCGCACTTACCTGTCCACACGAACTTTTCTTACTTCCTCAGTAGTCGAATCAACTGCAATGCTGACACTAAAAACCTTTCCATAAAACTTCTGTAATATCCTGTTAATCCTCAGAAACTTCTGTTCTTTGTCACTGTAGTCAATCTCGACTAACTGCTAACTACTTCAATCTTGGACGGGGTCTAAGGAGATTTCTTCGCCTGAAATCACGTGACCTAGGAGCGCAACACAAGTCATCCAAAACTCACACTTGCTAAACTTAGCATGAAATTGCAGAGTCCCCAAGGTCTGAAGTATCATCTTCTAATGTCTCTCCTGCTCCTCGGCACTCTTTGAACACACCGGGATAATTTCAATGAACGCGATCATAACTGATTCAAGTACCCTTAAACATTCTGCTCATTAAACCCAAACAAATAGCTATGGTGTCCATCAAACCACTCGGTATTACAATGAACTCATAACTGCCGTATCGAGCGTAAGATGCTAACTTTGGTATGTCTTTCTTCCTGATCCTCAACTGATGATACCCTGACCTCCAATCGACTTTGAGGGACATCGATGTACAAACACAACGAACCAACTTTCTTCTTCACAAATAGAACGGGTGCTCCCCAAGGTGATACACTGGAACGCATGAATCCTCTATTCAACAATTCTTGCATCTGCACCTTCAGTTCCTTTGACTTAGGTAACACCATTCAGTAAAGAGCCTTAAGGACTGGCTTTGTTCCAGGTGCTAATTCAATCACAAACTCTATTTCTCAGCCTGATTGCAAACCTGACAATTCTCTAGAAAATACCTTAGAAAACTCCTGTACTACGATTATGATCTCCATATTCGGCCCCTCAACTAATGCATCCACTTCAGTTGCCATGTAGATTTGATAACCAACAACCTAAACCAAGTCATCTTCAATGACGAATAACAAGGATTGAAGTTCCTCTTCAACTTTCAGTAATTCAAAACTTTCATACGCTAACTGAACAAACCGAATTAGGTTACTACTACGATTCAAAACAACAGAAAGCTCCTTGAGCCAAACCCTTTCATAAATGACTTCCAAGTCATACTTAAGCAACCCTTCAAGTACAACTATAGTCAGAGACTCATCTTTCTATCACTTTATTACCACAACGAAAATATTATAACCTTCACTGAAAATTCTGCTGCGCTACTATGATAAAATTCCCTCAAGAACATTTTCCCCTTGACTAATGCATGGTCGACCCATTCATACTCTTCTAGCCATCCTAGTGGCGTCCTATCTGCGGTAACGGTACTTACGCTCTCATGAACTTACGCGGACAATCCCTAACCTAATGATCGTGCTGGCCATATTCAAAGCATGCTCTCTTTTTACTCTGACATTGGGATGACTCACTCTCTTCTTCCACAAACTCAGCACACAATCGGTGAGTCATCTACTTCCCATCAAGGAACATCATGCACCATTCCTTGCACTGGGGTATGTTCTAAGTACCCCACTAAATGTCTCGAAGCATGTTTCCCTTGTTCTGTCTTATCAACGACGATGCAGAAACAACTATAGTTCCATCCATCTATACGAGCCATCTTTGATCAAATGGTTTTACTGGCGACACCTGTAACAAGTCATTTCCCTCTTACAGCACAGAACAGATCCATGTCTTTTCTTACAGACACGACACGCATCGATCGAGTTAAGCACTGACTTTCCAATTCTACTCTTTTAATTGGGTGAAACAGGGCATCTTTCTTCTGACATCGGCCTTTCTCCCCAGCCGATTTTCATCTCTGTCTAAACTGAACCTTGACTCAGATACGGAGACTTGATCCTCGATCACAACTCCAGATTAGGCCTCAACAGGCGCGGCAATAACAACGGTCACAACACTGGCAACGGTAGAAACAACGGCAACAGCAACGGCTCGATCCTGAGCTTACTGACCCAACAAGCTTCCAAGGGACACTAGCGCCTGAACGATCTCAATGGACCTAAGATTGTTCGGTGCTGCTACACTCTAAGTACCAACTTGCGATGGTACTCTCACACTCGCGCTGGTCTAAGCCTGCGCTTTACCTCAGGTACCAACTCTTGTCAGCATCCCACCCTGAGGTATAGGTCCTATCGACCTCTTCCAAGAAGTGCTCCACTCCTGGTCACTCATCCTACAGGCTCTTTATAGACACCTGCTTTCCGATTCCAACATCAGGTTAGAATTTGAGTGACCCCACAAATAAGCTACCAAGCAGCTATCAACCACATGCATCAGCATATTAAAAGCATTTCCTACTAACTATCCCATGACTCATCACACCTTATCACTCCATACACAAACCATGCTCTGATACCACTTAAACGGGGATGTCATGCCCCGAACCCCGAGCGCGCGCGCATCCCACTGCGGTCGATAAAATATGCGACATCCCAGGATACGTCGCCGACCCATTCATTTTATTACGCATGCGGAAGAGAAACAAATCCCCTGACAACATTTAACTTGGGATAGAAAAGCAGGCAATCAATCACAATACCAAACACTCATTTACAAACACATAGGTTTAAATACAACTCGGATTTGTCTACAAAGTAGCGGCTCGACAAAAGGAGCTATCCTAAAACCAACTAGCGAGGACACGTTCACCAATACTTCAGTCTCCACATTTCCAGACTTAGGGCTTCGGGTCCACCACGACCGCCATCTAGGGACCTGAAATTTTAATCCCACAACCGAGATGAGACGATGTCCCAGCAAGTTCAACCCCCTAAACCCCTATTAGAAAGAAAATACGCCTTGGGTGGCCCAGCCACATCACACAAAAGACTTACCTCGCCTCAGCCTTCATCTGCAGGTTAGCACAATTTATATAATTCAACCACGTACAATTATGATAACCAAACAACCATGGCACAATCACATTATCAAAACAATTCAACCACTTGGATCGTCTCAGCGATCAATCGACTCGGCCGATTACATGTCATTCTAGTAAATCAATCATTGCTCTCAATCCCGGCCTTATAGGAAGGTTTAACAAACAGTGGCAATCACGGCCCCACTCGGCACGACCTTTAATTAGGTAGTCCATCACGGCCTCACTGGACACGACCTCTAATAGGTGGTCAATCACGGCCTCACTGGGCACGACCTCTCCTAGGTGGTACATCACCGCCTCACTGGGCATGACCTCTCATAGGTAGTTCATCACGGCCCTATAAGGCACGACCTCTCATAGGTGGTCCATCACGGCCTCACTGGGCACGACCTCTAATAGGTGGTCAATCACGAACTCACTGGGCACGACCTCTCCTAGGTGGTACATCACGGCCTCACTAGGCACGACCTCTAATAGGTGGTCAATCACGGCCAATCTCCAATCAATTTCTACACTTAGGATTTTATAAAAAAAATCCCTATTTATCGCAATCACACTCAATTTTCCACAACCAATCATCAAATTCAAATTCTAAATGCACAGCAGCGATCGGCATGAAATTCGAGCAACGGGGTCAAAAATAAAGTTTCCATTTTTTAAATAATATTTTAATAATTTCGGAATATAATATAATATTATAAATTTCCAGAATTTGAAGCAATTAAACAATTCAAAATTAAAATCCTATTATGTCCCATCAAGGTTTATTATTAAATAAACTATCTTAACCTTTAATTAAACACACTTTAAATTAAACCAACCTTTTAACCCAAATCACAATTAAATAAACTCAAATATCCACCTAAACTTGCTTAATTTAGACTAAGCACACTTATGGCATAATTAACCGTCTAATCAAAGTTTAGTGAGCTAAACTCACCGGATTAGCGAGCCGAGCGGACCAAAATGATGGGGACAACGAGGGGATCGACTTTCTCCAAAGCGAGCCAAGCATCCGGGGTCGGGAAGGCGGCCAAAACGGGCCAAACATGGACTGCCATACCCATTTTTCCAGCCACTGATTTGGGGCTGAGAAGGGCGGATCTAGCGTTGGAATGGGCGGAGGAAACCAGCGAGGGCTTGGACGGGCCGGTGGGGAGGTCAATGGCGGCTCACTGCGGCGGGGACGAGCTCCGGCAGCTCGGGATGACGGACGATGGCTGTTGGCACGCGGACAAAGCAGAGACGGGAGGGCGGAGTAGCTCGCGCATAAGACAACGTGCGTGCGAACGAATGGCAACAGCAACGAGCTCCGGCGACGGGCGAGCTGGTCAGGCGAGCGGCGAACGGTGGTCCGGCTAGGCTGCAGCCATCCTCGGCGTGCTCAGATTTGCTGGGTCTTGGAGTAGAAACCGAAGACGAAGAAGAGAGGAGAGAGGGAGGCCGAGGTCCGAGCGGCGAGGCGCGGCTGTGACGGCGAGCGGACGGGCGAAGGCAGCGACGGCTCCGACTGCAGCTGCGATGGCTGTTAGCTTCCGGTTGCTGGGTTCAAAGCTGGAGAAGAAGATAGAGATGGAGAGTGGTCGCACGGGAGAGAGGAAGAAGAGAGGGAGGAGAGAGAAGGAGGGGGGCCCTTTTATTTTCTTTTTCTCTTTCTTTTATCCAACAAAAATGGCCCACCATGACCTAGGATGACATCACACTCCACTATCTCCCACAACCTTATTCCAATGGTTGCAATTCCATTTTCCGCCGGGGCATAAAACTTTGTACATCAATTCCTTCAATCCCAATCAATTCTCTCCCAATTGAATCAAATTGAAGTTCATAAAATTAATCCAATGTCACCACACTCTAATTCACATCTTCACTTGTCCATAGAACCAACTTAAGTCCCAAAAGTACGACCAATAGCGGGCCTACTAATTTCTCGAGCCAAATTGGCCATTCTCTGATTATTTTGCTGAAAAACTCGGCTTACATGAAAAATCTTCCAAAGATTAGTCAATATTCCTAAAATGATTTGTGACACATCCAGACTTCCAATTTCTGAATTCGATCTCAATTCCACGGTTAATTTCACTTTGGCACGATACTAGCGCGGTCCAACCTACCGGGTAGCCTTTAGAAATTTTCATGCATTTGACCTGTGGTTGATCATCTCAAGCCACAACGTACATCTTTGAAACATTGTCGACTTTCGGTTGTCGGGGTAATCTCAAGGTTTCAAATACAAACACAGGGTACCCGATCGATAGAAAAGTCGGTTAAGTGCTGATCGACACGAATTATGCGATCTGGTGGAATCACCCACACCTGATCACATGCCTCTGTCGAGTCGACCTATCTCCGATCTTTAATCGATTTTAATTGTGCCGTAATGACCCTTGCAGACTAGCTCGATTGAAAGGTCGCTTCCTAGTCAAATTCTCGAGTCTGATGCATTAGAAACTCTTAACAGCTTCACCCGATAGACTAGTTTCCACATGAGTGGCCAACTCAAGGAAAAGAACTATATGCGTGCCAACGAAATGCCCGTCTCAATTTATTGAAAATAGAATCGGAAAATCGGGATGTCACAGTAAGCCCCAGAAGAGAGAAAAAAATAGAGAGAAGGCATGAGAAAGGGTCGTCTCATGAGAGCATGCGTAGAAGAAAAGAGAAAGAGAGCCCATTCAAAGATCAAATGTTGATGGAATCCGCTCAAGTTTGAGTATGTTGTTCGTGAAATTGAGGACTACAAGTTGATAGGTTTGAATTCTCTAATTGCGGTTAGAGTTTTCTTACTTCGAATTTATTGATTCACCTTTGTGATAAGACAATGTGATTGTAATGTTTATGTTGAGCCTCTAGTATGTGAATAGATAAACTTATTTTGTGTATCCTACTATTTTAGTGATTAGCGGGAGTTTTTGAGTGGTCTGTGATTTTTCCGACATTGAATTTTCACATTAAATCCTTAGTAGTGCTGTTGGCTTCATTCTCATATCAAATTGGCATTATATTTTCATATTCCAACGATATATATATATATATATGGCTAGTTGTTGATGGAGCTAAGTTGACTTCAGTCAATTTAGTTTTGGGTGAGAAATTGACCCTGAATTGGGTTTAGTTCGTGGTAAATTATTGTCCCCCGATTCTCCCAAACAGTCCACATATGTATATCTTCTTGAAATAATAGCCTTAACATAGATGAAGAATGCTGCTTGGGAGTTGACTCAGAGCGATCCCTGAGCTGTCATTCCTTCACGGAACAGACCTGGAACGGAGGGGATCAAAGCAGGTCCAGGTTCCGAACAGCTGGAGCTACCGCGATAGGCTCGGCTTCAACATAGAAATCCTTCTAAGTCTTCAGCCAAAAAGGAGAAGAAAGAGGAAGAAGCGTCCACGACAGTGAACTGCTTTCATCTCACCTGCGGGTTCTACGGACCAAACGCTTTGACAGGTGACTCCGCCATGGAAGTAAACGATGAGTTGACATGGGTCTTTACCTTTCGAGGATCTGCATTGCCATGCTGGATTATGCTCGTGACAGATGAATTGCCCTGCCATCGTCTGCTTCGTGGAAGAAAATTGTACCCATCATCCATTAGCAGACAAAGCAGATGATCCGGACCCCTTATAGGCGTCGTCATGGACATATCATAGTTCCATTTAGGATAATTTCAGGCCTATAATCACGACCAATCCCCCTCCCAGATGTCAGCATTCCGCGCCCTGAGCAACGGGATCTAATTCAGTGCGGCGTTGGCAATTTGGTATATGATACTGGTAAGTGTCAAATAACTCCGATAAACCAGAAATGACCAGTAAGTTTGCTCCGCCTGATCAGGCGTTTGTAACTTATTGACAGGTTTTTGACAAGTACCAAGACCTATATATGCTTTAAAAATTGTCAACTGACTTTAATAGTCTATTGATATTTATTTTTACAACTTATCAATGCCGTGATAGTTACTAATTTTTCAAAGCAATTTCCGGCCTTGATTTGATTATTGTATCAACGTTTATGCTGTGACAGTTACTAATTTTTCAAAGCAATTGCGGGCCTTGATTCGATTATTGTATCAACATTTTGACCTGGTAAGATACCAATTAATATTAGTCCCACGCCAACATTTTTTTTTCATCTTGCTAGGTTTGGAAAAGTATCGCCAATTCGTTATACATCCCAGGGTCACCGATTGATTTCACAATCCAACAACATCTGTTATGACATTTGGTAGAATCTAACCTCTATTATTGCAACTTCCGGACACCTTTGGAGTTTCCGGCTTTTATTGGAATTTATTCAACATTAATTAGATTGAGATATCAACTAATTTTAGTTGCTCACGAATGATTTTAATGACGTTCGATCGTTGATTTTAGAAGAAAAAACTTTGTAGAACAACACCTAGCTCCACATGGCGGGAAAAGAGTATAAAGTAACATTGCAAATTCAATAATCACCAACATAAAAAACAGTCATCTTTCTGGGGAGTTTCACTTGAGCAATCCTTCATAAGAACAGCTTCCGCTGATCGTGGTCTCTCAAGTCGAGTCTCGACAACTTCAATTGGCTTTTGCATTCATCTCTTCGCTCGGACTCCAGCTTCTTCCATTCTCCAGGTTTTATCTGTCTGTGCTTGTTTCTGAATCTAGCCATTCCTCGTTCATCAATTGTTGTATGTATTTCACCGTTTCTTAGCACCAGATGTGTAAACTGCCATTTCCTTTGGTTATCTTCCGTAACGTTAAATGCGGGTCGATTTTTTGCTGATTTGACCGTTTTCTTCCCTTAGAAGTCGCCTAACCCAATCCAATTGCTTGAGAAGTTGGAGTTTTTAGAGTCCCTTTCATCTTTGTTTTGTACTTTGTTCTTTTCTACTTTTCTTGGCTCATACATCTTTGCAAATTAATGGTTCATGTCATAACATAGCATCATGAAGTTCCCAAAGAAGAAATGTGACATCCTGGATTTTCAATCCTATTTTCAATTGAATAAATTGGGCATTTCATCGACGTGCCTATAGAGATGTTCTCAGAGCTAATCACTCTCGAGATAACTAGGCTATTCAGGGAAGCTATTAAGAAATTTTAAGGCAATAGACTTGAGAATTCGACCAAGAATCGACTTCTCGACCGTGCTCATCTTTAGAGGCCATTATGGCACAATATAAAATCGATTTGAAATCAGAGATAGGTCTGTTCAACTGAGATGTGTGGCCAATCGTGGGTGACACCACTAAATTGGAAAGTTCTCGTCGACCGGCCCTAAACTAATTCTTCTGTCGTTTTGGTACCTTGTGTCCGTATTTAAATTCTTGAGATTTTCACGATAATTGAGAGTTGCCAATGTCTCGAGTGGGTTCATCGTGGCTCGAAGAAAATCGACCACGAGTCATTTGCAATAAAAATCTCTGAAGACTACCCGGTAGTCTAGATTATGCTAAAAATGCGCCGAATGGAAATTAACTACGAATTCGAGTTCGATTTCAGAAATTGAAGATTCTGTCATATCACAATAAATTCTAAGAATATCGACTCATCTTTCGAGGAAGTTTTGGTGAGTTCGGGATTTTTACAGAAAATCGTTGCGGACGATTCGGAAAACGAACGAAAATTCGGATTTGCCAAATGGAAGATATTTTTGGCATTTGGTATGAGTGAATGGGTGAATGGAAGTTGCTTGGGCTTTTTCTTAATTCAAATTGGACCTTAACGGGATTTGTTTGTTCAGAAAATTGGATTCCGGAAAGAAAATGAATTAAAATTCGGAGTTGAAGGAAACTGCTGTTGTTGTTGCCCAAAACTTGTTGTTTGAGGGAAATTTTGTGCAAGAAAGCAAGTGGAAATCAAGTACTTTAGCATGGGGATTTTTTGGGACCAAATTGGACTAAACAAGAGCAAGTGGAACCAAGAATTTCGGTTATAGGATTTTCCTTTTTAATTTCCTTTTCTTTTATTCTTTCCCCCCTGGCCGCGAACGTTTCCTTTCCTTTCCCTTTTTCTTTTCTCTCTCTCTCTCTCTCGCGAGCGAAGGCCCCACCGACGTCCCCTTTTTCCCTTCTCTTTGCCGTGTCCAAAGTTCTCTTTCCCTGACTTCTCCCCTACGTTGCCGACATCCCCTTCCCCTTTTTCTTTTGTTCTTTCTTTCGGACCGCCCCCAACTCCTTCGGCTTCTTCATTTCCTTCGCCCCACCTTCGACGACGCCCATCTCCGTCTCTCTCCGTGGCCGGCTCCGCAATTTTGCGCGCCGAAGCAGCTCGCTTGAGGCAGCAAGCTCGGCCGTGTTACCCTCACGGAATCAGCCGCTGAAATCAGCCCAATAACCGAGGAAATCCAGCAGCTCGTGAGGCTTTGCGGGCCAAGTTTCGGGCCCGATTTGTGCCCCATTGGTGTCGCTGCTTTGAGAAGAATCGAGCCTCGTTGCGTCCCCGTCAAATTGATCCAAACGGATCGTTAATCCTGTGAGTTTTGCTCACTAATCCTTGCTTAGTTTGCTAATGATGCTTAAGGGTTGATTATTGTTAATTAAGTAGGATTAGTTGGTTAGATTAGAATAGATCAGTGATTATTAGTTAATTGCAATGTATGTTAGGTGATTAGACATAGTCATTAGGGAGTAGAAATGCTATAGTATTTATTGAATGTCTCTCGGGATTTTTCCCGACCCATCTCGAGCTTCAATTAGGCATTACGGGCCTAAAATTGGATTTATTAGTATTTATTAATTAATTCTTGTAATTAATTAATTAATTAATTTTCGGAGATTAGGCAGGGATAGTCGGCGACTGGAATTTTAAAGCGATCATTGTGGTGCAATTCGTTTATTTATTTGAGCATTGGTTTGTGCTGAATTAATTCTGTTTTTAGGATTTTATTCCTAAATTAATCAATTTTGGTAATTGATTGGAAATTTAACCGAGAGTCGGTTTACAACGCCAAAAATATTTTGGTGGACCATATAAAATGGTGGAAATTGTGGAAGTGTAATTATGGTATTTTGGCTAAGGTCGACCGTGTACCCACACACGGCTATTCTTATTGGATATGATAAAAATGATGAAAATTGTATGCTATCTTGGCTTGGGGCCCTAATCTATTAGCTTTAGATGAGCAATTTATTATTAGTTTTGGGCGAGCATATAAATAGTATACCATAGTATCGGCTTTGGGTGAGCACATATTATCAGTTTTGGGTGAGCATATATATACACATATATAATGGCCTAGGGGCCCTAATCATTCAGCTTTAGGTGATCCATACTATCTATTTTCAGCTTTAGGTGAGCAGTCCTAAACTAAGGTCGGACTTTATAGATAGTATTGAATGTATCGACCAAGGGAAGGTCATGATGACATGTAATTGACCAAGTTGATTGATCAATGATTTGATCTGGTGCTATGAATTGATGTGTTTCATGTACGTTTGATATATACTGACTTGCAGGAGGGAATTGAGGCTATGGTAAGTCCTCTAAGTCATGTTGTGCTTAGGCAGCCCTAAGGTGTATTGGCTTCCTAATCGAGTCTTAGGGAGTAGAACTTGCTGAGACGTAGTCTCATTCCGGTTGTGGGACAACATTTCAAGTCTCTAGATGGCAGAACCTAAAGAGGAGTACCTGGAGGAGGACCCCGAGGATGATACAAAGTAGGATCCTGATGAGGATTGAGACTCCACTCCTGTCTGATGACTTTTGCTGCTAAACCTGTTTGAGTAGAAACCAACCTTTTAGCATGGCTCATATATGTATATATATGACTGAGTTGTTATATATTTATATAAGTGTGTTGGTTTTCAAGTTCAAGCTTTTAGTCCTACTCGTCTATCCCATTACTTTATTGTCTGGGGATTATTATTATATGCTTCCGCATGCATATTAAAATGAAAAGGTCTGCGATGCGTCCTGGGATGTCGCTATTAATCGACCAAGGTGACGGATGGATGCGTGCCCAATGATCGAGGCGTAACAAGGAATTAGTCGAGATTAAGCCTCTAACCCTCGCTAAATCGTACATTCATTTTCCAGGGGATGTTTGAAACTCTCTTCTTGCTCTCTTTCATTTTTTTTTTTGGTAATGTACAGGCAAAGGGCATTTACTTGTACTCATTCATCTCTCAGCCCTAAAATGGAAGTACGAGATTGGACACAAAGCTCTATATAACCGCATAAAATCTCCTTATCTTTGTTGAATCGTCAACACAACCCCGATTTATTTCTGAGGACTCCTATAAGGACAAGGTGCATTCATTTCTCGTCTTTGCAAAATTTGTCCAAGACGACATGGCATCTTTCCCAAGGCCAGAAAACAAACATAGTCAATATAAATATGATGTTTTCCCAAGTTTCCGAGGTGAAGATATGCGCAAAAACTTTGTTGACCATCTACACAATCATCTACGGCGAAGAGGAATTGTGGCCTTTCAAGACAATCACCACCAAGATCTTCAGAGGGGAAAATGTATTAAAGCAGAAATATTGAGGGCAATAGAGCAATCAAGACTTGTACTTGTGATATTCTCTAAAAACTACGCTTCTTCAACTTGGTGCCTGGAAGAAGTTGCTAAGGCTGTGGAGTGCAAGGATATCAATGAAGGATCAGTGATACCGATCTTCTACAAGATCGACCCATCTGACCTACGAAAACTGAGGGGAAACTTTGGGATAGGCTTTGCTAAAACTGAGGAAGCTTATTCGGGCGACAAGAGAGATATAAAGAGGTGGAAGGATGCAATGAGTAAAGTAGCCGGTCTCGCCGGAATTGAATTGAAAGATTGGTAGGCCTCTCTTCCACTAACTTGGAATGATTTGTTTTCCTTAATTTTGGCATGCCACTCATGTCATGACTGTCATACTCTATATTATGTTAGTTCATCTAAAGTAGAATACACTCCAGAATTAAAAAGTCTCGATGCTTGCTGGGGAACTAATCACCTGCATTTCTTCGTTGCAGATATGAGACCAAGTTTATTCAGCAAATCATTGGAGAAGTCGAAAAAAAACAGGGTCCATGGCTATCTTACGTTGTAGGCGATCTTGTGGGAATGCATTCCCGTGTTGCAAATGTAGTTGAATCTTTATGCTTGGACGAGAGTGATGTACGTAGTATTGGCATATGGGGTATGGGTGGCATAGGCAAAACAACTGTTGCACAAGCAGTTCATGACAAAATCCATGGCCAATTTAATGATGGATGTTGTTTTCTTGCCAATGTTAGAGAAATTTCTAAAAAGAATGGTTTGGTGTATCTACAAAACCAGTTTCTCGGCGATATTCTCCAAGAGGAAAATTTGAGAATTAGGGATGATCATAGAGTTGCGAACATGATAAAAGAACGACTACAACATAAAAAGGTTCTCATTGTACTTGATGACGTGGATGAAAAGGAGCAGTTGGAAAAATTAGCGGGAGGTTTTGATTGGTTTGGACATGGCAGTAGGATCATTATAACAACTAGAGATGAACATTTGCTTCTTCAATATGGAGTAAATTCCATATATAAGGTGGAGGAACTATCCTTTAGTGAGGCTCATCAGCTATTTTGTTTGAAAGCTTTTAGAAGTAACCATCCTCCAGCAGAGTTTGATGAGCTCATGGAGCAGGTTATTGGATACGCTAGTGGCCTTCCTCTAGCCCTTGATGTCTTGGGTTCGTTTTTGGCTTGTAGGAGCTTGATGCAATGGAAGAGTGCACTGGCCAGACTCAAAGAATGTCCAGAAGGGAAAATTTTTGACCGGCTTAGGTTAAGTTATGATGGACTACAACAGAAAGAGAAAGAGATTTTCCTAGATATTGCATGTTTTTTCAAGGGAAAGGAGAAACCTTACGTTACAGAAGTTTTGGACAATTGTGGTTTCTATGCAGATATTGGAATCGCAGTGCTTGTTGATAAATCTCTTATCCAAATCGTGAGCAACAAACTGTGGATGCATGATTTGCTACAAGAGATGGCTTGGGAAATCGTTCGTCGAGAGTCTCCTGAAGAGCCGGGAGAGCGAAGTCGAGTCTAGCTTTTTGAGGATGTATTCCATATTTTGTCAAAAAACTTAGTGAGTATCTGCAAAATTAATTTGCAAGCATGCTTATTTGATATATGAAAGAAAAACTTGCTAGTCATGTATTGACGCTATGTGATTTGTTTATCAGGGAACAGGAAAAGTCAAAACCATAGCCTTGCAATCTGAGGACCATAGAACAGTGCGCTTGAATGGAGAGTCATTCACAAACATGACTAACTTAAGATTGCTTGATGTTCGTGCCATATACCTCTCTTCTGGGTTTAAGCACCTTTCAAATGAACTACGCCTACTAAGATGGGACAACTATAGTCTTAAATCATTTCCACCAAGTTTTTGTCCTAAGAATCTTATTGAACTCCATATGCAAGATAGCCTCCTTTGCAGCATCTGGAGAGGGGAAAAGGTTGGAATTAGTACTCATGCATGTGTATGCTTCATCAGACACTTTATTATGTTCAACAAGCTAATAAAATTGTTCAACCAAATTTTTCTAGATGCAGGTCTTCGAGAAGTTGAAAGTTATCAACCTTAATGGTTCCAAATTATTCGTGGAGACTCCAAACTTCATATATGTCCCAAATCTAGAGCGGCTAATTCTCAAAGGTTGCAAAGCATTATCTCAAGTTCATTCTTCAATTGGAAATCTAGAAAGACTCAGTCTACTTGACTTGGGTGATTGTGAAAATCTCACGGGACTTCCAGATAGTGTAGGTAATCTAAAATCTCTTAGAGTTCTTAGTCTGAATGGATGTTTAAATCTTGAAGAACTACCTGAGACCATCGGGGGCTTAGAGTGCTTAGAGGAGCTTGATATTAGTGAATCTGCCGTAACACACCTCCCATCCAGCTTGACATTCTTACAAAATCTGAAAAAATTACGCTTTCAAGTTAGTAAAAGGAGGCCACAAAATTTTTGGAGGACACTGATGTGTACGTTGAGAAGAGCTCTGAACTTTAGACGTCCACGATTGCCTTCATTTTCAGGGTTGTCCTCTCTGACCGAGTTGGATCTAAGTGGCTGCAATCTCCTAGAAGGAGAAATTCCTAATGATATTGACTGCTTACCCTCCTTGAGGTCTTTAGACCTGGCCAAAAATAGTTTTACCACAATAACTACACGCATCGAACATATCTCTGGCCTAGAATTTCTCATGTTAAATCATTGCAGAAATCTTGAAGTGTTACCAAGACTTCCAGAAAGCATAATTGTTGTGGCGGCTGAGAAATGCCTTAGATTGGAAAGGATATCAAACCCATTCATTATATGCACAGTACCTGACCTAGGTTTTTGCTTCCTTAATTGCTCCAGTTTGCTTCCGCAAGATCTTGATTTAACTTTGCAACAGAAGTACTCCTCGCCGTTGCTTCGTTACATCGTTTGTTGTTCCACGAGAATGATTCCAGGAAATTATGTGGTGTCTCCATGTTTGCATTGTGAAATACCCGAGTGGTTTAGCTTCCAAGTAGTTGGACCTTTGTTGAGCATAGAAATGCCCCCTAATTGGCATGACAATAGCTGGAGAGGATTTGCCATATGCGCATCTTTTAAACGAATCAATTGCAGCTCCTCTCAAGACTTGAAAAATGACCACTTCATTTTCTGTGGGTTCTATGCTAATGGAAATCAGCTAGGTCCCTTATTTAAGTTTCCCATCAGATTTGTCGATTCAAGTTGCCTTTGGCTAGGTTATGTGTCAGGTACTCAATTTCCACGTGGTACAAATTGGGAGACAATGTCAAACCACTTTGTCATATCATTTTCGATCACCAACCCTAGGTTAAAGGTGGAAAAGTGTGGTGTTCATCTGGTTTACGAGCAGCATCCAAGAAAGTTTGATGATATTTTAGTCAGGTGGTCTAGTTCATTGCCCAGGGATTGGGACAGAATCTACCATGAGTTTCAACCCCAAAGGGAGGTCAATAGTGTCTTCAAACATTCCATTGATCCGGACCTGTACAAAGTGAATGAAGGTGTAATGAGCTGTGGGGTCCTTGAGGTTGAGTACTCCCCGTACATTGGAAGTCGTTTACTCGTGGAGCATCTATATTTGCTTTGGAATCCTTCAAGACTTCGACTAGTGTCTGCTCATGATTTCAATATGAGGTAATCACTACTAGATTTGATCAATTTCCAGGGTTTGGGTTAGACCTTTCGAAATCCAAATAAACTAAGAAAACTCATGTTAATCCTAACCTAAAAATCTAGAATATCGCCACCAGCACCAACATCTCCAAAATAATCAGGGGAATAAGTTTTGCTGGCTTTTGTGTTTCGCTTTCTCACCATAACAAAATCTTTCTTATAGATTCTGGAAGAACGGTCAAATGTGGTTAGCATTCGTTAATGTCAGGAAGAAACTTCGACATGCACCGTAAGTGGATTCCTTGTTTTCGAGAAACTTATGTCATACTTTTATACTATTACGTATATTTCAATCAAATGCTAATTTCACTTTTTAACTTTTTGGACCAACTCATGATTTTCAATTTTCTTATTGACTATATTTTACTTTGACTATTTTCTCTGAAATTACAGTTCGAATACAAATTGTAATGTATTGCTAATCTACAATTAGAGTTTTAGGCCTTACTTTCCTACGAACTTTTTATTTACCTTTTTTTTTTTCCTTTGCATACCCCACAAGGGAGATTTTTTTTTTTTTTTTTGGTCAAAATCATGGGAGATTAATCTGCCTATAAAATCATCTCTTTCCAGATTTGCTCCAAGACATGATTACAAGAGCACACTTTGGATGTCGCCAAGCAACCGTCATCTTGAACCTGGCAGCTACTTTTTGTTTATGTCCAGATCTTTTGAAAACTGATATTAATTTGAAAATGAGTGTCATTGCTGAGAATGTCTTGAGTTTGAGCTGAGCTACCCCATCCAAATATTTTTGAAATTTTTATTGGTTTTCTAAATTGAGTAGGTTTCCTGTCATGGATTTTGATTTTTATTTTTTGATACAAATATTACATATATAACAGATGAAATTCTACTCGATTATTACGCGACAAGAGGAATGTTTGAAGTTCTCTATATGAGTTTGCTGAATGAGCTCTTTGTGAAAAAAAAAATGAGATAACAATTAATGATTTGTTTTGATTAAGATTGAACGTCGGAAAACACTTGAGTGATCAAACAATGGTGAATTTTTTACTTTTCGCATTCATAGTGGATTTCTTGGCAATTGGCTCTTTTTGTGAAGTATATACTAATATTCAAACCAAATCATGTAAATTTCTAGTGTTTTTATTGTTTTTTGTTGATTTTTCTAGTAATTTCTTTTTCATGTTAAACTTGAATTGCAAAATCCGTCAGTTTTGAGTTATTTTCAAAATAGAGTTAACGCGAAGCTCCCGAGGTAAGATCTCTAAGCGAGGTACTAGATTGCTAAGCGGGCTTGAATGGTTATCCTCATAAGGTGGCGCTAGCATTGGCTCTTCCGAGCTCTGTCGATTGTGTTTTGCTTTTCCTATTCAATTACTTAGTTTAATACTTTGAAGCTGCCACCAACATATAATGGAACGGCTATAAGCCATGTAAGGCGAGGGGCTCATCCTTACTACTATGAATAAGAGATTCACAAATTTACGAACTTGGTTACTCTATAGGAAATTTAATGTCCTTTCTGTACTTATCTCTTTTATGAAAACAATTTGCAAGAATTTCTTCAATTTTATTCCGTAAGTCCTAACACAACACAATATATATTAAGCATGGGTGCACAAGTAATAAAAATTAAATCTAGCAATAAAGATAAATAAACAAGGGAAAAATGCACAAAAATCCCAAACTTTATCAACTATCACACATTTACTCTAAGCTTTTTTTTTGTGATATCAAACACCTCAAACTTTTACCCGTATGACACACTCACCCAAAACATTTTTCTATAAAACCAAAAAACCCAAACTCATACTTTTGTGACATAGAAAAACCTTAAATTTTTTTGTGACACCAAAAATCGTAAACTTGTATTTGTGTGATACATTTACCTCAAAAATACGGTGTCACAAAAAAAAAGTTCAGGGTATTTTATATTATTAAAAGAAAGTTGGGGATAAATGTGTCACATTATAGAAGTTTGGAATAACTGTGTCATAATGGACATAATTTAGGGCTTTCGGTGGCTTTTACCCAATAAATAATGAGAAAAGTAAAGATAGGAGCCATATCTTGTAAATTTAAACAAGGCCTTGTTATTAACTCCCACAGGATTCTTAGGAGGCACGTGCACTAAACGTGGCTAATTTTAATACTCAAATCTACTCATCTTTCGATCAATCAAGGAAATTATTGGCAGTTTTCCACTGGCTTTCGTGTCAAGTGCAATCATGCCTTAAGTTCTATTTATTTCATAAAAAATGATCATTTGAAACACATTTTTCTAAAATTGATTGCTTATATTATTTACAAAGATGAATGAACGAATAATATTTTTATCATCCACAAAAATAGTTAAATATAAACTGTTGTCTATAATGATAACATTTTCCTTAACTAATTATTTTACATGATGCAAACAATTATTTTTAGAAAAATATTTTTAATTATTTACTTAATGCAAAAAAAAAAAAGAAAAAGAAATGTTGCAAATAGTAAATACACTTCATTTATTTTTATCAGAAAAGCAAAATCTTCCTTATAATTTTTTTGAATCAAAAGTTTTTACTTCTTCCAAATAAAATACTATTATTCTTTTCGTTAAACTATTTCACTATGGATGTATATTTGTTGATGTGGACCGTCAAACTGCTGATATGAATCTCTAGTAAACCTTTTGTGTCATGATACGCTCATAATTTTTATGTGACACTACCCAAATGCCAAGTTAACAAAACAATACAAAGTTTAAAAATAAACAAAACGCTATCCCATCTACCTGTAAAGACAAAATCCTAGCCCAAAATTACTTGCGTCCTAAACCTCCCGCACCACCGGTCACCGCCCTCCACCATCACCCCTGTGCCCTTGGACCACCTTGCCAACACTCACTGCGGTCCTTCGGATCCGAGCAGCGAGCGGCAATGGATGTCGTGGGGATCATGGCTATAAATCTTGCCGAACGGGGCAAGAGCTACGACAGAATTTAATCCATAGATTACGCGGCTAACAAAATGAAGGAATCTTCTGTTTTGTTCAAATATTGATGATTCCCTTCTTTTTTTTGGTGTGGTGTTTTGGGATTTTTTTTTTTGAGGGGGGAGGGGGGTGGTTGGCTTCGGATGATTCCGTTGTCCACCAAAACTTATAAAAAAAAATCGATTCTTCTTGGGGTTGGATGATTCCGTTGTCCATCAAACCTAATAAAAAAAAAAAAATCAATTCTCCTACTAACTCTTGGCAAAAATGATAGTCGCAAATCAAATGAAAGTCCTAAAGGATTAGCATTCTTCTCTGAGCTGAATGAAGAATCATGTCTTTCAGAATTCGAAGTTGATGAGGGCCTGATATAGCTTCCTTTTTACAGGGCACGATATGCAGTTAATTGCGGAAATCAGGGAAAAGAAATTGTATTTTCACTCTTTGAGCACACATATATGACAACAAAACAATACTCGATCTGAGGCACCTACCAATCAATCAAAGAAATTACTAGCACAGAGATGAGACCCAAGCTCGTCCATTGATTGACTCATCAAGACAAAAAGTCAACGATTAGTTTACAGGCGACGAATCATAGGCGTAGTTCAAGTTCAGATAACAAGGACGATGTTCAACACTTGCCATTAAAATATAACGTTAATACATCTATGATCTCATTTACACAAAGAGCAAATTTCTGATTTCGAGCAAGTCGGTACAAGGCCTTCTTCAGCATAGGAGACTTGACGCCCGTAAAAATGGGGGCTTCGCAGTCAAGTAAAGATATAAACTTCGTCATATCCCTTACTATAGTCATACAAATTTAACACTTTCAATCATTAAATCACAAAATTCATGTGCAAAACCGACGAAGAACTGCACTGAATTGATAGCATCAGAGCTAACCCTGCTTTCTCACAATACGTGGGACTGTAATTATATACAGATTGTCAAGCACTTTCCGAGCAGCAGCCCGGTTTACAGACTTCCTAGCCTCGCTACAGGGAAAAAAGTTTGAACTAGAAATGTTTTCCCTTCAGACTGAGTGAAAAGAAAACACTTAACGACAAGCACAGTTCGTGTAACCATAATTGCATATGATACAAGATATTTAAGAACTTTGACATGGAAATTTCAAACGCAACTTGCTTTGCAGCATGAAATTACTCGACAAATTCTGACCTGACAAAGAAGTTTGTTACATACTGTGTAACTTGAATAGCATCATCTGAGTGTGGTATCATGGACAAACCCCATTCAAAAGCATTTTTTCTGCACAATATCGAGAAAGCCATATAAGTCACCTCAAGGCAGTAAGTCCAAACGTACTTCACAGATATGAAGACGTGGAATATATAATCCCAAGAACAATCACTGATTTAGCTCCCTAAGATATTTACGCAAATAAATCGTGTTTAAGTCAAAAACATTTTTTTTTTTTCAAAAAAAGAAAAAGGATCATGTCCTCTATAACATGATAAACTCAAATTGCCTAGTCTCCAAATTTTGCCTAACCAATTCTGCGAGACTCAGGCAAGTTGTGCCACACGCTCTTCACTAAAGAAAGCAAAAACCACAAAATCAGGAGGCATCGCAAGAAACTAGTATTGAACAATATGCATTAGAATCTGCAACAGCAAGAACTCAATTTCCTCAAAATGCTCAGAAAGGAAAAGATTGAAGTCATAGTCCATGATCGTGTGCTCAGCGGGAAGGCAATGAATTTAATATGGATCATCTTGGATAAAGCTAAAAACTGCTAGACCAGAGCCCAAATCTCTACATTCAAAATTCAACTATCATGATTTTTGGGTAACTTCTTTCTTACGATACCGTATTCGGTAGTGTCAGAACCCTATAGAAGGTGCATGTTTCAATTGACACCAACACAGCATTATCATCATGCAGTCAAATTGTCGTGCAAATTATTGTTCCTTTGAGCTAACTTGGCAGAAGAGTTATATCAGGAATTTTGAATGGCAAGAAACTTCAAAAAAGGCCAACGTGGTTATATTCGCCAAATAACAAATAAAAGTCTGGCATATTTTGATGGATCATCTACCTGGATAGGTTTACTATGCATCCAATAGTGGGATGATCGGTAAGAAAACTACCACATGAAGCAATGTGCCTTTCCTCATCAAATGAGATTGGTGTTGAACAGGAAGAAAAGCATGAAACTAACTATTACCTCTGGATGCCATTGGAAAGCAGTTACAGGGTGACTGTGTGCTTGGATTGTGGAGACATAAACCTGGTAATAGAGTTCCTCAAAGAACTTAATGTTATTCTCACAAATAACCGAAATAAGCAGTAACACAAAATATTTTGTTCACTGTGATATATCACTTCAAACATGAAGTAAAAGGTAGCTGGTTATATTCAACCTTGTTGTCTCCATCCATGCTGGTTGTCAAGACCTTAAAGAAATTTGTTAAGTCAGTGTTCTGCTTTAGTTTTTCTAGCGAGATGTCATATTGCAACACAAATGAATAGTTGGATTAGAAAAGAGGATTGCTGTCGCAACCTCCCCGAAGCGGGTTGGACCATCTAAGGGTTCGGCTAATGGACTACTAAGTCTAAATTTAGCTCGGGCTCTCCTAAGCTCATACCAATTAGCAACTTAAGTTCAAATATTTAGCATGTAAAAGATTATTAGTTAGGAGTCGCCACTGATCAGTTTATGGTAGATTGATTAGATACCTAAGTAAAATAATGGGATAATTATTTTACTCCTATGAACCAGAGACTTTGGGTACGGAGATTTGATTACACTATACTTTATTAATACCCTTTCGGTACCATTCTTTTCATTTTTTACGATATCTTTGCAGGTAATTTGATTTAATTTTAACCTAAATCACTATCATGTAATGGGGTGATCACATAAATGCTCAACCATTATTAAACAATCAAATAAATTGCACCAAAAGAAATAAATCTACAAAGCAAGCAATTATTTTTGGGTTTTCTCTTACCTTGAAATTATAACTTTACTATATAACATGCATTTTAACTACATGACCTAATTTTACCAATAAGCGAATTCTAATTAAATGAACCTTACATGCAAACTATTTGACATGCATTTAAAATTTTTGTATTTTTTTAATTGTTAAAAAAAACTTATTAAACTATCTAAAATGAATAATTTTCTTATCTATTTTAGGGATTAATTTGACTTAAACCATATCCTATCTTAGAAAACTATTTTTTATAAGAAAAATGAGATTATTAAAATGTGCAAACATTATCTAAGATCCTATTTATATAAAAAAAAAAAATAGATCCAATCCTAATCTATTCCAAAAATTATCTAAACGTGCAATCCTATGAAGTCCTACATAAAGCCTAACATGTAAAAAAAATCTAAATTTATGAGACCCCTACCTAATACACAATTCGATTTTTTTTTTGGTATTTTCCGAGATAAGCAATTTCTAAATAAACATTATATCTAAACACTTATCGAATGAAGGATTAAAACAATCGAAAAAATAATCCTTTGTCTTACGAATTAAGTTAACAATTATTTTAACCCTAAACATCATAGCATATGAGAAAGTTCAAAATAATTAAAAATTTGATTCGAAGTCTTACGGATCAAATTAATAATTATAATGATTTAATAATTAAAACACTATCAAAAAGCCAAAAAAAAAAAATCAATGTAATAAAAAAATGATTCGACATCTTATGAATTATATTAATAATTATAGTGATTTTTGGGCAACAATACCCCACTGATCATGCCTAAAATATTCAAATAATTAACATCGACAGCCAATGTTCCAACTTAAGCAATAATAACGAAACTTGATTTTCTTTGAAAAAAAAAAAAAAACTACCTAAGATGGGGACTCAGCGAGGATCAGAACCGCGAGGTAGGAGGCGCGGCGATGGGCACAGTAACGGATAGAGACGCAGTGACGGGAAGGCAGACAAGCAGGGGCGATGGGCGAGTAGGTTGCAGGCGGAGGTGGCGCGGGCTGAGGCGCGGTGGCGGAGCTGCAAACGTCGCGGGTGAGGTGCAGCGAGCGCTGGGTGGAGGCGCTGCAAGGTCAACGAGCGGCGCTTGTGCAAAGGGAGTGTCGGGCGCTGGGCGGAGGTGGCGCGCGGCGACAGCAGCTAGGCGTTGGGGATAGGCACCGGCGTCAGGTGAGTAGAGGCAAGGGCATCAGGGCGTCGGGCGACAATGGCGAGCGGGCAAGGGTGACGCGCGGGCAGAGGGCGCCGGGCGGAAAAACTGGCTGCTGGCATGGTGGCGAGCTGCTGCGACCAGATGTGCAAGCGGCAGACACGGGCGGCAGGTGCAGGGGAAGAAGACGACCCCTTTTTCTTTTCCTTTATTTTTTTTCTTTTTCCTGCTGCACGTCCCTCTCACGTCTCTCTTGTAGCCACTCTCTGCACTTCTTCAGCAAAAAGCAAAAGGACAAAACCTTTTGTTGACTTTGACCCTCCCCCAAACAAATGAAGCAGAATAGTTTCTTTTTGTGTTAGAGTTTTCACCTCAAAAGCCGAGAAAAGCCTCCCAATTCTGTCCGTGCGCGGTTCCTTTTCCCGATTTCTCTCCTTTTTCATCCGTGCGGGTCAACCCCTTTTATAGGTTCCAAACAGCCGCTTTCCATACCAATTTTCAAGCTTTCATTCTATGTTGCCTTAATTTGTGGACGGCATATTGGAGTGTGATTTCGTGATTAGCTTAATTTTTCTTTAAATGCTTTAATTCCTTCCATTTTATCAAAAATTTTGCTCTTTATTCACCTAATTTCCTAGCTCTCGAATGCTTCCACATTTACTAAGATATGAATATTTTTCAGAATTTCCAACTTCCATTCATGATCAATCAGATTGATTTTTCCTTGTCTTTCCTTTTATTTGTTCTGATGCAATTTTTACTTTATTTCCTTAGGTTGCCAAAATTAGATGTCAACAATTACATACATCAAGAATAGGTAAGATGACTGAGATTTAAGTCTTAATTAAAATAGATTGGTCCCAATCACATTTGTCAAATAAAAAATAGGAAAATTTCCAAATAAGTACCTGAAGTTGATCAATTTTCTTAAATAAGGATCCGAAATGAATTTTGTGTCAGATAAAGACCTAAAGTGGACTCATTGTCTCAAATAAGGATCCAAAGTGGTTGAATCAATTCCAAATAAGGACCTAAGATTGCTAGTCAGCTAAATATTCGCCAGTTATCAAGCATATAACATTTCCGACGATCGGAGTTTGGGCAATTTTGTCCAAAAATTTTTGGGGAAAATTAACAAATCTTAAAACATAAACAAAAAAAAAAAAAATCTTAGGTTTTCTATGGTCTCCCCATTCCTTGTACCCATCATTTGCAAAGTCAAAGACCGAAGTTCTCCCCATTCCTTGTACCCATCCTCCGCAAAGTCGAAGACCCAAATTCTCTCTTTGGTTGAGGCACAAATTCAAAAAAAAGAACAAAACCATATTCTTTTTCTTTGTTTGGAGACCCAAATTCTCCGCTAGTCGAGCAAGGCGGAGCGATGAGAGGTGAGTCATGACGACGTAAGCATCTAATGAATAACCTAAACTTAATTAATTTAGAATTTTTCCATTTTTTTTTCAATCACAAATTTATGACAAAATTACCCATATTTTAATCGCCAAAAAATGTCGATGGTGAGCTAAGGTTCTCAATAAAGATTAACTTGATCACTTTGGGTTCTTATTTGACACAAAATTCATTTCAGGTCCTTATTTAAAACAATGGATTCATTTCGTGTGACATCCCAGATTTTCAACCCTGTCTTCTATTGAATAAATCGGGCATTTCATTGACGCTATTATAGCGCTGTTTTTAGAGCTGATCACTCTCGAGATAATTAGACTATTTGGGGAAGCCATTAAGAATTTTAAGGCAAATAGACTTGAGAATTCGACCAAGAATCGGTTATTTGACTGTGCTCATCTGCCCAGATCATTACGGCATAGATATAAATTGATTCGAGATCAAAGATAAGTTGGTTTGACTGAGATGTGTGGCTAATTGTGAGTGCCACCACTAAATTAGAAAAATTATCGTCAGCTGATACTAGACTGATTTTCTTATTGTTTTAGTACCCTATGTCCGTATTTGAATCCTCAAGATTTTCACGACAACCAAGAGTCGCTAATGTGTCAAGTGGGTTTATTGTGGCTTGAAGAAAATCGACCACGCGTTATTTGCCCTAAAATTTCCAAAAATTACCCAGTAGCCTAAATTACTCTAAAAATGCGTTGAATGGAAATTAACCGTGAATTCGAGTCCGATTTCAGAAATTGAGAGTTCTGTCATGTCACAATCTATTTTAGGAACGTCAACTCATCCTCCGAATAATTTTCACAGATTCAAATTTTACAGAAAATCGGTTCGGACATCGCGGAAAATTAGCAGAAATTTAGATGGGCTAAGTCGATGGAAATTTAGACTTTCAAGCCGAGCCTTTGGGTGTCGGGGACTTGCAGAAAATTATATGGGATTTTTCTTGGCAAAATTGGACGTCGATTTGAGAAATTTCATGGAGGAATTAAAGCTAAATTAAGTGAAATTTGGAACTAAGGAGGAGAACTGAATTTTGGTATCAAATTGTTTAATTGTGGTATGATTTTCAAGATAATATTAGAGGGGGGACCCAAGCATTTAATGGAAGAGATATCTTTGCTCGACCTTATCCCTTTCCTTTGTTCCATCTTCTTGAACACGCTTCGCCAAGCTCAGCGGCCTCTCTTTCATTCCTCCTCTCATTCTTTGCATCCGAGCAGCCCCACGTTTCTCTCCCTCTTGCTATCTCTCCACCAGCGAGCTTCTGTACAGGCGGTCAACCGAAGAAGCCACGCTCTCCAAGATTGTTGACTACTCCATGCAAAGTAGGCAACGACTGAAGTGGCTGCCCCCACGTCCAAGCGTCCTTCAGCTTGCACGCCAGCTCACGGTCAACAGCAGTAGTTCTCACCCAGCTGTGTTGACCGCCCTCAGCTGCCACGCCGTGAGATCCACCGAATTGGCAGGCCCCTTCGAGGACTCCACCTCCAGCAGCTTCCTTCGTCCGTGGCGCCACATCAACCGGAGCAATTTCCCACCGGTTTGTTGACTCATGCCCAATAGCTGTCGCCACTAACTTGCTTCTCCACTTTTGTTTTTCCTCCCCTGCCAGCGAAATCCACCGAGCTACCTCTTGTTGACAGCACGCCTCCGCCAGTGAAGTCTACGATCCATCCCTGCAGCAACATGCGAAGCTAGCAGCTGCTTCATCCGTTCCTTCTCCTGCACGTGCGTCTTCGGGCCAGTCGTGCGTCTTTAGCCCACGATTAGCCAGCGAGCCCGTTGTTCCATCGCAGCCTATCTTGTGGAGTTGAAGTTAGCCCAGCAAACTCCAGCATCTTGGGCCATGTCTTCAGCCCAGTTTTTTAGGCCCAATTCCAGCAAATCCCAAGCCCACGCCACTTGAAGTCCAGCAGCCCAAGAAGCCAGCATTGCCCTGCCATCGTCTGCTTTGTGGAAGAAAAGTGAAGAAAAGTGTGCCAATCATCCATTAGCAGACAAAGCAGACGATCCGGGCCCCTTATAGGTGTCGTCATGGACATATCATAGTTCCATTTGGGATCATTTCAGGCCTATAATCACGACCAATCCCCCTCCCAGATGTCCGCATTCCGCGCCCCGAGCAACGGGATCTAATTCAGTGAGGCGTTGGTAATTTGGTATATGATACTGGTAAGTGTCAAACAACTCCGATATATCAGAAGTCGACCGGTAAGTTTGCCCCGCCCGATCAAGCGTTTGTAACTTATTGACCAGTTTTTGACAAGTACCAAGACCTATATATGCTTTAAAAATTGTCAACTGACTTTAATAGTGTATCGATATTTTTATAACTTGTCAATGCCGTAACCACTAGAATTCGCCCCAGTGGCCACCACCCTTCCAACATAGAAGGGGGAGGTGAGGGGTTAAAATCCCCACCTTCTTAGGGGAGGATGGGGTGGGGACGCGTAAATTTCAAGAGTGGGTTTCGACTCTCACGCCATGCAAGAGGCAGGGCAAAAGTCTGAGAGTGAGTGTAGAGTAGGAATAGAATAAGACTGACCAAAAAAAAAAAATTGTCAATGCCGTGGCAATTACTAATTTTTCAAAGCAGTTGCCAGCCTTGATTTGATTATTATATCAACATTTATGCCATGACAGTTACTAATTTTTCAAAGCAATTGCCGGCCTTGATTTGATTATTGTATCAGCATTTGACATGGTAAGATACCAATTAATATTAGTTACATGCCAACCTTTTTTTATATTATTTTTTCTAATTATTTTAGGTTTGGAAAGTATCGCCATTTCTTGATACATCCCAGGGTCAGCGATTGTGATCAAAGAACATCTATTATGGCAATTGGTGGAATCTAACAACATCTATTATTCCAACTTCTGGACACCTTTGAAGTTTCCGGCTTTTACTGGAAATTATTCGACAATTAATTAGATTGAGATATCAACTAATTTAGTCGCTCACCAACGATTTCAATGACATCCGATCGCTGATTTTTTAAGAAAAAACTGTGTAGAACAACACCTAGCTCCACATGTCAGGAAAAGAGTATGAAGTAACGTTGCAAACTTAATAATCGCCAACACAAAAAACAGTCATCTTCCTGGGGAGTTTCACTTGAGCAATCCTTCATAAGAACAGCTTCCGCTAATCGTGGTCTCTCAATTCGAGTCTTGACAGCTTCAATCGGCTTCTGCATTCATCTCTTCGATCAGACTCCTGCTCCTTCCATCCTCAAGGTTTTGTCTGTCCTCTACTTGTTTCTGAATCTAGCCGTTCCTCGTTTGTCAATTGTTGTATGCATTTCACCATTTCTTAGCACCAGATGCGTAAAATGCCATTTCCTTTGGTTATCATCTTCCAGAAATTTTCATAACGTTAAATGCACGTTGATTTTGTGCTGATTTCACCATTTTCTGCCCTTAGAAGTGGCCTAACCCAATCCAGTTGCTTGGGAAGTTGGACTTTTTAGAGTCTCTTTCGTCTTTGTTTTGTACTTCGTTCTTTTCCCCTTTTCTGGACTCCCACATCTTTGCAACTTGATGGTTCATGTCCTAACATCATGAGTTCTCAAAGAAGGAATTAGTCGAGATTATTAGATTAAGCCTCTAACCTTCGCTAAATCTTACATTCATCTTCAGGGGATGTTTTAAAACTCTCTTCTTGCTCTCTTTTTCAATTTTTTTCTTTGGTGATGTACAGACAGGGGGCATTTACTTGTACTCATTCATTTCCTTTGGCCTTGGAATGGAAGTATGAGATCGGATGCAGAGACTTTATATAACCCCGTAAAATCTCCTCATCTTTATTGAATCCTCAACACAACCCCGATTTATTTCTAAGGACTCCTATAAGGACAAGGTGCAATCATTTCTCATCTTTGCAAAATTTTTCCAAGAAGATATGGCATCTTTCCCAAGGCCAAAAAACAAACATAGTCAATATAAGTATAATGTTTTCCTGAGTTTCCGAGGTGAAGATATGCGCAAAAACTTAGTTGACCATCTGCACGATCATTTCCGGCGAAGAGGAATCGTGGCCTTTCGAGATTATCACCACCAAGATCTTCAGAGGGGAAAATGTATTAAACTAGAAATATTGAGGGCAATAGAGCAATCAAGACTTGTACTTGTGATATTCTCCAAAAACTACGCTTCTTCTACTTGGTGTCTAGAAGAAGTTGCTAAGGCTGTGGAGTGCAAGGATATCAATGAAGGATCAGTGATACCAATCTTCTATGAGGTCAATCCATCTGACATACGGAAACTGAGGGGAAACTTTGGGACAACCTTTGCTAAAACTGAGGAAGTTTATTCGGGTGACAAGAGAGATATAAAGAGATGGAAGGATGCGGTGAGTAAAGTAGCCACTCTTGCCGGAATGGAATTGAAAGATGGGTAGGCCTCTCTTCCCCTAACTTGGAATGATTTTTTTTTCCTTAATATTTGCATGCCACTCATGTCATAACCATCATACTTTGCATTATGTTAGTTCATCTGAACCAAAATACACTCTAGAACCAAACAGCCTCAATGCTTGCCGGGGAACTAATCATCTGCATTTCTTCGTTGCAGATACGAGACCAAGTTTATTCAGCAAATCATTGGAGAAGTCGAAAATAAACTGGGCCCTCGACTGTCCTACGTCGTAGGCGATCTTGTGGGAATGCAATCCCGCGTTGCAAATGTAGTTGAATCTTTATGCTTGGACGGGAGTGATGTAC
Organism: Eucalyptus caleyi; assembly: GCA_014182885.2. Classification (NCBI taxonomy): domain Eukaryota; kingdom Viridiplantae; phylum Streptophyta; class Magnoliopsida; order Myrtales; family Myrtaceae; genus Eucalyptus; species Eucalyptus caleyi. Next base: position 14,929,021 of record CM024471.2, read on the forward strand.
GCAGTATTGGCATATGGGGGATGGGTGGCATAGGCAAAACAACTGTTGCACAAGCAGTTTATGACAAAATCCATGACCAATTTGATGATGGATGTTGTTTTCTTGCGGATGTTAGAGAAATTTCAAAAAAGAATGGTTTGGTGTATCTACAAAACCAGTTTCTCAGCGATATTCTCCAAGACGACAATCTAAGAATTAGGGATGATCATAGAGGAGCAAACATGATAAAAGAACGACTACAACATAAAAAAGTTCTTGTTATACTTGATGATGTGGATGAAAAGGAGCAATTGGAAAAATTAATAGGAGGTTTTGATTGGTTTGGACATGGAAGTAGGATCATTATAACAACTAGAGATGAACATTTGCTTCTCCAATGTGGAGTCAATTCCATATATACGGTGGAGGAACTATCCTTTTGTGAGGCTCTCCAACTATTTTGTTTGAAAGCTTTTAGAAGTAACCATCCTCCAGTAGAGTTCAAAGAGCTTGTGAAGCAGGTTATGGGATACGCTGATGGCCTTCCTCTAGCCCTTGATGTCTTAGGTTCTTTTTTGGCTTGTAGGAGCTTGACGCAATGGAAGAGTGCATTGGCTAGACTCAAAGAATGTCCAGAAGGGAAAATTTTTGACAGGCTCAAGTTAAGTTATGATGGACTAAAACAAAAAGAGAAGGAGATTTTCCTAGATATTGCTTGTTTTTTTAAGGGAAAGGAGATACCTTACGTTATAGAAGTTCTGGACAATTGCGGTTTGTATGCGGATATTGGAATCAAAGTCCTTGTTGATAAATCTCTTATTCAAATCATTGGCAACAAACTGTGGATGCATGATTTGTTACAAGAGATGGCTTGGGAAATTGTTCGTCAAGAGTCTCCTGAAGAGCCAGGACAACGAAGTCGAATATGGCGTTTTGAGGATGTATGCAATGTTCTATCAAAAAATTCGGTGAGTATCTACAAAATTAATTTGCAAGCCTGCTTATTTGATATAGGGAAAAAAAAAAAAAAAAAAAAGAAAGCTTGCTAGTCATGTATTGACACCATATGAGTCGTTTATCAGGGAACTGGAAAAGTCAAAGCCATGGTCTTGCGAACTGGGGACCATAGAATAGTGCGATTGAATGGAGAGTCCTTCACAAACATGACTAACTTAAGATTGCTTGATATTTGTGCCATCCACCTCTCTTCTGGGTTCAAGCACCTTTCAAATGAGCTACGCCTGCTAAGATGGGACAACTGCAATCTTAAATCATTTCCACAAAGTTTTCTTCCAAAGAATCTTGTTGAACTCCATATGCAAGATAGCTTCCTTCACAGCATCTGGAGAGGAAAAAAGGTTGGAATTAGTACTTATGCATGTGTATGCTTCATCACACACATTATTATGTTTAATAAGCTAATAAAATTGTTCAACCAATTTTTTTCTAGATGCAGGTCTTAGAAAAGTTAAAAGTTATCAACCTCAATGGTTCCAAATTATTTGTGGAGACTCCAAACTTCATATATGTCCCAAATCTAGAGAGGCTAATTCTCAAAGGTTGCAAAGCATTATTTCAGGTTCATCCTTCAATTGGAAATCTAGAAAGACTCACTCTACTTGACTTGGGTGACTGTGAAAACCTCACAGGACTTCCAATTAGTGTAGGTAATCTAAAAGCTCTCAAAATTCTTAATCTATCAGGATGTTCGAATCTTGAAGAATTACCTGAGAGCATCGGGGGCTTAGAGTCCTTAGAGGATCTTGATATTAGTGAAAGTGCCATAACAAACCTTCCATCTAGCTTGACATTCTTACAAAATTTGAAAAAGTTATGCTTTCATGTTAGTAAAAGGAGGCCACAAAATTCTTGGAGGACACTAATGCGTATGCTAAGAAGAGCTCTGAACTCTAGACATTCGCGGTTGCCTTCATTTTCAGGGCTATCCTCTTTGACAGAGTTGGATTTGAGTGGCTGCAGTCTTCTAGAAGGAGAAATTCCCAATGATATTGATTGCTTACCCTCCTTGAGGTCTTTAGACCTAGCCGAAAACTTTTTTACCACCATTACTGCAAGCATCGAACATATCTCTGGCCTAGAATTTCTCATATTAAATCATTGCAAAAATCTTGAAGAGTTACCAAGACTCCCATAAAGCATAACGGTTGTGGTGGCTGAGAAGTGCCTCAAATTGGAAAAGATATCAAACGCATTTGTTATATGCACACTACCTGACTCAGGGTTTTGCTTCCTTAACTTGTCCAGTTTCCTTCCGCAAGATCTTGATTTAACTTTGCAGCAGAAGTACTCCTTATCATTGCTTCGTTACCTTGTACACTACTCCAGGAAAATGATTCTAGGAACTTATGTGGTGTCTCCATGTCTACAATTTAAAATACCTCAGTGGTTTAGCTACCAGGCAGTTGGACCTTTGTTGAGCATAGACATGCCCCCTAATTGGCATGACAATAGTTGGAGAGGATTTGGCATATGCGCATCTTTTAAACGAATTAACCACAACCCCTGTCAGGACCTGGAAAATGACCACTTCATTTTCTGTGGGTTCTATGCTAATGGAAATCAGCTAGGTCCCTTATTTAAGTTTCCCATCAGATTTGTCAATTCAGGTTGCCTTTGGCTAGGTTATGTGCCAGGTATTCAATTTCCATGTGATACTAATTGGGAGATCATGTCAAACCACTATGTCATTTCATTTACGATCACCAACCCTGGGTTAAAGGTAGAAAAGTGTGGTGTTCATCTAGTTTACGACCAGTGTATAACAGAAATTGATAATCTTTTAGTTCGGTGGTGTAGCTCATTACCCAGGAACAGGGATAGAATTTACCATGAGGTTCAAACACCAAGGGAGGTCAATAGTGTCTTCAGATATTCCATTGATCCGGACCCGTACAAAGTGAATGAAGGTGTAATGAGCTGTGGGGTCTTTGAGGCTTGGTCCTACCCGTTAAATGGAGGTGATTTACTTGCGGAGTATCTATATATCACCTGGCATCGTTCAAGACTTGGACAACTGTCTATTCATGATTTCAGAAGAAGGTAATCACTACTAGATTTGATGCGGGGCTTGGGTTAGACATTTCGAAATCCAAGTAGAATATCACCACCGGCACCAACATCTCCAAAATAATCAAGAGAAATATTTTTGCTGGCTTTTGTATTTGGCTTTCTCACCATAACAAAATCTTTCTAACAGGTTCTTGAAGAACCGTCAAATGTGGTTAGCATCCGTTGATTTCAAGAAGAAAGCTTCGCATGTACCGTAAGTGGATTCTTTGTTTTCGAGAAACTTATGCCATACTTTAATACTAGAATGTATATTTCGATCTAATACTAATTTCCTTTTTTTTAAAAACTTTTTGGACCAATTCATAATTTTCAATTTTACTATTTACTACATTTTACTTTGTCTAATTTCAGGTAGACGTTTCTTTTTTTTTTTCAAATTCTTTTTACATCCGAAATTGCAGTTCTAAATACAAATTGTAATGTATTGCTAATCTACAATTAGAGTTTTAGGCGTAACTAAAACTAAAACCCTTTCCATGTAATTGAGCTAATGGAATGAGCTCCCACAATCTCTTTCCTGGCTACCAACTCCATGCCGAGTTTTTGTCGGCTAAATCTCTATCTCTTGTGGCACCCAAGGAGGCCAAGAACCCTAATGAGCTTTTTCTATAAATCTTGCGGATTATTAAATCCTTGCATACCATTAATGTTTCTTTTATCAGGTGAGGCCACACCTGTATGTTTTTTTCCAAGAGTAGGAGAATTAAAAATGGCGAGTCCTTCCATCTCTTTCTTTAGCTTTTGTATTTACCTTTTTTTTCCTTTGCATACTCATCATGGGAGATTGATTTGTCTATAACATCTTTTTCTAGATCTGCTCCAAGATATTACAAGAGCATACTGGATGTCATTGAGCAACCGTTATCTTGAACTTGGCAGCTACCGTTTGTTTATGTCCGCTCGTTCGAAATTCAATATTAATTTGAAGATGAGTGCCATCGTTGAGAATGTCTTGAGTTTGAGCCGAGATACCCATCCGAATAGTTTTTAAAGTTTTATTGGTTTTCTGAATTGAGTAGGTTTCATGTAATGGAATTTTATGTTTTGATAAAAATCTTAAATATATATGAGATGAAATTTTGCTCGATTATTATGCAATAAGAGGTATGTTTGAATATTCTCTTTGTGAATTTTCTGAGTGAGTTTTTTGTGAAAAAAATGTGAGATAACAATTAACGGTTTGTTTTGATTGAGATTGAGGGTTGGAAAACACAAACAATGGCAAATTCGATACATTTCGGATTCATAGTGGATTTCTTGGCAGTTGGCTCTTTTTGTGAAGTATGTACTGACATTCAAACCAAATTGTATAAATCTCTTATGTTCTTATTATTCTTTGTTGATTTCTCTAGTAATTTCCTTTTTCTTGCGTTAAACTTCAATTATTTTCACAATAGAGTAGTCGCAAACCTCCCGAGGTGAGATCTCTAAAGGAGGTGGCTTGAATGGTTACACTCACAAGGTGGCGTCTACATTAGCATTGGTCCTCCGAAGCTTTATTGATTATAACTCGATTTTATTTTTTAATTACTTAGTTCAATTTACTTAGAAGCCGCCACTAACATATAACGGGTCGAGTATGAGTTGTGTAAGGCAAGGGAGTTACTCTTACTACTACAAATCAGAGATTCACAAGTCTGGGATGTTGGCTACTTTATATGAAATCTAACGTTCTTTTGGTGTGTTATCTCTTTTTTGAAAAGAAATTGCATGCCATCTCTTCAATTTTGTTTTGTAACTCCCAACACATATAAATGATTTTATGCATGGGTGCTCAAGCAATAAATATTAAATCAAACAAAAATGATAAGTAAAGAATGAGGAAAATAAAGACAAGAGTCGTATAATGTAAAATTTAAACAAGACCTTGTTATTAACTCTCATAGGATTCTGAAGAGCCACGTGCACTAAACGTGACTAATATTAATAGTCAATCTAATTCATCTTCCGATCAATCAAAGAAATTATTTGCAGTTATCATCCATAAAATTTTCTAGGTATAGTCCACCGGCTTTTGCATCAAGTGCATTTATGCCTTAAGCTCTATTTATTTTGTAAACAATAAATGATTTAGACACATTTTCCTAAAATTGATCCCTCATATTGTTTACAAAAATAAATGAACGAAAAATATTATTATCATCCACGAAAATTGTCAAACATAAATTGTTGTCTATAATGATAACGTTTTCCTCAACTTATTATTTTACGTGTTGCAAGGGATTATTTTTAAAAAATATAAATTATTTATTTAATGCAAAAAAAAAAAAAAAAAAAGCGTTACAAATAGTTAATGCACTTCATTTATTTTTATTATAAAAACAAAATCTTCCTTATAATTTTTTTTAAATCTAAATTTTTTACTTCTTTAAATAAATACTATTAATCTTTTCGTTAAACTATTTCAGTATTGATCGATATTTGTCGATGTGGACGGTCAAACTGCTAACATGAATCTCTTATATACAACTTTTTTGTCATGATATAATTTTCATGTGACACTACTTAAATACCAAGTTAATTAAGCAAAACAAAAATTAAAAATAAACAAAATGCTAACCTATCTTCCCGAAAAGACAAAATCCAAGCCCTAAATTACCCGTGTCCAAAATCTTCCCCTCCACCGGTCACCGCTCTCCACCATCATCGACCATCACCCCTGTGCCTTGGACCGCCCTGCCAACACTCGCTGCGGCCTCTTGGATCCGAGCAGTGAGCGGCAATGGACGCTTGTGGGGTCATGGCTATAAGTGCCTCAAGCTCGAATGGCCATGGATGCCTTGAGCTCAAGCAGATAGTAGCCATGGCGATGTCGCGACCTCAGGCAGCGAGAAGCCATGAATGTTGCGAGCTCGAGCAGATCATGGCACGGATGCTGTGAGCTCAAGCAGATTGTGGCCATGATGGATCGTCCCCATTGATGCCAGCGGATCATGGCTGGCGAGCGACCATAGCCACGAGGTGAGATAAGGGAGGCAGAGGGAGAGGGCGAGGGAGTCGCTTTCTCTTCCTCAAGATCTTGGTCTTAGCTCGCAGCAAAAGCAGTCCCTGTTTTTAGTTCGTTACACCATTGGCTCTTCCACAGCACCACTTATTGTAGCCTAGCTTATCTGGTTCGCTCCAGAACGCGGTGTACCCGAGTGGTTTAGTTGCCGGAATGCCGGACATTTCATGGGTGTTGACGTACCTTCGAACGACCATGAGTCCTTGACGGGGCGCAGGATATCCCCCACCCCGGGATATCAGTTCTACACAAGTGCACATCAGTCAGGTCCTACATTTTTTGTTAAGCTAAAGGTTGCCTTTGGTATCCTCAGATGACATAAATTGGGATGTCATTGGTCTCCAGATAATACAGATTGGCAGGCAAAGTCGAGCCATATTGATGCTGCGTTCAAGGTCTCCAACCTCGGGTTAATGGTGGCGGAGTGCGGTGTCGGGCGATAAACATCCAGCTTCGAATCGAATCCTCGCTCCTCTAACCCGTTTCCCTCTATTACCGAGAAAACCAGTTCTTGAATCCCATCTTGACAACATACGAATTACTAAGAGCGCGTTTGGTAACGTTTCGTTTAAAAATTATTAGGGGAACGAGAAATAGAAAAAGTGTTTACGTTCCGGGAACAATTTCGAACAAAAAAGCGTGTTTGGTAAACTTGTTCGGGAACAAAAAATAAAAGAAACATGTTTGGTAAATTTGGATAATTTTTTTATTTCTTTTATTTTTCTATTTTTTCTTATTTTTCCTTTTTTTTTTTTTTTTTTCATTTTTTTTTTCTTTTGGCGGTCGCCGGCCAAGGCCTTGGCCGGCGACCGGCCGGCGAGGGCCGAGCTCGCCCGCGGCGGGCGGCGCGGCCTCGCCGGGCCACCGCCGGGCGAGGCCGAGGCTCGCCGGCCGGCCCGGGCGAGCTCGGCCTCGCCGGCCGGGCGAGCTCGAGGCCGGATCGGGCGAGATCGAGCTCGCCCGGGCCGGCGCGAGGTCGGCCTCGCCTTGATCCGGCGAGGCCGAGCTCGCCCGGCGGCGGGAGGCGCGGCCTCGCCGGGCCACCGCCGGGCGAGGCCGAGGCTCGCCGGCCGCGGGCGAGCTCGGCCTCACCGGATCTGGGCGAGATCGAGCTCGCCCGGGCGGCGCGAGGTCGGCCTCGCCATGGCCGGGCGAGCTCGAGCTCGCCCGGATCCGGCGAGGCCGAGGCTCGCCGGCGGCCGGGCGAGGTCGGCCTCGCCGGATCTGGGCGAGCTCGAGCTCGCCCCATGGCGAGGCCGACCCTCGCCCGGCTACGGCGAGCCTCGGCCTCGCCGGGGACGCGAGCGTCGGCCTCGCCGGGGCGGCGAGCCTCGCCGTGGGCGGGCGGGCCGCCGGCGACCGGCCAAAAGAAAGAAGAACGGGAAAATAAGAGAAAAAGAAAAAAAAAGTATTTCTCATTTGTGTTGAAACAAGAAACACAAAATTTGTGTTTCTTGTTTGTTTATTTTTTGTTCCAGGAACAAAAGAACAAAAAGGCAAACGCACACAAACGCGTTTGTTTCCTTTTTGTTCCCAGGAACAAAAAAACAGAAATTTTTGTTCCTGGGAACATAAACAAGGTGCAACCATGCAGGCCCTAAGTGTCCACACAAGGCTAAAGCTTTCGAGCATAAGCACACAGATAGACGTCCTAAATCGTCCATTAATTGTCTTATCAGGGCACGAAGTTATCAATTAGTTTACAGGCGACAAACCAAGCACAGTTCATGTTCAGATAAACTAAGGAAAATGTTCAACATTTGCCATTAGTTTCTGCTAAAGTAATGTCCATAAATCTCATAATTTCATTTACATAAAGAGCAAATTTCTGATCTTGAGCAATTCAGTACAACGCCTTCTTCTGCACGAGAGACTTGATGCCCGTAAAAAATGTGGACTTCACTGTCACATAAAGATATAGACCTCATCATATCCCCTTCTGTCGTCATTCAAATGTAACACTTCAGTCAGTAAATCACAAATCATGAGCAAAACTGATGAAGAAATGCAATGAATAGATAGCATCAGGGCTTACCCTGCTTTCCCACAGTAGGTGGGACTGTAATTATATATCAGATTGTCGAGCACTTTTCAAACAGAAGCCCAGTTTACGGACTTCATAGCCTCACTACAGGATAACTAGTTTGAATTAGAAGTTTTTTCCCTTCAAACTGAGTGAAGTTTAACCATAAGCGCAGTTCATATAACCATAATCGTGTATGATGTATGATATTTTAAGAACTCTGACGAGGAAATTTCAAATGCAACTTGCTCAGCAGCATAAAATTACTCAAAAATTTCTGACCTGACAAAGAAGTTCGCTACATGCTGCGTAACTTGAATGGCATCATCTGAGTGCGATACCATGGACAAACCCCATTCGAAAGCATTATTCTGCACAAAATCGAGAAAGCCATATAAGTTTACCTCAAGGCAGTAACTCTAAACATACTTCACAGACATGGAGAGGTGGAAAACATGATCCCAAGAACAATCACTGATTTAGCTCCCTAAGATATTTAAGCAAATGAATCATGTTTAAATCAAAGCCACTAAAGAGAAAAAGAAAAGGATCAAGTCCTCTATAACATGATAAACTCAAATTGCCTAGTCTCCTAACTTTTGCCTAACCAATTCTGCGAGAATCAGGCAACAAACTCTTCACTAAAGAAATAAAAAAAACCAGAAAACAGGAGGCATCGCAAGAAACTAGTGTTGATCAATATATATTAGAATCTACAACAGCAAGAAGTCAATTTCTACGCGCATCATGAATCTTCTTAAAAATCGGGGGATATTGGAGGGGGTACAAAACACCCGCGTATCGACACGAGAGAGATCGAAGACGACGAAAAAGCAACGATTACAAGATCGAAATCGAAAGGGGGTAAAGAAGTCGAGCGGTACCGCTTGAAGCTTATCGAAAACGAGGGGCGTGATCTCGTCGACGATTCCTAGGGTTTCGGCCTGCCTGGCATCATCTTTGCTCCGAAGCTCCAATCAATATGGGGAGGTTGTCCTTCTGAGCGATGATTTCGCGCGGCGCCTTGAAGAAAAATCAGATTGCGCCTTCCCCTGCTAGGGCTCAATCCCGATCCAATTTTCCCGCCATTTCTGTGCGGCGTCCCGGGGAATTATTTCGGGTGGGAGGCTTTTATAGCGCGCGCTCACCATGAAAGCATATCTAGAAATAGAAATAAATCAATAAACCTATGACAAATTTATCCCAAATTACATGCATGGGAAATTTACTTCTCATTAATTTACCGTCAAATTACTGAGTTAGATATCATGTAATGGTTGATAGGTACACCAATTGAAGTTTTACCCCCATTTTTAGCACAAGTTTATCGGTTTGTATTAATCCAATTTAACGAAAACTTACGGTAAGTAAATTTGTCTTAAGTATATTTATTTGGGATTTTATTATAGTTAAAAAAATTATTTGGGGTAAATCTATTATAAATGTATCAATTTGGGATTTTTGATGGTAAAAAAATAATCAAGGTTAAATTATCATGAGTGTATTAATTTGTGATTTTTTTTTTTTTTTTGCAATATTAAAAACAACCTTTTGAATTTCTAAAACCTTGCCCACCATTGATCGTGGAGCGAGAAGAAAAGAGATTTGGAAAAGTCTAACAGTGCAGGTTTCACGATGCGATGCGGTGCAATGTAATGTATGACATTATTTTTTATTTTTTTGGGCGTGGAAAATACTATTTAATTAGGAATCAATCGTGCAAATTTTGGACTGACTTAGGACCCAAATTTTGTATTTAGCGGCTGAAATTTAAGATTCTCTGATCTCGATAGTCTATATACTATATTAAACCAGATGGTGTATATAAGATCTACTATTTATTGATTGAGATTTTTCAGCCGTGATCTAAGTGTACTCAAACGGTCCGACTTTTCTACCCATTTTTCGTGGTCTTTCGATAGAGTTCCCTTAAGAATTGTTCAGGTCCTCCTCTGAAAAGATAAGGAGTAGTGTGTTCTTGTTCGCGATAGAAAATGTTTGATTTCCGGAGCTCCCACCGTTGCAAAAATTATTTTTTTTATTCGGTTTAAAAAATAAATCCGACATGGCTACTTCCGTGAAATGGTCAATCCTCCAAATGGGAAATAGCGTTGAGAATGCGGCTCACCCGTTTTCCTCTTTAGACAAATGCCGATTTCTGGGAAGTTGCCTCGAGCTTTCGTACCAAAAACAGAGAAGAAAAGGGGGAAGTGCCTAGATCGTGATGGCAAAGAATGAGGAGGAGATAAAGACCATTGGCGCGCGGACATGGACCGTCTCTGGTTTGGAGAATAAGAAAAACCTTAAATCCTAAGGAATTGGTTAGACCATTAATTAATTAATTATTCACGAAATAACATACAATTATAATAATCGGCAACACAATAAACAATCATCTTTTCTGGTGAGGGGGTTGACTTGACTTGACTTGGGGCAATCCTTCGTATAAACAGCTTCCGCTGGATCGTAGTCTCTACTCTCAAGCTCAAACTCTGGACAACTTCGATCGGCTTCTGCATTCGTCTCTTCGCTCGGACTCAGCTTCTTCCGTTGTCGAGGTTTTCTCTGTCCTCCACTTGTTTCTGAATTTAGCCGTTCCTCGTTTGTTAATCGTCGCACGTATTTCGCCGTTTCTTAGCTCCGGATGTGCAAACTGCCAGAACCTTTGATTATCTTCTTTGAGGAATTTTCGTAACGTTAAATGCTCGTTGATTTTGTGCCGATCTGACCATTTTCTGCTCTTAGAAGAGCTTCGATTGCCTGACAAGTTTCGCTTTTTAGAGTCTCTTTCATATTTGTTATGTTACTTTGTTCGTTTGCCCTTTTTATCTGGGCTCATACATCTTTGCAAATTGATTTTGTGCCGATCTGACCATTTTCTACTCTTAGAAGTGCTCCGATTGCCTGAGAAGTTCCACTTTTTAGAGTCTCTTTCATTTTGTTTGTCACTTTGCTTTGCAAATTGATGGTTCATGCCATAACATCGTGAAGTTCCCAAAGAAGGAATTAGTCAAGATTAAGACTCTAACCTTCGGTAAAACTTACGTTCAGCTTCCAGGGGATGTCTGAAACTCTCTTCTTGCTCTCTTCTTCTTCTAGACAGTAATTCGTCAAATCAAATGATTGGGCACAGGGCATTTTAATTTTACTCATTCATCTCCTTCGGCCCTAGAGTGGAAGTACGGGATCGGACGCAGTGCCTCTATATAACCCCGTAAAATCTCCTCATCTTTGTTGAATGGCCAACCCAACCCCGATTTATTTCTGAGGACTTCTAGAGGGACAAGGTGCATTCCTTTCTCTTGTCTTTCCAAAATTTGTCCAAGAAGATATGGCATCTTTCCCAAGGCCAGCAAACAAACAGAGGCAATATAAGTATGATGTTTTCCTGAGTTTCCGAGGTGAGGATACCCAAAAACTTTGTTAACCATATGCATGATCATCTACGGCGAAGAGGAATTGTGGCCTTTCAAGATGATAACCACCGAGATCTTCGAGGGGAAAATGTATTAAACCAGAAATATTGAGGGCAATAGAGCAGTCAAGACTTGTGCTTGTGATATTCTCCGAAAACTACTCTTCTTCTACTTGGTGCCTGGAAGAAGTTGCTAAGGCTATGGAGTGTACGGATATCAATGAAGGATCCGTGATACCGATCTTCTACAAGGTTGATCCATCGACATACGGAAAAGCGAGGGGAAACTTTGGGACAGGCTTTGCTAAAACTAAGGAAACTTATTCGGGCGACAAGGGAGATATAAAGAGGTGGAAGGATGCACTGAGAAAAGTAGCTAATCTCGCCGGAAGAGAATTGAAAGATGGGTAGGCCTCTCTTCCTCTAACTTGGAATTATTTGTTTGCTTTAAGTTTTGCATGCCACGAATGTCATGATTATCATGCTCTGTATTATGTTGGTTCATCTAAACCAGAATATATGATTAACTCCTCCAAAACTAAATAGCCTCAATGCTCGTTGGGGAACTAATCATCTGCATTTCTTCATTGTAGACATGGGACACAGTTCATTCGGCAAATCATTGGAGAAATCGAAGATAAACTGGGTCCCCATCCATCCTATGTTGTAGGCAATCTTGTGGGAATGCATTCCCGAGTTGCAAAAGTAGTAAAACTTTTATGCTTGGGCGACAGTGGTGCACGTAGTATTGGTATATGGGGAATGGCTGGTTCAGGCAAAACAACTGTTGCACGAGCAGTTACTAACAAAATCTGTAGTCAATTTGATGATGGCTGTAGTTTTCTCACCGATGTTAGAGAAAATTCAGAAAAGAATGGTCTGATATATCTACAACGCTGGTTTCTTGGTGATATTCTCCAAGAAGACAATGTTGGAATCAGGGATGATCATATAGGAGCCAACATGATAAAAAAACTAGTGCGAGATAAAAAAGTCCTTCTTATTCTTGATGATGTGGATAAAAAGGAGCAGTTGGAAAAATTAGTGGGAGATCTCGAATGGTTTGCACCGGGAGTAGGATCATTATAACAACTAGAGATAAGCATTTGCTTTTAAAATATGGAGTAAATGACATATATAAGGCGGAGGAATTATCATTTGATGAGGCTCTCCAACTGTTTGCTTGGAAAGCTTTTAGAAGTAACCATCTTCCGGTAGAGTTCAAGGAGCTTGCGAAGCGGGTTTATTAGATACGCTGGTGGCCTTCCTCTAGTCATTGATGTCTTAGGTTCCTTTTTGGATGAAGAAAATTTGTTGCAATGGGAGAGTGCACGGCGAGTCTCAAAGAATGTCCGAGGAAGGGGAAATTTTTAACCGGCTTAGGATGAGTTATGATGGACTACGTCGAACGAGAAGGAGATTTTCCTAGATATTGCTTGTTTCTTCAAGGGAAGAAGAAACCTTATGTTTACGAAGTTCTAGATAATTGCGGCTTCTATGCAGATTTTGGAATCAATACCCTTGCTCAGAGATCTCTTATCAAAATCGTGGACAACAGATTGTGGATACATGATTTGCTCCAAGAGATGGCTTGGAAAATTGTTCATCTAGAGTCTCCTCAAGAGCCAGGAGAACGAAGTCGAGTCTGGCTTTTTGAGGATGTATGCCATATTCTGTCAAAAAACTCGGTGAGTACTCTGCAAAATTAATTTGCAAGCATGGTCATTTGATATAGGAAAAAAAAAACAACTTGCTAGTCATGTATTGACACTATGAATTGTTTATCAGGGAACTAGAAAAGTCAAAGCCATAGTCTTGCAATCTGAGGACCATAGAACAGTGCACTTGAATGGAGAGTCCTTCACAAACATGACTAACTTAAGATTGCTTGATATTCGTGCCATCCACCTCTCTTCTGGGTTCAAGCACCTTTCAAATGAACTACGCCTGCTAAGATGGGACAACTACAATCTTAAATCATTTCCACCAAGTTTTCTTCCAAAGAACCTTATCGAACTCCATATGCAGGATAGCCTCCTTTGCAGCCTCTGGAGAGGGGAAAAGGTTGGAATTAGTACTCATGCATATGTATGCTTCATCAGACGCTTTATTATGTTTAACAAGCTAATAAAACTGTTCAACCAATTTTTTCTAGATGCAGGTCTTAGAGAAGTTAAAAGTTATCAACCTCAATGGTTCCAAATTATTCATGGAGACTCCAAACTTCAAAAATGTTCCCAATTTAGGGAGGCTAATTCTCAAAGATTGCAAAGCATTATCTCGGGTTCATCCTTCAATTGGAAATCTAGAAGGACTCAGTCTACTTGACTTGGGTGACTGTGAAAACCTCATGGGACTTCCGGATAGTGTAGGTAATTTAAAAGCTCTTAGAGTTCTTAATCATGCGGATGTTCGAATCTTGAAGAACTACCTGAGAGCCTCGGGGGCTTAGAGTGCTTAGAGGAGCTTGATATTAGTGAAAGTGCCATAACACACCTCCCATCTAACTTGACATTCTTACAAAATCTGAAAAAGTTACGGTTTCATGTTAGTAAAAGGAGGCCACAAAATTCTTGGAGGACACTGACGCGCGCATTGAGAAGAGCTCTCAACCCTAGACGTCCGCGGTTGCCTTCATTTTCAGGGCTATCCTCTTTGACAGAGTTGGATCTGAGTGGCTGTAGTCTTCTAGAAGGAGAAATTCCCCATGATATTGATTGCTTACCCTCCTTGAGGTCTTTAGACCTAGCCGAGAACTTTTTTACCACCATAACTGCAAGTATCGAACATATCTCTGGGCTGGAATTTCTCATATTAAATCATTGCAAAAATCTTGAAGTGTTACCAAGACTTCCAGAAAGCACAACGGCTGTGGTGGCTGAGAAGTGCCTTAGATTAGAGAGGATATCAAACCCATTCATTATATGCACAACACCTGACTCAGGGTTTTGCTTCTTTAACTGCTTCAATTTCCTTCCGCAAGATCTTGATTTAACTTTGCAGCAGAAGTACTCCTTGTCGTTGCTTCGTTACATCATTTACCGTTCTAGGAAAATCATTCGGGGAACTTATGTGGTGTCTCCATGTCTACAGTATGAAATACCTGAGTGGTTTAGCTACCGGGGAGTTGGACCTTTGTTGAGCATAGACATGTCCCCTAATTGGCATGACAATAGCTGGAGAGGATTTGCCATCTGCGCATCTTTTAAACGAATCAACTGCAGCTCTGTCGGGACTGGAAAATGCCCACTTCATTTTCTGTAGGTTCTATCTTGATGGAAATCAGCTAGGTCCCTTATTTAAGTTTCCCATCAGATTTGTCAATTCAGGTTGCCTTTGGCTCAGTTATGTGTCGAGTACTCAATTTCCACGTGATACAAATTGGGAGACAATGTCAAACCACATTGTTGTTTCATTTACGATCACCAACCCCAGGTTAGAGGTGGAAAAGTGTGGTGTTCATCTGGTTTACGAGCAATGTATAAGAGAGTTTGATAATCTTTTAGTCCGGTGGTGTAGCTCATTGCCCAGGGATTGGAATAGAATCTACTGTGAGGTTCAAACACCAAGGGAGCTCAGTAGTGTCTTTAGATATTCCATTGATTCGGACCTGTACAAAGTGAATGAAGGTGTAATGAGCTGTGGGGTCTATGAGGTTCGGTCCCACCCATTAAATGGAGGTCGTTTTTTCACGGATTATCTATATGTCATTTGGCATCGTTCGAGACTTGGACAACTATCTGTTCATGATTTCAAAAGAAGGTAATCACTACTAGATAATTGGTAGGGCTTGGGTTAGACCTTTCGAAATTCAAATAGACGATGAAACCTCATGTTAATCCTAACTAAAAAACCTAGAATATCACCACCAGCACCAACATCTCCAAAATAATCAGGAGAATTATTTTTGCTGTCTTTTGTATTTCACTTTCTCACCATAACAAAATCTTTCTTACAGGTTGTTGAAGTACCGTCAAATGTGGTCAGTCGTTGATTTCTAGAAGAAAGCTCCATGTGCACCGTAAGTGGATTCTTTCTTTTCGAAAAACTTATGCCATACTTTAATACTAGAATGTATATTTTGATCAAATACTAATTCCACTTTTTTAACTTTTTGGACCAATCCATAATTTTCAATTTTACTACTAACTATATTTTACTTTGTCTAATTTTAGGTAGACGTTTCTTTTTTTTTTTTTCCAAATTCTTTTTTGCATCTGAAATTACAGTTTCAAATACCAATTGTAATGTATTGCTAATCTACAGTTAGAGTTTTAGGCGTAACTAAAACTAAAACCCTCTCCATGTAATTGAGTCAATGGAATGAACTCCCACAATCTCTTTCTGGCTGCCAACTCCATGTCGAGTTTTATAAGCTAAATGTCTCTCTTGTGGCACCGAAGGAGGCAATGCCAACCGTTAATCCATCTCCCAGGTTGAGGATGAACAATGCGGGGAAGACTGGAATAGTGAAATGTAAGCGGGGGCAATTGGAAAAGAAAATTTATTAACCTTAGATTTAGCCTTTTGAAAATGTTGAAAGCCCAAGACGCGCTTTCAGCTTTGGTAAGGCTATCATTTGGCCAAATGAGTCTAAAAACATTTGCCAAACACCCCTAGTTTGCACCAAGAGGCTTTAGAGGTCCAAAACTTTTGGGAAAATTGAACCAAACGCAGCCTTAGACGGATTTATTCATAGGTCTAATACCATAAAAATTCTTAACTTTTAATCTATTTCCAATTCTACTCCAAACCTTTTTTTTTTTTTGTGTAAAAAAAAACTTCATCTTTCACTCGAGTCTCAAATACGCAACCTTAGAGGGGTTTGTTCATAGGTTTAATACCCTAAAAAATTTTAAATTTTAGTCTAGTCGCAATTCTACTCCAAATTTTTTTTTTTGGGGTAAAAAAAAAAAAACCCCCAACTTTCACTCGAGTCTCAAATATGTCCCCCGTTCACATGCCATCCAAGTAACCAATAGTTATCCGACATGGGATCCACACGAAGCTATTGGCATGAAATTTAGTTGTCATGTTAGACAATGTAAAGAAGAAGAAGAAGAAGAAGAAGAAGAAGAGCTAAGAGCGATGCAACCATGGCAGCTTGAGCTTTGTGCTTCAAGCTCACAATGGGGCCGCTCGTGTGCTATGCTCAGTTGGTTTGAAGACTGAACCCAATATTGATTTGAAGCTCAAGTTGCCATGTTTGCGAACTTAGGAGCTTGAGCAACCATGGCTGCATTTTCTCGATTTTCTTTTCTTTTTCTTTTTTTTACATTGTCTAATGTGATACCCGAGTTCCATATCTACAAATTCGTGCGGATACCATGTCGGATAATTATTGGCTACTTGGATGGCATGTTAATGGGGGATAAATTTGAAATTCAAGTAGAATTGGGACTAATCTAAAGTTGAGGGTATTTTTAAACGAAAAAAAAAAACATCAGGTTAGAATTGGGATTGAGTCTTGAACCATGGAATTTTTAGTCCAAAGTGTAATCGAGCCGACTTGAGTCACTCTACCCAGTTTACTACTGGAGCAAACTCAACCAAACTGGAATAGTCCTGGCCCATTGGATAACCGACTCGAGCTCAACTGAAGTTCATTGTTCTAGTTCTAACGCCTTTCGGCAAATGATTCATGGGCTCGAGTAAACTTGGACTGGGAAAACTCCTGTCAGCTTGAAGCGGCCCAATATGAGGTTAGCGTCTTGAATTTAGAAACTATAAAAGGTAAAACCCATTGCGATGTTCAAGAAGGGCCTGAAAAGGCACTTCAGCTGCATTAGTCTATTTCAAGCACGATAGCTAGAGTTATTATTTCGGATGGGCATACACGTATGAGCCCGTCACGTAATCCTACCTCGAGTTACTTCAGTTCCAGCCTTGCATAATATTACCACTAGGTAAAAGTACCCGATATCTAGACTTTATGACATGCTTGATTAATTGTCTTGCTCTTCCATACTCTTGAAGATTGATATGAAGAGTGGTCATAAATTATCATCACATGAAGGAAATGCACGAGACACGAGTTGACTAGAGGTTTGCTCACCATATGACCTAAATGTGTAACCTCATGAAGGCATTATGACCACTTTATTATTGGACTACTGCTCTCTCGGTGGTAACATTGTGCACGTGTTTCGTCTAAATAAGGTGGCAGGAAGCTGCGTGAAGAATTTCCCTTACAAATCTTTGCGTCGGGATAACTAACAGGGACAATCAACATTCCGTAAGTTTCACGGCGGGGGAAAAAAGGAGGATCAACTATGGGTTCTCCAGCGTCTTCACCTTATGCGCAGGTACAAAGCAGCATCATTATGCATGCCCATATGCGGAAAATTTATTAAATGCCCGAAGTTTCTTGGGGGTGTTTTTATGTGATCCACGAGGTTATCAAATTTAACAATGTTTCCCCCAACGTTTCATGATCAACGAAATGTCCTCCCATCCCTGATTCACATTCTGATCAATTTTTGTCGGAAGTTGGACAGGTGAGCTCATGACGCTGAATTCAACAAATTGACGGTAAAAGCGTCCAACAAAAGAGGGCTAGAGTCCTAAACTCTAACTCCTTCACCAGATTGCATGTGAAATATTTTCAATGTCACCGTGAAACTTGCTGAACTATTTTCCTCCAAGAGTACCAACTGAAGGTGATGGCGTCCACGTCAAGCTAGGTTTGCATCGGTCGACGGTGTCTTCATTACAACCCTTCTTCCACAATTACAGAGATTGTTCATTTTCCCACTCTCAATTACTTGAGCTTTTTCTGTTAACCTTAAGGATTCTTAAATACTTGTAAACTATTAATTTTTCTTTTATTAGGTGAGGCCACACTTGTACGTTTATTTCCAATAGTAGGAGAATTTAAATATGGCGAGTTCTTCCATCTCTTTAGCTTTTGTATTTACCTTTTTAACCTTTGCATATCATGGGAGATTGATCTGTCTATAAAATCATTTCTTCAGGACAAGCAATAAACCTAAACAAATCAACTTTTTCTTCTTCTTTTTTTCTTTTTTTTCTTTTTTTTTCTTTTTTTTCTTTTTCCGGCAAAGAATGTCCCCAACTATTAAGGGATCACATGGCAAAAAACGTAAACCAATCATGTATATTTTTCAGCAAAGAATGTCCCCAACTATTAAGGGATAACATGACAAGAGAATTTGAGAGTTCCAAAGCTAGATCGGATAAGAAAATACCTAGGAATCCCCTCTGACTAGGGAGCCTCAAAGAGATAGCTGTTTGCATGGATTTTGGGTAGGGTAAATATGAAATTAGAAGGCTGGAATGAATAAATTATACCGAAAGCAGGCATGGAAATCCTCCTGAAATCAGCGATGCAAGTGTTACCATAATATGTCATGTCAGTTTTTAAAATCCTCGTATCAGTTTGTAAAGCAATTGAGAAGAAAATAGCCAACTTATGGTGGAAAAACAGTGAAATAAGAGTTGGTCTGCATTGAAAGAGATGAGAAATCATGAAATTCAGGAAAGTCAAGGGAGGAATGGACTTCAAGGACCTACTTACTACAAACAAGGCCCTCCAGGTAAACAAACTCGGAGGTTGGTTAAAAATTCGGAAGCATTATGGAGCAAACTACTAAAAGGACTCTATTTCTGTCAAAAAGACTTTTGGCATGCTGAGAAAGGAGCCAAGTCTTCATAGGGATCACAAAGTCTAATTATGGGAAGGGAGGCCATATCGAACTCAGAGAGGTGGTCAATTGGAAATGGACAAAAAGTCAACATCAGAACTGATAAATGGCTAAAGAGAGGACTAATCGAGGGGCCGGCAAATATAAATGATCCACAAAAAGTATTTGATTTGATGAACTTTGAAGCGGAACAATGGAATGAACAACTGTTAAACAATTTTTTTTTGATGAGCAGACCACTCGGGGATCCCTGCAATTCCAATCAACCGTCAAATTACCAATGATGAACTAGTATGGACAGGGACTAAGAATGGATCCTTTACAATAAAAAAAAAATATGGCTACAACATATTAAGAGAACAGACGACAGTCAAGGCATCAACTGAATCCCCTTCTTCGTCTTACCAAACACCGAGAGCACTATGGAACACTATATGGAATATGCATATCTGCCTTAAAGTGAAGATATTTATTTGGAATGTTTGTCAAAATGTCATCCCATCCAAGGAGAACTTATGGAAAAGAAAGATATCACCTGACCCCGTCTACGACCTTTGCCGAGAAAGGGAGGAAACGGCCGAGCACATCTTTCTTCTTTGCCCCTAGACCACATGTGCATGGAGCAACCCGAATGTCAAACTACAAATGAGTCCACATGAAGTTACTCGAATTGATGCGTGGTCGGAACTCTTTATAAGGAAAGACACTCACTTACCTTCCTTGGAAGCGATTTCAAACATCCTTTGGCAAATTTGGAAGGGGCCAAATAGCTATATATTTCGGGGAAGTCAGCTGGATGCCTGCAAAGTAGTAGATTTGGCCCGATTTCAGCAAAAAAGCTATGAAACATGGGGCATTCAACACCCTCAAGCAAGAAAGTCAGAGGAAACTGAGATACCTCAGATCTGGGTAGCTCCAGCAATAGGGACCATGAAGATTAACATCAATGGGTCGATTTGTGAGGGGTTGACGGAAAGCACTATATCCTGCATTGTCCGCGACTTCTCAAGTTGCCTTGTGGACAGTTTCACCAAAACAGTTGGAGCGGCTTCAGTTGCTCAACTGAAACCCTAGCTTCGTTAGAAGCTTTGAAGTACATAAAAAAGAAGCAGATAGGTGTGGTTTTGATGGAGTCCGACTGTCAAAGTCTGGTAAGATCTCTAAAGTACGTGGAAGACTTTAACTGGGACGCATGTGCTATATGGACAGAGTGCAAAAACCTTCTACAGAACTTACCGTTGGTGGACCTTCATTTTTGTCAAAGAACCGCAAATGCCATTGTGGATTGGGTTGCGCGCGAGCAGAGGAAACAAACATTATTACCGCCCAATTGGCTTTCTTCTCCACCCTAAGCCCTTTGGGCCCTACTATGTAATGATGCCCCACTCTTGTGAGCTACTGGATCCTCACCAGTTATGATATAAATAAAATTTCGTTTTGTGACCCAAAAAAAATATCATTTCTTTCCAGATTTGCTCCAAGATTATTACAAGAGCATACTGGATGTCGCTGAGAAACCGTTATTTGAACTTGGCAGCTACCGTTTGTGTATGTACGCTCTTTTGAAAATCGATATTAATTCGAAGATGAGTACCATTGCTGAGAATGTCTTGAGTTTGAGACAAGATACCCCATCTAAATAATTTCTTAAGTTTTATTGGTTTTATAAATTGAGTAGGTTTCCTGTAATGGAATATTATATTTTGATACAAATATTAAATATGTATATGAGATGAAATTTTGCTTGATAATTACGCAATAAGAGGCATGTTTGAATTTTCTAAATGAGTTCTTTGTGAAAAAAATGTTGGATAATTATTGATGGTTTTTTTTATATTGAGATTGATGGCCGGAAAACACTTGAGCGATCAAACAATGGCAAATTCTATGCTTTTCAAATTCATAGTGGCTTTCTTGGCAATTGCCTCTTTTTGTGAAATATGTACCGACATTTAAACCGAACCATATAAATCTCTTATCTTATTATTGTTCTTTGTTGATTTCTCTTGTAATTCCTTTTTCTTGCGTTAAAGTTCAATTATTTTCACAATAGATTTGTCGTGAACCTCCCAAGGTGAGATCTCTAAAGGAAGTGGCTTGAATGGTTGTACTCACGAGGTGGCGCCTACAATTAGCATTATTGACTATAACTTGATTTCTTTTTTAATTACTTAGTTTAATTTACTTAGAAACGGCCACTAACATATAATGGATTGGTTATGAGCTGTGTAAGGCAAGGGAGTCACCCTTACTACTACTAATCAGAGATTCACAAGTCTAGAAACTTGGTTACTCTATATGAAATTTAGCGTTCTTTTGGTGCTTTATCTCTTTATGAAAACAATTTGCACACAATCTCTTCAATTAAGTTTTATAAGTCCCAACACATAAATGATATAATGCATGGGTGCTCAAGCAACAAAAATTAAATCAAGCAAAAATGATAAATAAAGAATGAGGAAAATAAAGACAGAAGCCGTATAATGTAAAATTTAAACAAGGCCTTGTTAAAAAGAAAAAAAGAAAAAAGGCCTTGTTATTAACTCTCACAGGATTCTAAAGAGCCAAGTGCACTAAACGTGGCTAATATTAATATTCAATCTAATTCATCTTCCGATCAATCAAAAATATTATTGGCAATTATCATCCATAAAATTTTCTAGTAATATTCCACTGGCTTTTGCGTCAAGCACATTTTATGCCTTAAGCTCTATTTATTTTGTGAAAAATAAATGATTTAGAAGCACATTTCCTAAAATTAATCCCTTATATTGTTTACAAAAATAAATGAACGAAAAATATTTTTATCGTCCATGAATATTGTTAAACTTAAATTGTTGTATATAATGATAACAGTTTCCTCAACTAATTATTTTATGCAATGTAAGTGATTATTTTTAGAAATATATTTTTTAAATTATTTATTTAATGTGAAAAAACGACGTGTTACAAATAGTTAATGTACTTCATTTATTTTTATCGTAAAAACAAAATCTTCCTTATAATTTTTTTTAAATCAAAAGTTTCTACTTATTTAAATAAAATACTGTTAATCTTTCTGTTAAACTATTTCAGTATTGATGGACATTTGTCGACGTGGACCGTCTACCTAAATACCAAGTCAACTAAGCAATAAAAAAATTAAAAATAAACAAACGCTAACCCATCTTCCCGAAAATAGAAAATCCAAGCCCTGAATTATCCGCGTCCTAAACCTCCCCACCACCGGTCACCACTCTCCACCATCATCGACCATCAACCCTGTGCCTTGGACCACCCTGCCAACACTCACTGCGGTCCCTCGGTTCCGAGCAGTGAGCGGCAAGGGATGCTGTAGGGTCATGCCTATAAGTGCCTCAAGCTCAAATGGCCATGGATTCCTCGAGCTCAAGCAGATAGTGGCCATGGCGATGTCGCGACCTCAGGCAGCAAGCAGCCATGAATATTGTGAGCTCGAGCTCCAGCGGTCATGGATACCTCAAGCTCGAGCTCGAGCGGATGATGGCCAATGATGCTGCGAGCTTGAGCGGATTGTGGCCATGATGGATCATCTCCATTGATGCCAGCAGATCATGGCCGGTGAGTGACCATAGCCGCGAGTTGAGATAAGGGAGAGGGAGAGGGAGAGGGAGAGAGAGTTGCTTTCTCTTCCTCAAGATCCTGGTCTTAGCTCGCAGCAAAAGCAGTCCCTGTTATTGGTACTTTACACCATTTGCTCTTCCCCAGCACCACTTATTGTAGCCTAGCTTATCTGGTTTGCTCCAGAACACGGTGTACCTGAGTGGTTTAGTTGCCGGAATGCTGGACATTTCATGCGTTTTGACATACCTTCGAACGACCATGAGTCTTTGACGGAGCACAGGACAGGATATCCCCCACCCTGGGATATCAGTTCTACACAAGTGCACATCAGTTAGGTCCTACTTTTTTTTTGTTAAGCTACAGGTTGCCTTTGGTCTCCTCAGACGAAAAAAAATTGGGATGCCATTGGTCTCCAGATAATACAGATTGGCAGGCAATGTTGAGCCATATTGATGCTGCGTTCGAGGTCTCCAACCTCAGGTTAATGGTGGCCAGAGTGTGGTGTCGAACTGATAAACATCCAGCTTCTGAATCGAATCCTTGCTCCTTTAACCAGTTTCCCCCAGTTACTGAATCCCATCTTGACAACATACGAATTAAAAAGTCTCCACACAAGACTAGAGCTTTCGAGCATAAGCACATAGATAGACGTCCTAAATCGTCCATTAATTGACTTATCAGGGCACAAAGTCATCAATTAGTTTACAGGCGACAAACCAAGCACAGTTCATGTTCAGATAAACTAAGGAAAATGTTCAACATTTGCCATTAGTTTCTGCTAAAGTAATGTCCATAAATCTCATAATTTCATTTACATAAAGAACAAATTTCTGATCTTGAGCAATTCAGTACAACGCCTTCTTCTGCACGAGAGACTTGATGCCCGTGAAAAATGTGTACTTCACTGTTACATAAAGATATAGACCTCATCATATCCCCTTCTGTCGTCATTCAAATGTAACACTTCAGTCAGTAAATCACAAATCATAAGCAAAACTAAGAAGAAATGCAACGAATAGATAGCATCAGGGCTTACCCTGCTTTCCCTCAGTAGGTGGGACTAATTATATATCAGATTGTCAAGCACTTTTCAAACAGAAGCCCGGTTTACGGACTTCCTAGCCTCACTACAGGATAACTAGTTTGAATTAGAAGTTTTTTCCCTTCAAACTGAGTGAAGTTTAACCATAAGCGCAGTTCATATAACCATAATCGTGTATGATATATGATATTTTAAGAACTCTGATGAGGAAATTTCAAATGCAACTTGCTCTGCAGCATAAAATTACTCAAAAATTTCTGACCTGACAAAGAAGTTTGCTACATGCTGTGTAACTTGAATGGCATCATCTGAGTGTGATACCATGGACAAACCCCATTCGAAAGCATTTTTCTGCACAATATCGAGAAAGCCATATAAGTTTACCTCAAGGCAGTAAGTCTAAACATGCTTCACAGACATGGAGAGGTGGAAAACATGATCCCAAGAACAATCACAGATTTAGCTCCCTAAGATATTTAAGCAAATGAATCATGTTTAAATCAAAGCCATTAAGGAGAAAAAAAGGATCATGTCCTCTATAACATGATAAACTCAAATTGCCTAGTCTCCTAACTTTTGCCTAACCAATTCTGCGAGAATCAGGCAACAAGCTCTTCACTAAAGAAATAAAAAAAAAACCAGAAAATCAGGAGGCATCGCAAGAAACTAGTGTTGATCAATATATATTAGAATCTACAACAGCAAGAAGTCAATTTCTACGTGCATCATGAATCTTCTTAAAAATCGGGGGATATTGGAGGGGGGACAAAACGCCCGCGTATCGACACGAGAGAGAGATCGAAGACGACGAAAAAGCAACAATTACAAGATCGAAATCGAAAGGGGGTAAAGAAGTCGAGCGGTACCGCTTGAAGCTTATCGAAAACGAGGGGCGTAATCTCGTCGACGATTCCTAGGGTTCCGGCCTGCCCGGCACATCTTTGCTCCGAAGCTCCGATCGATACGGGGAGGTTGTCCTTCTGAGCGATGATTTCGCGCGGCGCCTTGAAGAAGAATCCGATTGCGCCTTCCCCTGCTAGGCCTCAATCCCGATCCAATTTTCCCGCCATTTCTGCGCGGCGTCCCGGGGAATTTTTTCGGGTCGGGGAAATTTTATAGTGCGCGCTCAGCATTGAAGCAAATCTGGAAATAGAAATAAATCAATAAACCTATGACAAATTTGCCTCATATTGCATGTATGAGAAATTTACTTTCCATTAATTTACCGTCAAATTACTATGTTGTATACCATGTAATAGTTAATAAGTGCATCGGTTTGAAGTTTTACCCCCACTTTTAGCACAGGTCTATCAGTTTGTAATTTTCATAGTATTAATCCAATTTAACAAAAACTTACGATAGGCAAATTTATCTTGAGTGTATCTTATTATAGTTAAAAAAATTTATTTATAGTAAATTTATCATGAGTGTACCAATTTAGGATTTTTATGGTCAAAAAATAATCCAAGTTGCATCAATTTGTGATTTTTTTTTTTTTTGCAATATTAAAAACAACCTTTCGAATTTCTAAAACCTTGCCCACCATTGATTGTACGAGCAAGAAGAAAAGAGATTTGGAAAAGTCTAATAGTGCAGGTGTCACGATGCTATGCGGTGCGATGTAATGTATAACATTAATTTTTTTTTTGGCGTGGAAAATACTATTTAATTAGGAATCAATACGTGAAAATTTTGGACTAACTTAGGACTCACATTCTGTATTTCGTGGCCGAAATTTAACACTCTCTAATCTCGATAGTCTGTATACTATATTAAACCATATGGGTATATAAGATCTACTATTTATTGATTGAGATTTTTCAGCCGTGATCTAAGCGTACTCAAACGTTCCAACTTTTCTACCCATTCTTCGTGGTCTTTTGATAGAGTTCCTTTAAGAATTGTTCAGGTCATCCTCTGAAAAGATAAGGAGTAGCGTGTTCTAGTTCGTGATAGAAAATGTTTGATTTCCGGAGCTCCCATCGTTGCAAAAATTATTTTTTTATTCGATTTAAAAAATAAATCCGACATGGCTATTCCCGTGAAATGGTCACTCCTCCAAATGGGAAATAGCGTTGAGAATGCGGCTCACCCGTTTTCCTCTTTAGAAAAATGCCGATTTCTGGGAAGTTGCCCCGAGCTTTCGTACCAAAAACAGAGAAGAAAAGGGGGAAGTACCTAGATCGTGATGGCAAAGAATGAGGAGAAGGAGATAAAGACAATTGACGCGCGTACATGGACGGTCTCTGGTTTGGAGAATAAGAAAAACCTTAACTCCTAACGAAATAACATACAAATATAATAATCGGCAACACAATAAACAATCATCTTTTCTGGTGAGGGGATTGACTTGACTTGACTTGGGGCAATCCTTCGTATAAACAGCTTCCGCTGGATCGTAGTCTCTACTCTCAAGCTCAAACTCTGGACAACTTCGATCGGCTTCTGCATTCGTCTCTTCGCTCGGACTCAGGTTTCTTCCGTTGTCGAGGTTTTCTCTGTCCTCCGCTTGTTTCTGAATTTAGCCGTTCCTCGTTTGTTAATCGTCGCACGTATTTCACCGTTTCTTAGCTCCATATGTGAAAACTGTCAATTCCTTTAATTATCTTCTTTCAGGAATTTTCGTAACGTTAAATGCTCGTTGATTTTGTGCCGATCTGACCATTTTCTGCTCTTAGAAGTGCTCTGATTGCCTGGGAAGTTCCACTTTTTAGAGTCTCTTTCATTTTTGTTTTGTCTCTTTGCTTTGCAAATTGATGGTTCATGCCATAACATCGTGAAGTTCCCAAAGAAGAAATTAGTCAAGATTAAGACTCTAACCTTCGGTAAAACTTACCTTCACCTTCCAGGGGATGTCAGAAACTCTCTTCTTGCTCTCTTCTTCTTCTTCTTCTTCTTCTTTTTTTCTTTTGGGTGGTAGACAGTAATTCGTCAAATCAAATGATCGGGCACAGGGCATTTTACTTTTACTCATTCATCTCCTTTGGCCTGGAGTGGAATACGGGATCGGACACCATGCCTCTATATAACCCCGTAAAATCTCCTCATCTTTGTTGAATGGCCAACACAACCCCGGTTTATTTCTGAGGACTTCTAGAAGGACAAGGTGCATTTCTTTCTCTTGTCTTTACAAAATTTGTCCAAAAAGATATGGCATCTTTCCCAAGGTCAGCAAACAAACAAAGGCAATATAAGTATGATGTTTTCCTGAGTTTCCGAGGTAAGGATACCCGCATAAACTTTGTTGACCATCTACATGATCATCTACGGCGAAGAGGAATCATGGCCTTTCGAGATGATAACCACCGAGATCTTCAGAGGGGAAAATGTATTAAACCGGAAATATTGAGGGCAATAGAGCAGTCAAGACTTGTGCTTGTGATATTCTCTGAAAACTACTCTTCTTCTACTTGGTGCCTGGAAGAAGTTGCTAAGGCTGTGGAGTGTACGGATATCAATGAAGGATCCGTGATACCGATCTTCTATAAGGTGGATCCATCTGACATAAGGAAACTAAGGGGAAACTTTGGGACAGGCTTTGCTAAAACTGAGGAAACTTATTCGGGCGACAAGGGAGATATAAAGAGGTGGAAGGATGCACTAAAAAAAGTAGCTGATCTCGCCGGAAGAGAATTGAAAGATGGGTAGGCCTCTCTTCCACTAACTTGGAATTATTTGTTTGCCTTAAGTTTTGGATGCCACGAATGTCATGACCATCATGCTCTATATTATGTTGGTTCATCTGAACCAGAATATATAATTAACTCCTCCAAAACTAAATAGCCTCAATGCTCACGGGGGAACTAATCATCTGCATTTCTTCATTGTAGACATG
Source organism: Eucalyptus caleyi (assembly GCA_014182885.2). Classification (NCBI taxonomy): domain Eukaryota; kingdom Viridiplantae; phylum Streptophyta; class Magnoliopsida; order Myrtales; family Myrtaceae; genus Eucalyptus; species Eucalyptus caleyi. The sequence goes on from CM024471.2 coordinate 14,956,655, forward strand.
GGACATAGTTCATTCGGCAAATCATTGGAGAAATCAAAGATAAACTGGGTCCCCATCCATCCTATGTTGTAGGCAATCTTGTGGGAATGCATTCCCGAGTTGCAAAAGTAGTAAAGCTTCTATGCTTGGGCGAGAGTGGTGCACGCAGTATTGGTATATGGGGAATGGCTGGTTCAGGCAAAACAACTGTTGCACGAGCAGTTACTGACGAAATCTGCGGTCAATTTGATGATGGCTGTAGTTTTCTCACCGATGTTAGAGAAAATTCAGAAAAGAATGGTCTAATATATCTACAGCACCGGTTTCTTGGTGATATTCTCCAAGAGGACAATGTTGGAATCAAGGATGATCATATAGGAGCCAACATGATAAAAAAACTAGTGCGAGATAAAAAAGTCCTTCTTATTCTTGATGATGTGGATAAAAAGGAGCAGTTGGAAAAATTAGCCGGAGATCTTGAATGGTTTGCACCAGGGAGTAGGATCATTATAACAACTAGAGATAAGCATTTGCTTATCAAATATGGAGTAAATGACATATATAAGGCGGAAGAATTATCCTTTGATGAGGCTCTCCAACTATTTTCTTGGAAAGCTTTTAGAAGTAACCATCTTCCAGCAGAGTTCAAGGAGCTTGCGAAGCAAGTTATTAGATACGCTGGTGGCCTTCCTCTAGTCATTGATGTTTTAGGTTCTTTTTTGGATGAAGAAAATTTGTTGCAATGGGAGAGTGCATTGGCCAGTCTCAAAGAATGTCCAGAAGGGGAAATTTTTAACCGGCTTAGGATGAGTTATGATGGACTACGTCAAAACGAGAAGGAGATTTTCCTAGATATTGCTTGTTTCTTCAAGGGGAAGAAGAAACCTTATGTTACAGAAGTTCTAGATAATTGCGGTTTCTATGCAGATTTTGGAATCAATACCCTTGCTCAGAGATCTCTTATCAAAATCGTGGACAATAGATTGTGGATGCATGATTTGCTCCAAGAGATGGCTTGGAAAATTGTTCATCTAGAGTCTCCTCAAGAGCCAGGAAAACGAAGTCGAGTCTGGCTTTTTGAGGATGTATGCCATATTCTGTCAAAAAACTCGGTGAGTACTCTGCAAAATTAATTTCCAAGCATGCTTATTTGATATAAGGAATAAATTAAAAAAAAAAAAAAGACTTGCTAGTCATGTATTGACACTATATGAATTGTTTATCAGGGAACTGGAAAAGTCAAAGCCATAGTATTGCAATCTGGGGACCATAGAACAGTGCACTTAAATGGAGAATCATTCACAAACATGACTAACTTAAGATTGCTTGATATTCATGCCATCCACCTCTCTTCTGGATTTAAGCACCTTTCAAATGAACTACGCCTACTTACATGGGACAACTACAATCTTAGGTCATTTCCACCAAGTTTTCTTCCGAAGAATCTTGTCAAGCTCCATATGCAAGATAGCTTCCTTTGCAGCCTCTGTAGAGGGGAAAAGGTTGGAATTAGTGCTCATGCATATCTATGCTTCATTAGACGCTTTATTATGTTTAACAAGCTAATAAAATTGTTCAACCAATTTTTTTCTAGATGCAGGTCTTAGAGAAGTTAAAAGTTATTAACCTCAATGGTTCTGAATTATTCATGGAGACTCCAAACTTCATATATGTCCCAAATCTAGAGAGGCTAATTTTCAAAGGTTGCAAAGCATTATCTCAAGTTCATCCTTCAATTGGAAATCTAGAAAGACTCAGTCTACTTGACTTGGGCGATTGTGAAAACCTCACGGGACTTCCAGATAGTGTAGGTAATTTAAAATCTCTCAAAGATCTTAATCTCTTTGGATGTTCAAATCTTGAAGAGCTACCTGAGAGCATCGGGGGCTTAGAGTGCTTAGAGGAGCTTAATATTAGTGAAACTGCCATTACACATCTCCCATCCAGCTTGACGTCCTTAAAGAATTTGCGAAAATTACGCTTTCATGTTAGTAAAGGAAGGCGACAAAATTTTTGGAGGACACTAATGCGTACGCTGAAAAAAGCTCTGAACTCTAGACGTCCGCGGTTGCCTTCATTTTTAGGGCTATCCTCTTTGACAGAGTTGTATATGAGTGGCTGTAATCTTCTAGATGGAGAAATTCCCAGTGATATTGGCTGCTTACCCTCATTGAGGTCTTTAGATCTAGCCCAAAATAGTTTTACCACCATAACTGCAAGCATCGAACATATCTCTAACCTGCAATCTCTCATAATAAATCGTTGCAAAAAGCTTGAAGTGTTACCAAGACTCCCAGAAAGCACAATGGTTGTGGCGGCTGAGGACTGCCTCAAGTTGGAAAGGATATCAAACCCATTCATTATATGCACAGCACCTAACTCGGGATTTTACTTCCTTAACTGCTCCAGTTTGCTTCCTCAAGATCTTGATTTAACTTTGCAGCAGAGGTACTCCTTATCGTTGCTTCATTACATCTTTTGCTGCTCCACAAATTCTTTTTGGGGGACTTATGTGGTGTCTCCATGTCTGCAATGTGAAATACCCGAGTGGTTCGGCTACCAGGCAATTGGACCTTTGTTGAGCATAGACATGCCCCTTGATTGGCATTACAATAGCTGGAGAGGATTTGCCATATGTGCATCTTTTAAACGAATCAACTGCAGCCCCTGTCAAGACCTGAAAAATGACCACTTCATTTTCTGCAGGTTTCATGCTAATGGAAATCAGCTAGGTCCCTTATTTAGGTTTCCCATCAAATTTGTCAATTCAGGTTGCCTTTGGCTAGGTTATGTGTCAAATACTCAATTTCCATGTGATACAAATTGGGAGACAATGTCAAACCACATTGTCGCTTCATTTACGATCACCAACCCTGGGTTAAAGGTGGAAAAGTGTGGTGTTCATTTGGTTTACGAGCTGAGTGCAATAATATTTAATGATCTTTTAGTCAGGCAGTGTAGCTCATCGCCTAGGGATTGGGATCGATTCTACCATGATATTGAATCACAAAGGGAGGTCGCGAGTGCCTATAGAGATTCCACGGGTCAATTCCTGTACAAAGTGAATGAAGGCATAATGAGCTGTGGGGTCCGTGAGCATCTATCTCACCCTCATATAGACTGTTATTTACTCATGGACTACCAATGGTTTGGTTTCAATCACTAAATGGACAACTGTCTCGTCATGATTTGAATTCAAGGTAATCACTACTAGATTTGATCAATTGCGGGGGCTTGATTTAGACCTTTCGAAATCCAAATAGACAATGAAAACTCATGTCAATCCTAACCTGAAATTCTAGAGTATCACCACTGGCGCCAGCATCTCCAAAATAATCAGGGGAATAAATTATGCTGGCTTTTGCGTTTTGCCTTCTCACCATAACAAAATCTTTCTTACAGGTTCTCCGAGGACCGTCAAATTTGGTTGGCGCTCTTGGATTTCGTGAAGAAAATTCCACTTGCATCGTAAGTGGATTCTTTGTTTTTGAGAAACTTATGCCACACTTTAATGCTAGAATGTATATCTTGTTCAAATACTAATTTCACTTTTTTAACCTTTTGGACGAATTCATAATTTTCAATTTTCCCATCGACTATTTTATTTTGACTATTTTCTCTGAAATTACGGTTCCAAATACAAATTGTAATGTATTGGTAATCTACAATTGGAGTTTTAGGCAAGACTAAAACTAAAACCCTCTACCCTGTAATTCAGTCAATGGAATGAACTCCCACAATCTCTTCCCTGGCTGCCAACTCCATTTCGAATTTTTGTTGACAAGTGTCTGTAAACCTGTACGTTTTTTTTTTCTTTTAAGAATAGGAGAATTTAAATATGGCGAGTTCTTTGATCTCTTTCTTTAGCTTTTGTAGTTACCTTTTTTTTTTCCTTTGCATACTCATCAGGGGATATTGATCTGTCTATAAAATCATCTCTTTCCAGATTTGTTGAAGAATATGGTGTCCTCAAGTAACCTCCGGGACTTCAACAAGTGTTCGATGATGATTCCGATGGAAGGAAATCACTGCTAGATTTGATCAATTGCCGGGGCTTGGGTTAGACCTATCAAAATCCAAATAGACCATGAAAACTCATGTTAATCCTAGCTAAAATTCTAGAATATCACCAGCGGCACCAACATTTCCAAAATAATCAGGGGAATAATTTTTGCTGGCTTTTGTGTTTCGCTGACTTACCATAACAAAATCTTTCTTAGAGGCTCTACAAGAATCGTCAAATGCGGTCATCTCTTTCCAGATTAAACCAAGCTATTACAAGAGTATAATGGATGTCACTAAGCAACATCTTGAACCTTGCTGCTACTGTCTGTTTATGTCCGCTCTTTTGAAAATCAATATTAATTCAAGATGAGTGCCATTGTTGAGAATGTCTTGAGATTGAGCTGAGATACCCCATCTGAATAGCTTTTTAAGTTTTATTGGTTTTCTAAATTGAGTAGGTTTCCTATAATGGGTTTTATGTACAAATATTACATATATTAGAGATGAAATTCTATTCGATTATTATACAGTAAGAGGTATGTTTGAATTTTCTCTCTGAATTTTCTGAATAAGTTATTTGTGAAAAAAATGTGAGATAACAATTAATGGTTTGCTTTGATTGAGATTAAGGGCTGAAAAACACTTGAGTGGTCAAACAATGGTAAATTCTATATACTTTTCAGATTCATAGTGGATTTATTGGTAGTTGGCTCTTTTTGTAAAGTATGTACTGATATTCAGACCAAATTATATAAATCTCTAGTGATCTTATTATTCTTTATTGATTTTTTTGGTAATTTCTTTTCTTGCATTAAACTTGAATTGCAAAATCCGTTAGTTGTGTGTTATTTTCACGATACAGTTGTCACTAATCTCCCGAGGTGAGATCTCTAAGAGAGGTGGCTTGAATGGTTGTGCTCATTAGGTGGCGCCTACGATTAACGTTGATTCTCCTAAGCTTTATCGATTATAACTTGATTTTCTTTTTAATTACTTAGTTTAATTTACTTAGAAGTCGCCACTAACATATAATGGATCAGTTATGAATAGTGTAAGACGAGAGAGTCACACTTATTATTATGTATTGAAGATTCACAAGTCTGGGAACTTCGTTCCATAACGTTCTTTCAGTGCCTTATCTCTTTCATGACAACAATATACACGTGATCTCTCCAATTTTCTTTTGTAAGTCTCAACACATAAATGATCATATGCATGGCTGCTCAAGCAATAACAATTAAATCAAGCAAAAACGATCAATAAAGAATGAGGAAAATAAGGACAGGAGCCGTATGATGTAAAATTTAAACAAGGTGTTATTATTAACTTCGTTCCATAGCAATATTAATATTCAATCTAATTCATCTTCTGATCAATCAAAGAAATTATCGGATTTTCTAGTAATATTATTCCACCAGCTCTGCATCAAGTTCATTTATGCGGGTTGTCAAGACCTTAAAGAAATTCGTTAGGTCAGCATTCTGCATCGGTCTTTCTGGCGAGATGCCATACTACAACACAAATGAATAGTTGGATCAGAAAAGAGGCTTGCATACATCAAGAATAGGCAAGATGACTGAGATTTAAGTCTTAATTAAAATAGACCGGTCCCAATCACATTTGTGAAATAAAAAGTATAACATAACACAAACAGGAAAAAAATTCCCGGGCCAGTATAAAAAGATTCAGCAAAAAAGCATATCATTAGCCTTTTTAGCCAATTTTAGCAACAAAAAAAAAAAAAACTATTGGGCCCATATAAAAAACTCACAGGATTTTAGTCTACAAAAAGAAGCAAAAAGTTGCATGACTTCTGTCTCCTCTTTTAACTTTTCCAGGATCTAACTAGACCATCTAGACACCATTCTTTTGAAGTAATGGTCGTGACACGTGTAATAGATGGCTTATATCAAAATAAGAATGTAGTCCCTGCGATGATAACACTCTGCTGGAAGAAAGAGGTACATGAGAGAAAACAAAAGGAAGACAAAACGGGGAATCAAACAAATTCCACTAAGTATTCTCAGTTAAAACCAGCAGGCTACTTAAGTCTTACAACTCACATGATAATTTTGCATGACAAGGCAATCTGTACTCGACTTTTTAAGCAAATCTGGCGGAAATTTGCAAAACAGAGGATAGATGGAAGTTAGAACTGCATCTATAGGTGATTATGCATGACTATATCAAGCAACAGACACCTTATACAAGGTAACCACGCATCTTCTATTCCAATAACCACTTTTGGTATACCAGGACAATCATCCGTAATAATTTGATGTAATCCACATTTCTCTCTCCAGCAATATTTTGATTCCACGGCTACATAGTCAGCATCATATACTAAATTATAAATCCAAATTGATATTCTCATAGAGTATAAGAAGCCAATCAGAAGCATACAGATATCCTGCTTGCTGTCAATTAAAAAAGAATACAGCTTAATCTGTCTTTATATGCGTTAGTACTTAAAAGTTGACAGTAAAAGCTTACTAAGGTTAACCATACCTTTGAAATGCCGTTCCTTCAACATTTGTGTTTCTCATAAATTGTAGAGTGGATGCTTGATCTGCTTGATCTGCAGCATTAAATTCCTCGAGAATGCTTTTGTCCTGTCATTAGGGAACTGTTAAATTATTATCAAGAGATTTTTTCCAATTTCCTCTTTACAATATGAACTACACTTTCTGTAAATCATTCAGAATTTATCCGTTTGACATGGACGAAAGGAACTTAAACCTTGAGGGATTATTTGCATCACAATTGGTTGGATGCGAAATAATCTCCATGATCGTCAAGGTTAAAGCAATGGCAATCTCAACCTTGCAGTGATGACTTATACTTTCAAGTTTTGAGCCCATAGAGGCCATAGCTTTATGCAGATGATAACCAATCAAGTGTGCTAAGTCAAGCCATGGGAGGACAGAAGTTCTTTTCTGGCACAATACCTCACAAAAGATAAAAAGTAAAAAGACATTTTTTTTTGTTTAAAGAACAGACCATGTAAAGTGACTCTTGCATTAGAAAAGAGAAAATATGCAACCAAAAGGACTGAAAGCATTGACAGACTATTCAAAACAGTGACAAGGGACAAAGTTACCTTGCTGATTATCATTGTCAATAATTCAAAGCCCACGCAGATGGCATAAGATGGGAAGTGGTCAGCAGCATCATTCTTCGCCAAAACTTTCTGCAAACAGGCAAAGAGTACATCTAAAAATTGCAAAGCAAAAATGTACAGGACACTCATTGAAAGCATATAAAAACAATCTATTCTCTCCCAAGGCAGTAAGAATGCTCGTCTGTCTTGAAGCAATGAAATAAAAAGTTTTTGAATGAGGAACAGCACATTATTCTAGGCAAACTACCTATAGAAAAATTTAATAGCATGGAAACAGGCAAGACAAGATTGATGAAGCTCTGCCTCCAACCAATAAATAGAAACACAAAATCTTAGAAATATTTAGGGGTATCAATCATAACAGTACCCTGCAAATTGCCTTCACAGTCTCATAACACAATCCGGTTTTAGCCCACCCTCCAGTAAAGAGCACTCCATTGACCATGTTGAGCTTCAGCATTCTGATCAAATATCAGCATATAGAAATGAAAAACAAAGTGGTGGTCACCTAAATATAATCAAGGCCATAAAATCTATACAAACACAACCCAAAAGAAACCACACTCCAACATTATACCCATCACTCATGTAAAACTCCTCAAAGAGGGTATACAAAGCATTAACTCCTCTAATCCACATGTGTGAGAGAGGATGCATGTGTTGCTTGCACGCCCTGAAGAAATGTGATTTGTCTCTCACGATCACTTTTCGACGATTAAGAAATGGAGCATGCTAAATCCCCCCTCTTTCAGTACAATCCTCCCCGAGCTAGGCATAGATAATACAACTAATCCACCCCAAACATCATTTTGTCATAGTCATAACAATCTAGTGATCTCTCCTCGTAAAGATTACATTTAGATCCATGTTTTCGTGGACAGCTTTACTCAGAGTTGCAAAGGAAGTGTGTTATGCTTTAGTCTCTAATTTTACAAGCAAGAGGTGTACGATTTTCAAGGATTGTGAGGTAATTAAGCCCATGCATGCCCACAAGCAAAAATCTCCAGTAGCATCTAATGCCATGGATTCAGTATGATGATCAATCTTAGGTGCTATAGTCCTTGTTAAGACAGCTACCATTCCTTGTGGTCAAGCTCAAAGCAGATACTCGAGTTCCAGAGATTTAACTCAACCAAAAAGAATGCCAGACTTGGGTGTTGCTAGTAGCTAACTGTGGTGTGTCTCTCAATGACCCGTTTTCTATGCTTAATGTGACATGAGAAGTCAGAAAAGAATAAGGAGACCTGGGACTTGGTTTAAAAGATGCTGACTGGTCGGAGTGAGGAGAAATATCCAGATAACCTCCTTTAATTAGACAAGCTCTAAAGGCTTTAACAATGAGGGAAAAGCAGATCGGGAGGAGTCATCAATCAAGCTTTCATCTTTGCCAAATTGTGACAGAAGGAAATGGCACTCTTAACTATGTAAGATATTTACGAATCAGTCTAGCTAAGGTCTCCATAAGCAGGTATAAACCTAAACTATACTAGTGTGAGCTTCTACCTGAAGAAAGGTCATGTACGAAATATTGCAGAACGAAAAACAACCCAAAGAAGAGGAACAAACCTGCTCGTGGTGTCAGCAGCTCTGTCATCATTAGGTTTGCCAACTTTAGTACAGTTTGCTTTCTTCAATTCTTCCTCACCCTCCCAGGCCACTTCGGTTACTGCAAAGAAATACACTCAAGAACATGTAGAGGTAAACTTGAGGACCTCTTACTGATGGATAACACACAAAAAAAACTCATGATGTGCAGGTAATGCCTTTTTGCGTTGTAAGTGGCTCTTGTGGTGTATTTGAGTTTGTAACATAGAATTAGTGACTCATGTATCTCCTTTGGATAAACAAATTAAGTTACACTGAGAAAAAGGAAAGTATATGATGCCTATCAATGGGAATGGATGTAGAAATTTCTCTGCAGTGGGGGCAAACTTGTACTTGTGCTTTAATTAAGTTTGTTGATTCAAATAATGCCTAAAGTTCTTGTGTGCTCACGTTACTATCAACTATCAAGTATAGGTGTACAACAACTAACCATCTAGCAACGATGAGCTTTCCAAAGATGTGTAGCCAAACCCAGAAATTTGTCAAAAAGAAAATATTGTTTTAAGCAAAACCTCCACAAACTTAATGGAGGTCACAACTAAGAAAATCCTTATAAACTACTACTATCATGATACATTTTTCAAAACGTGACCAAAGGCAATTGCCCACACTTTCTATTGAGTAATCCGTCCCCTTCCTATCAAACCCCAACATATTTACAGAAAAATAGCACGCTAAGTAGATATGTGATCCATAAATTAGCATCAAGTTACGTTCTCTCCCATGCTCATTGATTCTAGTCTTCAAAACCTTTAGCCTCTTCGGTGAGGTTGATGCAGGATTTATCACTTTATTATTTACATCTGTGGAGGAACCATGATTTTGGCCCTCAAAGAGCACATCCCAATGTTCACGCCTCTGCTGATGGCAGAAACATCTTCCTTTGGTGGCTGGTGGTGTTCTTCCTCTCTCACTTTTACTTCATCAACCTCCATTTTATCTTCCTTACGCTTCTTCTCTGAAACTAACTCCTTGGCACTCTCTTTTGAAGCAAGGATAGACTGGGCTTTTGGAAAATCAGCTGATGCCAAATTGACTGCATCTTCATTTTCTTCATCCAAGAAATCAAAAAACAACTCTTCTTTTTCTACTGCCTTCAGTTTTGGAGGTTCTCTTAACATTGACATCCTGCCCCTCATCATTGCTGTTCAGTTCTGCTGCCTCATGAGCACAGTTTGAGCTTCTGCACTAACTGATGAAGAAATATTTTCCATTCACAGAAGGACTTCTGTAATAGTCCTTATCAAGAAATCTTTTACAAGACTTGAGAGAATTAAAGCAAACTTTTGAAAGAGACGAATGGGTTATAGGAACCAAGCAGTGGAACTTGGAGCAAAGCTGCTATTTTCTGCTGGGCCAGCACTTGATTTTGTTGTGGTGGAAGCATGACCCCATAGATTTGCCAGAGAACCCCAGCTGCGGAAGAGTTCTTGCTTTTCTGACCCAACTTTTACTTGCAGGCAAGTTAGTGACTTTTCTTCGTCTGCAGACAGTTTGCTCACTTGATCATGAACTCCTGCACCATTACCTTCACTATTTGCATGCTTAAGCACATCAACGAGTTGCTCCAACTTTTTTTGGCTTGTCTGTTCAATCTTTCTCGGTTGTGGTGGGTTAACCTTTTGATGGACAGTATTTGATGGTCTTGAGACTCAGGTGCCCTTAAGCTTTGGAGCTCCCAAGTCAAATAATTCCCTCTCTGCACTTCGCCTAACAAAGGGATTAGCTACCACACATAACCTGAAAAATCACACAGAGAAATCATCATGTTTAGTCCTCGTCAAAATATTATGTTTAGAGACACCTGCATGCACACAGATACTCAGAATCCTGAACCAAGGCATCACAGCTGTTATCTCTCAGACAATTCTCTGTGGTTGCATCCTGGCTGAAAAGCTTGCCTGCACAAATTCAGCATTCCAAAGTGCACTGGATCCTTCAGAATGCGAGTTTGCACACTATAGACTTGAACTGAGCATTCATTCACCATCAAATTCTTCCCTGGCTTCTGCATACACATCAAGCAAAGGAAATTTTTAGTAATATAAATTTAATATGTAGCAGGCGAGGGAATAAAGCTCACACATTCTCATAAGTGTGCAAATGAACAACCACGACGTCAACAAGATCCCTGTTCAATTTCGAAGTTCTATCCATAAATCAAGTTGTACAAGCATCCACATAAAAAGAGAGACTGTTCAAATCTCAACTCAAGGAATCAATCTGTCTGCATGGAAATTTCGTAACAAATGCTCGAACTCAAGCATGCCTATCTGGCATATTATTTTGACACGACATAACTGATTATCTCAGATGACGAAACTCGTTTCCAACTGCTAGTAGCCCCTAAAAAATAATTAAAACCTACATATCTAGTGGTCTCTCAAAACCAACCAGTATTTTCATATGCAGCATATTGCTAATCGATCCATGATTTGGAAAGAAAAACTGCAAAGAAGGTCTCTTTCTTAAAAGATCTGAAAGGCAGGTTTTTAGTTATAAATATCGGAAACGACTATCAGTCATTGCACATTTTAGCTCCGTGATATTCATAAAATGAAGAATCAAGGGTCAAAACCAACGTAACCATACGAACAGAGGAACTTAATTTGGTCATTTCAGGAAGACCAATCTCCAACGCATGGATAACACATCTCAGGAGGTCAGATAAGCATCCAACCAGTAGAAATATTAGGCAATAGGCAACGCGAGATAAAATCTAACCAGCGAGTTTAGGCCCAGAAACAAGTTTAATATGGTAACATGCGGGACTGTCCTTTAACCATCCAGATAAAGAGTATACAGTTTCCAATCCCTCTCTATGTCTTTCTACAAATTCTTGCAGCAAGCTGAAGAGAAAGCAACTATTATCTGTGCTGTTTCAAATGTAATCTAAATCATTCTATACGAAGACAGTGCTAACCTCTTTGCAGTATTTGAAGATACAAGAAAATTGCGGCTCAAACAATGTAGGAAACCCGAGAAAGAAAGCAAATTGCTAAAAAGAACAGGCCATTGAAAGAACGATACCCATAAGTCCTGCAGAATAATTGGCGTCATCACGGAAGGGAGCAAGACTGGGGGATAGATGGTGTCAACTCAAACGAATTGAACTAATGGGAATACAAGTTTAACATCGCTTTCTACAAAGGAAACGAAGCCATTACAGAGTCAACACCGGTCTTTCGAGATCTCACAATTAGAGAACTAAATCATGCTAGGAGAAACACTGCAAATTTAAATCCAGAGAAATTAATTCAAAGCTGCCACACCAACAGAACCCTTTCATCTCCTAGTGCATAAACACTCCGAGATGGACTAAGACACGGGAATCACGTACAGTGAATCTTTCTTTCTCCCCGACAACGGGGAAACACGTCAAAAACCAGCGACCGATCTACGAGCGCCGGAAGGCAACATCTCCGTATCCCCACGAATTTGCCCAAAAAAATCCCGGCAGCGTGAAAGGCATATGAATCTTCGTAAAAAGAATCGAGGGAGAACGAAAACGGTCGCTCATCGAAACGGGAGAGAACGGAGATAACGAAAAAGGCAACGACTTGAGATCGAAATCGAAAGAGGAAGAATTCGATGCGCTTCCTTCTGGGGCTCAATCCCAAATCCAATTTTCCCGCCGTTTCTGGGCGGCAACCCGGGAATTATAGCGCGCGTCGGTATGTCGATATGATCTAAATATAAGCTTAACATTTGATCGCGCTTCTAACAAATTAACCCTTTCCATTTTTACATCAAATTCTTTCCATTATTGATCAAGATGCTAGATAATTAGAATATAATTTAGCTCGTGATATTTGAATAAAAAAAGGCAATTAATTACGTATTTATTAACCCTCACAAATAAAAATTCCAATTCTTCACTATAACTTTTGCTTAACACTAACAATCTTCTCTAAGCAAAGTAATAATAAGACACGAGATAAGATGATGTCTTGTTGGGTGTAATGGACCCTTAAATTGTAAATTGTGAAACGAGAATGATAGAAATAAAATCATTTTTGTTGGTTAGCCCGATTAAAAAAAAAAAGGAAATAAAAATTTAAAGATAGGGAGAGTGGGTGGAATCCGAGTTGACCAAAAAATTAGTGTTTTAGCCAAAATTAAGGTGATAATAGGGCTGGCCCCAATTGTAAAATTAAGCATAGTTTTCAGAAAAACTCGGAAGTACATATTTTGACTTCTTTGTTGGCCCCAATATTATGGTTTAATATGTTCTCCCCTCGAACTTGTTAAATTTTGAGGACTCCACTTGGACCATTTTCCTTAGCCGCCTTTTGGAATGAAATGGTTTTTTAACTTACGAAGAAAGGCCGCTGGTGACTTCTAAGCAAATGGAATGAAATAACAAAATGATGGGCAAGTGCAATCAAATAATATATATATACACATAAAACTCAAAAGGTTTGAGTACAAAAGACTCGAATTTGAACAAAGTAAAGCCAATAGGGCTTTCGGGGGTTGGATGACCAATTAAAAGGCATGGACCCATTCTTTGGGCTTTTGCGATCGAGTCCGTGACAAAATTTAATTATTTGCTACAATGGGCCAAGTGTAAATTTGTTTTGCCCAGCAACAAATTCGTGGCCTCGGTGAGAATTGGCTCTAATTCCCACGAGCACTGTACTTCTTCTGTTAGCATTTGTACGAGTACTTCGCAATCTGACCGAAGTAAGAGTCTTCGTTTAGTTCAGGAGAGAAGAAATTTTAGGGTTTCCACCATTGCCAAGGCCTCAGCTTGCACAACAGAGTTTACTCTTACCGATCTAGCAAACACATCCACCCAATCTCCATAGGTGTTCTGCCATACACAACTTATAGCTCTGATCATCATTCTAGGCAAGAAAGTTCCATCTATATTGATTTTGAGGGTATCTTCGCTTGGGCCAAACTGGATCTAAGGTAATGCTTCCTTTACCCCTTTCTTCTTCTTCTTCTTTGCCCTTTCTCAATTGTCGAAGCACTAATTTTTTGACATGACTGAGTTTATAAGGTACTTCGGATTCGACTTTGGTTTGCGAAAAATAGGGTTGTTTCTTTCCTTCCAAATACGCCAGAGGATAGACACAAGGAGGTCGAACCTTGCAGAGGTGTGATTGAATTTAAGTAACCATGTCATCTATTCGACCAAGTCCTAAACTTTTCAAATTTTTAAAACCTTACCCACCATTGATTGTGCCAGCAAGAAGAAAAGAGACCGGGAAAAGTTTGACAGTGCAAGTGTCATGATGTGATGCGATGCGTTGCTATGTGATGCACAACGAAGTTGGAATTTTAATTTATACTTTTTTAGCTGCAATGATTATTATTATTTGGGATGATCGATTCGTGGAGATGTTGGACTGACTTCGGACGTGAAGTTGGTATTTTGCGGCTGAATTTTAAGATTCTCTTATCTTGATAGTCCATATACTATATTAAACCATATGGGGTATATAAGATCTACTATTTATTGATTGAGATTTCTCGGCCGTGATTTCGGCGTGCTCACATATTCCGACTTTTCCAACCATTTTTCTTGGTCTTGCGATAGAGTTCCCTTGGGAATTGTTCGGGTCCCCCTCTGAAAAGATAAGAAGTAGCTTGTCCTTATTGGTGATAGAGGATGTTTGATTTCTGGACCTCCCGACTATGCAAAAATTATTTCTTTATAACGTTTAAAAAATAGACCCAACATGGTTATTTCCGTGAAATGATCACTCCCACCAAATCGGAAATAGCGTTGAGAATGCCGCTCACCCGTCTTCCTCTTTAGACAAATGCAGATTTCTGGAAAGTTGCCTCGAGATTTCGTACCAAAAACAGAGAAGAAAAGGGGAAGTGCCTCAACAATGCTAATGGCTTGGTTCGTACCATGTCGGAAAATGCGAGATCATGATGGCAAAGACTCGTCCCAAACACGCGTCAACGGAGCGTCTCCGAGCATTTTCCCGTGGGACCATTGGCATGTGTACACGGACGGTCTCTGGTTTGGAGGATAAGGAAAACCTTAACTCTTAAGAAATTGGTTTGACCATTCGTTAATTAATTATTCACGAAGTAACATACAAATATAATAATCGGCAAAACAATAAACAATCATCTTTTCTGGTGAGGGGGTTGGCTTGGCTTGACTTGGGCAATCCTTCATGTAAACGGCCTCCGTTGGATCGGAGTCTTTACTCTCAAGCTCAAAGTCTCGACAGCTTCGATCGGCTTCTGCATTCGTCTCTTCGCTCGGACTCAAGCTTCTTCCATTCTCGAGGTTTTCTCTGTCCTCTGCTTGATTTTGAGTATAGCCGTTCCTCATTTGTTAATTGTCGCATGTATATCACCGTTTCTTAGCTCCAGATGTGTAAACTGCCATTTCATATGCTTCATGGATTTTTCGAAACGTTAAATGCGTGTTGATTTTGTGTCGATCTGACCATTTTCTGCTCTTAGAAGTGTTCCAATTGCCTAAGAAGTTCCACTTTTCAGAGTCTTGATTGGTTTGGACATGGGAGTAGGATCATTATAACAACTAGAGATGAACATTTGCTTCCCCAATTTGGAGTAAGTTCTATATATAGGGTGGAGGGACTATCCTTTGTTGAGGCTCACCAACTATTTTGTTCAAAAGCTTTTAGAAGTAACCATCTTCCAGCAGAGTTCGAGGAGCTCACGAAGTAGGTTATTAGATACACCGGTGGCCTTCCTCTAGTCCTTGATGTCTTAGGTTCCTTTTTGGCTTATAAGAGCTTGAAGCGATGGAAGAGTGCACTGGCCAGACTCAAAGAATGTCCAGAAGGGAAAATTTTTGACCGGCTTAAGTTAAGTTATGATGGACTACAACAGAAAGAGAAGGAGATTTTCCTTGACTTGCTTGTTTTTTCAAGGGAAGTGAGAAACCTTACGTTACAGAAGTTCTGGACAATTGCGGCTTGTATGTTGACATTCAAATCGAAGTCCTTATCAATAGAGCTCTTATCCAAATTGTGGGCAACAAACTATGGATGCATGATTTGCCACGAGATTTGTTCGTCGAGAGTCTCCTGAAGAGCTAAGAGAATGAAGTCTCAACTTTTTGAAGATGTATGCCATGTTCTGTCAAAAACTTGGTGAGTATTTGCAAAATTAATTTGCAAGCATGCTTATTTGATATAGGGAGAAAAAACACTTGCTAGTCATGTATTGACACTATATGAATTGTTTACGAGGGAACTGGAAAAGTCAAAGCCATAGTCATGCAATCTGGGGACCATAGAATAGTTCGCTTGAATGGAGAGTCATTCACAAACATGACTAACTTAAGATTGCTTGATGTTCGTGCCATCAACCTCTCTTCTGGGTTTAAGCACCTTTCCAATGAACTACACCTGCTAAGATGGGACAACTTTAGTCTTGAATCATTTCCAACAAGTTTTCTTTCGAAGAATCTTGTTGAACTCCATATGCAAGATAGCCTCCTTTGCAGCATCTGGAGAGGGGAAGAGGTTGGAATTAGTACTTATGCATGTGTACGCTTCATCAGATGCTTTATTATGTTTAACAAGCTAATAAAATTGTTCAACCAATTTTTTTCTAAATGCAGGTCTTAAAGAAGCTAAAAGTTATCAACCTTAATAGTTCCAAATCATTTGTGGAGACTCCAAACTTCATATATGACCCAAATCTAGAGAGGCTAATTCTCAAATGTTGCAAATCATTATCTCAAGTTCATCCTTCAATCGGAAATCTAGAAAGACTCGATCTACTTTGACTTGGGTGACTTTGAAAATCTCATGGGACTTCCAAATAGTGTAGGTAATCTAAAATCTCTGAGTTCTTAATCTGTCTGGATGTTCAAATCTTGAAGAACTACCTGAGGGCATAGGGGGCTTAGAGTGCTTAGAGGAACTTGATATTAGTGGAAGTGCCATAACACACCTCCCATCCAGCTTGACATTCTTACAAAATTTGAAAAAATTACACTTTTATATTAGAAAAGGGAGGCCACAAAATTTTTGGATTTCACTGATGCGTATGTTGAGAAGCACTCTCAACTCTAGATATCCGCAGTTGCCTTCATTTTCAGGGTTATTCTTTTTTATAGAGTTGGATATGAGTGGCTACAGTCTTCTAAAAGGACAAATTCCCAATGATATTGGCTACTTACCCTCCTTGAGGTCTTTAGACCTAGCCAAAAACAATTTCACCACCCTACCTGCAAGCATTGAACATATATTTGGTCTGAAATTTATAGTACTAGATCATTGCAAAAATCTTGAAGTGTTGCCAAGACTTGCAAAAAGCATAATCCTTGTGGAGGCTGAGAAGTGCCTCAAAATGCAAAGGATATCAAACCCATTCATTATATGCTCAGTACCTAACTCAGGGTTTTGCTTCCTTAAGTGCTCCATTTTGCTTCCGCAAGATATTGATTTAACTTTTCAGTGGAAGTACTCCTTGTCGTTGCTTCGTTACATCATTTGCTGTTTCATGACAATATTTTTGGGAATTTATGTTGTGCCTCCATGTCTACAATGTAAAATACCTGAGTGGTTTAGCTACTAGGCAGTCGGACCTTTGTTGACCATAGATGTTCCCCCTTAATGGGCTTGACAATAGCTGGAGAGGATTTGCCATGCCCATCTCTTTCTTTGGCTTTTATATTTACCATTTTTCCTTTGCATATTCATCATGAGAGATTGATCTATTTATAAAATCATCTCTTTCCAGATATCCAAGCTAGTACAGGAGCATACTGGATGCCGCTAAGCAACCGTCATCTTAAACCTGGCAGCTACCGTTTGTTTCGGCTTGGCATATCTTTGCTCCAGAGCTCCGATCGATACGAGGAGACCCTTGTCCTTCTGAGCGGTGAAGATGATTTCGTGCGACGCCTTGAAGAAGAATCTAATTTCTGTGCGGCGTCCCGAGGAATTAATTCAGGTGGGGGTCTTTTATAGCGCGCGCTTAGCATTAAAGCATATCTGGAAATAGAAACAACAAATTTACCTTAAACTACACACATGACAAATTTAACCTTCATTATTTCTATTAAGTTTTACCATCAAATTATTAAGTTGAATAATATGTAGTAGTTAATGGATACACTTATTTAGAGTTTTAGCCTTTGTTTTTAGCATAGATATACTGGTATTAATTGATTTAACGAAAACTTATGGATTGTAAATTTGTGACACGCGTGTCTTAGTTTTGGAGCTTATTGTGATTAAAAAAAATCAATTTGTGATAAACTATATATATATATCGGTTTGGGGTTTTTGATAATCAAAAAGATAATTTGAGATAAATTTATCATATGTATATCAATTTATAATTTTTTTGTGAGATAAACTTGTTATAAACACATGTACCAATTTATAATTTTTTTTTTTTTGTGATATTAAATCCTAAACCTTTCGGATTTTTAAAACCTTGCAGCCGAAATTGCGAGATCGTGATGGCAAAGAAAGAGGAGGAGGAGATAAAGACCGGGCATAATCTCGTCCAATATACGCGTCAACAGCGCGTGTCCGAGCATTTTCCGCGTGGGGCCATGGCACGTGTACATGGAGACTCTCTGGTTTGGCGGATAAGAAAATTCTGGCTCTTAAGAAATTGGTTCGACCATTTATTAATTATTCACGAAATTCGCTGTCCATATTGCGAGTAATTTGTTCCATACTTAGTGCTGTACACACAAAACAAAGAAAAGCGAAGAAGCATAATGTCAAATAACAATTTCATTGTGTTTTAATTTGAGTAGAATCATATATTATTTTCATTTTATAATCATAAGATATATCGGAAATAACACATAACTCTACAAGGGGGAAAAGATTACGAAGTAACATGCAAACATAATAATCGGCAAAAAAATAAACAATCATCCCGTGGACGGTTGACTTGCCCTTCGTATGAACAGCGTCCGCTGGAACGTAGTCTTTACTCTCAAGCTCAAAGTCTCGACAGCTTCGATCGGCTTCTACATTCGTCTCTGCGCTCGGACTCAAGCTTCTTCCATTCTCGAGGTTTTCTCTGTACTCTGCTTGATTCTGAGGGTAGCCGTTCCTCATTTGTTAATTGTCGCATGTATTTCACCGTTTCTTAGCTCCAGATGTGTAAACTGCCATTTCCTTTGATTAACTTCTTCCAGAATTTTTCGAAACGTTAAATGCGCGTTGATTTGGTGCCGATTTTTTTCTGCTCTTAGAAGTGCTCCGATTGCCTGAGAAATTCCACTTTTTAGAGTCTCTTTTCATTTTTTTTTGCTTTGTTACTTTGCTTTGCAAATTGATGTTTCATGTCATAACATCATGAAGTTCCCAAAGAAGGAATTAGTCAAGCTTAAGCCTCTAACCTTCAGTAAAACTTATGCTCAGCCTTCACGGGATGCCTGAAACTCTCTTCTTGCAAAGGGCATTTACTTGTACTCATTCATCTCCTTTGGCCCTGGAATGGAAGTATGAGATCACGCAGTGCCTCTATATAACCCTATAAAATCTTCTCATCTTTGTTAAATCGCCAACACAAGCCCGATTTATTTTTGAGGACTCCTATAAGAATAAGGTGCATTCATTTCTCGCCTTTCCAAATTGTCCAAGAAGTTATGGCATCTTCCCCAATGCCAAAAGATGAACAGAGCCAATACAAGTATGATGTCTTCCTGAGTTTCCGAGGTGAGGATATCCGCAAAAACTTTGTTGATCATTTGCACGATCATCTATGGCGAAGAGGAATCATGGCCTTTCGAGATGATCACCACCACCATCTTCAGAGGGGAAAATGTATTAAACCAGAAATATTGAGGGCAATAGAGCAGTCAAGATATGTACTAGTGATATTTTCTGAAAACTACGCTTCTTCTACTTGGTGCCTGGAAGAAGTTGCTAAGGTTGTGGAGTGCAAAGATATCAATGAAGGATCAGTGATACCGATCTTCTACAAGTTTGATCCATCTGACATACGGAAACTAAGGGGAAACTTTGGGAGAGGCTTAGCTCAAACCGAGGAAACTTATACCGGCAACAGAGGAGATATGAAGAGGTGGAAAGATGCACTAAGTAAAGTAGCTGGTCTCGCCGGAAGAGAATTGAAAGATGGGTAGGCCTTTCTTCCACTAACTTGGAATTATTTGTTTTCTTTTAATTTAGCATGCCACAAATATCATGACTATCATACTCTATATTATGTTAGTTCATCTGAACTAGAATATATGATTAACTCCTCCAAAACTACATTGCCTCAATGCTCCCTATGGAACTAATCATTTGCATTCCTTCATTGTAGATATGAGACACAGTTCATTCGGCAAATCATTGGAGAAATCAAAGATAAACTAGGTCCACGGCTGTCCTATGTTGTAGGCAATCTTGTGGGAATGCATTCCCGGGTTGCAAATGTAGTTGAATATTTATGCTTGGACAAGAGTGATGTATGCGGTATTGGCATTTGGGGAATGGGTGGTATAGGCAAAACAACTATTGCACGAGCAGTTTTTGACAAAATCCACGGCCAATTTGATGGTGGATGTTGTTTTCTTGCCAATGTCAGAGAAATTTCAAAAAAGAATGGTCTGATATATCTACAGAACCAGTTTCTTGGTGATATTCTCCAAGAGGACAATTTGACAATCAAGGATGATCACAGAGGAGCGAACATGATAAAAGAACGACTACAACATAAAAAAGTTCTCATTGTACTTGATGATGTGGACGAAAAGGAGCAGCTAGAAAAATTAGTAGGAGGTTTTGATTGGTTTGGACATGGAAGTAGGATCATTATAACAACCAGAGATGAACATTTGCTTCTTCAATATGGAGTAAATTCCATATATAAGGGGGAGGAACTATCATTTGGTGAGGCTCTCCAACTACTTTGTTTGAAAGTGTTTAAAAGTAACCATCCTCCAGCAGAGTTCACTGAGCTCGTGAAGCAGGTTATTGGATATGCTGACGGCCTTCCTTTAGCCCTTGATGTCTTAGGTTCCTTTTTGGCTTGTAGGAGCTTGATGCAATGGAAGAGTGCATTGGCTAGACTCAAAGAATGTCCAGAAGGGAAAATTTTTGACCGGCTTAGGTTAAGTTATGATGGATTGCGTCAGAAAGAGAAGGAGATTTTCCTAGATATTGCTTGTTTTTTCAAGGGAAAAGAGAAACCTTACATAACAGAAGTTTTGGACAATTGCGACTTGTATGCAAATATTGGAATCGAAGTCCTTGTGGAGAAATCTCTTATCCAAATCGTGGGCAACAGACTGTGGATGCATGATTTACTACAAGAGATGGCTTGGGAAATTGTTCGTCGAGAGTCTCCTGAAGAGCCAGGAGAATGAAGTCGAGTTTGGCTTTTTGAGGATGTATGCCATATTCTATCAAAAAACTCGGTTAGTATCTGCAAAATTAATTTGCAAGCAGGCTTGTTTGATATAGGGAAAAAATTGCTAGTCATGTATTGACACTATATGAGTTGTTTATCAGGGAACTGGAAAAGTCAAAGCCATAGTCTTGCGATCTGGGGACCATAGAATAGTGTGCTTGAATGGAGAGTCCTTCACAAACATGACTAACTTGAGATTACTTGATGTTCGCACCATCAACCTCTCCTCTGGGTTTAAGCACCTTTCTAATGAACTACGCCTGCTAAGATGGGACAACTACAATCTTAAATCATTTCCACCAAGTTTTCTTCCAAAAAATCTTGTCGAACTCCATATGCAGGATAGCCTCCTTTGCAGCCTTTGGAGAGGGAAAAAGGTTGGAATTAGTACTCATGCATGTATATGCTTCATCATATGCTTTATTATGTTTAACGAGCTAATAAAATTGTTCAACCATTTTTTTCTAGATGCAGGTCTTAGAGAAGTTAAAAGTTATCAACCTTAATGGTTCCAAATTATTCGTGAAGCCTCCAAACTTCAAAAATGTTCCAAATCTAGAGAGGCTAATTCTCAAAGGCTGCAAAGCATTATCTCAGTTCATCCTTCAATTGGATATCTAGAAAGACTCGGTCTACTTGACTTGGGTGACTGTGAAAACCTTACGGGACTTCCAGATACTGTAGGTAATCTAAAAGCTCTCAAAGTTCTTAATTTGTCTAGATGTTCAAATCTTGAAGAACTACCTGAGAGCATCGGGGGCTTAGAGTGCTTAGAGGAGCTTGATATTAGTGAAAGTGCCATAACACACCTCCCATCCAGCTTGGCATTCTTACAAAATTTGAAAAAGTTACGCTTTCATGTTAGTAAAAGGAGGCCACAAAATTTTTGGACACTGACGCGTACGTTGAGAACAACTTTGAACTCTAGATGTCCACGGTTACAATCATTTTTAGGGCTATCCTCTTTGACAGAGTTGGATCTGAGTGGTTGCAGTCTTTTGGAAGGAGAAATTCCCAATGATTTTGACTGCTTACCCTCCTTGAGGTCTTTAGACCTAGCCGAAAACTTTTTTACCACCATAACTACGAGCATCGAACATATCTCTAGCCTACATTTTCTCATAATAAATCATTGCAAAAAGCTTGAAGTGTTACCAAGACTTCCAGAAAGCACAATGGTTGTGGTGGCTGAGAATTGCCCCAGATTAAAAAGGATATCAAACCCATTCATTATATGCACAATACCTGACTCAGGATTTTACTTCCTTAACTGCTCGGGTTTGCTTCCGCAAGATCTTGATTTAACTTTGCAGCAGAAGTACTCCTTGTCGTTGTTTCATTACATCTTTTGTTGTTCCATAAGACTAATTCTGGGAACTTATGTGGTGTCTCCATGTCTGCAATGTGAAATACCTGAGTGGTTCAGCTACCAGGCAATTGGACCTTTGTTGAGCATAGACATGCCCCCTAATTGGCATGACAATAGCTGGAGAGGATTTGCCCTCTGCGCATCTTTTGGACGAATCAACCGCAGCCCCTATCAGGACCTAGAAAATGACCACTTCATTTTCTGTGGGTTCCATGCTGATGGAAATCAGCTAGGTCCCGTATTTAAGTTTCCTATTAGATTTGTCAATTCAGGTTGCCTTTGGCTAGGTCATGTGTTATATTCTCAATTTCCATGCGATACAAATTGGGAGACAATGTCACTCATTGTCACTTCATTTACAATCACCGACCCTGAGTTAAAGGTGGAAAAGTGTGGTGTTCATCTGATTTACGAACAGAGTCCAACAGAGTTTGATGATCTTTTAGTCAAGTGGTCTAGCTCATTGCCCAGGGATTGAGATAGATCCTACCATGAGGTTCAACCACCAAGGAAGGTCAATAATGTCTACAGATGTTCAATTGATCCAGACCTATTCAAAGTGAATGAAGGTGTAACGAGCTATGGGGTCTATGAGGTTCAATCCGACCCGTTCAATCAACGTGATTTACTCATGAAGTGTCAATTTATGATTTGGCATCGGCTGGGACTTGGACAACAGTCTGCTCATGATTTGAATAGAAGGTAATCACTACTAGATTTGATCAATTGCCGGGGCTCGGGTTAGACCTTTGGAAATCCAAATAGACTATCAAAACTCATGTTAATCCTAACCTAAAATTCTAGAATATCACCACCGGCACCAACATCTCCAAAATAATTAGGGGAATATATTTTGCTGACTTTTGTGTTTCACTTTCTCACCATAACAAAATCTTTCTTACAGGTTCTTGAAGAACTATCAAATGTGGTTGGCACTCATTGTTTTTATGAAGAAAATTCCACGTGTACCGTAAGTGGCTTCTTTATTTTTGAGAAACTTATGCCACACTTTAATACTAGAATGTATATTTTGTTCAAATACTAATTTCACTTTTTTAACCCATTGGACCAATCCATAATTTTCAATTTTTCTACTGACTATATTTTACTTTGACTATTTTCTCTAAAATTACAGTTCCAAATACAAAGTGTAATGCATTGCTAATCTACAAATTGTTAAACCCTCTCCATGTAATTGAGTTTTTATTGGCTAAATCTCTCTCCCTTGTGGCACCCAAAGAGGCCAAGAACACTAATGAGCTTTATCTGTAAACCTTACGGTTTATAAAATGCTTGCACACCAATAATTTTTCTTTTATTAGGTGAGGGGATACCTGTACGTTTTTTTTTTCCAAGAGTAGGAGAATTTAAATGTGGC
Source organism: Eucalyptus caleyi (assembly GCA_014182885.2). Lineage (NCBI taxonomy): Eukaryota > Viridiplantae > Streptophyta > Magnoliopsida > Myrtales > Myrtaceae > Eucalyptus > Eucalyptus caleyi. Next base: position 14,980,451 of record CM024471.2, read on the forward strand.
GAGTTCTTCCATCTCTTTCTTTAGCTTTTGTATTTGCCTTTTTTTCCTTTACATACTCATCATGGGAGATTGATCTGTCTACAAAATCTTCTCTTTCCAGATTTAAACCAAGCTATTACAAGAGCATAATGGATGTCGCTAAGCAACCGTCATCTTCAACCCGACAACTACCGTTTGATTATGTCCACTCTTTTGAAAATCGATATTAATTCGAAGATAAGTGCCATTGTTGAGAATGCCTTGAGTTTGAGCCAAGATACCCCATCCGAATAGCTTTTTGAAGTTTTATTGGTTTTCTAAATTGAATAGGTTTATTGTAATGGTTTTTTTTTTTTGGGGGGTACAAATATTACATATATGAGATGAAATTCTATTTGATTATAAAGCAATAAGAGGTATGTTTGAATTTTCTCTCTGAATTTTCTGAATGAGTTTTTATGAAAAATGTGAGATAACAACTAACGGTTTGTTTTGATTGAGATTAAGGACTGGAAAACACTTGAGCAGTCAAACAATGATAAATTCTGTACTTTTCAGATTCATAGAGGATTTATTGGTAGTTGGCTCTTGTTGTAAATTATGTATTGACATTTAGAAAGAACCATGTAAATCCTTAGTGATCTTATTATTCTTTGTTGATTTTCCTGGTAATTTCTTTTTCTTGCATTGAATTTGAATTGCAAAATCCGTTAGTCTTGCATTATTTGCACGATAGAGTTGTCGTGAACCTCCCGAGGTGAGATCTCCAAGGGAGGTGGCTTGAATGGTTGTACACACAAGGCGGCGCCAACGATTAGCGTTGATTCTCTTGAACTTTATCGATTTTAACTTGTTTCCTTTTTAATTACTTAGTTAAATTACATAAAAGCCACCACTAACATATAATGGATTGGTTATGAATAGTGTAAGGCGAGAGAGTCACCCTCACTATTACGAATCGGAGATTCACAAGTTTGGATACTTGGTTACTCTATATGAAATTTAGCATTCTTTGGGTGCCCTTCTCTCTTTTATGACAATAATATGCACGTGATCTCTTCAATTTTTTTTTTTTTTTTTTTGTAAGTGTCAACACATATAAATGATATTATGCATGGCCACTCAAGCAATAAAAATTAAATCAAGCAAAAACAATAAATAAAGAATGAGGAAAATAAGGACAAGAGCCGTATAATGTAAAATTTAAACAAGGCTCTCTTATTAACTCTCATAGGATTCTCAAGAACTGCGTACACTAAACGTGGCTAATATTAATATTCAACCTAATTCATCTTCCGATCATCAAAGAAATTATTGGCATCAAAAAAAAAAATTTCTAGTAATATTATTCCACCAGCTCTTGCGTCAAGTTCATTTATGCCTTAAGCTCTATTTATTTTGTTAAAGATAAATGATTTAAAACACATTTTCCTAAAATTGATCCCTTATATTGTTTACAAATATAAATGAACAAGAAATATTTTTATTGTCCGTGAAAATAGTTAAACATAAATTTTTATCTATAATGATAATAATTTTCTTAACTAATTATTTTACGCAATGTAAGCGATTATTTTGAGAAAAATATTTTCTAAATTATTTATTTAATGTGAAATAAATGAAGGATTACAAATAGTTAATGTACTTCATTTATTCTTATCGTTAAAACAAAATCTTTCCATTAAAATTTCCTTATAATTCTTTTTAAAATCAAAAGTTTCTACTTCTTCTAAATAAAATAATGTTAATCTTTCCATTAAACTATTTCACTATTGGTGGATATTTGTCGATGTGAACCATCGAACTGCTAATTGAATCTCTAATATACATTGCTTGTGCCATGACACACTCATAATTTTAATCTGACACTACCTAAATACCAAGTTAACAAAACAATACAAAATTAAAAATAAACAAAACGCCATACCATCCTGCTCAAAAAACAAAATTCTAACCCTAAATTACCCACGTCCTAAACCTCCCTCACCAACGGTCAGTGCCCTTCGCCACCTCCCCTGAGCCTTGGACCACCCTGTCAACACTCCCGGATCCAAGCAGTGAGCGGCAATGGATGCTCTGGAATCAAGGCTATAAATCTTGCAAAACTGAGCAAGAAGTAGAACTACGACAGGGTTTAATCCATATTGCGCAGCTAACAAATGAAGCAGTCTTCTATTTTGTTCAAATATTGATGATTCCCTTGTTTTTTACTTTTGGTCGGATGACTATGTCGTCCATCAAAACTCATCAAAACTCTTGGCAAAAATGAATTGTCACACATCAAATGATAGTCCTAAAGGATTAAGATTCTTCTCCGAGCCAAATGAAGAATCTCGTCTTTTAGAATTAGAGGTTCATAAGGGCCTTATATAGCTTCCTTTTTCCATTTTAAGGACTTTATAGGGCGCTATACGCACTTCATTGAGGAATCAGGGAAAAGAAATCTTTATTATTGTGTTTTCCACACTGTGAGCACACATATATGGCAACAAAACAATACTCGATCTGAGGCATCTTCCAATCAATCGAAGGAATTACAAGCATAGAGATGAGACCCTACCTGTCCATTGATTGATTCATCAAGACACAAAGTCATCGATTAGTTTACAGGCAACAAATCATATGCATAGTTCAAAGGCAGATAAATAGGACAATGTTCAACACTTGCCATTAAGAGAATAATGTCCATACATCTCATGATCTCATTTACATAAAGAGCTAATTTCTGATTTCAAGCAATTCGGTACAGGGCCTTCTTCAGCATACAAGTCTCGATGCCCGTAACAAATGGGGGCTTCACAGTCACGTGAAGATATAAACCTCGTCATATCCCTTCCTATAGTCATAAAAATTCAACACTACCGTCGTTAAATCATATAATTCATGTGCAAAACTGATGAAATGCACTGAATTGACAGCATCAGGGCTTACCCTGCTTTCCCACGATACATGGAACTGTAATTATATATCAAATTGTCGAGCACTTTCCGAGCAGAAGCCTAGTTTACTGACTTCCTAGCCTCGCTACAAGATAAAAAGTTCGAATTAGAAGTTTTTTCTCCCTTCAAAGTGAGTGAAAAGCAAACACTTGACCACAAGCACAGTTCATGTAACCATAACTATGTATGATACAGGGTATTTAAGAACTTAAACATGGAAATTTCAAACGCAACTTGCTTTGCAGCATGAAATTACTCGACAAATTCTGAGCTGACAAAGAAGTTTGCTACATGCTGTGTAACTTGAATAGCATCATCCGAGTGTGGTATCAAAGACAGACCCCATTCAAAAGCATTTTTCTGCACAATATTGAGAAAGCCATATACGTTACCTGAAGGCAGTAAGTCTAAACATACCTCACAGATATGAAGAGGTGGAATATATAATCCCAAGAACAATAACTGATATAACTCCCTAAGATATTTATGCAAATGAATCATGTTTAAGTCTAAGCCATAAAATAAATAAATAAATAAATAAATAAAGGATCATGTCCTCTATAACGTGATAAACTCAAATAGCCTAGTCTCCTAAATTTTGCCTAACCAATTCTGCGAGACTCAAGCAAGTTGTGCCACAAGCTCTTCACTAAAGAAATCAAAAACCACAAAATAACAATATGTATCAGAATCTACAGGAGCAAGAAGTCAATTTCTTCAAAATGCCCAGAAAAGAAAAGATTGAATTCATAGTCCATGATCGTGCGCTCAGCAGGAAGGCAATGAATTTAATATGGATTGTCTTGGATAAAGCTAAAAACTGCTAGACCAGAGCCCAAATCTCTAAATTCAGAAATTCTACAGTTGCGATTTTTGGGTAACCTCTTTCTCATGATGCCGCATTTGGTAGTGTCAGAACCCTATAGAAGGTGCATGTTTCATGTGGCACCAACCCAGCATTACCATCATGCAGTCAAATTATTGCGCAAATTATTTTTCCTGTGAGCTAACTTGGTAGAAGAGTTATATCAGGAATTTTGAATGGCAACAAACTACATAAAAAGCCAACTTAGTAATATTTGCCAAATAACAAATCAAAGTCTGGCATATTATGATGGATCATCTACCTGAATAGGCTTAATATGCATCCAATAGCGAGATGATTGGTATGAAAGCTACTACATGAAGCAATGTGCCTTTCCTAATCAAATGAGATTGGTGTTGAACAAGAAGAAAAGCATGAAACTAACTATTACTTCTGGATGCCATTGGAAAGCAGTTACAGGGTAACTGTGTGCTTGGACTGTGGACACATAGACCTGGTAATAGAGTCCCTCAAAGACCTTAATGTTATTCTCACAAATAACTGAAATAAGCAGTAACACAAAATATTTTTTTTCACTGCAATATATCACTTTAGACATGATGTAAGGGGTAGTTGGTTATATTCAACCTTGCTGTCTCCATCTGTGCTGGTTGTCAAGACCTTAAAGAAATTCGTTAAGTCAGTGTTCTGCATCAGTCTTTCTGGCGAGATGCCATACTGCAACACAAATGAATAGTTGGATTAGAAAAGAGGATTGCATACATCAAGAATAGGTGAGATGACTAAGATTTAAGTCTTAATTAAAATAGACTGGTCCCAATCACACTCGTGAAATAAAAAATATAACATAACACGCAATGGGAAAAAAAAAATTTCCTGGGCTAGTATTAAAAAAAACTTCAGCAAAAAATCATATCATGAGCCTTTTTAGCCATTTTTAGCTATCAAAAAACTACTGGGTCCGTATAAAAAACTCACAGGATGTTAGTCTACAAAAAGAAGCAAAACAATGCATTAAAGTTGCATGACTTTTGTCTCCTCTTTTAACTTTTCCAGGATCTAACTGGTCTATCTAGACACCATTCTCTAGCAGTAATGGTCGTTGCATGTGTAACAGATGGCTTATATCAAAATAAGAATGTAGTCCCTGCGATGATAACACTCTACTGGAAGAGACAGGTACATGAGAGAAAACAAAAGGAAGTGGAAATAGGGGAATCAAAGAAATTTTCTCAATTAAAACCAGCAGGCTACTAAAGTCTTACAACTCACATGATGATTTTGCATGACAAGGCAATCTATACTCAACTTTTTAAGCAAATCTGGCGGAAATCTGCAAAACAGTGGATACGTGGAAGTTAGAACTGCATCTATAGGTGATTATGCATGACTATATCAAGCAGCAGACGCCTTATACAAAGTAACCACGCATCTTCTACTCCAATAACCACTTTTGGTAATACCAGGGCAATCATCCGTAATAATTTGATGTAATCCACATTTCTCTTTCCAGCAAAATTTTATTCCACGGCTCCATAATCAGCATCATATACTAAAATACATAAATCCAAATTGATTTTCTCAAAGAGCATAAGAAGCCAATTGGAAGCATACAGATATTCTGCATGCTGTCAATTAAAAAAGAACACAGCTTTATCTGTATTTATAAGCGTTGGTACTGAAAAGTTGACAGTGAAAGCTTACTAGGGTCAATTATACCTTTGAATTACTGTTCTTTCGATGTTTGTGCTTCTCATGAATTGTAGAGTGGATGCTTGATCTGCAGCATTAAATTCCTCGAGAATTCTTTTGTCCTGTCATTAGGGAACTGTTAAATTATTATCAAGAGATTTTTCCACTTTCCTCTTTATACTATGAACTACACTTTCTGTAAATCATTCAGAATTTATGCATTTGACATGGATGAAGCAACTTAAACCTTGAGGGATTATTTGCAACACAATTGGTTCGATGTGAAATAACCACCATGCTTGTCAAGGTTAAAACAATGGCAATCTCAACCTCGCAATGACGACTTATGCTTTCAAGTTTTGTGCCAATAGAGGCCATAGCTTTATGCAGATGATGATCAGTCAAGTGTGCTAAGTGAAGCCATGGGAAGAGAGAAGTTTTTTTTCTGGCACAATACCTCACAAAAGGTAAAAGGTGAAAGGAATTTTTTTTTTCTTTTGGCTTAAAGAACAGACCATGTAAAGTGACTCTTGCATTAGAAAAGGGAAATTATGCAACCAAAAGGACTGAAAGCATTGACAGACAATTCAAAATGGTGACATGACAAGGGAGTTACCTTGCTGACTATCATTGTCAATAGTTCAAAGCCCAAGCAGATGGCATACAATGGGAAGTGGTCACCAGCATCATTCTTTGCCAAAACTTTCTGCAAACAATTGGCAAAGAGTACATCTAAAAATTGCAAAGCAAAAATGTACAGGACACTCATTGAAAGCACATAAAAACGAACCATTCTCTCCCAAGGCACTGAAAATGCTCGTGTGTCTTGGAGCAACGGAATTATAGTTTATGAATGAGGAACAGCACATTATTCTTAGAAAAATGTTATTGCATGAAAACAGTCAATACATGATTGATGAAGCTCTGCCTCCAACAAATAAATAGAAACACAACATCTTAGAAATATTTAGGTGTATCAATCATAAAAGTACCTTGAAAATTGCCTCGGCAGTCTCATAATACAATCCGGTTTTAGCCCACCAACCAGTAAAGAGCACTCCATTAACCAGGTTGAGCTTCTGCATTTTCAACCAAATATCAGCATCTAGAAATGAAAAACAAAGTGGTGGTCATCTAAAAATAAACCCGGCCATAAAATCTGTACAAACACAACTCGAATGAAACCACACTCCTCCAACATTATACCCATCACTCATGTAAAGCTCCTCAAAAGAGGATACATAAAGCATTAACTCCACCCATCCACACATGCGAGGGAGGATGCACGTGTTGCTTGCACGCCATGACGAAACGAGATTTGTCCCCCACGATCACTTTTCGCCAACTATTTTGTTTAAAAGCTTTTAGAAGTAACCATCCTCCAGCAGAGTTCGAGGAGCTCACGAAGCAGGTTATTGAATATGCTGGCGGCCTTCCTCTAGTCCTTGATGTCTTAGGTTCCTTTTTGGCCTATAGGAGCCTGAAGCAATGGAAGAGTGCACTGGCCAGACTCAAAGAATGTCCAGAGTGGAGAATTTTTGACCGGCTTAAGATAAGTTATGATGGACTACAGCAGAAAGAAAAGGAGATTTTCCTAGATATTGCCTGTTATTTCAAGGGAAAGGAGAAACCTTACGTTACAGAAGTTCTGGACAATTGCAGCTTGTACGCAGATATTGGAATCGAAGTCCTTGTTAATAGAGCTCTTATCAAAATCGTGGATAACACAATGTGGATGCATGATTTGCTACAAGAGATGGCTTGGGAAATTGTTCGTCGAGAGTCTCCTGGAGAGCCAAGAGAATGAAGTCGAGTCTGGCTTTTTGAGGACATATGCCATATTCTGTCCAAAAACTCGGTGAGTAACTGCAAAATTAATTTGCTTGCATGCTTATTTGATATAGGAAAAAAAAAACTTGCTAGTCATGTATTGACACTATATGAGTTGTTTATTAGGGAACAGGAAAATTCCAAGTCATAGTCTTGCAATTTGGGGACTATAGAACAGTGCACTTGAATGGAGAGCCCTTCACAAACATGACTAACTTAAGAATTCTTGATGTTTGTGCCATCCACCTCTCTTCTGGTTTTAATCACCTTTCAAATGAACTGCACCTGCTACGATGGAACAACTGCAGTCTTAAATCATTTCCACCAACTTTTCTTCCAAAGAATCTTCTCGAACTCCATATGCAGGATAGCCTCCTTTGCAGCCTCTGGAAAGGGGAAAAGGTTGGAATTAGTGCTCATGCATGTCTATTCTTCATCAGATGCTTATTATGTTTAACAAGCTAATAATATTGTTCAACCAATTCTTCCTAGATGCAGGTCTTAGAGAAGTTAAAAGTTATCAATCTCAATGGTTCCAAATTATTCGTGGAGACTCCAAACTTCAAAAATGTCCCAAATCTAGAGAGGCTAATTCTCAAAGGTTGCAAAGCATTATCTCAGGTTCATCCTTCAATCGGATATCTAGAAAGCCTTAGTCTACTTGACTTGGGTGACTGTGAAGACCTCACGGGACTTCCAGATAGTATAGGTAATCTAAAAGCTCTCAGAGTTCTGAATCTGTTTGGATGTTCAAATCTTGAAGAACTGCCTGAGAGCATCGGAAGCTTAGAGTGCTTAGAGGAGCTTGATATTGGTGAAAGTGCCATAACACACCTCCCATCCAGCTTGACATCCTTACAAAATCTGAAACGGTTACACTTTCATGTTAGTAAATGGAGGCCCCAAAATTTTTGGAGGTGATGCATACGTTGAGAAGAGCTCTGAACTCTAGGTGTCCGCGGTTGCCTTCATTTTCAGGGCTGTCCTCTTTGACAGAGTTGGATCTGAGTGGCTGCGGTCTTCTGGAAGGTGAAATTCCCAATATTGACTGCTTACACTCCCTGAGGTCTTTAGACGTAGCTGAAAACTTTTTTACCACCATATCTCCAAGCATCGAACATATATCTGCAATTTCTCACAATAAATTGTTGCAAAAAGCTTGAAATGTTACCAAGACTTCCAGAAAGCACAATGTTTGTGGTGGCTGAGAATTGCCTCAGATTGGAAAGGATATCAAACCCATTCATCATATGCACAGTACCTGACTCAAGGTTTTACTTCCTTAACTGCTTTAGTTTACTTCCGCAAGATCTTGATTTAACTTTGCAGCAGAAGTACTCCTTGTCATTGCTTCATTACATCCTTTGCTGTTCCAGCGGACTTATTCTGGGAACTTATGTGGTGTCTCCATGTCTGCAATGTGAAATACCCGAGTGGTTCAGCTACCAGGCAGTTGGACCTTTGTTGAGCATAGACATGCCCCCTAATTGGCATGATAATAGCTGGAGAGGATTTGCCATTTGCGCATCTTTTAAACGAATCAATTGCAACCCATGTGAGGACTTGGAAAATGACCACTTCATTTTCTGTGGGTTCCATGCTAATGGAAATCAGCTAGGTCCCTTATTCAAGTTTCCCATCAGATTTGTCAATTCTGGTTGCCTTTGGCTAGGTCATGTGTTAGATACTCAATTTCCATGTGATGCAAATTGGGAGACAATGTCAAACCTCATTGTCACTTCATTTACGATCACCAACCCTTGGTTAGAGGTGGAAAAGTGTGGTGTTCATCTGGTTTACAGGCAGACTCTAACAAAGTTTGATGACATTTCAGTCAGATCGTCTAGCTTATCGCCCAGGGATTGGGATACAAGCTACCATGAGCTTCAACCACCAATGAAGGTCAATTGTGTCAACAGACGTTCCATTGCTCCAGACCTGTACAAAGTGAATGAAGGTGTAATGAGCTGTGGGGTCTGTGAGGTTCAATCCAAATCTCCCAATGAACGTGGTTCTCCCAATGAACGTTGTTCACTCTTTGGGTATCAGTTTGTGATTTGGTCTTATTTGACATTTGCACAACTGTCTGGTCGCGAGCGGAATAGAGGGTAATCTCTACTAGATTTGATCAATTGCCGGGGCTTGGGTTAGACCTTTCGAAATCCAAATGCACTATGAAAACTCATGTTAATCCTAACCTAAAATTCTAGAGTATCACCACCGGCACCAACATATCCAAAATAATCAGGGGAATAAATTTTGCTGGCTTTTGTGTTTTGCTTTCTCACCATAACGAAATCTTTCTTGCAGATTCTCGAAATACCATCCAATGTGGTTGGCTCTCTATAGTTTCATCATGAAACTTTCACTTCCACAGTAAGTGGATTCTTTGTTTTTGAGAAACTTATGCCACACTTTAATATTAGAATGCATATTTTGTTTAAAAACCAATTTCACTTTTTAAACTTTTTGGACTGATCCAAAATTTATCCATTTTCCTATTGACTATATTTTACTTTGACTATTTTCTCTGAAATTACAATTCCAAATACAAATTGTAACGTATTGCTAATCTACAAGTAGAGTTTTAGGCGAGACTAAAACTAAAACCCTCTCCACATAATTGAGTCAATGGAATGAACTCCCTAATCTCTTTCCTGGCTGCCAACTCCTTTTCCAGTTTTCATTGACGAGTGTCTATAAACCTTTGGATTATTAAATCCTGGCACGCCATTAATTTTTCTTTTATCAAGTGAGGCCACACCTGTTACGTTGTTTTCCAAGGATAGGAGAATTAAATTATGGCGCGTTCTTCCATCTCTTTCTTTAGCTTTTGTATTTACCTTTTTTTTTTTTTTTGTTTTTTCCTTTGCATACTCATCAAGGGAGATTGATCTGTCTATAAATTCATCTCTTTCCAGATCTCCTCCAAGTTTTTACGATAGCATATTTGATGTCACTGAGCAACCTCCGGGACTTCAACAAGTGTCTGATGATGATTTCTATGATGATTCCGATTGAAGGTAATCACTACTAGATTTGATAATTGCTGGGGATTGGGTTAGACCTATCGAAATCCAAATAGACTATGAAAACTCATGTTAATCCTACCTAAAATTCTAGAATATCACCAGCGGCACCAACATCTCCAAAATAATCAGGGGAATAATTTTTGTTGGCTTTTGTGTTTCGCTGACTTAGCATAACAAAATCTTTCTTACGGGTTCTAGAAGAACCGTCAAATGTGGTCAGCGTTCTATCATTTCACGATGGAAGTTCCACGTGTAGTGTAAGTGGATTCATTGTTTTTGAGAAACTTAGGCCACACTTTAATACTAGAATGTATATTTTGACCAAATACTAATTTCATTTCTTTTTGGACCAATCCATAATTTTCGACTTTCCTACTGACTATATTTTACTTTGACTATTTTCTCTAAAATCACAGTTCCAGATACAAATTGTAATGTATTGCTAATCTACAAATTGTAAAACCCTCTCCATGCAATTGAGTTTTAGTCGGCTAAATGTCTCCTCCCTTGTGGCGCCCAAGGAGGCCAAGAACCTTAACGAGCTTTTTCCATGAACCTTACGGATTATTAAATCCTCGCACGTCATTAATTTTTCTTTTATCAGATGAGGCGACACCTCTACTCTTTTTTTCCAAGGGTAGGAGAATTTAAATATGGCGAGTTCTTCCATCGCTTTCTTTAGCTTTTGTATTTGCCTTTTTTTTCCTTTGTATACTCATCATGGAAAATTGATCTGTCTATAAAATCATCTCTTTCCAGATTTAAACCAAGCTATTACAAGAGCATAATGGATGTCACTGAGCAACCGTCATCTTGAACCTGGCAGCTACTGTTTGTTTATGTCCGCTCTTTTGAAAATCGATATTAATTCGAAGATGAGTGCCATTATTGAGAATGTCTTGAGTTTGAGCCGAGATACCCCATCTGAATAGCTTTTTAAGTTTTATTGGTTTTCTAAATTGAGTAGGTTTCTGGCATGGGTTTTTTATACAAATATTACATATATAAGAGATGAAATTCTATTCTATTATTATGCAATAAGAGGTATGTTTGAATTTTTCTCTCTGTGAATTTTCTGAATGAGTTTTTTGTGAAAAAAATGTGAGATAACAATTAACGGTTTGCTTTGATTGAGATTAAGGGCTGAAAAACACTTTAGTGGTCAAACAACGGTAAATTCTATACTTTTCGGATTCATAGTGGATTTATTGGTGTCACACCCCAAAACCACAAAGAATGGGAATGACATGGCCGTCCTTCTTTACAAAGAACGCAGCCTCAAACACAACCAACAAACTGATATTGACTTATATATATCTCAAACCATATATATATATCAGATAAACCAACAAATTGGTTGCAACATCAGAGTTTCTATAATCCACCAAAAGAAAAAGAGATATGTTTAAAACTCAGACGATCCAACTACTAGTAAGTATTATTTGCACCACTTCCTTGAACCATACCAAAAACAAAATAGAACTCCCCAAAAGTTCCCACCGACTATGCACTCGCTCTATTCGCCGCTAGCTGAGGAACCTGAAAAGATTAAAGGAGGAATGGGATGAGCAACCACAGCTCAGTGAGTAGTACATATCTTCTAAGCAGATCGAACAACCCCTATGCATGTATACAATTTAATACCAAATCTCATAACGCCAATTTAATATATAGAATACATATCGAATCATATAAAAGCTATTTCTCATCTTCAAAGCTTTATACTAATATGGAAAACTCATTTAAATTGCTATCAAAAGTTTAGTATCAATGGTCGAATACATTGAATAATCTCCATCAAAAACACATATCAATGGTCTATCCATTGATCAATCTTTGCTCAATAACTAACCATGGTCACGACACAACGCCTTGTGACAAGGCGACCAAGATTCTCCCCTTGGCAAGGTCTCCACCTACAAAGCCGGTGGCTAGGCCCAGAAGGATATCCTAAACCTGGTATGCATACCCCAAAAACCCATCACTGGATTCACAGTCATATTGAGCATAAATAACCATTCTCCAATACCAGAAATCCAATCCAAAATCAATATCTCAAACCAAACAAATAACATTTTGCAATATAGCCCATCATCCATTTTCATATTTGTTGCTCAAATCATCATAAATCTTTCCACAAATCAGTCGCAAAGCAATTTCATATATATTTCTCCACAAACCATGTATAACATGTTTTTCAAAGATTCACAATCAACCAAAGGGTAGCAATTGCTCGATCTGGCTTTTATGCAATAAAAATGCTCTTCTCAATTCAATATATATATATACATATTTATATATACTTCAAGACATGATTTTATAAAACCAAAGAAGATATAGTACCACTCACCTCGTCGTCGACGACCAAACGACGAACGATACTCGTATCGTCGAATTCAAGGTCCTAACAAATAACCGAGAAAAATGTTAAAATCTAATAAAACTCTGTCTCTACTTCGAAACAACTAAATTACGCCTTAACTTTAACAAAAGGACTTCTACGCGCTAACAAATCGCATAACCAAAGCGATTGTTCAAGCCATTCGCAACACGAAATTTAAGTGCAAAACTTGATTGCGCCTTAACTTTTTCTTCCGAACTCCGATCCGAACGTACTTATATTCAATAGAGAGCCCTTGAAACATATCACAAGAATCCCAACTTGGCCATCCCAAAATCAAGCCGAAAAATGACCAAATACGGGCCCAAGGCTGCTGGACGCGTACTGTTCACTGCGCGCGGGAAACTTTGAAATTTCGTTTCGGACAAACCATAAGCTCAAATCGCGATCCGTAAAATCCCACGGCTCCACAACACCCTAAATTACCATTCTTGCAAAAATACGCGGCTCAACGACTCCAAAATTAGACTTCGCCACTCAGTTTTCCAAAAATTTCGAATTAAAATCCTAAATCCAAAAATTACTTCAATCGGACAAACGAGGGCTTGATCTCTTACCGGGTGCTGTGTTATGGAGTCGAGTCGGCTTAGCGAGGCATCCAAGACGTGCACGTGCCAAGATTCCTTTCCTTTCTTCCCCCTTTCTCTTCTTCTTCTTCTTTTCTTTCTTTTCTTTTTGGTAGAGGACCCCTCAGCTTCTATTTAGCCGAGCCCTCTCCCCTCTCCTTTTTGTTTTACTAACTTTTCGGTTTCTTTTTCAGTTTCTTCTTTTGGGGCCCACTAACATAATATTACATTATTGCATAATATTACAATTGGTAGTTAGCTCTTTTTGTAAAGTATGTATTGATATTCAAATCGAAATATGTAAATCTTTAGTGATCTTATTATTCTTTATTAATTTATTTGATAATTTCTTTTTCTTGCATTAAACTTGAATTGCAAAATCTGTTAGTTGTGCGTTATTTTGACGATATAATTGTCGCGAATCTCCTGAGGTGAGATCTCTAAAGGAGGTGGCTTGAACAGTTGTACTCATGAGGTGGCACCTACGATTAACGTTGAATCTCCTAAGCTTTATCGATTATAACTTGATTTTCCTTTTTAATTACTTAGAAGTCGCCACTGACATATAATGGATGAGTCATGAGTAGTGTTAAGGCAAGGGAGTCACCCTTATTATTATGAATTGAAGATCCGTTCCATAACGGTCTTTTAGTGCCTTATCTCTTTCATGACGACAATACGCACGTGATCTCTCCAATTTTGTTTTGTAAGTCTCAACACACACGAATGATAATATGCATGGCTGCTCAAGCAATACAAACTAAATCAAGCAAAAACGATAAATAAAGAAAGAGGAAAATAAGGATAGGAGCCGTATGATGTAAAATTTAAACAACGCCTTGTTATTAACTCTCATAGGATTTTCAGGAGTTGCGTACACTAAACATGGCCAATATTAATATTCAATCTAATTCATCTTCCGATCAATCAAAGAAATTATCGGCAGTTATCATTGATAAAAAAAAAATTAGTAATATTATTCCACTAGTTCTTGTGTCGAGTTAATTATGCCTTAAGCTCTATATATTTTGTTAAAAAATGATTTAGAACATATCTTCTTAAAATTGATCCCTTATATCATTTACAAAAATAAATAAATAAATATTTTTATCGTCTACGAAAATAATTATACATAAATCATTGTCTATAATAGTAACAATTTCCTTAACTAATTATTTTACACAAAGCATTATATCATTTACAAAAATAAATAAATAAGAAATATTTTTATTGTCTACAAAAATAATTATACATAAATCGTTGTCTATAATAGTAACAATTTCCTAAACTAATTATTTTACACAAAGCATTATTTTGAGAAAAATAATTTGTAAATTATTTATTTAATGTGAAACAAATGAAAGATTACAAATAGTTAATGTACTTCATTTATTCTTATCATAAATAAATATATAAAAATCTTCCGTATATTTTTTTAAATCAATAGTTTCTATTTCTTCAAAATAAAATGCTGTTAAATCTTTCTATTAAACTATTTCACTATTGATGAATATTTGTCGATGTGGATCATCGAACTGCTAACATGAATCTCTAGCATACATCTTCTGTGTCATGATGTGCTCATAATTTTTACCTGACACTACCCAAATACCAAGTTAACAAAACAATACAAAATTTAAAAATAAACAAAATGCTATCTCATCTTCCCGTAAAAACAAAATCCTAGCTCTAAATTACCCGCATCCTAAACCTCCCGCACCACTGGTCACCGCCCTTCACCATCACCCTGCCAACACTCGCCGTGGTCCTTCGGATCCAAGCAGTGGGCAGCAATGGATGCTGTGGGAATCATGGCTATAAATCTTGCAAAACTGAGCAAGAACAACGACAAAGTTTAATCCGTAAATTACGCAGATATTGATGATTCCCTTGGCTTTTTCTTTTGGTCAGATGATTCCATTGTCCATCAAAACTTATCAGAAAGAAAAAAGGATAAATTGATTCTTCTACCAACTCTCGGCAAAAATGAATAGTCACAAGTCAAATTAAAGTCCTAAAAGATTAAGATTCTTCTCCGAGCTGAACAAAGAATATTGTCTTTTAGAATTCGAGGTTCATTAGGGCCTTACACAGCTTCGTTTTTCCATTTTAATTAGGACTTCACAGGGGGCGATATGCAGTGAATTGGAGGATCAGGGAGAAGAAATCTTTATTATAGTGTTTGTCACGCTTTGAGCACACATATATGACAACAAAAGAATATTCAATCTGAGGCATCTTCCGATCAATCAAAGGAACTACTAGACAGAGAGATGAGACCCTAGCTCGTCCATTGATTGAGTCATCAAGACAAAAAGTCATCGATTAGTTTACAGGCGACAAATCATATGCATAGTTTATGTTCAGATAAGTTGGACAATGTTCAACGTGTTGGAGAAATCTTTCTGGAATATTTTGAAGCTGACAAAACGTTTCCATCAGTCTAGTCTGAAGATTTGCATACTCTACTATTAAAGTCTGAAGACCTCCAGACTGCCAGACTCAAGACTCAAAGTCTATTCTCATTGACAGTTTCTAATCCGTTGAAGAAAGGCTATCCAGAACTGAGTGCTTCATTAAGGATTTGGCCTTATCGATTGGGGAAGATCTCTTGGCTGGATATGACATAACGGATTCCTTTATTCGAATCAAGATTGATTAAGGATCCGATGATTGGCGAAGTATTCTTGGAAGGTTTTACTTATGGAAACAAAGATCATGATTGTATGGGCGAGTAGGATTGATGGGCTATCGACATGTTCCTTTAATAGCTCGAATGGTCTTCCTAATTGATTCTGTCCAACGGGAGGATTGGAAGAATTCCTTTATAGTGCCAATAGGTATGATGGCACAAAGGAGTATAAAAGGAAGACGTTCCAATTGTTCGAGGAGATGCACGATAGAAGAATTCCAAAGTCTGAAGCTCTTTGATTCTTAGTCAAATCATTTACTGAGTGAAATCTTGTACGCAAAAGAGAGTCTATATTTTGAGATACCTTGAGGAAGTGTGGTAGAATATCTACACTGTGGAATCAAAGGAAAGCATTGATGTAACATCTCTTTTGTTCATAGTGAAATCCAGCCGATGGGTTGTCAGTGCGAAAGAGTGGACGTAGGCTTGGAATAAGTCGAACCACTATAAACCTTGTGTTCAATTTTCTCTTCCCTACTCTCTGTTTACTTTGATCATAATCTGTCTTGGAGAACTTCCTTTCTATTGTCTGCCTAGTATTGCTTTCGTATATCGATAAACTGTTTTTTCACCTATTCACCCCCTCTAGGTGCTTATACTAGCTATATCAATTGGTATCAGAGCTTGTGTACTCACTTTGTTTGAAGTGTTTTACTTCAGAGTTAAAGATCCATAGCTAGTATGCTAGCTCCAAGGCTGGTGGAAGGGCAAAGCAATACCAGACCACCTTACTTTGATGGAAAGGATTACAACATCTGGAAAAACAAGATGAAAGTGTTCCTACAATCAAAGGATCCTCTGGAATGGGACGTTGTAGAAAAAGGAATCACTCCTAAAGCTGCATCTGTCTCAGAGAGAGGAAAAGAAACTGTTGAGTCAAGTGAAATGACTAAGAAAGAGATAATCAAGAGACAAGCTCTTGATGCAAAAGCAATTTATTCTTTATATTGTGCTTTGTCACCTACTCAATATAACAGAATATCTTCTTGTGTTACAGCAAAAGAAGTCTGGGATAGATTACATATCACCTATGAAGGAACTGATCGAGTGAAAGAGACCAAAATCAACATTCTCCTCGGTCAATATGAAGCCTTCAAAATGAAATCAGGAGAATCTATAACTGACATGTTTAGTCATTTTACAGAAATCGTGAATGGTCTTGAAAATCAAGGTCAACCAATTTCTGATCCCATGAAGGTAAACAAGCTACTGCGTGGACTCTCCAAGGATTGGAATCACATAAAGACCTCAATAAGAGAGACACAAAGAATCATGTCACTATCTGTCGATGAATTGGTTGGAACTCTTCAGTCTATGAAGTGGAACGAATCAATGAAGACGAAGATCCTAAAGGTAAGAAATCCATTGCATTAAAATCTAATGATGATTCTGATGTCACAGATTCTGAAGATGATATGGACGATGAGGAGCTTGCTCTCATGATAAGAAGATTCAGAAAGATGAACAAAAAAGGAAGAAAATTCAATCCAAAGAAACAGAGTTTTTAAAAGCAACAGACCAAGTCTGTTGATGATGATGAATCAAACAAAGATGTAGTCTGCTTTGAATGTAAGAAAAATGGACACATCAGACCCAACTGTCCCTTTCTGAGAAAGAAGAAAGGAAAAGCTGAAAAGTATCGAAAGGCTCTTAAAGCAGAAACCTGGAGTGATACAGAGTGTAAAGAAAGTGATGATGATTATGCCAATATATGTATGATGGCACAATCGGATTCAGATTCAAACTCCGAGACAAACTCAGATTCAGACAGTGAAGTTGAGGTAAGTAACTTTAAAATCCCTGTTAAAGTTTCTAAATACATTGATGAGCTGTGTTTTAGTCTTAAGACTTCTCTTAAAATGATTTCGAACTTAAAAAGGAAAACTCTGCACTAAAACAACAGGAAAATGTTTTGAAAGAAAGTTGAAATGTTTAGACATGAATGTTTCTACTCTTAAAGAAAGCGAAGATAATCTCTTGAAAGAAAATACATTTTTAAAAAATGACTTATCAAATATTTCAAAAAGATTTTCAATAGGATCTGAGAAACTTGAGAAAATTCTTTCAGCACAAAGACCTTATTTCAATAAATCTGGTTTAGGAATGACAGCAGAAACCATTCCTTTAATTGATTTTCCTAAAGTGAAGGAAAGAATTAAGCAAAGACCTACAAGAGATGCTTACAAAAATCATTTCAAAAAGGTTTTTGTAAAACCAGTAGGTCGAAATACTCTCAGATGTTCAAAGTGCAATAGTGCTGATCATTTTGAAAAAGAGTGTCCTATGGTTTGGAAACCTGTTAAGAAAGTATGGGCAAAAACCGCATATCATACTAATATCAATGGACTCAAGAAAATATGGGTACCAAAAAAAGCTTGAGTTTTTTTAATGCAGGTCACTATCAAGAAAAATGTAAAATGGTATCTGGATAGTGGATGCTCAAGATATATGACAGGAGATTCAAATTGCTTCATAAAGCTCGTTCAAGTAAATGGTGGAAAAGTCTCATTTGGAGGAAACAGCAAAGGAAGAATTGTGGGATTTGGAACTGTAAAGATTGGAAACCTCACAATAAGCAATGTTTCCCTAGTGGAATGACTCAACTACAATCTTCTCAGTATCAATCAGCTGTGTGATACTGGTTTCAAAATCAATTTTCAAGAGGGAATATGTTCAGGAACCAGTAAAGATTCTACTCAGTCATTCATGGGCCGAAGACATGGAAATATCTACCTCTTGGATGTGAAACCAGATGAATCGCAATGTCTAATCTCAATTCAAGATGAAGCGAGCTTATGCCACAAAAAGCTTGGGCACATCAATATGAAGCAGATAGCCAAAATTTCAGCAAAGAAGCTTGTTCGTGGTCTACCCAATTTATCATACAAAAAGTCTGATCCATGCACACCATGCGTATTGGGAAAGCAGGTAAGAAATTCCTTTAAACCAATAAATCAAGTTTCCACTAATCGTGTACTGCAGTTTCTGCATATGGATCTCTTCGGACCAACCAGAACTCAGAGCATTGGAGGTAAGAAATATTGCCTAGTAATTGTGGATGACTACTCACGATTTACTTGGGTATATTTCCTGGCAAGTAAGTCTGAAACCTTCTCTTACTTTGAAAAGTTTGCTAAAAAGGTTCAAAATGAAAAAGGGTATGTTATCTCGAGTATAAGAACAGATCATGGAGGGGAATTTGAAAATCAAGATTTTACAAAATTCTGTGATGAATCTGGTTTTCAGCATGTGTTCTCCTCTCCATATACTTCAGAGCAAAATGGAGTTGTGGAAAGAAAGAATAGATCGCTGAAAGAAATGGATAGAACTCTTTTAATTGAAAGTAACATCTCTTCACAATTTTGGGCTGAAGCAGTTTCAACAGCATGTTATATTATCAATAGAGTTTTTCTAAGCCCTATTATGGAAAAAAAAAAAAAACCCCTATGAGTTATTCAAAGGAAAGAAGCCTATTGTTTCATATTTTCATGTGTTCGGATGCAAATGCTTTATATTGAAAAATGCAAATGATAGAGTTGGTAAGTTTGAAGAAAAATCAGATGAATGTATCTTCCTTGGATATTCTACCTCAAGCAAAGCCTACAGAGTCTATAACAAGAAGAGTCAATCTGTGGAGGAATCAATGAATGTCAAATTCCAGGATTCTATGCAAAATGAATCATTTGAGACTCATCTTGAAGAATCTGAACTCGCTCCGGACTCTACAAAGTCTAAATCTCAAGAAGCAGCTCGGACTACGAAAGACCAGCAACAAATGGTTATTGAAGATTCAAATGAAGGAAGTGATCATCAACTCCGACAAATCAACCAAGAATGCTTGGAAGCATAAGTCCAGTCATCCCAAAGATCTCATTATTGGCGACATTAATGAAGGAATTCGCACAAGATCCAAAAGGCGCGAAGAGTCTAGTGCTGTGGCTCTTATTTCTGAAATAGAACCAAAAAGCATAGAAGAAGCTTTATCTGATGAAAGCTGGATTGAAGCTATGCAAGAAGAACTCAGACAATTCAGTATTAATGATGTTTGGGAGTTGACTCCTAAACCAAAAGGTAAATCTATTATTGGAGCTAAATGGGTTTTCAAGAACAACATGAACGAAAAAGGAAAAGTCATAAGAAATAAGGCAAGACTCGTGGCCAAGGGATATACGCAAGAAGAAGAGATAGACTATTACGAGACTTACGCACCAGTAGCAAGGTTATAAGCAATTCGATTATTACTTGTTTTTGCTTGTTATAAGAATTTCAGGTTATTCCAAATGAACGTCAAAAGTGCTTTCCTGAATGGATTTATCCATGAGGAAGTTTATGTGGAACAACCACCTGGGTTTAAAGACCCAAGAAAGCCAGACTCAGTATTCAGACTGAAAAAAGCCTTGTATGATTTAAAGCAAGTACCTCGAGCTTGGTACGACAAGCTGAGTAATTTTTTAATTCAAAATGGCTTTGTAAAAGGTAAAGTAGACACTACTCTGTTTATCAAAAGAGAAAGAAAAAGTTTTCTGCTTGTTCAAATATATGTTAATGATATTATTTTTGGATCCTCTAATGAAAATTTGTGCAAGAAATTCTCTAAGTCTATGCAGGATGAATTTGAAATGAGCATGATGGGCGAACTAACCTTCTTTCTTGGACTTCAAGTGAAACAATTGAAGGGACTTTTATTCATCAAGAAAAATATGCTAATGATCTTGTCAAAAAGTTTGGACTGAAAAATTGCAAAAAGACTGATATACCAATGTCAAGTTCCTTGAAGATAGACAAAGATGAAGGAGGAAAGAAAGTTGACCAGAAGCTATACAGGAGTATCATCGGTTCACTTCTTTATCTTACTGCTTCTAGACCTGACATTTTGTTTAGTGTTTGCATCTGTGCTAGATTTCAAGCAGACCCTAAAGAATCTCATCTAAGTGCTGCAAAGCGTATTATCAAATACATTGCTTCAACTTCAAGCATCGGTCTTTGATATCCTAAAAATGGAGACTTTACTCTTCTTGGATACTCAGACGCAGATCTAGCCGATTGCAGAGTTGATAGAAAGAGCACCTCGGGTACCTGTCAGTTACTTGGAAGCAGGACAGTGTCTTGGTTTTCAAGGAAGCAAAATACAATAGCTCTTTCTACAGCAGAAGCAGAGTATGTAGCTCTCGGAAGTTGTTGTTCACAAATTCTGTGAATAAAACAACAACTAAGAGACTTTAGAATTGAAGATTCATGCACGGAGATTAACTGTGACAACACTAGTGCAATCAATCTTACCAAAAATCCAATCCTTGACTCAAGAGCGAAGCATATAGAGATTCGATATCACTTCATCAGAGATCATGTTCAAAATGGAGAAGTTTCGATTCAGTTTGTTGACTCAAAGAACCAACTGGCGGATATATTTACAAAGCCTTTGGAGAAAAATCAATTTGAAATCATCCGTTCCAGACTCAACATCTTGAAGCTTGAAGAAGTTAAAGTCTAGAGACTCTCAGACTCAAACAATCATGGTTCTTGACTGTAAGTTATTTTATTTTCTCTTATATTAAATCTCGGAAAGGTACGATCATTTATCTATTTATAATTGATTTATGCTATCTTCAATTTCCGTGAAAAGTGCAATTTTTCTTCAAAAAGGAGTTAATATTTTAAAAATGGCAGTTATCTATTTTTTAAAAAGGCAGTTATTTTTAAAAGGGGCATCTTTTACTTTCCATTACGACGTTTGGTATGCCTCTCTTTGACTGAGCTATATATAGTCGGTTCCTCTTCACTTAACTCCAAAACCCTTAAAAAAAAGCATCGATCTTCCATTCCTGTCTTCCTCCCTTGTTTAATCTTCAAAAAAGTTGTCATCTTTCTTGGAAAAGTCAAGCAAGGAATCTTTCAAAGACTGAGAAAGATGTCGTCTTCAAGAAAGTCTTCGAGGATCGCAAGCAGGGGACCACGGCGATTGAGTGAGGGGCCTACTCACTTTGATCTCACCGAGGAAGAGGAGTCACCAAGTCAGCAGTAGAGCCCACAACATTCTCAACAGCGTCATTCTCCACCAACTAGTCCACAGGGTGCTGGTCATCAACAAGAGGAAGAAATCATTGAAGACGCCCATCCTGTAAGAATTCAAATGCCCTCTTTTATTTATAAGCTTTACCGTGCTTTAAAGAGGATTGGTACACCATTGAACTACATCGATGAGTTTCTTAAGGACAAGGGATATGGGAATGAGTACATCTTTTTGCGAAAAATGGAGCATTTGGGAATTGCTCCTAAGGGGTTGGCAGAAAAAACCCTTGCAAATATCCCAAGTGATCCGCGTGTTGGGGGATTTAATCCGATAAATGGGAATGATGATGACAAATTGTACAGCCAATTTCAACCGAGAATGGGTGTTGCGGCGAAAATTCGAGGAAAAATGACAGAGTTGTTTAGATTGAAGGAACAGAATGATCTATACTCCAAATTGTTGAAGCGTGGGGTGATAAACCCTAAGAGTGTGGATTTTGATTTCCTTGATGCTGTGAATGTCAATTTGAGGGAAAAGTTCAGTTTTCTTCAACTTGAACAGTTTTGTTCTGACACCACAGAAGCCTATGCTCAATTAACTGCATATTTCTATTCAAATCTTAGTTTCTTGGATGCGAATAGAATCTCTTTCAGTGTCCGAGATCAGGACTTTGTGGTGGATGTGGATATGCTGGCGGATGTGATTGGGGTTGAGAGAGGGAGATATCAATCCATTAGTGTCTCTATAGCTCGTGTCATATTGGAACTTGTTAAAGACAGAAGGACAGAGGGAAGGATTTCCTACTCAAGGATGCGTGCGTTCAACATTCTGCTTCACAAGATTGTGATCAATTGCCTCAGACCGAAATCAACTTCCAAAACTGATGTTTCAAACTCAGAGGCAAAGCTGATGTATGCCATCAATGCTGGGAAAAAGTTTTCTCTTGCTCACACTATTCTGTTCCACATGTATAGAGCAGTAGTGAAGGACAAGGGCCAACTTCCTTATCTAGGTCTTGTGTCAAAGATATTCAGACATTTGAATATTCAGCCTCCACAAATTCTCTATGTTCGACCGTGTGACAAAATGGTGGTAGGACTGAAAATGGTGTCCAAAATGCGTCTGAAATAACTCGACAAGGCGTTGGAGAAATTTAAGGAGAAAACCCCTGTCAAAACTTATCAAGTCTCTTCTGCAGCGAAAAGAAAAGGGAAGGAGCCCATGGTTGCTCCATCCAAAAAGAGAAGAGCTCTCATCATTGAGGATGACATCACCATTTCTGCTATGGCATTGAAGAACCTGAGTCGTTCTGTTCCAGAATCAATGGAACGACAGGAGAAAGAAGCAGAGGAGAAGGAATCAGAGGAAAGAGAAGCAGAGGAGAAAGAATCAAAGGAGAGAGAAGCTGAAAAAAGAGATGTAGAGGAAGAAAGGTTTGAAGAAGAAGAAGAAGAAGAAGAAGAAAGAGGAAATCCAGAGGAAGGAGAGCATGATGAACACTCTTCTCCACCTGAAGGCATGGAAACAGGGGGAGATAGTGAGAAAAGAGGAATGTCCTCATATCGAATGTCCTCATATCCTGTTACCAGTGAAGGAGTCAGCCGCTCTCCAGCAGATCCAGAGGACATCCATGCCTCTCAATTTCCTGAGGAGGGACATGATGCTTCATCGCCAAATCTGCGTGACTATGCTGATGTACCACCGTTTGCCTTTACTCCATCTGATCGTGCCGAAGCCAGTACGCAGACTGATAATTCAGTAGATTTCCGCAGAATTCTTGATGTTCTCTTGGAAATGCGGGGTCAGATATATGCTCTGGGATGCGAAGTTCAGAACTTGCAGAATGCAGGACAAGCTTCTTCAGTTTCTTTGAATGATAAGATCCAAGCCCTTACTCTTCAGAATCAAGCAAATGCTGAGAGTGAAGAGGTGGCTCAACTGAAGGAAGATTTGAAAAAGCTGGAAGGCATCGTCCAGTCAATGGGAGATTTCCAGCTTGTTCGTGTTCCCAAGCAAACTTGACTCCATTCTATTCCCATCTCAACCTTTTTTATGATGACAAAAAGGGGGAGAAATGCGAGATTTGAAAACTTTGAACTTAAACTTTTAGTTTGTTTTGATGTTTGACTTGACTTGTGTGTCTGGTTGTGGACTGAATTTGGGATTTGGATTTGACTGCTTATATTGAGTATTATTGATATCTTATGAATGGCTTTACTCTCATGCAAGACTAACCTATTTTCTGTGGTTGCAGATTCTAGTGTTATCATTAAGCCATTAATCTTTATGAGATATCCATATTTGCTTGAGTAATGTTTTGCAGGTCAAAGTTATTCAAATCTGCAAGAAAGTTTTGTCACCATCAAAAATGGGGAGATTGTTGGAGAAATCTTTCTGGAATATTTTGAAGCTGACAAAACATTTCCATTAGTTTAGTCTGAAGATTTGCAGACTCTACTATTAAAGTCTAAAGACCTCCGGACTGCCAGACTCAAGACTCAAAGTTTATTCTCATTGACAGTTTTTAATCCGTTGAAGAAAGGCTATCCAGAACTGAGTGCTTCATTAAGGATTTGGCCTTATCGATTGGGGAAGATCTCTTGGCTGGATATGACATAACGGATTCCTTTATTCGAATCAAGATTGATTAAGGATTCGATGATTGGCGAAGTATTCTTGGAAGGTTCTACTTATGGAAACCAAGATCCTGATTGTATGGGCGAGCAGGATTGATGGGCTATCGACATGTTCCTTTAATAGCTCGAATGATCTTCCTAATTGATTATGTCCAACAGGAGGATTGGAAGAATTCCTTTGGTAAGTGCCAACGGGTATGATGGCACAAAGGAGTATAAAAGGAAGACGTTCCAGTTGTTCGAGGAGATGCACGATAGAAGAATTCCAAAGTCTGAAGCTCTTTGATTCTTAGTCAAATCATTTACTAAGCGAAATCTTGTACGCAAAAGAGAGTCTATATTTTGAGATACCTTGAGGAAGTGTGGTAAAATATCTACACTGTGGAATCAAGGGAAAGCATTGCTGTAACATCTCTTTTGTTCATAGTGAAATCCAGCCGGTGGGCTATCAATGCGAAAGAGTGGACGTAGGCTTGGAATAAGCCGAACTACTATAAACCTTATGTTCAATTTTCTCTTCCCTACTCTCTATTTACTTTGATCATAATCTGTTTTGGAGAACTTCCTTTTTATTGTCTGCCTAGTATTGCTTTCGTATATCGATAAACTATTTTTTCACCTATTCACCCCCCTCTAGGTGCTTATACTAGCTATATCACAATGCTTGCCATTAAAATAATAATGTCCATACATCTCATGATCTCATTTACATAAAGAGCAAATTTCTGATTTTGAGCAATTCAGTACAGCGCCTTCTTCAGCATAGAAGACTTGGCGCCTGTGAAAAATAGGGGCTTCGCAGTCACGTAAAGATATAAACCTCGTCATATCACTTCCTATAGTCATAAGAATTTAACACTTCCAGTCATTAAATCACAAAATTCATGTGCAAAACTGATGAATAAATGCACTAAATTGATAGCATCAGGGCTTACCCTGTTTTCCCACAATCCGTGGGATTGAAGTTATATATCAGATTGTCGAGCACTTTCTAGGGGTGTGCAACTGGACCGGATATACCCGGAAACTAGACCGGCCCACCCGGAAAATAGGGTCGGGAACAGGTTCCTGTTAAAACCGGTACGAGAACTGATTCCCAAAATTTGGAACCTGTTTAAACCGGTCCGGGAACCGGGTCTGATTGATTACCCACCCAAAAACCGGTTCTTGGACCGATTTTGGAACCGATTTTGTAAGTATAAGTCCAAAATCCTATTTTTTCCCCTTATTTCTATTCTTACTCCTGCAATCACAGGGCATTTTTCCTCTTAGCTCTATCAAACACGCACGGCACTCCTCCTTCATCATTCATCTTCCTCACTTGCTTCCCTCCCTCATCGGCTCCCTCTCGCACTGTCCGACGGACGAATGGTGTTCGTCGCCGCTAAATTCTTGTGTACCATGTGGATTGACTCGCCTAATTTCTCTTTTGTATGAGGAGTTATACCTGTATAAATGAGTAGCTTCATTTAGTAGTTGTGGAAATAATATTAATATTAGATCCATGTTTGTTGCTAATTCTTAATTAGCCCCGTGGATCCTTAATTTTTTGTTTAGTCAAAAAGTTCATGTATTTATTTATTACAAGTGTTTAATGTTTCGATACAAATTATGATGATTACGTTATTTTCTCACGTATTAATATAAAATTCAAAGTCGTATAGGATATTAGGAGATTGCAAAACAGGTTTCAATGGAAACAAGGTTGATCCTGGAACCGGACAGGAAAAACGAGGTGGGTTGGGTACAGGATCCAATACAAATAGGGTTGGGTACAAGGTCCAAAAAAGAAGAACCAATTATAATAGAGTTGGATAGAGGGTCCAAGTCTAGACCCCATCCACCCTGGACCTGATCACCCCTAACACTTTCCGAGCATACGCTCGGTTTACGGACTTCCTAGCCTCACTACGGGATCAAAAGTTCAAATTAGATGTGTTTTCCCTTCAAACAAAGTGGAAATCAAACACTTAACAACAAGCACAGTTCATGTAACGATAATTGTGTATGATACAGGATATTTAAGAACTTTGACATGGAAATTTCAAACGCAACTTGCTTTGCAGCATGAAATCACTCAACAAATTATGACCTGACAAAGAAGTTTGCTACATGCTGTGTAACTTGAATGGCATCATTTGAGTGTGGTATCATGGACAAATCCCATTGGAAAGCATTTTTCTATAGGGTTAATACCTTGAAAAACCCTAAACTGATATACTTGTGACAAATTTACCCCAAACAATTTTTTTTTATCACCAAAAACCCCAAACCGGTACCTGTGACCAATCTACCCCAACTAACCATAAAAAAAAAACCCTAAATTGATACATTTATGACAAATTTACCCAAATCTAATTTACTTGACCGCGAAAAACTCCAAACTAATAAATTTATGATAAACATACCCTCCGCTAAATTAGATTAATACCACAAAAAAAAAAATCACATAAATTGTAAACTGTGACAAACGGAGCGTAAAATCCAAAATTGGTATATCAATCAACTGTCACATGTCATTTAATTTAATAATTTGATAATAAAATTTAATAAAAACTAACATAGGGTAAATTTGTCACAAATGTACCAGTTTGGGGTAAATTTGTCACGGGTATACCAGTTTGGGATTTTTTGTGGTCAAAAAAATAGTTTTGGGTAATTTTGTCACGGGTGTACCAATTTGGGAGTTTTCAGGGTATTAACCCTTTTTCGGCACGATGTTGAGAAAGCCAAATAAATTACCTCAAGGCAATAAGTCTAAACATACTTCGCAGACATGAAAAGGTGGAAAAATATAATCCCAAGGACAATCACAGATTTAGCTCCCTCAGATATTTAAGATATTTAAGCAAATGAATGAT
Organism: Eucalyptus caleyi; assembly: GCA_014182885.2. NCBI lineage: Eukaryota > Viridiplantae > Streptophyta > Magnoliopsida > Myrtales > Myrtaceae > Eucalyptus > Eucalyptus caleyi. The sequence goes on from CM024471.2 coordinate 15,007,915, forward strand.
GTTAAGTCAAAGCCTTTAAAAAAGGAAAAAAAAAAAATCTACGACATGATAAACTCAAATTGCCTAGTCTCCTAAATTTTGCCTAACAAATTCTGCGAGACTCAGGCAAATTGTGCCACAAGGTCTTCACTAGAGAAATCAAACAGCAAAAAATCAGGAGACATCGCAGGAAACTAGTATCAAACAATATGAATCAGAATTTCTAACAGCAAGAAGAAGTCATTTTCCTCAAAATGCCCAGACAGGAAAAGGTTGAATTTCATAGTCCATGATCATGTTCTCAGCAGGAAGGCAGTGAATTTAATATGGATCATCTTGGATAAAGCTAAAAACTGCTAGACCAAAGCCCAAATCTCTACATTCAGAAATTCAACTATAACAATTTTTGCGTAACTTCTTTCTTATGACATGCTGCATTTGGTAGTGTCAGAACCCTATAGAAGGTGCATGTTTCATTTGACACCAACACAGCATTCTCATCATGCAGTCAATTTGTCATGCAAGTGAAACTTCCTTTAAGCTAACTTGGTAAAAGAGTTATGCAGGCATTTTAAATAGCGACAGATGGATCATCTACCTGAATAGGCTTAATATGCATCGAATCTTGAGATGATCAGTATGAAAGCTACTACATTATGAAGCAATGCACCTTTCCTAATCAAATGAAATTAGTGTCCAACAAGAAGAAAAGCACTAAACTATTACCGCCGGATGCCATTGGAAAGCAATCACAGGATAACTGTGTGCTTGTACTGTGGAGACATAGATCTGGTAATAGAGTTCCTCAAAGAACTTAATGTTATTCTCACAAATAAACAGTAACACAAAATATTTTTTTCGCTGCAATATAATACTTCAGACATGAAGTAAGTGGTAGTTGCTTCCATTTAACCTTGCTGTCTCCATCTGTGCTGGTTGTCAAGACCTTAAAGAAATTTGTTAAGTTAGTGTTCTGCATCAGTCTTTCTGGTGAGAAGCCATACTGCGACACAAATGAAAAGTTGGATTAGAAAAGAGGCTCTCATGCATTAAGAATAAGTTAACTGAGATTTAAGTCTTAATTAAACTAGACCGGTCCCAATCACACTCACAAACTTAAAAATAGAACAAAGCACACAACGACCAAAAAAAAATCCTGGGCCAGTATAAAAAACTTCAGAAAAAGCATATTCAAGCCTTTTTAGCCATGTTTACCTTCAAAAACTCCTGGGCCCCTATAAAAAACTCACAGGATGTTAGTCTACAAAAAGAAGCAGAACAGTGAATTAAAGTCACACGACTTTCCTCCTCTTTCAACTTTTCCAGGATCAAAGTGGTCTATCTAGACACCATCGATTAGCAGAAATAGACGCGTCACATGTAACAGATGGCTTATAATCAAAATAAGAACATAATTCAATGATGATATACACTGTTGGAAGAAAGAGGTACAGGAGAGAAATCAATTCCACTTAGTATTCTCGATGAAACCAAACAAGCAACTAAATCTTACAACTCACATGATGATTTTGCATGACAAGGCAATCTGTACTCAACTTTTTAAGCAAATGTGGCGGAAATCTGCAAAACAGTGGACACGGGGAAATTAGAACTGCATCTATAGGCAATTATGCATAACTATATCACGCAACAGACACCTTAGAAGATGGCATACAATGGGAAGTGGTCACCAGCGTCATTCTTTCCCAAAACTTTCTGCAAACAACACACAGAGTACATCTAAAAAATTGTAAAGCAAAAATGTTCAGGACACTTATTGAAAACTTTTTAAAAAATTTTGGATGTGTGCATGCGGAAGCATGGTTTTGGTATTAATGATAGTTTTTTATTAGTGGCGTGTGCGCAAGTGTATGATATAATTTGTAGTGGATGGACAAGGGATAAATTAAGATAATTAAAGGATAAAGAACATGAGATATAATTTATCTAGTTGATGGAATTGGATAGTACAAGATATTTTGGTAATGGAGGAATAGTTCATGATATGAAAACTATCTCAGCTCTACTCCTCCACATCGGTGGAGGTATAAGCCTCACACACACAAATGAATGAACGACAAGTCTATTTATAGGCGTGAGTCACCGCCTTAGTACAACATTCTAGATTCTATAGAATCTAGAATGTTGTCCATATAGGCTTCATCTAGGAAATTCTAGATTGTAGTTCTTCTAGAGACTTCTCTTACATGTTGGACATTTTCCTCTTTCTTCTAGAAACTTCATCTAGGGAATTCTAGAAGTTTAGCAACTCTAGGAAATTCTAGAAAATGGGTCACCATTTCCAACAAAAACATAGCGAAAATGAATTATTCTCTCCCAAGGCAATCAAAACAGTCGTGTGTCTTGGAAGCAATGGAATAAAAAGTTTTTGAATGAGGAACAGCACATTAATCTAGGAAAACTACCCATAGAAAAAATTATTGCACGAAAACAGTCGATACAAGATTGATGAAGCTCTGCATCCAACCAATAAATAGAAACACAACATCTTAGAGATATTTATGGGTTGTCAATCATAACAGTACCTTGAAAATTGCCTGCACAGTCTCGTAATACAATCCGGTTTTAGCCCACCCACCAGTGAAGAGCACTCCATTGACCATGTTGAGCTTCTGCATTTCAACCAAATATCAGCATTTAGAAATGAAAAACAAAGTGGTGGTCGTCTAAAAATAAATCCGGCCATAAAATCTGTACAAACACAACTCGAATGAAACCACGCTCCTCCGTGTTTTCGTGGACGGCTTTACTCGGAGTTGCAAAGGAAGTGTGTTATGCTTTATTCTCTAATTTTACGAGCAAGAGGTGTACGATTTTCAAGGATGGCGAGGTAATTAAGCTCGATCAACTATACGCAAGCTACGAAGGTCCAGAGTCCACAAACACTTCGATTCCACGTGTTTCTACCTCGAGGAGAACCTCCCGCGGCTCGTTATAAATCAACGGAATCACCCTGGCGCCGGCGGACTCGACGAAGGCGATGTACGAGGCGTTGGACGCGTTGTTGAGCCTGCCGGAGGCGCCGTCCCCAGGGTGGCTGAGGATCCCGATCACCGGCCGGAAGTTGAGCCTGGGGTCGACCGCGGGGCAGCTCGGGACGACGGCGCCGCTCGCGGCCGACGCCGACGCCGCCGCCGCAGCCGCCGCCTCATTCTCGAGCCGGCCCGGCAGGAGGATCCCCGGCTGCGCCTTGGCTGGAGCTAGCTCCTTGGAGAAGGAGATCAAGAGGGCGATCCAGAGGTAGTTCCAGATTTCGGGGTACCGCAAGGGGTACGAGACGGAGGAGGAGGACGAGGAGGAGCCGGCGGCGGCCATGGAGTCGCCTGGGAACTTGGTTACTTTACGTGAAATTTAGTGTTCTTTCAGTACCCCGTGTCTCTTTTATAACGGCAATATGCACGTGATCTCTTCAATTTTGTTTTGTAATTCCCAACACATATAAATGATATTATGCATGAGTGCTCAAGCAATAAAAATTAAATCAAGCAAAAACGATAAATAAAGAACGAGGAGAATAAAGACAGGAAGTAAAATTTAAAATTAACTCTCGCGGGATTCTCCGGAGCTATGTGCACTAAAGGCGGCCAATATTAATATTCAACCTGATTCATCTTCCCATCAATCAAAGAAATTATTGGCAATTATCATCAATAAAATTTCCTAGTAATATTCCATCGGCTCTTGTGAAAACAAGTGCATTTATGCCTTAAGTTCTATTTATTTCGTAAAAAAATAAATAATTTAGAACATATCTTCTAAAATTGATCATTTATACTGTGTACAAAAATAAATGAAAGAAAATCTTTTTATCATCCAAAATAGGTAAACATAGATTGTTGTCTATAAAAATAATATTTTCCTTAACTAATTATTTTACGCAATGCAAGTGATTATTTTTAAAAAATATTTTTAAAGTATATTCAATGTAACCAGGGGGTTCGCCCCAGTGGCCACCCTTCCAACTTGGAAGGGGGAGGTGGGGGGTTTAAATCCCCACCTCCTCAAGGGGGATTGGGGTAGGGACGATTTCATTTCAAGAGTGGGTTTTTGACTTCCACGTCCTGCAAGGAGGCAAGGCACAAGTCTAAGAGTGAGTGTTAGAATAGGATTAAAGTAGGACCGACAAAAAAAAAAAGTATATATTTAATGCGAAACAAATGAAGCGATACAAATAGTTAATGTATTTCATTTGTTTTTATCGTAAAAACAAAATCTTCCTGATAAGTTTTTTTAAAATCAAAAGTTTCTACTTCTTAATAATAAAACATTTATGACATTTCCATTAAACTACTTCACTATTTATGGATATTTGTCGATGTGGACCATCAAATTGCTAACATGAGTCTTCGGCATACAACTTTTGTATCATGATACGCTCATAATTTCATGTGACACTACCTAAATACCAAGTTAACAAAACAATAAAAAAATTTAAAATAAAGAAAACGCTAATCCATCCTCCTGAAAATACAAAATCCTAGCCCTAAATTATTCGCATCCTAAACCTGCCGCACCACAGGACACCGCCCTCCACCATCAACAAAATGAAATAATCTTCTATTTTGTTCAAATATTGACGATTCCCCTGTTTTTTTTTTTTTCATTTGATCGGATGATTCCGTTGTCCATCAAAACTTATTAAAAAAATAAAATAATCAATCGATTCTTCTACTAACTCTTGGCGAAAATGAATAGTCGCAAATCAAATGGAAGTCCTAAAGGATTAAGATTTCTTCTCCCAGCTGAATGGAGAATCTTGTCTTTCAGAATTCGAGGTTCATTAGGGCCTTATATAGCTTCATTCTTCCATTTCAGGTAGTAGCTTCATTTTTCCATTTTAAGTAGGACTTTATGGGGCGCCATATGTAGTTAATTGGGGAATCAGGGAAAATAAATTTTTATTGTTGTGTTTTCCCCACTTTGAGCGCACATATATGACAACAAAACAATACTCGATCTGAGGCATCTTCCAATCAATCAAAGGTATTACATGCAGAGAGATGAAACCCTACTCGTCCATTGACTGATTCATCAATTAAATACAGGCGACAAATCATATGCATAGTTCAAGTTCAGATAACTAGGACAATGTTCAACACTTGCCATTAAAATAATAATGTCCGTGCATCTCATAATCTCATTTGCATGGAAGAGAGAATTTCTGATTTCGAGCAATTCAGTACGGCGCCTTCTTCAGCACAGGAGACTTGACGTCCGTGAAAAATGGGGCCTCGCAGTCATGTGAAGATATAAGCCTCGTCATATCCCTTCCTATAGTCATACAAATTTAACACTAAATTCATTAAATCACATAATTCATGTGCAAAACTGATGAAGAAATGCACTGAATCTATAGCATCAGGGCTTACCCTGCTTTCCCCCAATACGTGGGACTGTAATTATATATGAGATTGTCAAGCACTTTCTGAGCAGAAGCCCGGTTTACTGACTTCCTAGCCTCGCTACAGGATAAAAAGTTTGAATTACAATTTTTTTCCCTTCAAACTGAGTGAAAAGCAAACACTTAACCACAAGCATAGTTCATTTAACCATAATTGTGTATGATACAACATATTTTAGAACTTTGACATGGAAATCTCAAATGCAACATGCTTTGGAGCATGAAATTACTCGACAAATTCTGACCTGACAAAGAAGTTTGCTACATGCTGTGTAACTTGAATAGCATCGTCTGAGTGTGGTATCATAGACAAACCCCATCCAAAAGCATTTTTCTGCACAATATTGAGAAAGCCATATAAGTTACCAAGAGGCAGTAAGTCGAAACATACTACACAGATATGAAGAGGTGGAAAATATAATCCCAAGAACGATCACTGATTTAGCTCCCTTAGATATTTATGCAAATGAATCATGTTTAAGTCAAAGCCATAAAAAAAAAATAATAAAAGAAAAGGATCATGTCCTCTATAACATGATATACTCATATTGCCTAGTCTCCTAAATTTTGCCTAACCAACTCTGCGAGACTCAAGCAAGTTGTGCCACAAGCTCTTCACTAAAGAAATCAAAAACCACAAAATCAGGAGGCATCAAAAGAAACTAGTATTGAACAACATGTATTAGAATCGGCAACAGCAAGAAGTCAATTTCTTCAAAATGCCCAGAAAGGAAAAGATTGAATTCATAGTCCATGATCGTGTGCTCAGCAGGAAGGCAATGAATTTAATATGGATTGTCTTGGATAAAGCTGAAAACTGCTAGACCAGAGCCCATATCTCTACATTCAGAAATTCAACTATCACGATTTTTGGGTAACTTCTTTCTCATGATGCTTCATTCGGTAATGTCAGAACCCTATAGAAGGCGCATGTTTCATGTGGCACCAACACAGCATTATCATCATGCAGTCAAATTGTCGAGCAAACTATTTTTCCTTTGAGCTAACTTGGTAGAAGAGTTATATCAGGAATTTTGAATGGCAACAAACTACATAAAAGGCCAACTTAGTTATATTTGCCAAATAACAAATTAAAGTCTTGACAAATTATGATCGACCATCTACCTGAATAGGCTTAATATGCATCCAATACTGAGATGATCAGTATGAAAGCTACTACATGAAGCAATATGCCTTTCTTAAGCAAATGAGATTGGTGTTGAACAAGAAGAAAAGCATGAAACTAACCATTACCTCTGGATGCCATTGGAAAGCAGTTATAGGGTAACTGTGTGCTTGGACTGTGGAGACATAGACCTGGTAATAGAGTTCCTCAAGGAGCTTAATGTTATTCTCACAAATAATTGGAATAAGCAGTAACACAAAATATTTTTTTCACTGCAATATATCACTTCAAACATGATGTAAGAGGTAGTTGGATATATTCAACCTTGTTGTCTCTATCTGTGCTGGTTGTCAAGACCTTAAAGAAATTCGTTAACTCAGTGCTCTGCATCAATCTTTCTGGCGAGATGCCATACTGCAACACAAATGAATAGTTGGATTAGAAAAGAGGATTGCATACATTAAGAGTAGGTGAGATGACTGAGATTTAAGTCTTAATTAAAATAGACTGGTCCCAATCACACACATAAAATAAAAAATATAACATAACATGCAACGGGGAAAAGAAATCCTGGGCCAGTATATATATATATATAAACACTTAAGCAAAAAATCATATCATTAGCCTTTTTAGCCATTTTTAGCTATCTAAAAACTACTGGGTCCGTATAAAAAACTCACAGGATGTTAGTCTGCAAAAACAAGCAAAACAATGCATTAAAGTTCATGACTTTTGTCTCCTCTTTTAACTTTTCCAGGATCTAACCGGTCTATCTAGACACCATCCTCTAGCAGTAATGGTCGTGTCACGTGTAACATATGGCTTATATCAAAATAAGAATGCAGTCCCTGCAATAATAACACTCTGCTGGAAGAAAGAGGTACATGAGGGAAAACAAAAGGAAGAGGAAACAGGGGAATCAAACAAATTCCACTAAGTATTCTCAATTAAAACCATCAGGCTACTAAAGTCTTACAACTCACATGATGATTTTGCATGACAAGGCAATCTGTACTCAACTTTTTAAGCAAATCTGGCGGAAATCTGCAAAACAGTGGATAGATGGAAGTTAGAACTGCATCTATAGGTGATTATGCATGACTATATCAGTCAACAGATGCCTTATACAAAGTAACCACGCATCTTCTACCCCAATAACCACTTTTGGTATACCTGGACAATCATCCGTAATAATTTGATGTAATCCACATTTCTCTTTCCAGCAATATTTTATTCCACGGCTACATAATCAGCATCATATACTAAAGTACATAAATCCAAATTGATTTTCTCATAGAGTATAAGAAGCTAATTGGAAGCATACAAATATCCTGCTTGCTGTCAATTAAAAAAGAATACAGCTTTATCTGTCTTTATATGCATTAGCACTTAAAAGTCGACAGTGAAAGCTTACTAGGGTCAACCATACCTTTGAAATACTGTTCCTTCAATGTCTGTGTTTCTCATAAATTGTAGAGTGGATGCTTGATGTGCAGCATTAAATTCCTCGAGAATGCCTTTGTCCTGTCATTAGGGAACTGCTAAATTATTATCAAGAGATTTTTCCACTTTCCTCTTTATACTATGAACTACACTTTCTGTTAATCATTCAGAACTTATCCGTGTGACATGGATGAAGCAACTTAAACCTTGAGGGATTATTTGCAACACAATAGGTTGGATGTGAAATAACCACCATGCTCGTCAAGGTTAAAGCAATGGCAATCTCAACCTCGCAGTGACGACTTATGCTTTCAAGTTTTGTGCCAATAGAGGCCATAGCTTTATGCAGATGATGATCAGTCAAGTGTGCTAAGTAAAGCCATGGAAGGAGAGAAGTTTTTTTTTCTGGCACAATAACTCACAAAAGATAAAATGTGAAAAGAATTTTTTTTTTTTTTTTTTTAAAGAACAGACCATGTGAAGCGACTGTTGCATAAGAAAAGGGAAATTATGCAACCAAAAGGACTGAAAGCACTGACAGACAATTGAAAATGGTGACAAGGGAGTTACCTTGCTGACTATCATTGTCAATAGTTGAAAGCCCAAGCAGGTAGCATACAATGGGAAGTGGTCACCAGCATCATTCTTTGCCAAAACTTTCTGCAAACAATTGGCAAAGAGTACATCTGAAAATTGCGAAGCAAAAATGTACAAGACACTCATTGAAAGCATATAAAAACGAACTTTTCTCTCCCAAGGCATTGAAAACGCTCGTGTGTCTTGGAGCAACGGAATTAAAGTTTATGAATGAGGAACAGCACATTATTCTTGGAAAAATTCTATTGCATGGAAACAGTCAATACAAGATTGACGAAGCTCTGCCTCCAACAAATAAATAGAAACACAACATCTTAGAAATATTTAGGTGTATCAATCATAAAAGTACCTTGAAAATTGCCTCCACAGTCTCATAATACAATCCGGTGCTAGCCCACCCACCAGTAAAGAGCACTCCATTAACCATGTTGAGCTTCTGCATTTCAACCAAATATCAGCATCTAATCTAGAAACGAAAAACAAAGTGGTGGTCGTCTAAAAATAAACCCGGCCATAAAATCTGTCCAAACACAACTCGAATGAAACCACACTATACTCATCACTCATGTAAAACTCCTCAAAAGAGGAGACATAAAGCATTAACTCCACTCATCCACACATGCGAGGGAGGATGCACGTGTTGCTTGCACGCCATGAAGAAACGCGATTTGTCTCTCATGATCAATTTTATACCATTAAGAAATGGAGAATGCTAAATCCCCCCTCTTCCACAACAATCCTCGCCGAGTTAGGCATAGATGATACTACTAATCCACCCCAGACATTATTTTGTCATAGTAATAACAATCTAGTGAATTTGCCCTCGCAAAACCAACGTTTAGATCCATGTTTTCGTGAACGGATTTACTTGGAGTTGCAGAGGAAGTGTGTTATGCTTTAGTCTCTAATTTACGAGCAAGAGGTGTACGATTTTCAAGGATGGCAAGGTAATTAAGCTCAATCAACTATACGACAACTACGAAGGTCCAGAGTCCACAAACCCTAAGAGTCCATTCGTTTTGCGGAAAATGGGCCATTTCCGAAAAATATTTTTCCAGAAATCATTTTCCAGGAAAATGTATTTTCTGATATTCGGCTAAGACCTGAAAATATTTCAAAAAATATTTTCTGGTGTTCGATAAGGAAAATATTTTATAAGATTTCACCACTTAGGCATGCATCACTTACCAACCTATAAATCCATCAAATATGAACTTACCTTTAAAGTTAGGCAAATTTGTTTTATATCTTTGTTCCCTTATTATCGCTAAACGCTCATTTACTCTAAAAATGTTCATATGGATTTTAAAAAGAATGTACAGCCCTCATAAGAATCTTTCAGTTGAGTGGCTTGCTCTCTCGTGCGTCTTTTGTATTCTAATAAACAAAAGAAAAAAAAAGCAAAGCATGTAGAGCCTTTTTTTGTCTTGCAATATACAACTGCAGGGTAAAGTAAATAAAAAATGGCCGACGACTAGTCAGGAAGGAAGAAGATGGAAAACAAAAAAGAAAAAGAAATAAAAAAGGAAAAAAAGGAAATTAAAAATAATTAGAAATAAAAATGAAAATGAAAACTAAAAAATAATTCGAATAAAAAAAAAGAAAAGAAGAAAAAGAAATAAGAGGAGGAAGTAAGAATTTATAGGAGTGTGAGATAAGAGAGATCAGTGAGGAAAATGTTTCCTTTTTTTAAAAGTGGAAAATATTTTCCTCTAATTTAAGATTTTTTTCTTTTTATGAAAAATATTTTATTCAAAAAATTCATTTTCCGTAAAATGAACATCAGAAAATCCCAAAAAAAAAAATTTTGGAAATTATTTTTGGAGAAACAAACGGTCTTAGATTCCATGTGTTTCTACCTCGAGGAGAACCTCCCGCGGCTCGTTATATATCAACGGAATCACACTGGCGCCGGCGGACTCGACGAACTTCACGTACGACGCGGGGATGAACGAGGCGTCGGACGCGTTGCTGAGCCTGCCGGAGGCGCCGTCCCCGGGGTGGCTGAGGATCCCGATCACCGGCCGGAAGTTAAGCTTGGGGTCGGGCGCGGGGCAGTCGGCCGCATTGGCTAGGGCTAGCTCCTTGGAGAAGGAGATCAAGAGGGGGATCCAGAGGTAGTTCCAGATTTTGGGGTACCGCGAGGGGGACGAGGAGGAGCCGGCGGCGGCCATGGAGTCGCTGAGGGGGAGGTCGGAGGAGGGGACGAGGGAGGGATTAGCGAGGAACTGCGACGGCATTTTGGGGAATTCCGAGCGAGAACACGGAGCCGGCTTTTGGTGTTGTCATGGAGGAGGTGCGAGAGCGGCGAGCTCTGGGCGCGACTGAGCTCCGGCTTGGCGATGGAAATGGCGGAGTTCAGAGAGGGAGACAGAAATAGAGAGTTGGAGAAGGGCGGTGGGGATGACGCGCGCGCCGTATACGCAACGTCGTGTTGTGGAAATAGAATTTTTCCAGAAGGCGATGGGGGCCCCGCGCGTGGACGCCCTGCGAGAACTGCGGGCTTGCTGTTTTTGTTTTTTCTCGTGAGTCGGTTTTGGTCTTTAATCGAGCCTGGGTAACGAGGGAGTGACGCGCCCGAGTGGCAAAAGCGTGAATAGCCGACTCGACTTTTTTGACCCCGACTTCGGGTTGTCTCGTGTGCATAAGCGTGCGTCAAAAATGGCTGCTGGGCGAGCGTCAATGCCCTGCTCGATTCGGGAGTCGGACCAAAACCGTCAATTCTGGCTGATTTTCCGTTGGTGATAGTCGATCCGATCCTGATTCTTTATGTTGAACCGTAACGAATTGAATTGTTGGAATAGATAATAATCCTTATTCCTCTTTTGCTCGTATCTTGGCCAGTTTTCAAGATTTTATTTTTGCCTTTTTCTTGTATGTGTTTTATGTGGAGAAATCTTTTGGTGGAGATGGTGAAGGATTGAGCCGGGCCCATCCCCTAAATTTTACTGCAACAGACCAAAAGATAATAATAGTTCTCTACATATTTGCGCAGAAAATTACGGAGGGAAGTTTTAATTCACGTCATAAGTCATGATTTCTTTTTCTCTTCCTTTCTTAGAACTCGCCCAAACTTGAAGAAGGGCATAATAAAAGGCGCAGATGAATTGAACTTCATTGAAATTTAAAGAAATGGGGTAAAAAATAAGAGCGTTCCGTTCAACCACCTAGGTTTTCAATTTTATAATTTGATAAAGAGATCGGGATTGAGTAGATTTTAAGTTCTATTTTTATCGTCCTTGGGGCAAATATCAATTCGCAAAAAATGTATTTGTGATTTGTGTACGTATGGATTTTGTTATTCGTGCGTATGGGTTGTCTTTTTCCATTGACCTGAATGCGTTTAAACGCCGTGTCGTGTAGGGGAGTGCGCATCGCGTAACGATGAAGCGAAGGGGAAACGAAGAGAAGGAAAAATCAGGAGGCAGAAAGAAAAAGGCTTATAAACTGTGGGCCTTGTGGTGTCTGTCTTAGGGCCCCGCGTCCTCATGGGCACCACAGGCTCCACGTGGCTTCCCGTGCGACAATGAGCTTCATGGGCATGTTTATCGGGAGCGATGACCTGCAGATTGACCTCACTTTTTTTTTTTTTTTGGCTACTGAAAGCAGATTGACCTCACTTGCAACACAAACTAACGTGTCTAAAAGAATGTTTTATTTGAAACATTGATTAAGAAAGAAAGAGTTAGAAAATCTGTCTAGTCATCTACTTTTTTATTTAGGTACTCAACATATGTTTTTTTATCATGAGAAATTTTGAACCTTACGTCTTCGACCAATCTTCTTGTGGATGTGTGCGAACTTCAATCGCATATATTTAGTAAAACTTCACTCACATTATAGTCAATACAACCCTTGATATTAATATAAGTAGTGTCGTTATAGGACTGGATATATGCAAATCTAGTGAAAACCCACTTAACTAATCTCTCTTGATTGCTCAACAAATATCATAAACAACGGTTTAACAAAATTTACTCTAATACTCAATGACTGGCTCACTCCAAGGTTGCCCCAATTGATTGATACGTGAGGATTTATTTGCTCCGTCAACTTGTCTATTACACAGACCATTTGCTTAGAATTATGACTTGAACTTAATTGATTCGTGAGAGTATATAGATAGACCATGAGAGAGTACGCACTTGTGTACTTGGACTAGTGGTGACAAACGAATTGGTTGAACCGGATGTTGATGGGTTGCAAGGGGTGTGGACCGTGTTATTCCACTTTATATAAATCCATTTTCATACCATATGATTGATTGATGTGACCCATATGCAAGGCTTCCAAATCCACTTGAATAATTGGTATCTTCAACACAACCATTAAATCAGCAAATTAGAATTTATATGGCAAAAAGATAGAAAATTTGTAAAAAGAATAAAAATCGACAACTATTAAAAAAATGATGGGAAAAAATACTTAAAAAGGTAAATCTAACTTCAAATAAAAAAAAAAAACTAAAAATCGAAAAGGAGATTATCATGAGGAAATATAGTGAATCCATGATAGAGCAAATGTATAGGATTGATTATCTATTCATTTTTCATAGAAATATAAAACTTTGCTTTGAAAGGCGCAACAACAATACGTACACAAAATTAAAAATTCAGCAGAGTTAGTTTTCCATCAAAAAATAAATCTATTTTTAACCCACCAAGACTCATGTTACATTGCGCCTTACTATTAATTTTTTACAATTTGCTTTTAAAATCTTGAAATTATTCATTGTTCCGCCCCCGCCCTACCCCCGCGTAACGATAACCCAGATTACCATAAAGGAAAAATCAAAACTAATTCACACCAAAGCAAAAGATTATTATAATTATTCCCATTAGTATATCAAGATAATCCTTTGTCATCTAGATATCCATAAACGTCTTAAACACAACATGGTATTTATCAATTAGGAAATAAAATCCATTCATCATTGAAATGTAAAATCTTTGTAAATCATCAAATCGTCCTTCAACTTTTAAGTTGACCCTCGACAGTTTGACAATAAAGGAAACCAAATCTTTTCGTTCACTCAATCGCTCGAACAATCAGTGCCTATAAATGCACCATCTTTGAGCTGGGAACACGCTCAAGTTCTTCTCCATTCTCGATCGACTGCTGAGGGTCGCGATTGTGAACGCCGCTCCTGCTGAATAAGTCTCGCGATAGCTAACCGCATCGGATTTCTGCCGGACACATGGCGCTGCTCGGTCGAATCGTGCGAAGGCCGACGTTGTTCCAGACAGCCATGCCCCACGTGAACCAACTTCTGATCAAGTAAGTGTTTTCCTCCATGATTAACGCTCGCAAGTTTCGGTTCAACTATTATTTTCCTCTTCTGCTCTTGCCTCGAATCGAACTTGGGACTTGCTAAATCTGGTGCCTCCGACTTAAGGTGTGGAGCTGGTGACTCGTTCGAATGTGTATTTCCCTTTTGTTTTTCTTTGGATAGGGGTGCATGGTTTCTGAATTTATAATAATTTGTGAGCAAATGATTACGTGAAATTCGCTTTAGATGCGTTAACCATTAAATCCACAACGTGATTAGCATGCTTTTTCCTAATTTCTGGGCAACCTCGAACTCTTGTTATGCTCAATATGTGTTGAATTCTGTTTTGAGTCTTCAACTCGAATTGAGTTTTGATTACTGAATTAATATATGTTGCAACCCAAATGGAGGTTTAGTGTTGGGCTATGGCTTGGGCTGCACCTCGCCATATGGAGCAGTATAAATACTATTTTTTTCCCAAGTTAATAAGATTTAAAGAGAGACCAAAAAGGATTTTTAGCCAATTTCTGTAATTTTTGAATTTCCATGGTGAAATTTGCTTCTTTCTCTCCCCATGATTTTCCTCACAAAGGTTTTCGGATGAATTTGTGTACTCTTTATTGTCCTCAGTTTTATCTTTATTGTAGTTTTCGTATTGGTCGTAATAACTTGTCTTTTCAGAAAAACATATAGCTCACCTCAAAAGCCACCAATCAAGACTGGGCATCCTCCACAACACAATCGAATTGGTGATGGTGCCGGAATAAAACTTAGTGACATGTATTCTCCTTTTCCCTTGGATAGCATATATATTACGTATTCTCAGTTTGTAATGTTGTTTTTCAGCTATAGCTTGAGTGTAAACTTATATTAATATGACAAACTATTCTGTTTTTTTTATTTTATTTTTCAAAAGACCATACAGTTCACCTCAGAAGCCACCAATTAGGACTGGAGACCCTCCACAACACAATCAAATCGGTGGCGATGCCGGAATAAAAATCAATGACATGTATTCCCCTGTTTCCTTGAATAAGCATATATGTTCTATAATCTCAGTTTACAACGTTATTTTCGGCTCTTTCTTGAATATAACTTACATTAATATGGATAAAGTAATTCCATTCTTTTGATTTTTCAGAAGACCACATAGTATACCTCAAAAGCCGCCAATCAACACCGGGGACCTTCCACAGCACAACGGAATCGGTGGCAACGCCGAAATAAAAATTAGTGACATGTATTTCCCTTTTTTTCCTTGAATAAGTGTGCATGTTTCATCTTCTCGGTTTGTGATGTATACTTATTTTACATTAACATACGCAAATTAACTCCAACTTTTTTATTTGATTTTGTCAAAAAAAAAAACCGCACAGTTCCCGAGGATTGCAATCTTCGGATCATAGATGACAATTGAAAACTCGAGGATTTTGTGCTTTGCTATGTAGAGTTAGAAGGCAAGGTTCTTACATTGATTTAGGAATGCTCGTTCTTTAATTTCGAGTACGTTTGATGTCTCCATTCGAACATTGCTCTTGTTTAGAGACTTTAATTTGCATCGATGAGGTCCTCGCCGTACTATTTCTATCCATATTTTTATCGAAGCAACATGTGTACATATTATGTAATTGTGCTAATTTCGATTACATGAGCGTATCCACTTCAATACATTGACGAGGTCGGAGTGGGCTAATCAACATCCCCCTGTTGAAAAAGGAAAACATTGGCATATACCAGTCTTTAGAGTCATTGCCGATCACTCCTATAGCTTCATTCAAGTAAGGTTGTGTTTAGCCCAGCATTTTTATAGATATTCGGCCCTTCAAAGGTCCGCAAACTAAAGTTTTGATGTTTGGTAGATGTGTCAAAATGGGTAGAAACTCCATTCATAAACCCATATGTTATGGATTGAGTCATATATTATTTAACTAAATTTTGATGAACGGGTAATGTGATTTTGAGTAATAAAGTCTAACAAACTGTAGGTTTTTAATGGGTCTAAAGTCTTATCTAGACCAAAATACGTTGTTTTAGATTCATCCTTCATGTCCTAGCTACATTAGCGCCGTGTAAGAGAGAGAGAGAGAGAGAGAGAGAGAGAGAAAGGTCACATCGGCATTTTTCATTAGTCTGATTAAACAAAGTTAATGGGAGGAATCGATTGAACCAATTTGACAAGATTTCAAGACTTGATTGCAATTTTTTGTAAGTTTTAAAAATTTAATTGCATTTTCACGACAAGATTTAAGACTTTCAATACACTTATATCTTATTCATTTTTGGAAATTTGTTTGGCATTTTCTCTATTTTTTGGCTAAGCTATATGGGTGGGTTTGAGTTGAATATGTGCCTTTTTAAACTGTTTAGCAAATAGATGGGTTAATGTGAACTTGTGACCTGCTCAAGTCCAACCTAACTTATCCATTCGCCACCTCTACCGTTTGGTAATATGATCTCTAGGACTTTTGGTGCAAATTGAGTTCTGAAAATAGTTAAAAAGCTCAAAGCACTTGTGGCAAGCTAACGACCTTTTAATATATTGAAAAATGTCACTTCAAGTGTTTAATGAATTTTTTTATCCTAACTAAACCATCTAAATTTTAGTTTTACGCTCACCCTTACAAGCAAAATTAATTCAATTGGCAGAGATGAGGGTATTAACAAAAGGGCTTGGATAAGTTCAAATCTAATCTACGACCATCACCTGGGTCACATAACTTTACCGTCACCTTAATGCGTCTCTAGTCAAAAAATTAATTTTTTTAGATAGCTCGAGTCAAAGAACTTTGTCCAAACGTAAAGCCATTTCTGCAAAATATCCACAAACGCATTGTATATGATTTGTTGATGATATTATGAATAAATTTCTTTTCGACATAAAAGTGGGCCACGGATCTGTGACGTAATAAATAACAACTGGTTAAATGATCAAAAAGAAAAGAAAATACAGTTATATCTTGCTTTTTTTTTCTTTTTTCTTTTTTGTTGTTGTCAGAGTTATATCTTGCTTTCACCCTGTCAATTTTACACCGAAAAGAAAACTCGTACGATCACTCGACCAGCCTTCAAATATGGAAACTACTTCCGCTAACAAGATAAAGCAAACGAAGCAAGAAAAACAAACCGGTCCCCCGGTCGGCGGTGCGCCGGTGACGAAGTTCCGCGTGACGGGCGCGTGACCCGAGCGAAACGCCCTTCACATAATATCTCCCTATCCAACGTCCGCCTTCCCCCCCTCGGAGCCACAGGTATACCGCTCACCCTCTAGTTTCTACCCATCCATCAACGCGGCGGCGACGGAGACCGTGTGATCGTCATCGGCCGGTGGCCCCCATCCATCTCCGCCTTTAAGCTCGCGCTGATCGGGACCATCGTTTCAGCGTAGAGAACATCATTGGGACTGTAGAATTTGCAGTTCGCTCGGTCGGAGCGAGAGCCCTAAGTCACGGCGGTCCTTCGGAGCCGAGCAGTGAGCGGCAATGGATGCTGTGGGGATCAGGATCATGGCTATAAATATTGCAGAACTGGGCAAAGAACTACGACAGAGTTTAATCCATAGATTACGTAGCTGAAAAAATGAAGCAATCTTCTATTTTGTTCAAATATTGATGATTCCCTTTTTTCCATTTTGATCGGATGATTACGTTGTCCATCAAAACTTATCCAAAAAACAATTGATTCTTCTACTAACTCTTGGCAAAAATGAATAGTCGCAAATCAAATGAGTCCTAAAGAATTAAGATTCTTCTCCGAGCTGAACGAAGAATCTTGTCATCTAGAATTCCAGGTTCATTAGGGCCCTAAACAGCTTCCTTTTTTCCATTTTAAGTAGGACTTTACAGTGCGGGAATATGCAGTTAATTGGGGAATTAGGGAAAAGAAATCTTTATCATTGTGTTTTCCACGCTTTGAGCACACATATGACAACAAAACAATACTCGATCTGAGGCATCTTCCGATCAATCAAAGGAACTACTAGCAGAGAGATGACCCGAGCTCGTCCATTGATTGACTCATCAAGACACAAAGTCATCGATTAGTTTACAGGTTACAAATCATATGCATAGTTCGAGTTCAGATAACTAGGACAATCTT
Organism: Eucalyptus caleyi; assembly: GCA_014182885.2. Classification (NCBI taxonomy): domain Eukaryota; kingdom Viridiplantae; phylum Streptophyta; class Magnoliopsida; order Myrtales; family Myrtaceae; genus Eucalyptus; species Eucalyptus caleyi. Next base: position 15,025,846 of record CM024471.2, read on the forward strand.
CAGCACTTGCCATTGAAATAATAATGTCCATACATCTCATGATCTCATTTACATAAAGAGCAAATTTCTGACTTTGAGCAATTCCGTACAGCACCTTCTTCAGCATAGGAGACTTGACGCCCATGAAAAATGGGGGGCTTCGCAGTCACGTGAAGATATAAACCTCGTCATATCCCTTCCTATAGTCATACAAATTTAACACTACAGTCATTAAATCATAAAATTCATATGCAAAACTGATGAAGAAATGCATTGAATTGATAGCATCAGGGCTTACCCTGCTTTCCCACAATACGTGGGACTGTAATTATATATCAGATTGTCAAGCACTTTCCGAGCAGACGCCCGGTTTGTCGACTTCCTAGCCTCACTACAGGATGAAAAGTTCAAATTAGAAGTGTTTTCCCTTTAATCTGAGTGGAAAGCAAACACTTAACCACAAGCACAGTTCATGTAACCACATGCATGATATTTAAGAACTTTGACATGGAAATTTCAAACGCAACTTGCTTTGCAGCATGAAATTACTCAACAAATTCTGACCTGACAAAGAAGTTCGCTACGTGCTGCGTAACTTGAATGGCATCATCTGAGTGTGGTATCATGGACAAACCCCATTCGAAAGCATTTTTCTGCACAATATCAAGAAAGCCAAGGTGGAAAATATTATCCCAAGGACAATCACAGATTTAGCTCCCAAGCTATTTAAGATATTTAAGCAAATGAATCATGTTTAAGTCAAAGCCTTAAGAGAAAGAGAGAGATCATGTCCTAGAGGACATATTAAACTCAAATTGCCCAGTCTCCTAAATTTTGCCTAACAAATTCTGCGAGACTCAGGCAAATTGTGCCACGAGGTCTTCACTAGAGAAGTCAAACAGCAAAAAAATCAGGAGACATTGCAGGAAACTAGTATCAAACAATATGTATTAGAATCTACAATAGCAAGAAGAAGTCATTTTCCTCAAAATACCCAGACAGGAAAAGATTGAATTCATAGCCCATGATCGTGTGCTCAGCAGGAAGGCAATGAATTTAATATGGATCATCTTGGATAAAGCTAAAACCTGCTAGAAGAGAGCCCAAATCTCTACATTTGGAAATTCAACTATCATGATTTTGGGTAGCTTCTTCCTCATGATGCTGCATTTGGTAGTGTCAGAACCCTATAAAAGGTGCATGTTTCATTTGGCACCAACACAACATTATCATCATGCAGTCAAATTGTCATGCAAAATATTGTTCCTTTGAGCTAACTTGGTAGAAGAGTTATATCAGGAATTTTGAATGGCAACAAGCTACAAAAAAGGCCAACTTAGTAATATTTGCCAGATAACAAATTAAAATCTGGCATATTATGATGGATCATCTAGCTGAATAGGCTTAATATCCATCCAATAGTGAGATGATTGGTATGAAAGCCACTACATCAAGCAACGTGCCTTTCCTAATCAAATGAGATTGGTGTTGAACAAGAAGAAAAGCATGAAACTAACTATTACCTCTGGATGCCATTGGAAAGCAGTTACAGGGTAACTGTGTGCTTGGACTGTGGAGACATAGACCTGGTAATAGAGTTCCTCAAAGAACTTAATGTTATTCTCACAAATAACTGAAATAAGCAGCAACACAAATTATTTTTTTCACAGCAATATATCACTTCAGACATGACATAAGGGGTAGTTTGGTTATATTCAACCTTGTTGTCTCCATCCGTGCTGGTTGTCAAGACCTTAAAGAAATTCGTTAAGTCAGTGCTCTGCATCAGTCTTTCTGGCGAGATGCCATACTGCAACACAGATGAATAGTTGGATTAGGAAAGAGGATTGCATATATCAAGAATAGGTGAGATGACTGAGATTTAAGTCTTAATGAAAATAGACTGGTCCCACTCACGCTTGTGAAATAAAAAATATAACATAACATTCAATGGGGAAAAAAAATCCTGGGCCAGTATATAAAAACCTAAGCAAACAATCATATCATTAGCCCTTTTAGCCATTTTTAGCTATCAAAAAACTACTGGGCCCGTATAAAAAACTCACAGGATGTTAGTCTACAAAAACAAGCAAAACAATGCATTAAAGTTGCATGACTTTTGTCTCCTCTTTTAACTTTTCCAGGATCTAACTGGTCTATCTAGTCACCATCCTCTAGCAGTAATGGCCGTGTCACGTGTGACAGATGGCTTATATCAAAATAAGAATGCAGTCCCTGCAATAATAACAATCTGCTGGAAGAAAGAGGTACATGAGGGAAAACGTAAGGAAGAGGAAACGGGGGAATCAAACAAATTCCACTTAGTGTTCTCAATTAAAACCATCAGGCTACTAAAGTCTTACAACTTACATGATGATTTTGCATGACAAGGCAATCTGTACTCAACTTTTTAAGCAAATCTGGCGGAAATCTGCAAAACAGTGGATAGATGGAAGTTAGAACTGCATCTATAGGTGATTATGCATGACTATATCAAGCAACAGATGCCTTATACAAAGTAACCACGCATCTTCTACTCCAATAACCACTTTTGGTATACCAGGACAATCATCCGTAATAATTTGATGTAATCCACATTTCTCTTTCCAGCAATTTTTTATTCTACGGCTACATAATCAGCATCATATACTAAAGTACATGAATCCAAATTGATTTTCTCAGAGTATAAGAAGCCGATTGGAAGCATACAGATATCCTGCTTGCTGTCAATTAAAAAAGAATACAGCTTTATCTTTCTTTATATGCATTAGTACTTAAAAGTTGACAGTGAAAACTTACTAGGGTCAACCATACCTTTGAAATACTGTTCCTTCAATGTTTGTGTTTCTCATAAATTGTAGAGTGGATGCTTGATCTGCAGCATTAAATTCCTCGAGAATGCTTTTGTCCTGTCATTAGGGAACTGCTAAAATTATTATCAAGAGATTTTTTCACTTTCCTCTTTCTACTATGAACTACACTTTCTGTAAATCATTCAGAATTTATCCTTTTGACATGGATGAAGCAACTTAAACCTTGAGGGATTATTTGCAACACAATAAGTTGGATGTGAAATAACCGCCATGCCCGTCAAGGTTAAAGTAATGGCAATCTCAACCTCGCAGTGACGACTTATGCTTTCAAGTTTTGTGCCGATAGAGGCCATAGCTTTATGCAGATGATGATCAGTCAAGTGTGCTAAGTAAAGCCATGGAAGGAGAGAAGATTTTTTTCTGGCACAATAACTCACAAAAGATAAAATGTGAAAAGAAATTTTTTTTTTTTTTTTAAAGAACAGACCATGTGAAGCGACTGTTGCATTAGAAAAGGGAAATTATGCAACCAAAAGGACTGAAAGCATCCACAGACAATTCAAAATGGTGACGAGTTACCTTGCTGACTATCATTGTCAATAGTTCAAAGCCCAAGCAGATGGCATACAATGGGAAGTGGTCACCAGCATCATTCTTTGCCAAAACTTTCTGCAAACAATTGGCAAAGAGTACATCAAAAAATTGCAAAGCAAAAATGTACAGGACACTCATTGAAAGCACATAAAAACGAACCATTCTCTCCCAAGGCACTGAAAATGCTCGTGTGTCTTGGAGCAACGGAATTAAAGTTTATGAATGAGGAACAGCACATTATTCCTAGAAAAATTCTATTGCATGGAAACAGTCAATACAAGATTGATGAATCTCTGCCTCCAACAAATAAATAGAAACACAACATATTAGAAATATTTAGGTGTATCAATCATAAAAGTACCTTGAAGATTGCCTCCACAGTCTCGTAATACAATCCGGTTTTAGCCCATCCACCAGTAAAGAGCACTCCATTAACCATGTTGAGCTTCTGCATTTCAACCAAATATCAGCATCTAGAAACGAAAAACAAAGTGGTGGTCGTCTAAAAATAAACCCGGCCATAAAATCTGTACAAACACAACTTGAAGGAAACCACACTCCTCCAACATTATACCCATCACTCATGTAAAACTCCTCAAAGAGGATACATAAAGCATTAACTCCACTCATCCACACATGCGAGGGAGGATGCACGTGTTGCTTTTGATTAATTTTCAACCATTAAGAAATGGAAAATGCTAAATCCCCCCCTCTTCCACAACAATACTCGCCGAGTTAGGCATAGATGATACTACTAATCCACCCCAGACATCATTTTGTCATAGTAATAACAATCTGGTGAATTTCCCCTCGCAAAACCAACGTTTAGATCCATGTTTTCGTGGACGGATTTACTCGGAGTTGCGAAGGAAGTGTGTTATGCTTTAGTCTCTAATTTTACGAGCAAGAGGTGAACGATTTTCAAGAATGGCGAGGTAATTAAGCTCAATCAACTATACGCAAGCTACGAAGGTCCAGAGTCCACAAACACTTCGATTCCACGTGTTTCACCTCGAGGAGAACCTCCCGCGGCTCGTTATAAATCAACGGAATCACCCTGGCGCCGGCGGACTCGACGAACTTCACGTACGACGCGGCGATGTACGAGGCGTTGGACGCGTTGTTGAGCCTGCCGGAGGCGCCGTCCCCGGGGTGGCTGAGGATCCCGATCACCGGTCGGAAGTTGAGCTTGGGGTCGGCCGCGGGGCAGCTCGGGACGACGCCGCCGCTCGCTGCCGACGCCGCTGCCACCGCCGCCGTCTCATTCTCGAGCTGGCCCGGCAGGAGGATTCCCGGCTGCGCCTTGGCTAGGGCTAGCTCCTTGGAGAAGGAGATCAAGAGGGGGATCCAGAGGTAGTTCCAGATTTCGGGGTACCGCGAGGGGGACGAGGAGGAGGACGACGAGGAGGAGCCGGCGGCGGCGGCCATGGAGTCGCCGAGGGTGAGGTCGGGGGAGGCGCGGTCGGAGGAGGGGACGAGGGAGGGATTAGCGAGGAAGTCCGAGGGCATTTTGGGGAATTCCGAACGAGCAGGACACGGAGCCGGCTTTTGGCGTTGTCATGGAGGGGAGGAGGAGGGGGCTGAGAGGTGCGAGAGCGGCGAGCTCCGGGCGCGACTGAGCTGGGGCTTGGCGATGGAAATGGCCGAGTCCAGAGAGGGAGACAGAAATAGAGAGTCGGAGAAGGGCGGTGGGGATGACGCGCGCGCGAGGGGAGTGAGATTTGGCCGGATACGCAACGTCGTGTTGTCGAAATAGAATTTTTCCAGACGGCAATGGGGGCCCCGCGCGTGGACGGGCTGCTGCTTTTTTTTTTTTTTTCCTCGTGAGTCGGCTTTTGTCTTTAATCGAGCTTGTGTAACGAGGGAGTGACGCGCCCGAGTGGCAAAAGCGTGAATAGGCGACTCGGCTTTTGACCCCGATTTCGGGTTGACTCGTGTGCATAAGCGTGCGTCAAAAATGGCTGCGGGGCGAGCGTCAGTCCCCTGCTCGATTCGGTAAATCGGACCAAAACGGTCAAATTCTGGCTGAGTTTCCGTTGGCGATAGTCGATCCGATCCTGATTCTTTATGTTGAACCGAAACGAATTGAATTTTTGAAATAGATAATAATCTTTATTCCTCTTTTGCTCGTATCTTGGCCAGTTTTCAAGATTTTTATTTTTTTGCCTTTTTCTTGTATGTGTTTTACGTGGAGAAATCTTGTGCAGGAGACCAAAAGAAAATAATCCTCTGCATATTTGCACGGAGAAATACGGAGAGAAGTTTGATTCGCGTTATAAGTCTTAATTTCTTTTTCTCTTCCTTTCTTAGAACTCGCCCAAACTTATAGAAGGGGTAATAATAGGCGCAAAGGAATTGAACTTCATTGAAGTTTAAAGAAATGGAGTAAAAAACAAGACCATTCCATTTAGTCTAAATCCAATCGCATAAGTTTCTAATTTTATAATTTGATAGGCGATCATGATTGAGTAGATTTTAAGTTCTACTTATCGTCCTGGGCAAAAATCAATTCGCAAAAAATGTATTTGTTATTCGTGCACGCATGGATTTTGTTATTCGTGTACATATGGATTGTCTTTTTCCATTGACTTGAATGCGTTTAAACGATGTGTAATGATGAAGCGAAGGGGAAACGAAGAGAAGGAAAAATCAGGAGGCAGATAGAAAAGGCCCTCCAACGTGACGAAGAAGGCATCTCGAATTGCGCCACGTGTCCAGCGTGGGCCCGCGTTCAGGAAATTTCCCCCCACTTTTCTATCTCCTCTCTCCCCCCACTGCACGCTCTCTCGATGAATTTCTCCCCACCTTTCTCTCTCCTCTCTCCCACTCCTCTCTCCTCTCTCTTCTCTCTCCCTCCTCTGCACGCTCTCTCTCGCCCGACTCTTCTCACTTTTCTCTCTCCTCTCTCCTCTATACCAACACGCTTTCTCTTCGCCGGTGCGGACGAACAGCCGGCCACCTCGACCTCCGCGACGACCACCTCCTCCGGTATGTCAGGGAAGGTCCACGAGTGCTCGATCTGCCACAAGAGCTCCCCTACCGGCCAAGCTTTCGGTGGGCACGAGGTACCATTATGAGGCCCCCACTCCTGCCTCCTCTGCCGCCGTCGCCGTCGCCGTCGCCTCGACTGCCAACAGGGTGAGCGTCTCGGAGGGCGTGGGGTCAAAGCCAGGGGCACCGCGAGTTCAATCTAAAGACCCCGGCACTCCTGGAGTTCTCCCCCCGGTTCGCAGTCTCCGGCAACGTGGACGAGGAGGTGGAGAACCCACATCCCTCCAAGAAGCCCCGATTCCTAGTGCCGGTGAAGACAAAAGCGGCCAAAAATAGATCGGATTGGAAACACATAGAAATCCACAAAAAAAAAAAAAGGCGATCGGAGATAGAGAGTCAGGCGAGAGCGTGTGCAGAGGAGGGAGAGAGGAGAGAGAAAAATGGAGGAAATTTCCCTGACAATGTGGGCCACGTTGGATACCTTGACGCAATTTGAGGTGTCTTCTTATTTGCCACGTGGACTAAACGTACCCAATAATTTCTCCTTCCTTAGGGCCTCGCGTTCTCACGGCACGGGCACCAGAGGCTCCACGCGGCTTCCCATGCGAATGGGCACGTTTCTCGGGAGGGATGATCTGCAGATTGACCTCATTTTTTTTTCTTTTGCTGAAAGTAGATTGACCTCACTCGCGATACAAATTAACGAGTCTGAAAGAATGTTTTATTTGAAACATTGCTTAAGAAAGAAAGAACTAGAAAATCTGTCTAGTCATCTCTATAAGATTAGTACTTTATATAGGTACTCAACACATGCTTTTATCATGAAGAATTCTTTAACCTTATATCTCAACCAATCTTCATGGATGTGTATAACTTCAACTATATATATTTAGTAAGACTTAACTCACGTCATAACTAATACGATCTCTGATATTAATATGAGCAACATGTTATAGGATTGGATATATACAAACCCAATGAATACCCCCACTTAACTAATCTCTCTTGATTGCTCAACAAATGTCATAAACAACGGTTTAACAAAATTCACTCCAATACTCCATGATTGGCTCATTCCATGGTTGCCCCGATTGAGTGATGCGCGGGGATTTCTAACTTGAACATTTGTTCAAATTCCAATGATTTGCTCCATCAACTTGTTTAGTACACAAACCATTTGCTTAAACTTATGACTTGAACTTAAATGATTCCTGAGAGTATATAGATAGACCTTGAGAGAGTACACACTTGTGTACTTGGACTAGTGGTGACAAACAAAAGGGTTAAACCGGATGTTGATGTGTTATAGGGGGTGTGGACCGTGTTATTTCATTTTATATAAATCCATTGTCATGCCATATGACTGATGTGACCCATATACAAGGCTTCCGAATTCACCTGAATAATTGATATCTTAAACGCAACCATTAAATCAACAAATTATAATTTATGTGGCAACAAGATTGAAAACTTAAAAAGAAAATAAAAATCAACAACTATTACAAAACGATGGAAAAAAAATTCTTGAAAAGGTAAATCTAACTTCAAATAAAAAAAACTAAAAATTGTTCATGTATTCATTTTTCATAGAAATATAGAACTTTGCTTTGAAAGGCGCAACAACAATACGTATACAAAATTAAAAATTCGGTAGAGAGTTAGTTGTTTTGGATAAAAAAAAAATAGATATATTTTCAACCCGCCAAGACCCATGCTTAATTGCGCTTCACTGTTGTTAATTTTTTACAATTTTCTTTTAAAATCTTGAAGTCTCGACGATAACCAAAAAAGAAAAATCAAAATTAATTCATACAAAGGCAAAAGGTTATTGTAATTATTCCCATGATTTATCAGGATAATCTTTTGTCATCTAGATATCCATAAACATCTGAAACACGATATGGTATTCATCAATTAGGAAATAAAATCCGTTCATCACTTAAATGTCTTTGTAAATCATCAAATTGTCCTTCAATTTTTAAGTCGACTCTCGATGGTTTCGAACCATCAAAAGAATTGACAATAAAGGAAACTGAATCTTTCCATTCACTAAATCGCTCAAATTATCGGTGCTTATGAATATACTGTTTCTGAGCTTGGAACACGAACAAGTTCTTCTCCACTCCTGATAGTTTTGCAATTGTGAACACCGCACTTGTCGAATCAGTCTCACGCTAGCTAGCCGCATCAAGTTTCTGCTTGACATATGGCTCTGCTGGGTCGAATTGTGCAAAGGTCGACGTTGTTCCAAACAGCCGTGCCCCGCCAGTACTAACTTCTGATCAAGTAAGTGTTCTCCTCCATGGTCAATGTTTGCGACTTTCTGTTCAATTGGTCTTTCCTCTTTTGCTCTTGCCTTGAATCGAACTTGGGACTTGTTGAATCTTGGTGCCTCCGACTTAGGTGGATAGCTTGCGACTCGTTTTTATGTGTATTTCCTTTTTGTTTTTCTTTGGATAAGCGTGCTTGATTTCTAGATTTAGAATGACTTGTGAGCGAAGGATTACGTGAAATTTGCTTTAGATGCATTAACCATTAAATCCACAACGTGATCACATGCTTTCTCCTAATTTCCAAGCAACCTTGAAGTTTTATTTGTGCTGAGTATGTGTTGAATTTTGATTCAGGTCTTCAATTCAAATTGAGTTTTGATACCCGAATTAATATTTGTGGCGACCCAAACGGAGGTTTAGCATTGGGCTAGGGCCTTGGGCTGCAATATGGAGTAGTACAAATATGGTTTATTCTCAAGTTATTAAGCTTTAAAGAGAGATCAAAAAGGTTTTTTGAGCTGGCTTTTGTATTTTTTGAATTTTCAAAGTGCATTTTACTTATTCTCTCCCTGTGATTTTCCTCGCAAAGGTTTTCACATAAATTCTTGTACTCTTTGTTGTCGTCAGTTTTATCTCCGTTTTATCTACGTTGTAGTTTCTGTATTTGTCATAAAAATTTGTCTTTACAGAAGAACATATAGCTCACCTCAAAAGCCACCAATCAAGACTGGAGACCCTCCACAACACAACAGAATCAGCGATGATGCCGGAATAAAACTTAGTAACATGTATTCCCGTTTTTCCTTTGATAGCATATATGTTGTATATTCTCAGTTTATAATGGGGTTTTCGACTCTAGCTTGAGTGTAAACTTACATTTTTTTTTTTTTTTGGTAAGGTAAATAAAAAAAATAGATAGGAGCAAGGTCTACTACAAAAGATTGAGTCCATAACCTACACTCTCAAAGTGATAAGAGTGAAGGGGAACCGATGTAAAAACGGGATACGAAGGAAGAAAACACAACCAGCCACGAAGGCACAAGATAGGGGAAGACAACCAAATGAACCAAAGGAAGCCCTTCACCCTAACAACAATGAGTAACGGAGAAACGGAGAACCAGAGAAAACAGGAAAGGGCGAGACTACATGATCAGCACCCAGAGAAGACGGCCGGATCGAATCCCCACGCCCTTTGAAGCCTCTTGTTTCTTGGAGAAGGAGGAACATTCGAAAAAGAGACGGCTTTGTCTCTGACCACCTTGAGGAGGTGATTTTTGAGAGCCGGAATCGCTACTGATTCGCCATGGAAGATAATTGCATTCCTCTTCTTCCAAATAAGATGACACAATGCACCAAAAGAGAACCGAACAATCTTGTGATAGAAGTCCTTTCCACTGAAGAACTTCATAGCCCAATCGATCAAGTCATTCCAGCATCTATTTCTCCAAGGAAGGTTACATCTGGCAGCCCAAAAGAAGGCCAAAGAAGCCAAGATGCGGCACCCGAAGAATAGATGATCAACAGAATCGGGAACTTCACTGCAAAAGGCACACACATTGAAATCTATTCTGCCATGGGAAATAAGTATCACCTTCGTAGGAAGGCAATTTTTCGTTATAAGCCACAGAATAAATTGATACCAAGGGGCCAGGGCGTTGTCCCAAACCAAAGATGCCCACTTGCGAGGAGTTCTTTTAACTCTAACGGATTCCCAGGCCGAGGCAACCGAGAAGTAGTGTAAACTTACATTAATATAGCCAAACTGTCTTCTTCATCTTCTTTTTTTTTTTCCTGAAGACCGTACAGTTTACCTCAAAAGCCACCAATTAGCATTGGAGACCCTCCACAACACAACCGAATTGGCGGCGATGCTGAAATAAAAATCAGTGACATGTATTCCCCTTTTTTTTTCCTTGGACTAGCGTATATGTTCTATAATCTTGGTTTACAATGTTTTTTTTTTTTTTTTTTAAGTTCTGGATAAACCGGCTTGCAGTTGGCAGCCGTGCCGTAAACTCCCAGGTGACACATAAGCAGGAGGACCCACCACCCATGGAATCATACTTAATACATCTAACGCCTTCCTTGGGTTTTGAACCCTTCACCTCTAGGCTAAGGATTAGCAGGGCCTTATCCAGCGGAGCCACCGTTGTTGGTGATGGTTTACAATGTTAGTTTCGCCTCTATCTTGAATGTAACTTACTTTAATGTAGACAAAGTAACTCCATTCTTTTGATTTTTCAGAAGACCATACGGTTCACCTCAAAAGCCGCCAATCAACACTGGTGACCCTCCATAGCACAATTGAATCGATGGCGACGCCGGAATAAAAATTAATGACATGTATTTCTAGTTTTTTTCCTTGAATAATCATACATGTTTTATCTTCACGGTTTACAATGTATACTTATTTTACATTAATATACACGAATTAACTCTACCTTTTTGCTTTAATTGATGGCCCCGGTTGATTGATGCATGGTTCACCTCAGAAGTCGCCGATTCGCAGTGGAGACCCTCCGCAGCACAATGGAATTGGTGGTGACACCAGAATAAAACTGGAGATGCGAATAAGAAAGACCAGTGGACCAAACAAGTCCTTAAACTGTTCTGTTTATTGGAGTCAACCTTAAACGTAAAATGGAGTAATGATAAACTTCTGGGGGAAAATTAACCAAAATAGGAAATTCCCCTAGGCCTGATCCTCGCAATGAGGCCGCCCAGCATGCAGTCAACATGATGCAGGGTTCGGGATGCCTTACAAGGAAATGATGGCGGTTGGACCCGAACAAGTCTTTAAACTGTTCCGTTTATTGAAGTTAATCCCAAACGTAAAATGGGGTAATAAACCTTTGGGGGAAAATTAACCAAAATGGGAAATTCCCCCAGACTTGATCCTCGTGATGAGGCCGCCCGGCATGCAGTCAACATGATGCAGGGTTTGGGACACCTTACAAGGATGGGTCTTCCTCGAGGTTCAAGCGATGATGTGGGCATCCGTCGGTGCAATAACAATGAGCATATGGAAGGAGCAGCCAAGAATTGCAATTTTGGATCATAGATGACCATCAAAACTCATGGATTTTGTGTTTTGCTAATATAGGGTTAGATAAAGTTCTTACATTGGTTTAGGAATGCTCGTTCTTTAATTTCAAGTACGTTTGATGTCTCCATTCGGATATTGCCTGTTTAGAGACTTCAATTTGCATCGATGAGGTCCTTGCAGTCCATTTTCCATTGATATTTTTGTCAAAGCAACATGTTTTTTTTTGTCCTAATTACGCTAATGTTGATTAGCACATCCCCTTGATGGTTGAAATAGGAAAACTTACATGAATACCGGTCTTGCTACTGTTTTTATGTCAAGAGTAACTCTTGTTTACTCTCTTGATAGCTTAATTCAAGTGGCTTTTAAGGTTGCATTTGGCCCGACATCTTTACAGATTTTGGGTCTCCAAAGGTCCATGAATCAAAGTTTTTGTGTTTGTCAAAATGGGTTGAAGACTCATTTATTAACCTATATATATGATGGGTTGGTCATATATTATTTAACTAAATTTTGATTAACGGGTTAATGTGAGTTTTGAGTAATAAAGTCTAACGAAATGTAGGTCTCAAATGGGTCTAAAGTCCAATAAAATGTGGATTTTTAATAAGTCTAAAGTCATATTTAGATCAAAATAATGTCATTTTAGCTTCACCTTTCATGTTCTAGCTATGTCGGCACCTCGCGTCAAAGAACTTTGTCTAGATACAAAGGCCCCGTTTGGTTCAGCATTTCCAAAGGGCTTTTAGTCTCGAAAGTCCATTGGGAAAAAATTTAGGTGTTTGGTTCAGCATTTGGAAATGTCCTTGGCCAAATGCTGGCCTTTAAAATGCTGAAAGCCCAAAGCAGGAGGGGACTGCTTTGGGCTTTCAGCATTTCGCAAATACAAGTCTACCTCTACTATTCATCCGTTGACTTCTTCTTCTTCTTCTTCTTCTTCTTTTAAACCGATTATCTTCCCCACACCCCAACTGTCGTTGATTGGCGATGAAATTTCATCGGATTTTATTTATTTATTTTTAAAAATAATAAAAACCCTTTGCAAATGTTGGGTTCACTTTTTTTTTATCATTTTTATCTTTTGATAATCAATAGCCCAACTTTTATTAATACACTAGAATGATCATTAATTAACGAAGATGATTAATTATGCAATAATTAAAAAAAAATTATTCAAAGTTGAAAACAAACTTAAAAGAACCCTAGGCCAAAAGTTGAGCTTTGCATCTAATTTATAATCAAATTCTTTTAATATATTTTTACTAATATATATCTTTTACATTACTCTCAACATGAAAATGTAAAATGTTATATAGTCATTATTTCTTTTTTTTTAATTTTAAAAATACTAAAACTAAAAAACTTAATTTAGTCACACTAAAAGGGCTTTCAAATATATGTTTACCAAATAGTCTTGTATTTCCCTAAAGCATTTTTTAGTTATAGGTTACCAAACGATCTAGCATTTCGAAAAACCCATTTACCTTAAAGGTTTTTACATTCTCCCAAGGGCATTTCCCGAAGCCGAACCAAACGGGCCCAAAGTCATTTCTTCAAAACACGCTTGGACGCACCGTACATAATTTTGTCATTGATATTGCAGATTTATTTATTTTTACATAAAAAAGGGCCACGAACTTGCGGCGTGATAAATACCAAACTGTTAAATGATCAAAAAGAAAAGAAAATACAGTTATACTTTGCTTTCACCTGTCAATCAATTTTACACGAAAAAAGAAAACTCGTACGATCACTCGACCGGCCTTCAAATATGGAAACTATGGCTGCGTTTGTTTGTGTTTTTTTTTTTTTTTGTTTTTAAACACTTTTTTTTTTTTTGTTCCTGGGAACAAAAAGAATGTAACCGCGTTCAAGGTTGCGTTTTTTCCTTTTTTTTCTTTTGTTCCAGCGAACAAAAAAAAAGTAAACAAAAACACAAATTTTGTGTTTTCTTGTTTCAAACACTTTGAAAAACACTTTTTTTCTTTTTCTCTTATTTTCTTGTTCTTTTTTTCTTTTGGCGGTCGGTCCTAGGCCTGGCCATGGCCGGCGACCGCCGACGAGGGTCGCGGCCTCGCCCGGCCCACGGCGAGGCTCGCCGGCCCCTGGCGAGGCCGACGCTCGCCGTCCCCCAGCGAGGCCGAGGCTCGCCGTAGCTGGGCGAGGGTCGGCCTCGCCGGATTTGGGCGAGCTCGCCCAGCCATGGCGAGGCCGACCTCGCGCCGGCCTAGGCGAGCTCGATCTCGCCCAGATCCGGCCAGGCCGACCTTGCCGGATCAAGGCGAGGCCGACCTTGCGCCGGCCTGGGCGAGCTCGATCTCGCCTGATCCGGTGAGGCCGAGCTCGCCAACGGCCGGCGAGCCTCGGCCTCGCTCGGGCGGTGGCCCGGCGAGGCCGCGCCCGCCCGCCGCCGGGCGAGCTCGGCCTCGCCCGGCCGGTCGCCGACCAAAAGAAGAAAAAAAAATGAAAAAGAAAAAAGAAAAAAAGGAAAAAAAGAAAAAATAGAAAAAATAAAAGAAATAAAAAAATTATCCAAATTTACCAAACATGTTTTCGTTTATTTTTTATTCTCGAACAAAGTTTACCAAACACGTTTTTTTGTTCAAAAATTATTTTAATGTAAATATTTTTTTCTATTTTCGTGAACAATTTTAAAGAAATACAAACAAACGCGCCCTATACTTCCGCTAACAAGATAAAGCAAAACGAAGCAACAAAAAACGAACCGGTCCCCCCGGTCGGCGGTGACGAAGTTCCGCGTGACGGGCGCGTGACCCGAGCAAAACGCCCTTCACATAATATCTCCCCCATCCAACCACCGCCTTCCCCTCCTCGGAGCCACAGGTATACCGCTCACCCCCCTACCCATCCATCAACGCGGCGGCGACGGAGACCGCGTGATCGTCATCGGCCGGCGGCGCCCATCCATCTCCGCCTTCAAGCTCGCGCTGATCGGGACCGTCGTTTCGGCGCAGAGAACATCGTCGGTGCCGTAGAATTCGCGGTCCGCTCGGTCGGAGCGAGAGCCCTAAGTCGCTGATCGGAACCGTCGGTTTCAGCGTAGAGAAGAACATCGGTTTTCTGATCGATCGCGGTTTGCTTCAGTCTCTTCGGTAGATGTCCGTGGAGAGATCGTTCGAAGCATGGGAGGAGGTGCAGCGGCACGGCCAGGACCTGGCCGACCGCCTCGCGCAGGGCTTCACGGGCCTCATCCAATCCCACATGACGCCGCCCTCGTTCGCGTGGCCGAACCCCCAGCAGGCCAAGCTCTTCGACCTCGAGATACTGCCCCCGCAGAATTTCGTGATGGCCGACTTCAAGTCGGCGACGGAGAAGTTCAATTCTCCCGGAATCGAGGGCGTCTCCGCGATTTTCGACATCGGGAATAGGATCGGGCAAGCCGGGCTTGATTTCGGGAACTGCTTGAACGGGTTCTTGCAGCAGTTTTTCCGGAGCTTGCCGGTGCCCTTCCGACAGGAAGACCACGCGTCCGCGGCCTCGATTCGTGCGGATTTGGGGATAAGAAGGGAGAGAGGTGATTTGAGTGTTGGTTTGCATGAAGAGGTGGGTGCATTGAGCGAACGTTTGAGGGATTTCGGGTTCACAGAAAATGATGGGGGAGTTGAGGGATCGGCAGATGAGGAAGTCACTGGTTTTAATAATCTCAGAGCTGCAGGGCATCTTGGTAGACCTCAGGTTATTTTTTTCGCTCACCTATACATGATATTGAATCTGTTTTAATCTGTTCATGTTCATGGTATTTATTAGGGATGGTGTTACCATGTTTTTCGAGAACACCTCCAGTAAAGGAAATTTCAGATATCTTTGCTGTGGAATGGAGGGAGAGACAAGTGAAAAGGATTGTGTTGTCGGAGATAGGTTGTCATATTATGTTTTGGCTGCATGACTTCGAGAAAGTGGCAATGTCAGCAGCGCTTTCATCCCTTTTCTTCCTCCTTTATAAGCCTCGATTGATTTGTTTTTTTTTTTTTGGTAAAGGCCTCGATTGATTTGTTGGTTGCTGTGAGATGCTAAAATTTCTTTGCTTTTTGGTTTCTGAGAGATGCTAAACTAGGTTTATGCTGGTTGCCGTGAGATGCAAAAGTAGTATATATGCTGGTTGCTGTGAACTGCTGTAGTTTGATTGTTGGTTATCCTAAATTTTTACTTTTTACCAGTCTGTGAAAGAGACTTTGGGGATACATGCATTCGTCTAATCAGCTGTCTCCCTTTCCTTCAATAAATAGATTCTTCCAAATCCCGCAGTAGAATGTCAAAGCAGCTCTTGTTATGTTTGAAAGTTGTGAAAGCATTTCCTTTTCCGTATCTTTGAAATTTCCTTCATTGCCTTTCGTTTTGAACCTTGTGAATATGGTGGACTTCCTGTTGGCACTTGCTGTTAACATCTCCCCTTTGGCAAATAAGATTTGTATTATAGCAACTATTGGACTTTCCGGGAAGTCTTAGAAGTGGCACTTTTATCTGAGTTTCATGAAGATGAGTTGACAAATATCATGGTGTAATTAATGTCGGATGAATGAGTTTGGGTATGTAATTATTGTGTTAAGCTAGTACTAGTACCTGCAGAAGTTTTATGTAATTGGGAGAAGTAAGAAGAATGATGTAAAGGATTGAGCTTGTGTCATAGCAATACTCTGGCAACTGAATAATGAAGCTCTAATCTGTGTGGGTTATTTTAATGCTAAGCATTTGGTAAGGCAAGAAATCATGTCTATCCAGTGGTCATGGCGAATCTTATATACCTGTGTCGAGCTATAGCCTGAATGCTTTGTTTCGTTAGTGTTGAATAGACCTCAGATTACATGTTTTAAGGCACTTATGCGGACTTCAAACTTACTTGAATGCAGGGAACAGTGAATATTACATCAACTTATGATAGCCGGACGCGAGATGTGGAGAGTTCTTTAGTTGCACGGGGGATTTGTGGAGAGTGGAGGCTTCACAGGGGAGTTCCAGATCAGGGAGTGACAGTTCATCTCTTTTCCTTGTACAGCTTGGACCAGTACTTTTTGTTCGTGATTCTACACTACTTCTGCCCATTCATTTATCAAAGCAACACTTGCTTTGGTATGGTTATGATAGAAAGGTATGAGTAGGCTCTATTGCAGTTTACCATGTCCCACCATGTAAAAGAAAAAAAAAAAACAAGGAAAAGTGTCGTCACATGCCTCGAGAATTGACCATATTTGCTCAAATGCTACTGACAAGACAAAACTAAAATAAAAGTTTGTCAGGATGTTTTTCCTGGTATTTATGTGGTTAAGGCAACTTTTGTTGTTTATTCAAAAAGATGTTGGATTAAGATGTACTATGCAAATGTGCTTTGACTGCAATGTGGCATTTTTGTAGTCAAAATTGTTGGCTGCAATATGATGTAAACCTCTGAGAATTTAGTGCCTTATACTGACATAGTTACATAAGAGCCCTGATTTTTGCCAGTATTTTATTAAATAGCAGAGGTTGGTACCAAATGTTTTAATATTTCTCTTTTTCCAGATCCAGGATATTCTACTTAGGAATTCATTAAGAAGAACGTAAAATTCTTCTGTATCATAGTAACTTGAAATTTCTGAGGTAGTAGTCTGATAGAATTTTGCCAATTTGGATGTGTTCAAATGTAATTTGGAGTGCAGGAAGTTATGTCCTATCGTTCTCTGTGTATACATTTAAAATGTTTATAGTTTGAAATCAACAGAGGTTGAGATATCCTGGGATGCCATGTTTTTCTCTCTGCTATTGTCAACTGTCAAGCAGTCAATTCTTTTATTCATCTGTTCTCATCTGTCATTTTTTTCCATTGTTAGAATGGGATCCATTCCCTTTGTCCAGCTGTTTGGTCGAAGCATCGGAGGTGGCTCTTGATGTCAATGCTCTGCCTTAATCCTCTGGCTTGTGTAAGTTTATTACTTGTTCAAACGATGGGTATTACCCCAGAAAACGGGTTAGGAAGTCTATGGTTTTCATCCTTCAATGTGTTTGAAGACCATTTTGGTTGGTGATTAAAGGTCAATTAGGTTGGCTTTGATCTTTTTGGTTTTCGAAAGTTGGCTGTACATATTATATTCTTTGGACTGTTTTAAGGCTTAAATGGAGTATGCCCGGTACATTGGGTAATCATACAGGATCATGATGCCAAGAACATATCTATTTGTCTACAAGCACTCTCCCTCCACCTTCCACTCTCTTTCTCAGATGTGTACATATTAAATGTTATGACTTTTTAACACACACGCACGCACGCACGCATACGTATATGCATTTTAGTATGGCTAATTCTACTCCCTCACTGCCATCTCCTGGTGCAGTCATTCATGGATTTGCAATTTCCGAATGGCCAGCTCACCTATGTATCTGGTGAGGGGCTGACAACAAGTGCTTTTGTACCTGTTTGCGGTGGACTTCTTCAGGCTGAGGGTCAATACCCAGGAGAGATGAGATTCAGCTTCTCTTGTAAGGTACGTATTGGTAAAAAAAAATAAAGAAGAATATTTACAGCTGTTTATGGTGGTTGCAGTTGTTTCTCATTTTTGTGGTTGAACTGCCTTCACCATGGATTCACATGTCTTTTGTTGTTCATGATACATTTCTTGGAATGACAGAACAAATGGGGCACACGTTTCACCCCAATGGTTCAATGGCCTGATAAATCCTTAAGTTTGGGTCTTGCGCAATCCTTGGCTTGGCAAAGATCTGGAATCATGTACAGGCCAACCATTCAGCTCAGGTGAGATTACCACTTTTGTACCAGAGGAGGATTTCTTGTTTGAGTCTTACATTCTTCAATTATTATCAATTTAGGCATTAAACCCCAAGGAGTCTTTTATGTTTCTGTGTTGCTCCATGCATACTGTTCCTTAAATTTTTCCATTTCAACTCCTTCCATTTCTTTGCACAAAACATATTCGTAGAGTCTTCTCAACCCAGTTTCATGATGACATGTGGAGGAAAAACAGTGCTCTAGAAAAGCACACTTAATTTGATTAGTTATTTACTGTGATTTGATATTCACGTAATGTTATCTGCTGCTTCATCTCTATACACAAGCGAACTGTTGATGCATAATGTGTAAAAATTAGTTGTCTGTTGATCTCATAACTCTGAAAAATCCTATGGAGAACAACTCACCAATTCTGCCACCTTTAACATAGGAAGCATCTGTTCGTCACTGACTTTTCTCTTCTTGAGTGTCACTAGACAAGAATCCTCTTTGATCTATTCATGACTAGGTGCTTACACTCTTGTATCTTGCCATGGCCAGTGTGTGCCCTACTTTTGGTGGAAGCACTCCAGGTTTGCACGCAGAAGTCATTCATTCGGTGAAGGAGCAGCTAAGTTTAATATGTGGTTGTGCATGTACAGCACATCCTTCGGCCTTTGCGTCCGTATCTGTGAGTTTTTCCCTCTTGTGGACCTGAATTTATTCTTTTTAACCAGATGTTTTGAGGGAATTTCATGAAATCTCATCTTGTGCCCTTTGGTATTTTGAACATTTGTGGAAGTGCAAATTGATTGGAGTTAGCAATTAACGTTGAAAGCCAAACTTACGTATAAAGCAAAAAGCATTGAAATCAATACACGATGATGAACACACTGGACTGCACACGTACTTCTGTGTTCTTTGTGCCTTAGCTACGTGTGATATTGCATGTTGTGAGGAAGAAGATGAATGCACTAAAACGGATGAATTATATTGCTCCAGAAATGGAACCTCAAATGTAGTCTCTCCTTTCGTGTTAATCTCTTCCTGGGTTTTATGCAGATTGGGAGATCTAAGTGGAATGGGAATGTTGGAAGCTCAGGAGTAGTTCTCCGAGTGGATGCGCCGCTCTCCACTGTCGGTAGACCTTCTTTCTCCGTTCAGATAAACAGTGGTGTTGAGTTTTGATTGCTTCTTACCCTTAATTTGCAGTTGAAAGTGTATATAGACTAATATAGTGTTACACATGTTAGCACAGGATACCTTGTGAACATTTCCCCACTTTTGAGGCAATGGATGAGTTTTTATTTGTCCGCATTTTACATCTCTTGCGCTTATAGGAGAATGTGATTTGACTTTTTCAGAAGCAGATGACCAATTGATCCCAATTATCTTCTTGAATTTCAGAGATAGCCCTTTTAGCTCCATGCGTCAACATATTTCAAGCCATGACAACGTAATACCTTTCTTTATCATTGAGTCGTCGGAGATAATCATTTTGCTAACGCTAAGAGCATACGCTACCTATTATTTTAGTTAATGGCATGCCGAGAATTTGCGCATGTTGGCCCTGTCTCTTCACCTATCTTATTTGTGGAGGAATCATGTTCGTTTAAGAGTAGTAGCTGGGCCTAAATAAATTCTTAAAAATGACACGAAAGAAATACTAAAGTGTAACGAACTTTTTAGGCCTAATATTATTGCAAATAATCACGCGCTGTTCAACACTAATACCGCCTGTCGGGTGAGAAAAAGATCTCTCATCTGAGCTGATATAAGTGTGGTTTGTTTAAGTTGCTTTCATGCAAACTCAAAATATGCATCTTCCTGAATTATCCAAATCAGCAGTAGCGGTCAGTCATGGAAGCTGAGAGCCTTCCCAAATGACTCCATGTAAGAAAAGGATGTGCTGAAGGCCGCAGGCCGAGCGCTTGCTTCAGCTTCAAGTTATATTTTTAACTGCTCTTGTGCAGAGATGTTGTTTATTTTCTTATTTTATTTTTATTTTTTACCAAAGGCTTTGTCCTTTGGAAATAAATGGTCCATTACAGAAGAGAACTAAAGACCAGCTCCCCGGAAAATGACGCTAAAACCTACCCAAACAAGACCGTCTCACACCAGTAAACAATGAGATTTGGGCTCAAGTGACGCGGCGTATATCTCTGGTATGCTGCCACTGGGCCAGTTGTCGGCTCCTGCTTCCACGATCACCTTAAGGCAGGAAGTCGCTCCGGTGCATTGGTTTGTTCGGTCTTTATGTATGTTGAGCATTTGTGACTCTGATTGGAGGCCGACTATGAGAGTGCTCGTGAGAAACGTGACTCTGATTGGAGGCCGACTATGAGAGGAGTGCTCTTGAGAAAGGTCCCCGCGAAGTGAATGGGTTGGCTTTTGAAGTGCAGCTCGGTCGGGTAGCTCGAACTTGATGTGACGCCACCATTTGCGGAAAGAAATTCCAGCCTCGCCTCCAAAGTAGTCGGATAGAATTTTAGAACTAGCACTCTTTAAGATATATCTCCAAAACCCAAGTTATTTAAGGCTCATCCTGCCTATCTTCGTGCCTCAGAATATGAAACAGAATGCAAAAGAAAGATAATTTGTGGACATGCTTACTCTTAACAAGATATAATACCTGAAAGACGCCAAACTTTCAGTTGTGTTCAGGCTCCGGTGTAGAGAGTGAAACTATGACCTCCGGTTCTTGGTCATGAGGAATGCCGTTATTGCTCTTTGCCTTGCTCGCTCCCGAATGATGGGCAGCGAGTTCACCTGAAGACGTAGATTGAGCAGCATAGGGCTCAACAAAACCCACGCCAGATGCAGGTTTCTTTTACTGTCACTCAGCCACTTTGATATCGGAAATGTGACTCCTGCTATGGTTACTTCACAAATCGTCTGTACTTTTTTTCTCGAGTGTTGCCTTGATGTGATCCAGCGTTTGAAGTGGAAACAGCAAAATGATAAACGGAGTAGTATGAAAACCAGATTGGCAACGCCAAAAATCTAGTCATGAATTTCACTTGCACCACGGCAAACTTAATGATCAGAACTGCCGAGAGAATTTTCGTGTAATAGGGCAATTCAGCATTACCTACTGATCGAGCATACTCTGTATCTGACACTTTGCGCCACTTAGTTTCGATTGTTCTTCAATTTTTTCTTTTTTTTTTTTGATCTCTCGTTCGATTTGGTTTAACTTGTGCCTCGACATTTGCATTTATAGTGAAGCCTGCTTCATCTTTTGCACTTGAAGCTGCATTTTCCGTTGCTTGCTTGTGACCATTTGCGCCAGAATATGAGGGCTGGACTTCCACCATTTTCCCTGGAAAGATCTCAGTGGACCTCGTCAGATGGGCTAAACTTTTTTTATTTCCAATCCTTCATTATCTAGTCAGCCCTATCCATTGCAAATTTGTATAGGGAGCATTTAATCAAGTGAGATGAACTCTGAATCTCTGACTCGTTTCTGCAAAGGAGCATCGAGACAACCATTTTGGGAAGCATCTGATTCATCCATTGCAGGAGTACTTCACTCTTCATTGATTTGGAAAGATCCCAGTGGACCTCGTCAGATGGGCTAAACTTTTTTTATTTCCAATCCTTCATTATCTAGTCAGCCCTATCCATTGCAAATTTGTATAGGGAGCATTTAATCAAGTGAGATGAACTCTGAATCTCTGACTCGTTTCTGCAAAGGAGCATCGAGACAACCATTTTGGGAAGCATCTGATTCATCCATTGCAGGAGTACTTCACTCTTCATTGATTTGGAAGTGTTACGGGTGCTCGCTAGGAAGTGGCAGCCGTACTGCGGTAACCCCATGGCACGGAATCATAGTAATGAGAAGAAAATAGTCTCGTAGGTGTTTTATTGAGTTCTGGAGCCTCATTTAACATGTGAAAATTGAGGAATTTTGAGTCTTCGATGAGTCAATGATAAAGATGAGTTAAAGATTACATGAAGTCACGTTGGGGAGAGTTTTTTAGAGGTCAACCTCTTTCGGTGTACTTTGGATGGGGGCATTGTGACATACTAGTCTGCCACCTAACTAACGCGAGGTATTAATCTTTCATTTTTTAGCACAAGCAAAAGACAAAATAAAACATCCAACAATCATCAACAATAACAGACGAACCCAAAAGAGAGAAACAAGTAACAACTTTCAGTTCTTATATTATTCATGAACAGGGGTGATAACAAGGCTACACTGGGATATCAAAAGGATGTACTACTCCCATAGGCTATCTACTCAGCCATTGTGTACGCCCTCTAGTGGTAGGAATTGCAGCCATGTCTAAGGATCTGAAAAATTTAAATAACCATAAGAGTGAACAATAGCTCGGCAATGAAATATCCACTCCTCTATACTATACGAATCACCCATCAAGTAGCTGATAATAATCATTTCTACCATGCAATTAGAGCAACTATGAACCGCAACTATGAACCGACGTACTAAAATTGCACACTACTTAGTTTTTGTATTCTAGACTCTCGACACATCGATTGACCTACCAAATCATAAGCAGTCACACAAAACACACAAGTCGCACAACATTTATCTTTTCACTTGTACTTTAGATGTCCACTCCAAGACAAAACCATAAGCAGTCACGCAAAACACACGTGTCGCGCAACATTTATCTTTTCACTTGTACTTTAGATGTCCACTCCAAGACACTTGGCCAGTACGCTCCTCAGACCACCCAAGGAGGAATAAAATCCTATTTGCAGAATCTGGTATGCTTTCCAGTTTGCTGCGGTATACACTAGTTCGCTGTCCAGCCTGCGCAGGCTTCGTAGTCCACTGACCATGGCATCCCTATCGAACTCCTGGGGCATCTAGGGTACACTCTACTTAGGCATCCAGGGTACGATTTCCCTGGGCATCTCGCTTTCTTGACAGGCTCCTCAGGGCATCGTCAGTGCACTTTTCGATGGTATTCAATAGTATCTTAGGCATGCAACAAAGGCAGCAAGCATCTTATCTTTATTTATGCAAATAATACAACTCAGTCAACTCATGGATTGACAGCCCACTAAAGACACGTGAACTGTACCACACGGCTCAATCAAAATAGACCACACTAGGCCATAGCCAAATCACATAGGACCCTCCGACACGACTAGTCCAATTCAAAATACTCTCTAAGCAAGAGTAAATTGCCTATGGACAATTCAAACCAACCAGACCCAGTTGAAACACACAAAATCAATCCATAACATAATAAACAATCCAAACCTTATATAATCTACTTAGCAGCCTTCGCGATCTCACGAGACACTTCACTAGCCTCATGCCCCCACAAAAAAAGTCTCGACCTTCACGGTCCATGAAAACACTTTCCGAATCATGGCCCACTAATACCACACTTGTGGCCCACCGCAACCCAATCGGGCCTTGCAGCCCACGCACACCACACTTGGGCCTCGCAGCCCACTTGCACACCATTTGGGTGCCGTGGCCCACTCACATACTCTTGGGCCTCAGGGGCCCTGAGGCCTTACTGCTCTCACTGGTCACCGCACAGACTCACAACCCTCACTGGTCGCCTCACGGCCTCACGGCCTTCACCGGTCACAACACAGACACACAGCCCTCACTGGTCACCTCACGGCCTCATGGAACCACACCGCAGCTTCGTACATTCTCCTCTCTCTCTCGGGCCTCACCGAAATGGCCCACAACTCACGGCAACTCCTCGAGACCTCACCAGACTACCCCACAGCTCACGGCTACTCTCCTCTCTCTCGAGGCCTCACCGAGCCTGCCTACATGCACGGCTCACCCTTCTCCCTCTCTTTTGGCCTCCACTGGACATCCATGCATCCTTTCCTCACTTCACCGAGCTACAACCAAGCTCGCGACACCACCTGGCGCTCACCGAATAACACTTAACTTCGTGGCTCCTAATCCGGACCTCTCCAACCCATTTCGAACATCAAGACCCAAAACGAAACATCAACAACCAACAACCAGCATACAAGCACATCGAGGGTGCATCAAAATCAACATGCAAGTCGGGTTCAACGTAAAATATAGAGGAACAGAACTCCACTTGCCTCGATCGGCCAAACCGGACAAAGGTAGCGCGGGTTTGGGGAGAAATGGGTCTCGACGTATCACAAGAGGGCTCGACGAAGCTCGACGTAGCTCCTCGTAGCTTGATCTTCGAGTGTAAGTGTCAAAAACGGTGGCCAGGGGTTGTCGGCAAGAGGAAAAGAGGGAGAGAGAATCGGCGAGAGAGAGAGAGAGAGAGAGAGAGAGAGAGAGAGCTTCGGGAGAGAGCGTGACGAACGGGAGAAAGAAGTGGAGAAACAAGGAAAGAAGAAGAAAAATAACAAGATGAGGGGGCTGCTCGGTTGAGGGAAGAGAAAATGGGGGAGAGGAGAGAGAAGGCAATCATTGCCTTGGGAAGAAGAAGCAATGATTTGCTTCTTGAAAGAAGTAGCTTTGCATAAAATTCAACTGGTCATGGGGGCTGCGGTGCCACTTGGCTGCGGAAGAGAGAGAGACGGCCGTTGGGGGAAGAAAAGAGTGAGAGAGTTTGACGCCTTGGGGGTTCGGGTCCGAATCGCGTCTAATTTTCACACATAATGATCAATGTAGATCGAAAACTAAGTCTATAACGCGTCTGTTAAATCCTGAAAAATTCTTGTCTAATATTCGGGCCAATTTCCGTTATCTTGGAAATTCTAAAATCGACACATTATAAAAATCACAATTAATCGGCCTAATTGCTAACGCTTGTATCACTAATTAGATAAGTGGAAATTTGAATGTCACAGGCACACCAAAGACAATGCCTGAAATCCCCAATTTACACTTCTAAAGTTTAGTTCGAGATCTTACATTCTTTTGTCATATCAAATTGAGTAAAAACAAAAAAAGAAAAAGAAAGTAGAGCATTCACATGAGTAAATCTTGGATTTTTCATGAACTTCGAAGATGCCATAGGCCTCCAATTACAGATATGTCTTTCTTAATTTAATTTTTTTTTTTTTAACTAAGGATTCGCCTAAGCCCCTTTCGCTTAAGCTATTCGGGGTCACAAGATCCTTTAGCACCCGGTGGCACCTTTAGACTTTAACGGTGACTATACCTCAAGGGAAACTAGTACAGGACTCCACCACCATGGCTCCCCATTTATAATGCTAGCAACTGTGGATTTCGAACTCTCGACCTCAGCGATGAAAAAGAGACTCTTAACCAATACAGCTATCCACCAGTGTATGTCTTTCTCAAATTTGTGTACATTGTTTTGAAAAATTGAAAAATGATAACTCATACAATTGAGAGTCGCACAGATGAAGCCAGACCACTTGCCTCAAGGCCAGTACATGCTCAATTCACATGCAAGGACTTTGCACGGTCTATTACGTGGTTAAGGAACACCCTTCAGTGATAGCCCTATTTCCTCTATTTCCACCATCTAATTCCTTGCACAATTGGATAAAAAGAAATGATGAGCACATAATAATTACTGAACAAATCCGAGTCCTAGACATCTGGGAGAGGCTTGCTCTATGAAGAATGGTCACAGGTCTTGTCCGTACTCGTGAAAGAAGCTGAAGGATCAATCCGTGCACCTTCTGTGAACATGCTTCGTGGCACCTGGTGAGTGTCTTGAGAGAATGTTGTGACATTTGTTTGGCTATGATTAGCTGGCCTATCGAAGGCTCTGAACCTAGGATCTGGATTTGTTGTAGAGCGCCGGATTGTCGGTGCTTGGATCGCGCTTTTTCCTTAGAGCATGCTTACCACAGATGACATTGGCCGCCTGAGAATTGGTGAAGGATTGGTGCATAGTAGTGCCAGGTTTAGCATTCTCATTGCCTCTTCTTCGGAGTAATATCTGAGCCGAGACGTGGATCCACGAGTTCAAGAACGTTCCCTTGCTCTTGTAACACATAGGCCTTTCATCATATACAAATAAAAGTAGAAGATTAGTCGGTTATTTTGCTTTTAGAAACAGAAAACAGTTTTGTTCATGAATTCAAGTTCTCCACCCCTGAGGATGCTCATGCATCCATATCAATATGACAATACTCTAAGCTTCTAACCCATCTTTTCTTTTTCTTTTTCTTTTTCTCTTTAGGGAGAAGTCCTTCGAAGAAACTATTCCTTCATATATTTATTTTCTCTGATCAAATTTGTCCTCAATAGCCTGTTCCATCATTTAACTATGAAGTCACATGCCATCATCCTATTTGTAAGTCCTCAAAACAAACCCGGAGAAAGTAGAGAAGGAGAGCTTCAAGTCCAATAAAACTTGAAGTTGCTAAGCATTACCCAGTTAAGGAGATAGAACAAATTCTTCCTCCGGCATGTAATTTGTGTTGCTCTTTCCACTAACAATGTCCAAAGCGACGACTCCAAAACTGTAGACATTGGCTTTGTCTGTTAAGTAGCCCCTCATCGCATATTCGGGAGCCATATAACCTCTGAGGCAAGGCAAAATAGTAATTGAGAATATGGCCATGGAAAGAGGACATTCGAGGAAAAACATAAAGATTTGTAGCAATTAAAAGTTCATGAGATAAAGCTAATTAAAAGAAGAGAATTAACTAGAATAACAAAAACTTACAACTATGAGGTGAACATGGTACTAATGAGGAAGGAATCTCAACTATGTATTTGCTAAGACACAATGAGAAGTCAAGAAAATTTATAATTACATGTAATCCAGAGCAGCTCCCATCGACCAGTCAATCCATTGAAGCTCAGGTCTCTACCCAAAGATAAAACAAAGGAGACAAATCAAATAATTTTCAAGTTCATTTAATTTGATTTTCCAATTGAGGTCTTTCTCATCCAAGAAACAAGTCTCTTCTCAAAATATGCAACAATATGCCAGGCCAAGTCCAAAATTTGTCGCTGCTAATAACCGGTCCATTGGACTTTTCAAAAAGAAGATATAGCACATGAACATGGTGAGATGAAATGAGATATCCACCTCATTATAGCAACTTACAATGTTGTCAAACTTGTCCATTCGCCAATATAATATGGAATTGAACCAGTAAGCAAGCAATTTCCCAGAATCCTGAGATGCCAAAAACAATAGTTAATGGTAATTTAGCTATAAAAAAAAAAGAGACAAAAGAAATAAATCAATTATTCATGATATGGAGCTCATAATGTTTTCATGTTCATGCCTTGCAAATTAGGAAAATTTGAACTTGAACCTTTCAAATCAGATATTCTCCTGGAAGCATATAAAACCAATCCGTCGCATAACATTAAAATACATTCTACTTTCTTGTGATAAAAGAAAAGCTTACAAGATAATTAGAGACAAAGAACAGTTGCACAAGATCAAATGCTCACAACTCCGTCAAGGTTTTCAACAAAGATATGCTAGAAGGAATAGGTCCCTCCATAGATGTGCCTTGCATGTCTCTGAAAACTTAATGTCATAATATAAGCACAACTTTCGAGTATCTCATAAATCATATAAATAAATATTTTTTTGGCCCAAAATGAAAAGGATTGGGATATGCACAATCTTGTAATTCTGGTCCAATTCCCGATAAAATCAGGTATCTTTCCCGCTAATGTGCTTCCATCTATACGACTGCAAGGGGTTTATAAGTAAAAATACCTTGAGGGAAATTCAGTATATTAAGAAATGAAAATTATTATGAAGTTGCTTACAAAGTTTCTAAGTTCTTTAGATTGCCAAAGGATTTGGGTATCGTTCCTGTGAAATTATTAGCAGATAGCTGGTTGAGAAAAAAAAATCTAAGAATTAGAAACACTAATCAAATCTCAATGTAAGAATTTACATAACATAGAACAAAGTGTATAGAGGAACTAAGTTCCAATTTAGGTAGAAAGACTAGAGTTCAATCATTCATTTTATAATCTTGCAATCAAGAGGCCACGAACATGAAAATGTGTTATCTAGGCAAAAATGTGTTGATTAACATGCTCAATTTACTTATAGTTTCCTTAAGTGGCTCAATTTTCCAATGTTTGGCTCAAGAGTGCCTTCAAGCAGATTGTCCTCTAGTACACTACCATATGCATAAAATTATCACTAGGTTCAACAAATCCTCAATACAAATGTATATGACAGCAAGTCTTACAGCTCTTCCAGTGTTCTAATGTTGCCAATTTCCTGGGGAATACCACTTATGCGATTTCCAAGTGTTGACCTGAAGTACCAAATTTAAAACAAAATTATGCTACCTTTTTTTAAAAAAGAAAAAGAAAAAAGAAACTCCTAATTAAATTGTGATGATGATATCTGATGTATGATAAGATCAACTTACAGAATGGTAAGTGGTATTTGACTAAGAGTTGTGGGGAGCGATCCATTGATATAGTTATTAGTGAGGTCTCTGCTTGCAAATCAAATGGGTGCTTAAGAAATACCAATCAAGAATTAGGGAAAACATTGTCCATGACCAAGTGCAATTTATTAGAATGTCCAATCCAAAAACTTAAACTTATAGTTAGTAGGAGACCACATGAATATAAAGAGTGTTTATGGCGCATTATCAAGCGATGTGGGATAATACTTCAACACTCCTCTGACATGGAAGCCATGTGCCATTTAAGTGCAAACACATGGAATTTGACTAATGATATAGCATGGCTCTAATATCATATTAGAAAGTCAAATCCAAAAGTTTAAGCTAATAGGTGGTGAACTTAGTACCTATTATCAAGCGATGTGGGACAATACTTCAACATATATCATGAAGTGAAGTCTAACTTACATTTCTGTTAAGTAAGTGAGCTTGCTGAATTCATTAGGAAAAATTCCTTTCAAATTAAGTCCCTTCAGCTGGCTACAAAACAAATAACAATAAGTAAACTGCAATTGATGCACGTGAAAGAAGGATACCGAGAGAAATAAAAAAAGAAAAGAAAAGAAGTCACGTTATCCATACATGTTCGTTACATGGCAAACCGTGTTGTTGGTGAAGGAACAGTTGCAAGTCACATTGCTTGTCATTCCTAAAGGCAAGGTCGGCACGTTTAGACCTATACCCCCACTGCATGATGTTTCGCTTACATTCCAGTATTTGTTTTGCAATTTCATGGCGATTGTTTTTAGCGTATCAACTGCTAGCACAAACAAGAAGTCGAAAATTAGTTATCAATATCCATTGCTGGGAATATGAAAAAGATTTAGAAGGAACAACCGAACAAGTACACTAGCAGGTGCTTGTGAGTCCATTTAACTTTCGAGATTTTTGAAGTCTCAAATGCCCAGGCATACAAGCTTCAGTAAGTACTTATTTATGTAACACATTTTGTGCATAAGCACAAAATGATGTAGAGCCGGGGAAGGTAGCACCCCTCGGTTAAGATAATTAAAATTAGCTTGACCACAAGTAAGAAAGGCTTTTTCAATCTCTAGACTGTAGAGCTTGCAAGATAAGATATAGTTATCAGTAATCAAGAGAGTCATTTCATTGTCATCAATATAAAATGTCAATGTCACCTTCCCTTTTTAGTATAGCATAAGAAAAGCCACAAACAGAGGGTTGACCAGCAAGAGATTTATATGCTAGGTGAGAGCAGGTTCACACCAAAGAAATGAAAGTCATACCAAACGCATGAATAGAAATTTTAGACAATTACTAAGGGTGCACATGACAAAATTTCTGGAATAAAATTGATTTTTGGCTAGACAATTTCTATTTCAGAAATTGATAAGTTAAAAATCTATTTATGGAATAGAAATTTGTTTCAGAAATAAAAAAAAATCAAATTGTGTTACTAAATGGATTTTTGTTTCAAACATGTTCCAAGAAATAAAGAAACAGAGGAATAAAGAAGTAGAAATTTTATTATGCACGCTCTAAACATTTTCAAATGCTTGGAAACTTATCTAGAGAATAGAATAAAAAAAAAAATTATTTTTGAACAGAAATTGTTCGCGAGAACAAAATGGTTACTAAAAAGCATCTTTAGAGCAGTTGGGGTGGCGGCCACCGTTGGCCACTTCTGTCCCTGCTCTGTCTGCTAGGGAGAGTTTTCAGAAAAGGAAATGAAAGTGCAGAAGAAATATCTCCCACATCCCCAAAAAGTTTCTAAAAGAAATTCTTGGATCGGAAACGAACTTGCGAAGAAAAAAGGGCTGAAAAATGTGATGGAAGCTCCAAAAAGGTTTTAGTCATTCTGGCGTACCTTCATCTGGTGGCAAGACTTGAGCATCACACTCGAAGGCCACAGAGCAAATTACGACGAGAACAACGCGGGCAACCCCTCTGGAAACTGAACCCAGGAGCACCATCATTTCTTTTGCGCTGTTTTGGTCGTGTCGAGGCAGCATTTCACGTAGGAAGGTTCGGTCAAAGAAAAAATTGAGGCTTTCGATGGGTCATTAGCCTATTGATTTGGTATATATATAGAAAACTCATATCTTACCTACCTAATATGATAATTTAATATGACAATTTTCCCACATCTAAAGCATTCAGTGGTTGGATGAAGATTCTCTACTCAGCCCACACAGATTCTCATCACTGTCAATATCAACTCTCAATTGCGTCAATACACATAGTAATATATTAGTGATTGGAATGTGAAAGGATATTTATCGAAGTGCCGTGTTGATATGAAAGACTAACTTTCTTTCTGAATGTGAATAACGTGACGAAATATTTTATTTGTGAGAAAGTCTCCGAAGAAGATAAAAGAGACATACAAAGTTCAAATATAAAAAAGCTAATTAGCATGAATTTCTCCACCTAAAGTGTGAAAGCAATAGCAAATTGCCAAAGCTAAAAGATAAATATCGGACAACTGTCAATTGTTTGGGGAAGCTAAAAGATTAGATTATTTATGTCAACTTGGTTTCATCTTTCACCCAGCAAAGTTCAGGATGAGCTGTTGCTGCAACTTGATAGGCATTACAGTCGTGATTCTGCCATTTTGTCTCTGTTGAAATTTGGAATTTGCGTGGAAGCATGGTGTTGATATTAACAATATAGTTTGTGGTTTAATGCGTGCAAGTGTACATGTGTGTAGGATATTTTTGGGAGAGGATGGACAAGCGACAAGGTAGAATAGTTCAATGATATAGGTCATGGGATAATGGAAAAATAGTTTCATTATTTGGAGAAAAAATTTGTACCCATATGGTTGATGGAGGTGTTGTTGCAGGAGAGATGTAGGCTACATGATCTCTACTCCTCTACTCCCCACATGCACAACAATGAGCTCTATCTTTATGAGTAGAAGATTACATTAAGTCATGCTAATGAATGTTTTTTTATAAGAGGTCAACCTCTATAAGTGCACTTTCGTTGGGAACACACCATAGACAATACTTGAAATCGATAAATCTACAATTTCCGAACTATGAGCTTAGCAACTAGACATTCCAAAAACTTAGTTCGTGATCTTAGGTGCTTCTATTATATCAAATCGAGTTAAAATAATAAAGGAAACGGAATGTTCTCGTGAGTATATTGAAATTTTTATGAATGAAAAAGGGTGAATTTATTGTCCACATACTTTACTGAGAAATTCGAAGTATGAAAAATCATACAATTGAGAGTCACCTAGATGAAGCCACACCTTGTGCCTAAAGGCCAGCACATGCTCAATTCTCATGCGAGGACTTGGACGGACGATAACGTGGTTATATAACATCCTTCAGCGACATTCTTATTCTCTATATTTCCACCCTATGATTCCTCTACACTATTGGATAGAAAAATTGATGAACACATAATAATTATTGAACGAATCCGAGTCCTAAACATCTGGGGGAAGCTTGCTCTCTGAAGAATGGCTGCGGGTCTCACCCCTACTTGTGAAAGAAGCCGAAGTTTCCATCCATGGACCTTCTATAGACATGCTTCCCGGCACCTGGCGAGTGTCCTGAGAGAATGTCGAGACATTTGTTTTGCTATTATTAGCTAGCCTATCGAAGGCTCTGAACCTAGGATCTAAATTAGTTGCGGCGCGCTTGATTATTGGTGCTTGAATCGCGCCTTTCCCTTCGAGCATGCTCACCACAGATGACATCGGTGGCCTGAGAGTTGGTGAAGGATTGGTGCATAGTAGTGCCAGGTTTAGCATTCTCATTGCCTCTTCCTCGGAGTAATTCGAGCCAAGACGTGGATCCACGAGTTCAAGAACGTTCCCTCGCTCTTGTAACACATAGGCCTTTCATCATGTACCAATAGAAATAGAAGATTAGTCAGTTATCTTGCTTTTAGAAACAGAAAACAGTTTTAGGAACAACTGAGGAGAATAGATTACTGATAGATGGAATCTCATCATGTTCATGCATTCATGCTATCCACCGCTGAGGATGCTCATGCATACATATCAATATGACAATACTCTAAGCTTCTAACCCATCTTTTCTTTTACTTTTTCTCTTTAGGGACAAGTCCTTCAAAGAAACTATTCCTTCATATATTAATTTAGTCTGATCCAATTTGTACTTAATAGCTTGCTCCATCATTTAACTATGAAGTCCCATGCCATCTTTCTACCTGCAAGTCCTCAAAGCAAACCCGGAGAAAGTAGAGAAAGAGAGCTTCAAGTCCAATATAACTTAAAGTCGCTATACATTACCCAGTCGAGGAGATAAACAAATTCTTCCTTCGGCCTGTAATTTGTGTTGCTCTTTCCACTGACGATTTCCAAAGTGACAACTCCAAAGCTGTAGACATCGGCTTTGTCTGTCAAGTAGCCCCTCATCGCATATTCAGGAGCCATATAACCTCTGAGGCAAGGTAAAATAGTAATGGTGAATATGGCCATAGAAGGAGGACATTCAAGGAAAACATACCGATTTGTAGCAATCAAAAGTTCATTAGACTAAAGCTAATTAAAAGAAGAGAATTAACTAGAATAATAGAAGACTAACATTGTTCCAGCTATCCTTGTGCTGATATGTGTATTCTCTTCTTCATCAAGTTTGGCGAAACCAAAATCTGAGATCTTGGCATTTAGTTCCTTATCAAGCAGCACATTTGTTGCTTTTATGTCCCTATGAACAATTTTCAATCTAGATTCCTCATGAAGGTAAGCCAATCCCCTTGCTATTCCCAAACATATTTTCTTTCTTGTGGCCCAGTCCAACTGAATCAGCTGCTCTTCTTGTCCTAGGAAGAGAGAGATGAAGAGAGTTTAGTTGGATGCCCATTAATAGCATATTAGTTGGCTTAGGAAAAGCATCTTTTACCAAAAATTGCATGGGCAAGACTATTGTTCTCCAGATATTCGTAAACTAGCAACAACTGATTTCCTTCAATGCAGCAGCCGTAAAGCTTTACGAGATTTGGGTGCTGGAGAGCAGATATCATGCCTATCTCATTGAGAAATTCACGATTGCCTTGTTTTGATTTAGAAGAAAGTTGCTTCACAGCAATTATAGTTCCATCCAACAGTATTCCCTGAGATTAATAATACGAATTTAAGACTCATAACTGATCATATATTATTTCATTAAAAAAATGGTTGGCTTGACAAGATCTGCAATGTAAGTCTAAAACAAAGATACGCACTGAATTTATCATATACTTCCTTCATATTGAATGGAGGATGAAGTTATGAACACAGTGTGAATTACCTTGTAAACCGGCCCAAACCCTCCTTCACCTATCTTATTCACAGAAGTGAAGTTGCTCGTAGCGGCTTTGATTTGCCTTAAAGTGAAACGGCCAGTTTGGAGATCTAGCCCACGTAATTCTGAAAAAAAAGAAAAAAAAACAAAGAGAAAAACCAAGGTATTTATCAAGAATGCAATAAAAAGAATTAAGGAAAAGCACAGCTCTACAACAAACTATCAATCTAAGGAGTGATTCACTTATATGGTCATGCCTAATAGGCATGCAATCTTAATTAAAAGCAACAAGGCCAACTTTTGCAGCATTACAATTTACTCATAAGAATTCCACAAAAAATAAGAAAGTAGATAAACATAGTCTTGAAATAAGCATCATATTTGTGTAATGAATCATAGAGTGACAAATTCTTGCGTGAGCAGATATGTCAGTATGATAATCTCACCTGGATCTTCAACTTCTTTGCCACCTAAGAATCCTGTTAGCCTAAGGACTAGTAATATCAATAAAAGGAGAACTGCTGAAGCTACTGCGATTCCAGTGATTGCTCCAGCTGATAGTCCGTTTTCAACATGAAAGTCTACGAGTAGGAAAAAATTGACAAATTTATATGTGAATACTTCAATGACCACATGAGGAAAGAATAATAGAGATCCGTATGTCAGCGTTGACTTACTCGATGTCACTGCAATGGCGGAAATAAGTGGTCCATAGGTACCTCTATCAGGAATGGCTGCGGTTCCCTTCCCTGACCAATATAAATGAATCTCTAAAGTGGTGCCATTCACAGTAATGTTATCGAAGTCCCTGAATATGCCCTTCCTAACACCTCCTGCTGCTTCTGCAATATTAAAATCCTTCAACACTAGATTGCCCTGCAGAATTAACAAGAATTTCGATGAGAAAAAATCGTGCTCTTGCGGATTGTTGTGTGCAGCCCTGTCGCACACCAAGTCATAATAACACTTTCTCAAATAAAATTCCTCAACAAAAGACGATATCTCAGCAAAATAGATGAAATTAAAATAATAATCAGGCGAAAAATTTCACTTCACTTACTTGTATCGATACATCGAATATACGTCTCCCGAGGCTACTAAATGTTTCGTCATTGGAATATTGAATTTCAGCAAAATAAAGCCGCACTTTGTAACTTCCTTTCATCATGCAAAGGCCATAGTATCTGATTGACCAAGGGGAAAGGCGAGCTGTTTGGTAAAGTTCGGAGCCATTTGCGTTCATAGAAAATGGGTTACTCACGGTGTAACCAGCTTTATCATTTCCCATATAAACCCCGGTGCTGCTGTAAGCCCACTTTTCTGAAGAAGAATAGAAAACTGATGGCCCGTCCTGATTGGTGTCCGCTTCATATTGATTCTTTTCAAAAGGCATTTTGGCTCCTCCACAATTGATAAATAAGGAATGGTCTGAATGGATCGTCGGATGCTATTGCGTAAGACATGATAGGGGACAAAAGTAGCTCAACATTTATGCTGAACAACAATTCAAACATATTAGAACTCACATTGTGCTTTCCCGTTGCAAGGTAGATCCTTCTCCAGGCACCAGAGCCTAATAAGATCAACCAGAGATAATGTCGGTAATATGATTTTCACATGCAATTATCAACAATTCCAATGGCTCTGAGCCAAAGAGACTTACGAGTTGTTTTCATTAGACGAAAAGCTGGAAACCAAATTACTGGAAAGCGACACAATGTGTTAGAAAATAACTCTAGAAATGTGGGGACGAGACAAAACTACAAAATTTCTGCCTTGAGAGAGAATGTGCATTGGCTCACACTTTTGATTGCTGACAACTAATTAGAGGAGAACCGGTGAAATTGTTGTAAGATAAATCGCTGCAGTTCATACCTTGACCTAGTTAGTGCGCATATTCACCCCAATAAATAATGACAGAACAACATTGAAGAGTGATATCAGATGTGAACCCATAAGTCTCATACTAAGAATTATAAGTCAAATCCTGCAATCTATGACCATCTTATGGAAAAGCAAGAACGAAGAACTGGATATTTTCGTAGGAGACTAACAAAGATTGCTTGCTCCCTGTTACCCAACTGGGTACTGCTCCGGTAAGGGAGTTGTTTGTCAGGAACCTACATTCACAAATAAAATTTATGTAACACTTGTCCAAAAAATTGTTTGGAATCCAACTATATGAGGTGTATATGATCCTAGTGAGGAAGGAAAGTCAACTACATAGTTGCTGAGACACTAGGAGTAGTCAAGAATTAAAATTACATGTAATTGAGAGCAGCTCCCATCGTTTCAGGAACTTGACCGGTCAATCTGTTGACGCTCAGGTCTCTACCCAAAGATGAGCAAATAAAAAGAGATGAATCAGATAGTTTTCTTGAGAAAATGCAGAAGTTCCTGTAATTTGATCTTCAAATTAAGGCCCTTCTCATTCATGAAACTAGTCTCTTCTCAAAATATGCAATAATCTGTCGGGACAAGTCCAAAATCTGTCGATGCTTAATAACTGATCCACTGGATTTTTCAAAGAAAAGAACACAAAACACGTGAACATTTTGAGATCAAATGAAAAATCCACCTCATTATAGCAACTTACAATGTTGTCAAACTTGTCCATTGCCCTATGTAATCTGGAATTGAGCCAATAAGTAAGCAATTTCTCAGAATCCTGCAATGTTTAAGACAATAGTTAATGGAAATTTAGCCATAAAATATAGACAAACGAAACAAATCAATTATTTCTTATATGGAGCTCACAATATTTTCATGTTCATGCCCTGCAAATTAGGAAAATCTGAGCCTGAACCTTTTAAATCTGAGATTCTCCTGAATGCATATAAAATCACTCCATCACATAACATTAACATCCATTCTACATCTAGAGATAAAACACAATCTTACTAAATTATAAGAGACAAAGAACAATTGCATATGATCAAATGCTCACAACTCCATCAAGTTTGTCAACAACGATATGCTTGAAGGAATAGGTCCCTCCATAGACGTGCCTTGCATGTCCCTGAAAGGCCGTCATATAAGAACGACTTTCGAGTATTGCACTAACGAAAAGGATTGAGATACGCACAATCTTGTAATTTTGGTCCAATTCCCGATAAAATCAGGTATCTTTCCTGATAATGTGCATCCATCTATACGACTGCAAGTGGTCTACAAATCAGGTCCCGCAGAGGAAATTCAATGTCGATAAATAAAAAGAATTATGATGCCACTTACAAATCTTCTAAGTTCTTTAGGTTGCCAAATGATTCGGGTATTGTTCCTGTGAAATTATTAGCGCAGACAGAAGGCTGCCAAAAAAAAAAACCATCCAGGAATTCAAAATATTGAAGGATCAAGTCTCAATATATATGTGTATATAACATAGAACAAAGTGTATTTTCATCTCCCTGAACAAAGAGAAACTTCATTCCAATTAAAGCAAGAAGATTAAAGTAAGATATTCTATTTCATAATCTTGCAATCAAGAGAGCTCACAAACATTAAAAAAGGACTTCAAAAATGTGTTATCCAAGCAAAAGTGTGCCGATTAATGTACTATACTTTACTTACAGTCTCTTTAAAAGGCTCAAGTTTCCAATGTTCGGCTCAAGAGTGCCTTCAAGCAAATTGTCCTCTAATACACTAGCATAGACATAAATTTACCACCATCAAGTCTAACACATTCTCAATTCAAAAGGCAAATGATTAATAGCAAATCTTACAGCTCCTCCAGCGTGCTAATGTTGTCAATTTCCTTGGGAACACCACTTATGCGATTTCCAAGTGCTGACCTGAGGCACCAAAGTAAAAACAAAATTATGCTTCTTTTTTCTAAGAACTTATAATTAAATTGCGATAATGAAATTTGATGTATGAAAAGAAATTTACAGAATAGTAAGTGGTATCTGAGTAAGAGTTGTGGGGAGCGATCCATTGATGAAGTTACGAGTGATGTCTCCCGCTTGCAAAGAGTGCACGCTTTAGAACTTTTAAAATTCCCAAGCAATAGTTTGCTTTAGATTCCCATGATTGTTACATTTCTCATATAGATATATGATTGAGAAAATTGATAACTCGGTGTTTAAGAAAGATCAATCAAGAATTATGGAAAAACATTGTCAATAATAAGATAAGGTGAAAATAGAATACTTTTCACCAACTCATAGCATGCTTTTTTGTGATTTCCCCATGAAATTAAAGAACCATGGCCCATTGGTTACATTCAATTTCTTTGGCCTAATTACCTTCCACATAAAAAGATCTCATGTGGTCAAGTCTAACTTACATTTCCGTTAGGTAAGTGAGGTTGCCAAATTCATCAGGAAAAATCCCTGTCAAATTAAGTTCCTTCAACTGGCTGTGACACGAAGAACAACAGGTGAATTGCAATCGATGTACGTGAAAGAAGGATATGGGAAGAAACGAAAATAACTATCAGGTCTTCCATACATGTTTGTGACATGGCAAACAGTGCTGTCATTGAAGGAACAATTGCAAGTCACGTTGCTTATTATTCCTGAAGCAAGGGTCACATTTAGACCTATACCCCCAATGCACGATGTCTCGTTTACATTCCAATATTTGTTTTGCATTTTCATGGCAATTGTGTTTAGTGTATCAACTGCAAGCACAAACAAGAAATCCTTTATTAGTATCCATTTCTGGAAATATGAAAGAGATTTAGAAGGACCAAACGAACATGTACACTAGCAGGCGCTTGTGAGTTTGTTTGTGGTAATAAGGCTCCAGCCATACAAGCTCTGGTAAGTACTTATTTTATGCGACACCTCTTGTGCATTAGCACAGAACAATGTCGAGCCAACGAAGGTAGCTCCCCTAGGTTAAGGTGATTATAATAGGCTTGATCACAAGTAAGAAAGGCTTATTCAATCTTGGGACTGTAGGGCAATGAGTAAACTTCAGACGGTGCATGGTATTTATTTGATTCAATTAAAACTACGTGCTTGTACAAGCTGCGTATCTGGGAAGATGAGCTTGCAACATAAGATATAGTACAGGCGATCATGATAGATTCATTTCATTGTCATGCATATTAAATGCCAATGCCAGCTTCCATATTAGAATAGCAGGAAAAAAATCACAAACAGCGCGTTGAACAGCAGGACATTTAATCTATTTTATTCGGGAAAAGTGCAATATCACAGAATTTTAACTTCATGTGAAGTACTGCAAGACTAGATTCTGATTGGACGCACCCTCCATGCACGTACGCATTTAAGATCTGTCCGAGGGAGATGGGCCCGTGTGGACCCAGACAGACAAGGTTTGACTGAACAAAAAAAACCCAGTACTCCTTCCCCGTTGATTTTTCTTGAATCCTAAATTTCTTTTCGTGACAAGATTAGGATTGTAAAAGGAGGTTGGGAGAAACGATTGCCCTCGCCAACTGCCTGTTCCCAGAAAGGAAAACTTCACCAATAATCTGCCAGTTCGACCAAATAAAGTAGGATTATCTGCGTCATAATTGAGGAAAGAAAGCGTACTTGGATAGGAAATGAAAGTCTAATTATGGAGTTAGGATTTTTAAGTTGAGAGACGGGAGATGAAAATTATGCTTAAATTGTCTCATAAAAGTTAAAACTTTTAGAGCGGCAGGGGACGGTGACCGCCGTCGGCAGCCTCAGCCTCAGTCCCTGCTCCGTCTGCTAGGGAGCGTTTTCAGAAAAGGAAATGAAAGTGCAGAAGAAATATCTCCGGCACTCCCCAGATATTCTTGGACCAGAAACAAAAGTTGCGAAGAAAAAAAGGACTGAGAAATGTGATAAAAGCTCCAAACTTTATAGTTCAATTTGCAGATTTCAATGGAGAAGAGCCAGAGAGAGATTCAGGATCAGAGTCCGCAAAGCAATTATCCCACAAAAACAGAGGGCCAAAAAGAAAAACTTTAACTGCCATTAAAGGAAATGTTTTGGTCATTCTGGCGTACCTTCATCTTGCGGCAAGAGTTGAGCATCACACTCGAAGACCGCACAGCAAATCACGACAAGAACAACGCAGACAACCACTCTGGAAACTGAACCCAGAGGCACCACCATCCTTAACTTCCCCTGCTTCCCCCTCGCCTGACACCGACCCAAACTCCGACCTCGATCCCCTTGAAAAACCGTTTGCGAGTGCAAAGCGTCGCGAAAATCCTGCCTCGACCACGACCAAAAACAGCACAAGGAGATGCAGGAAGGGAGTGATTTTGCGAGAGGACGTGAGATGACGCTTTTTTTCGAGCGCTCTGTGTTTGTCCGAGAGAGAGAGAGAGAGAGAGAGAACGAGAGAGTTGTCGTTGGAGGGAAAGCCTAAACTTAAAGAATGATTTAACTGTTCCTCTTTATCATTTTCCTCTTTATTAGGTACTTTATCATTGACGAAAATCAGGAATTCAACATTCCGTAGATATCTTTCCCTCTTTGGAAGTGTTCAAAATACTTATTTCTATTGGAAAAGTTAAAAGAAGGGCTCCCGCATTATTTAAATTTTAAAATGCGGCCGACTGTTTTCCATACTTATTTATAAATTCATGTTATGTAACACAACTAACTAAATAAAGAAAACTTATAATTTTTAGGGTTAATATCATAAAAACCAAAATGGGTACATTTATAACAAATTTACTTATAAAAACTCGAAACTAGTATATTTATAATAAATTTACCTTTGTTAGTTATTAAAAAATTACAAATCGGTATATTTGTGACAAACACAAAGTAAAACTTTAAACTGGTATACTCATCAACTTTCACATGTCATCTAAATTAATAATTAATGACAATTAAACGGAAGATAACAAAGGGCAAATTTGTCACAAGAATACCAAATTAGGTTTTTTTATGATAAAAAAATTAGTTTGAAGTAAAATTATCATAAAGATTTCAATTTGGGATCTTTGATAGTGTTAACCCTAATTTTTAAATTTAATTTTTTCCGCATTACGTATGATCAACCTCAAAATGCTTTTCATTAAGTATACAAAGAGCACTTGAGATTGGGATTAAAAAAAAATGCAATTTAATGTTACTATCTCAACTCAACACTCTTTTTGCAAGCATTTACTCTAAAAGATATTGATTCTATATAAATGTGGTATGAGTTATTTCACTTAATATAGAATTAACAATAAATAGGATTTGACAGTTGGATGGGCAATCTTGGATTATTAATCTGTTGACACTTAAATTTTGACGACCCAATCAT
Source organism: Eucalyptus caleyi (assembly GCA_014182885.2). Classification (NCBI taxonomy): domain Eukaryota; kingdom Viridiplantae; phylum Streptophyta; class Magnoliopsida; order Myrtales; family Myrtaceae; genus Eucalyptus; species Eucalyptus caleyi. The sequence continues at coordinate 15,067,014 of CM024471.2, forward strand.
TGATTTATTACATAAAAATTAGGGATTAATTTTAACCCCTAAAAAAATGGAAGGAAAAAGAATTGCATCGAGCAAAAAAATGGAAAAATAAGGAGAGGATCAATTTGATTTGATTACGAATGGAATGTAGAAATTACGATTAGCCACCATTGCTTCGACAAATATTCAAATCATAGTAAATGTGGAAGTAAATTCTTGGTAAGAGAAATAAGGTGAATAAAATAAAAAAAGCAAGAAATTTGATAAAAAGGAAGGAATTGAAGCATATGAGGAAAAATCAAGCTGATCGCGAAATCAGGTTTCGATTTGCAGATCATAATTAAGGCAACAGGAAAAGGAAGCTTGAAAATTACCATGAATTGGGGTTTTCGGAATTACTATAAAAAGAGGGCACAATTTCATAGACAAGGGGGGCGCAAGAGAGAATTCAAGAGAAAAACTCAAAAAAAAAATCGTGCAAGAAGAGCGTGAGAATTCGTGCGGAAGAAGATTCGGGCGGAGAAGGAGAAAAAGTGCAAAAGAAAAAAAGAGTCGAGCCCCCGTCCATCTTCAGTCAACAAAAAGAGCCATTTCTTTTTTCCTTTCCTGACAAGCTGCAGAGACAGAAAAAAGTCAGCAGGAAAAGTACAGAACAGAGAAAGAAAGAAAGGAGGAACGGACGTGAGACACCAAAAAACGGTTGTCTTCTTCCTTAGCTTCTCATCAGCGACGCCTGCAAACTTTTGTTGCTGCTCGTTGCCGTCGTCGACTGCGTCTCCCCCCGCCCGAGCGCCGCCCTCACTGGTCGCCGCGTCTCCACACCAGCCACCGCCTACCGCGCCTCCACCTCGCCTGCAACCTGCAGATCTCGCGCCCCGCCTCGCTGATCACCGTCGCTCCGCCAACGCCGACGCCTGCGTAGCCGCCAATCGCTGCGCCCGCGTCGCTCGTCTGCGTGCACCGCGCCACCGCCGCTGGAGCCTCGACGCCCGATGCTCGACACCAATAGCATCACCGTCGCCCCGAGCACCCGCTAGGGGCCGCCGCTCCGAGACCTCTCGCCTGAGTGGCCAACCGAGCCTTCGCCGCGCGCCGTCTGCAATCCGACGCTCAGCCTACGCCGCCCCTCAGTCGACCTCCGACGCCGCTATCGAGCGCTGCTCCCGTCTGCAGCTCCACAACCGAAGCCCAAGCCCCTTGCTCGCCGCGCCACCATCGCCCAGTCTCCGCCGCCGCTGCTGTCCCTCTGCCCGACGCCACTGCTCGCCGGCCATTGGCACTTGCGACGCCGCAGCAACCCGTGAGCTCCCTTTCGCCTGTGAAGCCCGTGCGACCTGCAGCCGCCGCGAACGCCGTCCCTGCCCGTTCAGCACCCACCACCAGCAAGCCGCATCTCAGCCCGCGTTGCTTCCGCTCCGCCCGCGCTTCAACCGCTCGCCGAAGCCTTCGTGCATCGCTGTCCCTACCCCTTTCCAAGTCCCCCTTAGGTAGTTTTTGTTTTTATTTTTGTTCTTATTTTTCATTTATTTTATTTTATTCTATTTTATTAAGTTTGTTATTATTGTACAAATTGGAACATTGATTTCGATGTCCATTTTATGATATTATATGCAAGGGTCCTCCAAAATTATTGTAATTATTAATTTGATCCGTAATACATCGGATTATTTTTTTTAATTATATTAATTTTTGGACATTTTGATAATATTTTAATCGTTAACTCATTATAATTATTAATTTCATCTGTAAGATTTCGGATCATATTTTTAATTATTTTGAATCCTTTTCTATATGTCTTTATATGTCGTCGTGATGTCGGGTTAGAGTAATGGTTTTATTATTATTATTATTTTAATCCTTTATTTGTTAGATATTTTGATTGTTTAGATGTGATGTTTATTTGATATAGTTGCTTATCTTGGAAAAATACCAAAAACATAAAAATCAAAAAATCAAATCTTGCATCAGAGTGTGTTAGTAAATTAGTATTGCATTTTTAGGATTGCACTTTTAGATAATTTTGGAATAAATTAGGATTGAATTTTTTATAGATAAAATCTTAAATAATGTTTGCACATTTAGATAATCTCATTTTTCTTAAAAATAATTTTCTAAGATAGGATAGGGGTTTAAGTCAAATTAACCCCTAAAATAAATTAGAAAATTATTCATTTTAGATGTTTTAATTGAGGTTTTTATTAATTCCCAATTTTAATAAGAAAATACAAAAATATTAGGTACATGTCAATTAGTTTGCATGTTAGGTTCATTTAATTTATTCAATGTTTAATAATGATTGAGCATCTGATCATCCCATTGTATGATAGTAATTTAGTTTAAAATAAATTCAAGCTACTTGCAAAAATATTTTTAAAAAATTAAAAAAAAATGATACCAAAAGGGCATTAGAAAAATCTATTATAACCAAGTCCTCATATCCTTAGTTTTTACACTAAATCGATTAGTGGTGACTCATAGATAATAATCATTTGAATGTTAAATATTTGAACCTTAAATCACAAATTGATATGGGGTTAAGAGAGCCCAAACTAAGTTTGAAGACTTAGTAGTCCATTAGCCTAAACTTAGGTAGTATACCTGAAATTTAGGTCGCAACACTGGTTGAATCAAATAATTTTTTTTTTTGTTGGTCCTACTCTACTTAGCCAGATCGCTCATTCTTAAACTTTCGCTCGCCCCCGTAGGCGTGGGAATAAACTCACTCCTGAAACTAATGCGTCCCAACCCCAACCTCCGAGAAGGTGAGGACTAATGTGAAGTCAATACTGCTGCGGGGGGTGACATCGATCGTTGGCTTTGGGTTTTAACTTGGCAATTTGGTGGGTCATGAACGCAAGTTGGATCGCATTCATGAGTGGGCCATCGCATCCACTTGGAGGAGCCCATAGCGTTGGATGGAGTTCTGCACGTAGCGCTGATATAATTGACCCAATTCAATGGCCAACCGCAATAAGGTGAAATGACTAATTTTTCCATCGAAGTATGTTTCTTAGATCACTTAGGTTTCGGTTCAATTCAAAGTTAGATTATTTATGACAATAACTGCAATCTTTACTTAAATATTACTCAAATAGTGATATCCGGCACTTTTTTTAGTAATTCAATAACTATCCTCGGTTTAATGAGTGTGCATCATTGCATAGGAATGAATTCAAATTTTAATTTAAGATAAAATTGGCAGCATGCTATATAATTGATAAGTGAGATGCTTTCTCCATGACTTTAAAATGAATACCAACGACCAATTTGGCAATGGAATAGCATAAAAAGGTTTAAGAGTCTTTTATTTATGTATTTATTTATAGGATGTAGGAAGGTCTAGACTTGATTTAAGGGGAAAGTTAATCATCTATTAACGTTGTCTTTTAATCGGCAGTCCTGATGTCAGAAAATAAAGCGTTCCTTCAAGATAAAAAGTAATTTTAGAGAATATCGAGATTGGACATATAAATATATATATAAATCTTTTTAAGAAATGATGAAGGAATAGAGAACATACATACGTGTGGATCATGGGTTTCTTATGGTTAGGTCGAAGAAAACATATGGTTTTCAAAATTTAAGATGAGTTATTAGACTTTTCATTTCGTATTTATATGACAAAATTTGTATTTTACCTACTTAATATGATAATTTTCCCATATCAAAATAAGCATGTAGTCCCTAGAATGATAACACTCTACTGGAAGAAAGAGGTATATGAGAGAACGAAAGGAAGTGGAAACGGGGGAATCAAACAAATTCCACTTGGTATTCTCAATTAAAACTAGCAGGCTACTAAAGTCTTACAACTCACATGATGATTTTGCATGACAAGGCAATCTGTACTCAACTTTTTAAGCAAATTTGGCGGAAATCTGCAAAACAGTGGATACATGGAAGTTAGAACTGCATCCATGGGTGATCATGCATGACTCCATCAAGCAACAGACACCTTATACAAAGTAACCGCACATCTTCTACTCCAATAACCACTTTTGGTATACCAGGACAATCATTCGTATGAATTTTATGTAATCCACATTTCTCTTTCCAGCAATATTTTGATTCCATGGCTACATAATCAGCATCATATACTAAAGTACATAAATCTAAATTGATACTCATAGAGTATAAGAAATATTTGAAGCATAAAGATATCCTGCTTGCTGTCAATTATAAAATAATACAGCTTTATCTATCTTTTATATGCGTTAGTACTTAAAAGTTGATAGTGAAAGCTTACAAGGGTCCACTGTACCTTTGAAATACTGTTCCTTCAATGTTTGTTTTTCTTAAATATCGTAGAGTGGATGCTTGATCTGCAGCATTAAATTCCTCGAGAATGCTTTTTGTCCTGTCATTAGGGAACTGTCAAATTATTATCAAGAGATTTTTCCACTTTCCTCTTTATACTGTAAACTACACTTTCTGTAAATCATTCAGAATTTATCCGTTTGACATAAATGAAGCAACTTAAACCATGGGGATTATTTGCATCACAGTTGGTTGGATGTGAAATAACTGCCATGCTCAACTTGTCAAGGTTAAAGCAATGGCAATCTCAACCTTGCAGTGACGACTTATGCTTTCAAGTTTTGTGCCAATAGAGGCCATAGCTTTATGCAGATGATAATCAGTGAAGTGTGCTAAGTCAAGCCATGGGCGGATAGAAGTTTCTTTCTGGCACAATAACTCACAAAAGATAGAAAGTAGAAAGTAGAAAGAAAATATTTTTGTTTAAGGAACAGACCATGTAAAGCCCGACTCTTGCATTAGAAAAGAGAGAATGTGCAACCAAAAGGACTGAAAGCATTGACAGACAATTTAAAATGGTGACACGGGACAAAGTTACCTTGCTGATTATCATTGTCAATAGTTCGAAGCCTAAGCAGATGGCATATAATGGGAAGTGGTCACCAGCGTCATTCTTTGCTAAAATTCTCTGCAAACAGCAGACAAAGAGAACATCAAAAAGTTGCAAAGCAAAAATATACAGGACACTCATTGAAAACACATAAAAAAGAACTACTCTCTCCCAAGGTAGTTAGAACACTCACGTGTCTTGGAAACAATGGAATAAAAAAGTTTTCAAATGAGGAACAGCACATTATTCTAGGAAGACCGCCTAAAAAAAATTATTGCACAAAAACAGTCGATAGAAGATTGATGAAGCTGTGCCTCCAACCAATGAATAGAAACGCCTCATGTTAGAAATATTCAGGTGTATCAATCACAACAGTACCTTGAAAATTGCCTTCGAAGTCTCATAATACAATCCAGTTTTAGCCCACCCTCCAGTAAAGAGCACTCCATTGACCACGTTGAGCTTCTGCATTTCAACCAAATATCAGTATCTGGAAATGAAAATCCATGTAGTGCTCATCTAAAGTAATCAAGGCTATACAAACATAACTCGAATGAAACCGCATTCCTCCAACATTATACTCATCACTCATGTAAAACTCCTCAAATAGGGCATTTCATGAAATCTTATTTGTGCCCTTGGGTATTTTGAAATTTGCAGAAGTGCAAATTGGATGGAGTTAGCAATTGACATTGAAAGATGAACACACCAGACCTGCACACTTACTCCTGTGTTCTTTGTGCCTTAGCAACATGTGATGATGCATGTTGTGAGGAAACTAAAACGGATGAATTATATTGCTCCAGAAATGGAACCTCAAATGTAGTCTCTCCTTTCGTGTTAATCTCTCCCTGGGTCTTATGCAGAGTGGGAGATCTAAGTGGAATGGGAATGTTGGAAGCTCAGGAGTAGTTCTCAGAGTGGATGCAACAGCGGTGTTGAGTTTTGACTGCATCACATCCTTAATTTGCAGTTGGAAGTGTATATAGAATTACGCATGTCAGCACAGGATACCATGTGAATATTTCCCCACTTTTGAGGCAATGGATGAGTTTTCATTTGTCCGCATTTTACATCTCTTGACTTTTTGGGAGAATGTGATTTGACTATTTCGAAAGTAGATGACCAATTTATCCTAATTCTTTTCCCGAATTTTAGAGATAGCCCTTTTAGCTCCATGCGTAACTGTTTCTTTGGCACGGAGTTTGACATGGTGAATTCTATATAGCCACGACAACGTAATACCTCTTTCTTTGTCATCGAGGAGTTGTAGATTATCATTTTGCCAACTCTAAGAAATTATGCTACATTTCGTTTTAGTTAATGGCTTGCCAAGAATTTGCGCATGTAGGGCCTGTCTCTTCAACAATCTTATTTGCGGAGGAATCGTGCTTGTTTTTAGAGTAGTAGCTGAGCCTAAATAAATTGTTAGATTGACACGAGGAAATACTGAAGAGTAGTGAAATTTAAGGGTAATCCATGAAAAGTGCCGTGATTGTAAATAAGCATGGGTTATTCAACACCAATACTGTCTTTCACTTGAGAAAAAGATCTCTCATCTGAGCTGATGCAATTGTGGAAGCAACTCAAAATATGCAGCTTCCTGAATTGTTCAAAATCAGCAGTAGCGGTTAGTCATGGAAACTAAAAACCTACCCAAATTACTCCAAGTAAGAAGAAAGATGTGCCCAAGGCGGAAGGCTGAGAGCTTGCTTCAGCTTCAAGCCATTTCTTCATCTGCTCTTGTGCGGGGATGTGATGTTCATGTGGTGCCTTTTTGCCTTAGTCTTCGTCTGTCCTTTGGGAATAAGTACTCCTGTACTGAAGAGAAGAACTAATACCAACTCCACGGAATATGACGCCATCCTGACCCAAACGAAGACCGTCTTACCCCAATTCCAAACAATCCTCTTTAAGCAAGGGACCTTAGATTTGAGCTCAAGTGACGCACAGTACATCTCTGGTATGCCGCCACCAGACTGGTTGTTCGCTGTTGCTTCCAAGATCACTGTCAGGCAGGAAGTGAACTCCAGTGCAATGATGTGTTCGGTCATATGTATGTTGAGCGCAATGGAGAAAGATCTCCGTGAAGCAAATAGGTTGGCTTTTGAAGGGCGGCATGGTCAGGTAGCTCGAACTTGCGGTGACTCCATGTGCGGAAAGAAATTCCGGCCTCACCTTCAAAGTAATTCGATAGAATTTAGAGCTAGTACTCTTGAGATACATGTCCAAAACAGAACTGGAAAGAAATCATTTATGGACATGCTTACTCTCAACAAGATGTAATGCCTGAAAGATGCCAAGCTTTGGGTTGTGTTCAGACTCCGGCATACAGAGTAAAACTATGACCTCCAGTTCTTGGTTATGAGGGCCATTATTCCTATCTGCCTTGCTCGCTTCTGAATGATGAACAACGCGTTCACCTGAAGAGCTATCGATGCAGAAAGATGGAGTAAATTGCACAAAGGCTACTGGGTTATGTTTAGTGTAAGCAAAATTCAGGGTCTCTGTTGCCCGAATTGGTTTCGTCACCCAGTGTTTCGTTGCAAAACCACCCATTACAAACCAAGAAGCTTGAGGAAGACGTAGATTGAGCAGCATAGGGCCCAACAAAACCTCAACGCCAAATGCATGTTTCTTTACGTTCACTCCTGCTAATTTTACCTCCCATATCTTCAATAATTTTATCTTGAGAGATGCCTTGATGTGATCCAGCGTTTGAAGTGGGAACAGCAAAAACATGAAAGACTAGTATGACAATCAGATTGGAAAAGCCAAGAATATAGTCATTAATCTCGCTTGAAACGCAGCAAACAAAATGATCAAATCTGCCAAGAAAATTATCCTGTTATAGGGCAATTCCTTATTACCTACTGATCGAGCATACTCTGTATCCGACACTTGAGTGCGCCACTTACATATGATCGTCCTTCCATTTGTTTGATTTTGATCTCTCCTTCGATTTGGTTTAACTTGTGCCTCAGCATTTGCATTCATAGTGAAGCCTGCTTCATCTTTTGCTTTCGAAGCTGCATTTTCTCTTATTCACTCATGACCACTCATGCCAGAATTTAAGGGTTGGACTTCACCATTTTCCCCGGAAAGATCTCGGTGGACCTCGTCAGATGAGCTGAATTTCTGATATTTACAATCCTTCATTATCTTGTCAGTCCCATCCATTGCAAATTTGTGTAGGGAGCACTTAATCAAGTGAGATAAAGTTTGAATCTGTGGCTCATTTCTGCAAGGAACTCAAAACAACCTTTCTGGGAAGCTTTCGATTCATCCACTGTAGCAGTATTACCCTCGTTAAAGACTTGGAAGTGTTAAGGGTGTTCACAAGGAAGTGGCGGTTGGAGAAATTCAGTCATGGAAAAACAAAAGATAAATATCGGACAACTGTCAATTGTTTTGGGAAGGTAAAAGATTAGATTATTTACGTCAACTTAGTGTCATCTTTCACCCAGCAAAGTTCAGGATGAGCTGTTGCTGCAACTTGACAGGCATTAAAGTCGTGATTTTGCCATTTTGTCTCTGTTGAAATTTGGAATTGTGCAGAAGCATGGTGTTGATACTAACGATATAGTTTGTGATTTAATGTGTGCAAGTGTACATGTGTGTAGGATATTTTTGGGAGAGGATAGACAAGTGATAAGGTAGAATAGTTCAACCATATAGGTCAGGGATAATGGAAAAATAGTTTCATTATTTGAAAAAAAAATTTGTAGCAATATGGCAATATGGTTGATGGAGGCGCTAGACTGCTGGTGGAGGAGAGATGTAGGCTATATGATCTCTACTCCCCACATGCACAACAACGAGCGAGTTAAGAGGTCAACCTCTATAAGTGCACTTTCGTTGGGAACACACCATAGACAATGCCTAAAATTGATAAATCTACAATTTCCGAACTATGAGCTTAACAAATAGACATTCCAAAAACTTAGTTTGTGATCTTAGGTAACTTAGTTTGTGATCTTAGGTGCTTCTATCATATCAAATCGAGTTAAAATAATAAAGGAAACGGAACGTTCCCATGAGTATCTTGAAATTTTTATGGACAAAAATGGGGGAATTTATTATGCACATACTTACCAAGAAATTCAAAGTACGAAAAATCATACAATTGAGAGTCACCTAGATGAAGCCACACCTTGTGCCTAAAGGCCAGCACACGCTCAATTCTCCTGCTAGGACTTGGATTGACAATAACGTGGTTATATAACATCCTTCAGCGACATTCTTATTCTCGATATTTCCACCGTCTAATTCCTCTACACTATTGGATAGAAAAAATGAACACATAATAATTACTGAACGAATCCGAGTCCTAAAATCTGGGAGAAGCTTGCTCTCTGAAGAATGGCTGCGGGTCTCATCCTTACTTGTGAAAGAAGCTGAAGAGTCAATCCATGGACCTTCTATGGACATGCTTCCCGGAACCTGGCGAGTGTCCTGAGAGAATGTCGAGACAGTTGTTTGGCTATTATTAGCTAGCCTATCGAAGGCTCTGAACCTAGGATCTGGATTTGTTGCGGTGCGCTTGATTATTGGTGCTTGAATCGCGCCTTTCCTTCGAGCATGCTCACCACAGATGACATCGGCGGCCTGAGAGTTGGTGAAGGATTGGTGCATAGTAGTGCCAGGTTTAGCATTCTCATTGCCTCTTCCTCGGAGTAATTCGAGCCAAGACGTGGATCCACGAGTTCAAGAAAGTTCCCTTGCTCTTGTAACACATAGGCCTTTCATCATGTACAAATAGAAATAGAAGATTAGTCAGTTATCTTGCTTTTAGAAACAGAAAACAGTTTTAGGAACAACTAAGGAGAATAGATTACTGATAGATGGAATCTCATCATGTTCATGCATTCATGCTATCCACCGCTGAGGATGCTCATTCATACATATCAATATGACAATACTCTAAGCTTCTAACCCATCTTTCATTTTACTTTTTCTCTTTAGGGACAAGTCCTTCAAAGAAACTATTCCTTCATATATTAATTTACTCTGATCCAATTTGTACTTAATAGCTTGTTTTATCATTTAACTATGAAGTCCCATGCCATCTTTCTACCTGCAAGTCCTCAAAGCAAACCCGGAGAAAGTAGAGAAAGAGAGCTTCACGTCCAATATAACTTAAAGTCGCTATACATTACCCAGTCGAGGAGATAAACAAATTCTTCCTTCGGCCTGTAATTTGTGTTGCTCTTTCCACTGACAATCTCCAAAACAACGACTCCAAAGCTGTAGACATCGGCTTTGTCTGTCAAGTAACCCCTCATCGCATATTCAGGAGCCATATAACCTCTGAGGCAAGGCAAAATAGTAATGATGAATATGGCCATAGAAGGAGGACATTCAGGGAAAACATACAGATTTGTAGCAATCAAAAGATCATTAGACTAAATAAAGAGAATTAACTAGAATAATAGAAGACTTACATTGTTCCAGCTATCCTTGTGCTGATATGTGTATTCTCTTCTTCATCGAGTTTGGCCAAACCAAAATCTGAGATCTTGGCATTTAGTTCCTTATCAAGCAGCACATTTGTTGCTTTTATGTCCCTATGAACAATTTTCAATCTAGATTCCTCGTGAAGGTAAGCTAATCCCCTTGCTATTCCCAAACATATTTTCTTTCTTGTGGCCCAGTCCAACTGAATCAGCTGCTCATCTCGTCCTAGGAAGAGAGAGACAAAAAGAGTTTAGTTGGATGCCCATTAATAGCATATTAGTCGGCTTAGGAAAAAAGCATCTTTTACCAAAAATTGCACGGGCAAGACTATTGTTCTCCAGATATTCGTAAACTAGCAACAATTGATTTCCTTCAATGCAGCAGCCATAAAGCTTTACGAGATTTGGGTGCTGGAGAGCAGATATCATGCCTATCTCATTGAGAAATTCACGATTGCCTTGCTTTGATTTAGAAGAAAGCTGCTTCACAGCAATTATAGTTCCATCCGATAGTATTCCCTGAGATTAATGATATGAATTTAAGACTCATAACTGATCATATATTTTTTCATTAAAAAAATGGTTGGCTTGACAAGATCTGCAATGTAAGTCTAAAACAAAGATACGCACTCAATTTATCATATACTTCCTTCATATTGAATGGAGGATGAAGTTATGAACATACTATTAATTACTATTAATTACCTTGTAAACTGGCCCAAACCCTCCTTCACCTATCTTATTCACAGAAGCGAAGTTGCCTGTAGCAGCTTTGATTTGCCTTAAAGTGAAACGGCCAGTTTGGAGATCTAGCCCACGTAATTCTGAAAGAAAAAAAACAAAGAGAAAAACCAAGGTATTTATCAAGAATGCAATAAAAAGAACTAAGGAAAAGCACAGTTCTACAACAAACTCTCAATCTGAGTGATTCACTTATATGGTCATGCCTCATAGGCATGCAATCCTAATTAAAAGCAACAAGGCCAACTTTTGCGGTATTACAATTTACTCATAAGAATTTCACAAAAATAAGAAAGCAGATAAACACGGTCTTAAAAGCATCATATTTGTGTAATGAATCAAAGAGTGACAAATTCTTGCGTGAGCAGATATGTCAGTATGATAATCTCACCTGGATCTTCAACTTTGCCGCCTAAGAATCCTGTTAGCCTAAGGACTAGTAATATCAATAAAAGGAGAACTGCTGAAGCTACTGCGATTCCAGTGATTGCTCCAGCTGATAGTCCGCTTCCGACATCAAAGTCTACGAGCAGGAAAAAATTGACAAATTTATATGTGAATACTTCAATGACCACATGAGGAAAGAATAATAGAGATCCGTATGTCAGCGTTGACTTACTCGATGTCACTGCAATGGCGGAAATAAGTGGTCCATAGGTACCTCTATCAGGAATGGCTGTGGTTCCCTTTCCTGACCAATATAAATGAATCTCCAAAGTAGCGCCATTCACTGTAATGTTATCGAAGTCCCTAAATATGCCCTTCCCAACACCTCCCGCTGCTTCTGCAATATTAAAATCCTTCAACACTAGATTGCCCTGCAGAATTTACAAGAATTTCGGTGAGAAAAAATTGTGCTCTTGCGGATTGTTGTGTGCAGCCCTGTCGCACACCAAGTCATAATAACAGTTTCCCAAGTCAAATTCCTCAACAAAAGACAATAACTCAGCAACATAGATGAAATAAAATAATAATCAGGCGAAAAATTTCACTTCACTTACTTGTATCGATACATCGAATATACGTCTCCCGAGGCTGCTATATGTTTCGTCATTGGAATATTGAATTTCAGCAAAATAAAGCCGCACTTTGTAACTTCCTTTCATCATGCAAAGGCCATAGTATCTAATTGACCAAGGGGAAAGGCGAGCTGTTTGGTAAAGTTCGGAGCCATTCACGTTCGTAGAAAATGGGTTACTCACGGTGTAACCAGCTTTATCATTTCCCATATAAACCCCGGTGCTGCTGTAAGCCCACTTTTCTGAAGAAGAATAGAAAACTGATGGCCCGTCCTGACTGGTGTCCGCTTCATATTGATTCCCATCAAAAGACATTTTGGCTCCTCCACAATTGATAAATAAGGAATGGTCTGAATGGATCGTCGGATGATATTGCGTAAGACATGATAGGGGACAAAAGTAGCTCGACATTTATGCTCACCAACAATTCAAACATAGTAGAACTCACATTGTGCTTTCCCGTTGCAGGGTAGATCCTTCTCCAGGCACCAGAGCCTAATGGGATCAACCAGAGAGAATGTCGGTAATATGATTTTCACATGCAATTATCAACAATTCGAATAGCTCTGAGCCAAAGAGACTTACGAGTTGTTTTCATTAGACGAAAAGCTGGAAACCAAATTACTGAAAAGCGACACAATGTGTTAGAAAATAACTCCAGAAATGTGGGGACGAGACAGAACTACAAAATTTCTGCCTTGAGAGAGAATGTGCATTGACTCACACTTTTGATTGCAGACAACTAATTACGGGAGAACCGGTGAAATTGTTGTAAGATAAGTCGCTGCAGTTCATACCTTGACCTAGTTAGTGCGCATATTCACCCCAATAAATAATGACAGAACAACATTGAAGAGTGATATATCAGATGTGAACCCATAAGTCTCATACTAAGAATTATGAGTCAAATCCTACAATCTATGACAATCTTATGGAAAAGCAAGAACGAAGAACTAGATATGTTCGTAGGAGACTAACAGAGATTGCTTGCTCCCTGTTACCCAACTGGGTACTGCTCCGGTAAGGGAGTTGTTTGTCAGGAACCTACATTCACAAATAAAAGTCATGTAACACTTGTCCAAAAAATTGTTTGGAATCCAACTATATGAGGTGTATATGATCCTAGTGAGGAAGGAAAGTCAACTAAATATTTGCTGAGACACTAGGAGTAGTCAAGAATTAAAATTACATGTAATCCAGAGCAGCTCCCATCGTTTCAGGAACTTGACCGGTCAATCTGTTGACGCTCAGGTCTCTACCCAAAGATGAGCAAATAAAAAGAGATGAATCAGATAGTTTTCTTGAGAAAATGCAGAAGTTCATGTAATTTGATCTTCAAATTAAGGCCCTTCTCATTCATGAAACAAGTCTCTTCTCGAAATATGAAATAATCTGTCGGGACAAGTACAAAATCTGTCGATGCTTAATAACCGATCCACTGGATTTTTCAAAGAAAAGAACACAAAACACGTGAACATTTTGAGATCAAATGAAAAATCCACCTCATTATAGCAACTTACAATGTTGTCAAACTTGTCCATTGCCCTATGTAATCTGGAATTGAGCCAAGAAGTAAGCAATTTCTCAGAATCCTGCAATGTTTAAGACAATAGTTAATGGAAATTTAGCCATAGAATATAGACAAAAGAAACAAATCAATTATTTCTTATATGGAGCTCACAATATTTTCATGTTCATGCCCTGCAAATTAGGAAAATCTGAGCCTGAACCTTTCAAATCTGAGATTCTCCTGAATGCATATAAAATCACTCCATCACATAACATTAACATCCATTCTACATCTAGAGATAAAACACAGTCTTACTAAATTATAAGAGACGAAGAACAATTGCATATGATCAAATGCTCACAACTCTGTCAAGTTTGTCAACAACGATATGCTTGAAGGAATAGGTCCCCCCATAGATGTGCCTTGCATGTCCCTGAAATGCCGTCATATAAGAACAACTTTCGAGTATCGCATAAATCATATAAATAAATATTTTTGGCCCTAAATGAAAAGGATTGGGATACGCACAATCTTGTAATTTTGGTCCAATTCCCGATAAAATCAGGTATCTTTCCCGATAATGTGCTTCCATCTATACGACTGCAAGTGGTCTATAAATTAGGTCTCGCAGAGGAAATTCAGTGTTGATAGATAAAAAGAATTATGATGCCACTTACAAATCTTCTAAGTTCTTTAGGTTGCCAAATGATTCGGGTATTGTTCCGTGAAATTATTAGCGACGAAGGCTGCCAAAAAAAAAAAAAAAAAAAAAAACCATCCAGAATTCAAAATATTGAAGGATCAAGTCTCAATATATATATGTGTATATAACATAGAACAAAGTGTATTTTCATCTCCCCGAACAAAGAGAAACTTCATTTCAATTAAAGCAAGAAGATTAAAGTAAGATCTTTTATTTCATAATCTTGCAATCAAGAGAGCTCACAAACATTAAAAAGGACTTCTAAAATGTGTTATCCAAGCAAAAGTGTGCGGATTAATGCACTATACTTTACTTACAGTCTCCTTAAAAGGCTCAAGTTTCCAATGTTCGTCTCAAGAGTGCCTTCAAGTAGATTGTCCTCTAATACACTAGCATAGACATAAATTTATCACCATCAGGTCTAACACATTCTCAACACAAAAGGTAAATGATTAATAGCAAATCTTACAGCTCCTCTAGCGTGCTAATGTTGCCAATTTCCTTGGGAACACCACTTATGCGATTTCCAAGTGCGACTGAAGCACCAAGGTAAAAACAAAATTATGCTTCTTTTTCTAAGAACTTATAATTAAATTGCGATAATGAAATTTGATGTATGAAAAGAAATTTACAGAATAGTAAGTGGTATCCGAGTAAGAGTTGTGGGAGCGATCCATTGATGAAGTTACGAGTGATGTCTCCCTTGCAAAGAGTGCACGCTTTAGAACTTTTAAAATTCCCAAGCAATAGTTTGCTTTAGATTCCCATGATTGTTACATTTCTCATATAGATATATGATTGAGAAAATTGATAACTCGGTGTTTAAGAAAGATCAATCAAGAATTATGGAAAAACATTGTCAATAATAAGATAAGGTGAAAATAGAATACTTTTCACCAACTCATAGCATGCTTTTTGTGATTTCCCCATGAAATTAAAGAACCATGGCCCATTGGTTACATTCAATTTCTTTGGCCTAATTACCTTCCACATAAAAAGATCTCATGTGGTCAAGTCTAACTTACATTTCCGTTAGGTAAGTGAGGTTGCCAAATTCATCAGGAAAAATCCCTGTCAAATTAAGTTCCTTCAACTGGCTGTGACACGAAGAACAACAGGTGAATTGCAATCAATGTACGTGAAAGAAGGATATGAGAAGAAACGAAAATAACTATCAGGTCTTCCATACATGTTTGTGACATGGCAAACTGTGTTGTCATTGAAGGAACAGTTGCAAGTCACGTTGCTTATTATTCCTGAAGCAAGGGTCACATTTAAACCTATACCCCCAATGCACGATGTCTCGTTTACATTCCAATATTTGTTTTGCATTTTCATGGCGATTGTGTTTAGTGTATCAACTGCAAGCACAAACAAGAAATCCTTTATTAGTATCCATTTCTGGAAATATGAAAGAGATTTAGAAGGACCAAACGAACATGTACACTAGCAGGCGCTTGTGAGTTTGTTTGTAGTAATAAGGCTCCAGCCATACAAGGTCTGGAAATTACTTATTTTATGCGACACCTCTTGTGCATTAGCACAGAACTATGTTGAGCCAACGAAGGTAGCTCCCCTTGGTTAAGGTGATTATAATAGGCTTGACCACAAGTAAGAAAGACTTATTCAATCTTGGGACTGTAGGGCAATGAGTAAACTTCAGACAGTGCATGGTATTTACTCGATTCAATTAAAACTACGTGCTTGTACAAGCTGCGTATATGGGAAGATGAGCTTGCAAGATAAGATATAGTACAGGCGATCATGATAGATTGATTTCATTGTCATGCATATTAAATGCCAATGCCGGCTTCCATATTAGAATAGCAGAAAAAAAATCACAAACAGCGCGTTGAACAGAAGGACATTTAATCTATTTTATTCGGGAAAAGTAAACAATGTACGTCTATTAGGTGAGAGAAGACTAGTCTCCTATCTTCTCAAGTTTGACCAAATCGGGGGGGTCAAAAAAGCCAATTGTTCCTCTCCCATTGCAATCCAGAGAGCGAATTCGCACCCAATAAATATATGCCATTTATTCGACCATGTTATGGCTGGCGGGAATTAACTGGTTGACAACACAGAAGAATCTTTATTTCATGATGATCATATTACTTCTCACATAATTATGTGATGGTACCTTTTCTTTCCCCATCGAAAAGAGCAGGATTTTTTATATACATGTCAAGATGAGCGCAACCAAATTGCAGGAAACGGAGTACAGAAAAGGGTCATCTCCATGTGAACTGGTGGCAATATTCTGGAAGGCCCATCAATCCCAATTATTGCTACCCGACGCTGGACCACTAGCCTGATGTGATATCAATATCACAGAATATTAACTTCATGTGGAGTACTGCAAAACTAGATTCTGATTGGACGCACCCTCCGTGCATGCACGCATTCAAGATCTGTCCGAGAGAGATGGGCCTGTGTGGACCCAGACAGACAAGGTTTGACTGAATATAAAAAAAAAAACCCAGAACTCTTTCCCCGCTGATTTTTCTCGAATCATATATTTCCTTTCCTGAAAAGATTAGGATTGGAAAAGGAGGTTGGGAGAAACGATTGCCCTCTCCAACTGCCTGTTCCCAGAAAAGGAAAACTTCACCAATAATTTGCCAGTTCGACCGCTTAAAGTAGGATTATCTGTGTCATAATTGAGGAAAGAGAGAGTACTTGGACAGGATATGAAAGTCTAATTATGGAGGTAGGATTTTTAGGTTGAGAGACAAGAGATGAAAATTATGCTTAAATTTTCTCATAAAAATTAAAACTTTTAGAGTGGCAGGGGCGGTGACCGCCGTCGGCAGCCTCAGCCTCAGTCCCTGCTCCGTCTGCTAGGGAGAGTTATCAGAAAAGGAAATGAAAGTGCAGAAGAAATATCTCCGCACCCCCCAGAAATTCTTGGACCAGAAACAAAAATTGCGAAGAAAAAAGGACTGAGAAATGTAATAAAAGCTCCAAACTTTATAGTTCAATTTGCAGATTTCAATGGAGGAGCCAGAGAGAGATTCAGGATCAGAGTCCGCAAAGCAATTATCCCACAAAAAACAGAGGGCCAAAAAGAAGGAACTTTAACTGCCATTAAGGAAAAGTTTTGGTCATTCTGGCGTACCTTCATCTTGCGGCAAGAGTTGAGCATTACACTCGAAGACCGCACACCAAATCACGACTAGAACAACGCAGACAACCACTCTGGAAACTGAACCCAGAGGCACCACCATCGTTAACTTCCCTGCTTCCCCCTCGCCTGACACCGACCCAAACTCCGACCTCGAACCCCTTGAAAAACCGTTTGCGAGTGCAAAACGACGCGAAAATCCTGCCACGACCAAAAACAGCACAAGGAGACGCAGGAAGGGAGTGATTTTGGGAGAGGACGTGAGATGAGGTTTTTCTTCGAGCGCTGTGTGTTTGTCCGAGAGAGAGAGAGAGAGAACGACAGTGTTGTCGTTGGAGGGAAAGCCTAAACTTAAAGATTGATTTAACTGTTCCTCGTTATCATTTTCAGTGAGAGTTGGTCTCCTGATGGCCCTTGGTCGTTATTGACAACATCTTATAGTGAAATCTGTACTTCCGTACTTTATCATAGACAAAAATCAGGAATATAATATTCCGTAAAAATCTTTTCCTCTTTGGAAGTGTTCAAAATACTTATGTCCATTGGAAAAGTAAAAAGAAGGGCTCCTGCATTATTTAAATTTAAAATGCAGCCGATTGTTTTCCATACTTATTTATAAATTCACGTTATATAGCACAACTAACTGAATAAAGAAAACTTATAATTTTTAGGGTTAATATCATGAAAAATCTAAAATGTTTAAATTTATAACAAATTTACTTGTAAAAACTCGAAATTGGTATATTTATAATAAATTTATCTTTCGTTAGTTATCGAAAAAATTACAAACCGGTATATTTGTGACAAACGCAAAGTAAAACTCTAAACTAGTATACCCATCAACTTTCACATGTCCTTTAACTTAATAATTTGATGATAAAATTAAACGGAAGTTAACGGGACAAATTTGTCACAAGAATACCAAATTAGGTTTTTATGGTAAAAAAATTAGTTTGAAATAAAATTATCATAACAAATCGGTTTGGGATCTTTGATAGTGTTAACCCTAATTTTAAAATATAATTTTTTTCCACGTTATGTACGATCAACCTCGAAATGCTTTTCATTCAGTATACAAAGAGCACTTGAGATTGGGATTAAAAAAAAATGCAATTTAATGTTACTATCTTAGCTTGACATTCTTATCGCAAGCATTTACTCTAAAGAATATTGATTATATATAAATGTGGTTTGAGTTATTTCACTTAATATCGAATTAACAATAAATAGGATCTGACAATTGGATGGGCAATCTTGGGTTACTGGTCGAATCAAATAATTCTTTACTTATTTATTGAAAATATAGTAAAAATCGGTTGGTTTCCGTGCAATGCAAAAGCATTAAATTTTGGGGACTACTGAAGTCAATGCCGCTGCGGAGGGTGACATCGACCGTCGGTTCTTGGTTTTAACTTGGCAATTTGGTGAGTCGGAGAACGGATGTTGGACAGCATTCAATGACTGGGCCATCGCATCCACTTGGAGGAGCCCATCGCGTTGGATGGAGTTCTGTACGTAACGCTGATATAATTGACCCAATTCGATGGCCAACCACTATAAGGTGAAATGACTTACTTTTCCATCTATCTATGTTTCTTAGATCACTCAGGTTTAGGTTCAATTCAAAGTTGGATTATTTGTGATGATAATTGCAATCTTTACTTAAATATTATTCAAATAGCGATCTCCAAGCACTTTATTTCGCAATTCAATAACTAATCTCGGTTTAATGAGTGTGCATCACTACAAAGGAATGAATTCAAATTTTAATTTAAGATAAAATTGGTGGCATGCTATATAATTGATAAGTGAGATGCTTTCTCCATGACTTTAAAATGAATACCAACGACCAATTTGGCAATGGAATAGCATACAAAGGTTTGAGAGTCTTTTATTTATTTATTTATTTATAGGATGTAGGAAGATCTAGACTTGATTTAAGGGGAAAGTTAATAATCTATTAACGTTGTCTTTTAATCTGCGATCCCGACGTCGGAAGATAAAGCATTCCTTCGAGATAAAAACTAATTTTAGAAAATATCAAGATTGGATATATATATATCTTTTAAGAAATGATGAAGGAATAGAGAACGTACATACATGTGGGTCATGGGTTTCTTATGGTTAGGTCGAAGAAAACATGTGGTTTTCAAAATTTAGGATGAGTTATTAGACTCTTCATTTCGTATTTATATGACAAAATTTATATTTTACCTACCTAATATGATAATTTTCCCATATCTAAAGCATTTGGCAGTTGGATGAAGATCCTTTGCCAACCCACACGTTTTCTCATTAATATTTGAATCAACTCTTAACCGTGTCAATGCACATGATAATATATTTAGGACTGGAATGTGAAAGGACATTCATGGAAGCACCGTGCAAGTTTGAAAGACTGACGACCTTTTCGAAAATTACGAGATATTCCATTTATGGGGAAGTTTCCGGTCACAAGACGGAAAAAGGGACATGAAAAGTTCAAATATAAAAAATAAAAATAAAAGCAAATGCATAGATTCCTCCTCCTAAAGTGTGAAAGCAAAAGCAAATTGCAAAATCATGGAGCTGGGCTCCCCTTTTCCACCTAAAACAACCAAAAATAAGAAGAAAGAAGAAAAAAAGGCGTTTGATTGCGATTCTAAGGGCCGCAGGAATACTTCCACCAACTTCACATGAGCTGTCATCGATGCATGCATGCATGCTTTCTCGTCAGTGGAAAACCATTGTCAGTCAATTACCATCCACTCGTTGCACGGTCGATTGGGCAGTCCTTGTTGAGTTTAAAAATCACAGTGGCAACAGTTTTATGTACAGGCTGCTAAGGATAATTTTGTCGCGTCCTATATAGCGCTTGCATAATGGTAAATTGTGGCCATGTCCAACTATCATGAAATGAACAACTTCAAAGCATATAAACGAGCTTCCGCATAAGAGATAGCATACAATGCTTCAGAAAATTTCAAATAGGGAGATCGTTTTCTAAAAAAGGAATCGAAATGAACTTTATCTCAAATAAACGCTTGAAGTAGGGTTGCTTTCTAAAAAAAGGGATAAGTGCTGTAGAAATCCTAAAACTTGTCACGAAAATGCAATTGAGTCCTAGAACTTGCAAAAAATGCAATCAAGTCCTAAAACTTGTCAAAATAGTTCAATTGAGTCATAAAGTTAACACCGTTAGTCTTATTGACGGAAAATGCTAACGTGGCACCGACGTAGCATTTTAAATGATTTTTTATTTTCCACTTGGCTTTTTAAAATAATTTTTAATTCAATTTTTTAGAAAATTATATTTAAAAACTAAAATTCATTTTTTTTTAAAAACTGTTAAAAAAAGAAAAGAAAAACTAAAATTCATTTTAAAAAAATGTTAAAAAAAAAACTCATTTTTATTTTCCGCCGCCGCCCATCGCCAGGAGCCGGCAATGGTTGCCGGCCACCGCTCAACCAAGGCGAGGCCTTGCTGGCCCCAAGCGAGGGCATGAGCACCTAGATTTGGGCACACTAGCCCTCACAAGGGGCCAACGACCAATGCCAGCCTTGGGCAAGGCCTTGGCGGCCCTCGCTTGGGGCTGGCAAGGCTCACCTAGATCCGGCACGTCTAGATCCGGCATGCCCAGATCCACGAATGCTACATTTCTCAAACAAATACATGCTTGAGAAAATTGATAACCATGTGCTTAAAAAATATCAATCACCAATTACGAAAAATAATGTCAATAATAAATTGAGGTGGAACCAGAATAGTTTCCACCCAACTTATCATATGCTTTTCTGTGATTTTCCCACAAAAATAAAGAACCATGGCCCATCATATACATTCAATTTATTTGGCCTAGTTACCTTTCATATGGGAAGATCTCATGTAGTCAAGTCTAACTTAAATTTCTATTAGGTAAGCGAGGTTGCAAAATTCATCAAGAAAAATTTCTGTCAAATTAAGTCTCTTTAGCTAGCTACGAAATGAAGAAGATATTGAGAGAAACAAAAATAAAATGTTGGTTCCTACATATGTCCTTGTAACATGGCAAACTATGCTATTAATGGAGGCACTGTTGCAAGTCACGTATTTATTTTATTTGGCATGTTTTGTAGATAAGCACAGAATGCTTTGGAGCCAGGGAAGTTAGCACCCCTCGGTTAAGATGATTAAAATTGGCTTGACCTTAAGTAAGAAAGCGTAATTCAATCTTAAGCTTGACCTTAAATAAAAAAATCCCTATCAAATTAAGTCTCTTTAGGCGGCTATGAAACGAAGAAGATACTGAGAGAAACAAAAATAAATTGTTGGTTTATACATATGTCCTTGTGACATGGCAAACTATGTTGGTAATGTTGCAAGTCATGCTTTTCTAAGTACTTATTTTACTTAGCATGTGATGGATTTATAAGATGGACTCAAGGTCCATCCGCTCAAGTTGGGCCCAAAAGGGCCCGGCCCACGGAATAGGGCCCGTGGAGGGGGAAGGTATAAAAGGGAGAGAGAGAGAAACGTACCCTTTGGCACAATCAACGTACGCTTCTCTCCCGCGCGTTTTCTCTCCCCCGAAGAACGGTAGGCATACGGCTTCCAATTTCTTCCCTTCAAGGCTTCATCAACCGGATTCTCTTCCTCCATTAACGACGGTGTTTAATCTGTGGCTAACAAGGTACGCTCGAATCCGTGGTGTGCTTTTCGATCGGTGATGCGTGTTTTCCCGGGCTTCGTCTTCCGCATTGATTTAGGGGTTCGATTCGGTGTCGAATCCGGTTTTCGGGGATCCGTAATTCCCAACATTGGTATCAGAGCCCTAGTTCACGTTTTTCCCGATCAATTCTGATGTTTTTGATTGATTTTTCGCGAAATCACTTCGGCCGTACGGAACCGGGCGAAAATCCCGACACCCGAGCGTTGTTTCGGCCTTTTTTCTGAGATTTCGTAAGTCGAAATAAAATTCCAAAGGCACTGGGAGAAGCGCGACGTCGAGCCGAGTCCGACGATGTGTCGACCGCCGCCGGAAGCCACCGCACGCGCCTACACGCGCGGCCGGAAGGCGCTGCGCGTGGGCGCGACGCGCCTGAAAGCGCTGGCTTCGCCAGCGCGTGCGGCGCACGCGCCGGTCGGCGAACCGGCGCGTGCACGCCGCCGGCGGGCGAACCGGCACGTGCCGGTCCACGGACCGACGCGTGCTGGCGTCACGTGATGACGTCGGCGTGACGTCATCCAACGGTCGGTAACCGTTCGGTTTACGTCAGCGTGACGTCACGTGATGACGTCACCGATGACGTCGTCACTGACGACGTTTCGCCGGACGGTCACCGGCCGGCGACCCGACCGGACCGGCGACCCGACCCGACTCGCGGACGAGGCACGCGCCCCGCACGTGCCGGATGACGTCTGCGTGACGTCATCCCCCGCACGCGCGAGGCACGTGCGGTCGGTCCGCGCGAGCGGTCCGACCGGCCCGACCGGTCCGTCCGGTCCGACCCACGAGCCCGTTGACCCGATCCGTTGACCCGACCCGTTGACCGACGACCGTTGACCGTTGACCCAAAAAAAAAAAAAAAAAGAGGAATTTGTTTTCTTTTTTTTTAGTCATGCCTATGTGGATTATAAGTAATCCATTTTTAATTCTGCATTTGTTGCATGAATTTTGGAAAATTATGTATTTTCTCTTATATTAATTATGGATTATAAGTGATCCATTTTTAATTCTGCATTTGTTGTAGGAACTATGATGCGTTATGCTTTGGGATACCCGCAATCCCGAGAACGGACGAGGGAAATGCAAGACTTAATAGGCTGATGACAGAGTTAGCGATTATCGATGGCATGATGGTGATTTAGTATCACATGTGGTCAAGGTCAATCGGATGATACAGAAATCATCCGGAATGGTTATCTTATGCCGGATTTTCAGAAGGTGCCGGCTTTGATGAACACTCTTCCACCTGAATGGCAAGCAGTGTTGGATCGGCTATGGGAGATCAACGTGGTCCCGGGTTATAGGAGGCTGGTGGAAGCTTTTGTGAGAGAGCACTATAGGATTGAGTTGACCAAAACTTCAACCCTTAGATTGAGCGCCACATGGCGCCGAGTGAATGCGCCTTGGAGGCGACATGAAAGCTCTTCAAAAGTTTTTCCATGGTTGGCAAATGTGCCTTCGGTTTTCTCAGATGTTTTGATTGATAGATTAGAAGGGACATTCCCTATTTATTTCTTTGATTGATTATGTAATATTTACTACCTGATTGTTGTTGATGTAACAATTGATATGTTAGTCGTATCATGTGAAAGCATTGTTATTTTATTGGTTATTATTTTTTATTTGCTACTCGCTATTGCTGGTTCTTTGTAGGTAATTAGTCTGTGGGTAGTAATAGAAGTTTTTGTAACTTCATAGAATTTATTTGCATAAGATAATTATATTAATAATAATTTTAAGTTAGGATTTTGGAGGATGATTGGAAACATAGTGACCTTTTGATTGAAGCCTTACTTGAAAATTATTTATTAATATGATGGGTCTATGCAAATAGGGATGCATAAATGATAGGCATTAATTATTCGTGCATGTATGTCTGATGTGTTCAGAACGAAAGTTCGGCAACTAAGAATGTAATTGCTGATATGAACGGCAATAATTGTGAAATATTGAATATGAAGATTCAATATGTGCTGGAAAAGCAAGAAGCACTAGAAGCTCTTGACCACATTATGGAAGATATTGAGGGTGTCGTGCACCACCTTTGAGCTAGTAGAGGACCGCCTAACGGTATTTGAGCCGTAAATAGACATTTGCTATGCTGGTTCTAGCTCAGAAAGGGCTTTGTGCTCTAAGCACAAGCGTATTGATTTGTTCAATATGTGGGAATGCAAAGGATCAAGTCCTTATTGCAAGAAATCAAGAGTTAACCAACACAAGAGAGGAAAACGTCCTCAAGTGAAGAAAATGTCAAGAGTGATGTGTTAAAATTGTGACAAGAGAGGTCACTATGCTCGCGACCTTGTCGTGAGCCAAAGAAGCTATACACCTCTTGTACATTTGAGAACTTTGCTTATGTGTTAAGTTCTGCATTATAGGCTGAATCTAATCCTTTGTGGAATGTAGATTCATGAGCGACAGACCATGTAGCAAAGGATAGAGGATCCTTCGTGGAATTCCGACGATACCAATTGGAACTAAGTGGATCTATATTGGAAACAACTCTAGAGCTGATGTAAAGGAATTGGCACCTGCCAATTGAACATGCATGGTGGACGCATCTTGATGTTCTATATGTTCTGGAGATTCGTCGAAATTTAGTGTCTGTCTTAGTGTTGGTTAGGCTTGATTTTGGTATGAACTTCCATAATAAATGTGTAGATTTGTGTTTAGATACAAACTACTATGGTTGTGGTCACTTTCTAGATGGTTTTATTGTGCTAAATGTTGACTGTGGTGATGTCAATATGTTATCCCCTCATTTCACGTCTTCTATCTTATATGATAATGATGTGAATATGATGGCATGCTAGACTTGGTCATATGGGCCAACAACATATGAAAAGACTAGCCAAAAAGGGCTTGTTGGGCAATATTGAAAAAGTTGATTTGTCCATATGTGAGCATTGCCTAGTAGGGAAAATGACAAGGAGACCATTTGGAAAAGGTAAAGAGCTGAATTTCCTCGGCATTTAATCCATTTGGGCATATGTGGTTCAATGAATGTGAGCGGAAGGCAATGGGCTGTTTGTTTCATCACTTTTATAGATGATTCTACTCGATTCGGATATGTCTATTTGATTTCTCATAAATCGAGGCATAAGTTGTTTCAAAATGTTTATGAATCTGGCAGAAAATCAATTAGACAAGAAAATAAAGGTATTTAGATCCGATCGAGGTTAAGAATATTTATCGATAAGTTCAGAAAATTATGTGATGAAAAAGGAATAGAAAGATACTTGTCTATTCCATATACTCCTCAACAAAATGGTATTGCGGAGAGAAGAAACGAGAACCCTACTTGGAATGGTTAAGTCCAAGATGGCGCATGCTAACTTACCTATCACTTTTTGGAGTGATGTGTTGTTAATCTGCTGCCTATATACTTAACCGGGTGCCTTCCAAATCGGTTATTTCCACTTCATATGAGTTATGGACAGTTAGAACACCGGACTTAAGTTTTCTTAAGCCATGGAGTTGTGCTACCTATATTCATGAGTCCTCTCACAAGTTTGGGAAATTGGGTCCCAAATAAAATAAGAGTATTTTCATGAGATACTGCGAACACTCAAAAAAGGTATGTGTTCATAGGTGAGCAGGAAAGTGGGAGTATAACTGAATTTGAATCACGGGATGTCACATCTTTAGTGGATGAATTTTCTAAGAGGGGCGAAATAAGGGAAAATAACTCCCTATTTGAAACCTTGGATCAAGATAATGATGTCAGTGGAGTTCGTTCAAGTGGGAGTAATATGAGATGTAATGAATTGAATTCAACTCGTTCTCAATTGCAACCACCGATGTGACGACATAATCATTACCTAATCCAAGTGGGAGCATGATGGGGAATGATGTGTTAAGTGTACAATCTCCCATACGGTGAACAAGTCGCCAAAGTATTCCCCGTCGATGTTTTGACATTGAAAGGAAAACTTTTAAGGTTGCTCCACAAGATGAGGATGAGCCAAGAAATATTAATGAGGCTCTGAACTGCCCTAATAAGGAAAAATGGATTCATGCAATGAAAGAGGAAATGGAGTCAATGAAATCAAACCAAGTCGGGAACCTGGTTGATCTTCCAAAAGGACGCAGAGCTATAGGAACAAGTAGGTTCTCTAAATAAAGCGAAAGGCTGATGGCTCAATAGAAAGGCATATGGCTCGCCTTGTGGTGAAGAGGTATAATCAACAGGAAGAAATTGATTATGAAAGTACATTTTCTCCTGTAGTGAAATTTACTTTGATTCGCATTATTCTGGCAATAGTAGCTAGTCTGGATCTTGAGTTACATCAAATGGATGTAAAGACTGCTTTCCTCAATAGAATTAGAGGAATGAACATATATGAAACTACCTGCTGGTTTCATAGTGAAAGGCCAAGAAGAAAAAGTATGTTGACTTTGTGGGTCGATATATAGCCTTAAACAGTCGTCGAGACAAAGGTATATACATTTTCATAATGCCATAGTGGCTATGATTTTACAATGATTGACGAGGATCATTATGTATATATCAATAGATCCAATGATCAATTTGTGATCATATCATTATATGTTGATGATATACTAATTGCCCGGAAGCAATATGGAGTTGGTTAATACTGTCAAGAGATGGTTGTCTTCCAACTTTGAGTTGAAGGATATGGGATTGTAAACCCATAGACACTCCTATTGCAAAAGGTGAAGGGTTGAGCCATAGTCTGTGTCCAAAGACTCCACAAGAGAAGGAACAAATGAAACATGTTCCTTATGCTAGTGCTGTTGGGAGCTTGATGTATGCTATGATGTGTACAACACCCGACATATACTTTGCAGTCGGAATGGTGAGCAGATACCAATCCAATCCAAATCAAGCACATTGGAAAACCGTTAAGAGAATACTGAGGTATCTAAAGGGGACTGCTGATTATAAGATGAGTTATTAAGGAAAAGGATCTGCAACTCAAAGGCTATTGTGATACTGATTGGGGAGGAGATTTAGATGAAAGAAAATCTATATCGGGTTTGTTTTCTTACCGAATAATAGCACCATATGTTGGAGCGGTAAGAAAAAAAAGTGTATAGCCTTGTCCACGATGTAAGTTGAGTTCGTGGCATTATCAGCAGCAGTATAAGAGAGTGTTTGGCTTAAGAGATTTTTTTGGATCATTTAGGTGTTATTGGAAGTGCTGCAGATTCATTGTTGGTTAACCTGTGATAGCCAAGCAGCAAAAGTGTACACCAAAGATCCAAAATATCATGGCAAGACCGAACATATAGATACCAAGTATAATCTTGTCAAGGATATGGTTGCACAAAAAGATGTGAACTTAGAGTACATACTACGCATAGAATGGTAACAGATCCTATGACAAAGCCAATACCTAGATATGTGTTTTGTGGTCATATGAAATCTCTAGGATTGCGTAGAGGCTGATGTACTAAATATTGTAATTTCCCTAAATGTTCACAATTTGATGAATTTGTGTTTTCATCATTAATGCCTATGAATCTTTGTTTGATCTTTATGCATCTTAATGCTTAGTGCATTACTTTAAGTTGGGAAGTATGTCGGACAGATATAAGATTAGCCCACTCACACAGGTAATCGCCTCTATTTACTGTGTGATAAATAGAGATGAGACTGTTTTTAAGCTTATTATCTAGGTGATAATCGAGAGCTCAAGCTTAAAACACGTATGTCGCCTTAACTGAGTGTTAAGATGAGGATATAATTCTTACTATGTCCGAAAGTAAAAATACCCCACATGTTTTACTTTATCTGTCTAAGATGCCAGATGTGAGTTCTGATGAATTTTTGTGATTGAGTAGATAGGTGAACTCAAGTTAGACATTAGGTATGTCTGAACTATCATCTGTACGGTATTGAAGGGTATAGACATACGCTCCATGGGAAAGGAGTTAATACCGTAATACGTATTTCATACTACGTATGCATGAGACGACCAATAAGAGTGGCAAAAGTTTGATCTCAACTTTTATGTCGTGTGAGACTCTTGAGGATGAGAGTTCCTCAATTTCTTAGTCCCCTCATGACTCTTACTTATTCTCAAGATTTCTATTTAGTGTTTGCTATCTTAGGATGTTGCCAATGGTCATGAGTGATTCGATCTAATGGGGCATTTCTAGAAAAGCAAGCTGGACTGAAATTGAGAGTTTGAAGGAAAGAGGAAGATCGATTTTGGAGAATCACATTGTAGTTTTGTATTCACCGGTTAACCAATTATGACTGTCTTTGTGATAATCATAATTGTGAATACAATAAATATATCATTGTTTAAAAGAGATCAAGAGAGATATAAATGTGATCGATTGATCTAGGGTACTGCATACTAAATCTACTCGGAGTGTGATGCCTATTATGAGCTGCTATATATTCCTAACAGATGTATAGCAACGAGCTCTCAAAGTATGCTGGTCGCACGGATTATTCACCGGTATGAATGTTGAAGAGAGGAAAAGAGGATTATGTTCGGCCCACCATGTTAAGTGAGAGTCTATGATGGATTTTTCTCTGATAGGGCTGAGTAGGGCCTGTCCGCCCATGTTGGTTTTGCACCACCATGTGCGAGTGGGAGATGATGGATTTATAAGATGGACTCAAGGTCCATCCGCTCAAGTTGGGCCCAAAAGGGCCCGGCCCACGGGAATAGGGCCCGTGGAGGGGGAAGGTATAAAAGGGAGGAGAGAGAGAGAAACGTACCCTTTGGCACAATCAACGTACGCTTCTCTCCCGCGCGTTTTCTCTCCTGAAGAACAGTAGGCATACGGCTTCCAATTTCTTCCCTTCAAGGCTTCATCGACCGGATTCTCTTCCTCCATTAACGACGGTGTTTAATCTGTGGCTAACAAGGTACGCTCGAATCCGTGGTGTGCTTTTCGATCGGTGATGCGTGTTTTCCCGGGCTTCGTCTTCCGCATTGATTTAGGGGTTCGATTCGGTGTCGAATCCGGTTTTCGGGGATCCATAATTCCCAACAGCATGTTTTGTAGATAAGCACAGAATGCTTTGGAGCTAGGGAAGGTAGCGCCCCTCAGTTAAGATGATTAAAATTGGCTTGACCTTAAGTAAGAAAGGGTTAGTCAATGAGTGTAAAGCAACGAGTATAGTTTGGGACCCATTGATTGGATGTCCTATTGATCTTCGGTGCAAGCTACCAGGGATGATTTTGTCACGTCCCCAATAGTGTTGGCATGATGTCAAAGTATAGCCACGTTCAACTATAATGGGAAGAACAACTTTCCAAGTGTATAAACGAGCTTTTGCATAAGAGATACTGAGAAAATTTTAGATAGGGAGATCCTTTTCTCAAAAAGGAATTGTAGTGGATCTTATTGCAAATAAGGACTACAAATTAGGCCCTTTTTTCAAAATAGAGCCTAGGGTGGACCTTGACTCAAATAAAAACCTGAATTGGTTAATGTAATCTCAAATAAAGGCCCGAGCTCACCAACTAGCTTGCATGTGTGACTCACGTGCCACTCGTGTGCAACTCACGTGCCACTCGTGTGCGACTCACGTGCCACTCGTGTGCGACTCACGTGCCACTCACGTGTGACTCACGAGCCACTCATGTGCAATTTACATGCGACTTATGTATAACTCATGTGAGATTTATGTATGATATCTTGGCATCTAGTTCCCTATCAAGTAGCACATTTGTCACTTTTCTATTCCTATGAACAATTTTTAATCTAGATTTCTCATAAATCCAATCCCCTTGCTATTCCCAAACATATTTTCTTTCTTGTGGCCGAGTCCAACTCAATTTGCTACTCACCTCGTCCTAGGAAGAAAGAGAAAGTTAAGTTGAATGCTCATTAATAGCATACTAGTTAGCTTAGGGAAGGCTTCTTTTACCAAAAAGTTTACGGGTCACACTATTGTTCTCCAGATATTCGTAAACTAGTGACAACTGATTTTGTTCAATGCAGCAACCGTAAAGCTATACAAAATTTGGGTGCTAGAGAGCATATATCATGCCTATCTCATTAAGAAATTCACAATTGCCTTGCTTTCATTTAGAAGAAAACTGCTTGTCAACAATCATAGTTCTAGTTGACAGTATTCCTTGAGATTAATCATATGATCATAACCGATCATATGTTATTATGTTAACAAAATGATTAGCTTGACAAGATCAGGGTTGATAAGTCTAAAACAAAGACACATACTAAATTTATTAGACATTTCCTTCAAATTGAATGTAGGATGAAGTTATAAACATATTGTGAATTATCTTGTAAACTAGATCAAACCCTCATTCACCAATCTTATTCATAGAGTCGAAGTTGCCCATAGTAGTTTTGATTTGTCTTAAAGTTTGGAGATCTAGCCCACATAACTTTGAAGGGGGAAAAACCAAGGTGTACATTAATAAAGTGATAATAATAATCAAAGGAAAAGCATAATTCTACCAAAATTCTCAATCTAAGGAGTGATTCACCTATATGGTCATGCCTCATGAAAATGCAATCCTAGTTAGAAGGAAAAAAGGCCAACTTTTGTCCCGTCACAATTTATTCATAAGAATTCCACAAAAAATACAAAGAAAGTAGAACAATACGGTCTTGAATTAAGCATCATAGATGAATCAAAGGGTGACGGATTTCTACGTGAGCATATATGATAATCTCAATTGGATCTTCAACTTCTCTATCACCTAAAAATCCTATCAGCCAAAGGACTAGTAATATCATAACAAGGAGAACCATTGAAGCTATCACGATTCCAATGATTACTCTAACTAATAGTCTAGGGCTTCCAACATCAGAGTCTTCCAGTGGGAAAAAAGACGATAGATGTATATGTGAATGCTTCAATAACAACATGATAAAAGAATGATAGAGATTTATGCATTTAGTATAGTCTTACTCCGTGTTACTACAATAGCAGAAATAAGTGGTCCATAGGTACCTCTATCTAGACATGATTCCCTTCCCTGACCAATATAAACGAATCTAAATTTTTTAAAGAATTATAATAATAATTAAAAAAAAAAAAAAAAGAAGAAAGAGGGAAAAGCGAGACCGGGCGGGGGCAGCCCGGCTTCTTTCCATTCTTCTCCTTTTTTCTCTTCCACTTGGGCCTGGTCCAGCCCACCCCATTCTTTTTTTTTCTTTTTCTCCAGGCCGGGCCTTCTCCTTTTCTCTGGCTCCCTCCCTTCTGTCCTGAACGTTGGCTGAAGAGAGTGGGGGAGACCGGAAGATGCAGAGGGCGATCGTCTCATCGGAGTTGGCGGTTGGGGGCAGGCCAGCAACGACAGCTGGCAAAAGGACGAGGCCACGCGCGCCCGCTTGAGGGGTTAAAGGGGGCCTGGCTTGGGGATTTTTAAGGGGGCTCGAGACAGAGCAAGAGAGGGAGAGCAACCGATAGAGCGAGGACCAGAGAGCGAAGAGTGAGGATGGGGGAGTGAAGGGCCTCCTCCGGTAGCCACCGCGCGACCTCGGCTGCCGACCCTCGCCGACGCGCGCCTCTCCCTATGGTAGGTCTCGGCGCGTTTCTTTTCTTATTTGTCTCGCGTTGCGTCGATTTCCCGAGGATCCCGGGTCGGAGGCTTGCGAGGCGATCGGACGTAGCCCGATCTATCGAGCTCACCCGACGTTCGCCGCCCCCGAGCTGGGTAGGGACCCTCGGCCGACCCCTTGCTCGTGCGCTGTTTTGCCCCATTTCGGGCTCGCCGGACCAGGCTTCGTCGTCGTCCAGTTCGTGCGAGTACCGGCCCCGTCGGTTCTGTGCTCGGCCGTTTTTGGTCTTTGCTTTATTGATTGTTGGGAGTCTGGCGCGAGTCTGAGTCTTAATTGTTCCGTGGCTCCCCTCTCAGTTGACTCGCCCAATGTGTTCTACGTAATGCCTGAACTAGATTTGCATTGGTTTTCTTGGCTTTTGGTCAGTGTTTGTTGGTGGTCGGAGGACGTGACTCACGGAAGGTGTTGATGTGGTCGCCCGAGGAACGACGGCGTGGACGAGAGGGTCGAGAGTGTTGCCGGAGGCGCTGTCAGTGCCCGCCCGTTGTGGCTGTCCATGGAGGCCGCGGTTTGGTGGTTTGGGCGTTCGCGTTCAGTGGCTGCGGCTAGAGTCGCCGTGACCGGTGATGACGATCGAACGTGGTGACCAACGGTGGAGGGAACGAGTGTATATTGATTGACTGTAAAACATAATGTCATGGCTGGAGTTTTAATATT
Organism: Eucalyptus caleyi; assembly: GCA_014182885.2. Classification (NCBI taxonomy): domain Eukaryota; kingdom Viridiplantae; phylum Streptophyta; class Magnoliopsida; order Myrtales; family Myrtaceae; genus Eucalyptus; species Eucalyptus caleyi. Next base: position 15,099,280 of record CM024471.2, read on the forward strand.
CTTGAATCAGTAAGCAAATCTTCGGGTGTCCTGGCCGTGCTCGAAGAAGAAGACGTTGAGGAGCAGAAGTTGGAATCTTGGGAATGAGAAATCGTGGCGGGGGTGGTCAAGAGTAGTGAGTTTTGTGGGCTGAGCTAGGCATAGTGGACTTTATGCTAATTTAGGCTTTTGAACCTTGGGCTGAAATAGTCATGAAAGCTTCGGCATGGGAACTGGTGCGGGGGTGTTAACGGTTCGGTTTGGTTCGGTTTGGTTTATTGACAATATTCCCCGAAATTAATCATATGATTTTAAGATTTATAGTTAATCCAATGTTATTTCATTAACAAAAAAGGTTAACTTGACAAGATTTGGGTTGGTATGTCTAAGAGTAAAAAGACATTCTGAATTCATTGAACACTTCATGATGAATGGACGATGAAGTTACGAACATATTGTGAATTACCTTGTAAACTGGCCCAAAACCTCCTTCACCTATCTTATTCACAGATTTGAAGTTGCTTGTAGCAGCTTTAATTTGTCTTAAAGTGAAATGACCAATTTGTAGATCTAGCTCATGTAATTCTAGAAAAGAAAAAGAAAAACAAGTCATATATCAATAATGGGATAAAAATAACTATTGCTGAAGGGAAAGCACAGTTCTGCAATTGAGGAGTGATTCACTTATATGGTCATGCCTCATTAGACATGCAATATGTTTTAAAATGAAGAGGTCATTTTTTGTGAAATCACAATTAAATTATAAGAATTCCACAAAGGGTACAAAGAGAGCAGATAAATATGGTTTCAAATAGAGTCATTGTGCGATATATCAAAGAGTGGTAGATTCTTGCGTGAGTAGATGTGTCAGTATAAGCTCACCTGGATCTTTAGCTTCTCTACTACCTAAGAAACCAATCAGCTAAAGGACTAGTAATATCGATGCGAGGAGAACAATCAAAGCTACCACAATTCCAGTAATTGCTCCAGCTAATAGTCCAGTGCCTCCAACATCAAAGTTCATAAGTAGGAAAAAAGGGATAGATTTATACGTGAATGCTTCAATAACCACATGAGGATAGAATAATAGAGATTAGTAAGTTCAAAATTGTCTTACTCGGTGTCACTGTAATAGTGGAAATAAGTGGCCCATAGGCACCTCTATAAGAAATGGTTGTGGTTCCCTTCCCTGACCAATATAAATGAATCTCCAGAGTAGTGCCATTCACATAAATATTATCGAAATCTCTGTAGATGCCCTTCCCAACACCTCCCACTTGTTTTGCAATATTAAAATACTTCAACACTTGATTGCCCTATAGAATTAACAAGAGTTTCGGTAAGAAGAAGAGATCATGCTCTTGTCAGATTGTTGTGTGCCGCCCCGTCATACACCAAATTATAACAACAATTTCCCAAGTGACGTTCCTCTACATAAAAAGATAATTCCGAGAATAAATGAAACTAAAATAATAATCTGGTGGCAAATTTCACTTCACTTACTCGTATCGATACATCGAAAATATGTCTCCCAATGCTGTTAGATGTTTCATCATTGGTGAATTGAATTTCAGCAAAGTGAAGCCGCACTTTATAACTTCCTTTCATCAGGCAAAGGCCATGACGAAGGGGAAATGCGAGCCGTTTAGTAAAATTTCGAGCCATTCACGATTAGAGAAAATAGGTTATCCAATTTGTAATTAGCACTAGCATTTCCCATGTAAACCCTGTTGCTACTGTAAGCCCACTTTTCCTAGGAAGCAAAGAAAAATGATGGCCCGTACGGACTAGTGTCCTCTTCATATTGATTCCCTGAAAAGTCATTTCGGTTCCTCCACAATTGATATATAAGGAATGGTCTGCATATGTAATAGAATGATATCATGTAAGACATATGATAGGTGACAAAAAAAGTAGCTCGACAGTTTATGCTCAAGAACAATGCAACAAAGTAAAACTCATGTTGTGCTTTCCTACTGCAAGGCAGATCCTTCTCCAAGCACCAAAGCCTAATGGGATGAACCAGAAAGATCGTCAATAACGTAAGTTTCACATATAGTTATCGAGAAATCGTATAACCTTCAGTCAAATAGAATTACGAGTTGCTTCCGTTAGATGAATAGCTAGAAACCAAATTACTAGAAAGCCACAAAATGCGTTAGTGTTAGGAAGTGATCCATTTTCCAAAACTTCTCACAAAATCTAGTATGTTTCTCGCATGAATTATGTGTGACGAGTGGCTAAAAATTACTTAGGAAGTAGTTGAAATATGCAACAGAGGTTCGGAGTTGTCTAAATGTTGGGTAAAAGTCAAAGTGTGGGTGACTTAAAGAGAAGACACTAGCTCACCTCTTACCTCTTGAACAAAAGAGAGACGATGAAAATCAGCCTATGAATAGTCGAGTAGTGCTTGTGTAGAGAAGTAGAAAAAACCAGTCAAGATGCAAAAGCATGGAGAGCATGAAAATGAACTCCATATCGTCTAGGCTCTCTCCACCAACACCTCCTTCAACTATTGTAAAACCATTTTTATAAATTAGTGAAACTACCCTTATCCCATAAACGTTGCCTATATTCCTTAAAGTATCCTATCCTATCTATTCCTCTACATCAATTACATACCTACACTTGTACACATTTAAATCACAAACTATTATTGATAACAAAACCATATTTCCATGCAATCTAAGTCATAACGGTTAGATTATAACTCCAGAATTGTGACAATGAGACAAAACTATAAAATCTGTGGCTTGAGAGAATGTGTATTGACTCACACTTGTGATTGCTGACAACTGGAAGGAGAAGAACTGGTGAAACTGTCGTAAGATAAGTCGCTGCAATTCATACCTTGACCTAGTTAGTGCGCATATTTATCGGTGATGACAATAATAGGACGACATTGAAGAATTGTGAATCAAATCCTGCAATCTATCACATGGAAAACCAAGAACTAAAAATTGGATATGTTCATAAAAGACTAACAAAGATTGCTTGCTGCTTGTTACCCAACTGGGTACTACTCCAGTAAGGGAGTTGTTTGTCAGGAACCTACATTCACAAATAAAAGTTAAGTAACACTTATCCAAAATTTGGTATCCAACTATATGAGGTGAATATGATACTAATGAAGAAGGAATCTCAACTATGTATTTGCTAAGACACAATGAGAAGTCAAGAAAATTTATAATTACATGTAACCTAGAGCAGCTCCCATCGTGTCAGGAATTTAACTAGTCAATCTATTGAAGCTCAGGTCTCTACCCAAAGATAAAACAAAGGAGACAAATCAAATAATTTTCAAGTTCATTTTATTTGATTTTCCGATTGAGGTCTTTCTCATCCGAGAAACAAGTCTCTTCTCAAAATATGCAACAATTTGCCAAGCCAAGTCCAAAATCTGTCGGTGCTTAAAAATCGGACCATTGGACTTTTCAAAGAAAAGAAGATATAGCACATGAACATGGTGAGATGAAATGAGATATCCACCTCATTATAGCAACTTACAATGTCGTCAAACTTGTCCATTCGCGAATATAATTTGGAATTGAGCCAGTAAGCAAGCAATTTCTCAGAATCTTGAGATGCCAAAAACAAAAGTTAATGGTAGTTTAGCTATAAAAAAAAGAGACAAAAGAAATAAATCAATTATTCATGATATGGAGTTCACAATGTTTTCATGTTCATGCCCTGCAAATTAGGAAAATTTGAGCTTGAACCTTTCAAATAAGATATTCTCCAGGAAGCATATAAAACTAGTCTGTCGCATAACATTAAAATACATTCTACCTTCTTGTGATAAAAGAAAAGCTTACAAGATAATTAGAGACAAAGAACAGTTGGACTGGATCAAATGCTCACAACTCCGTCAAGGTTTTCAACAAAGTTATGCTAGAAGGAATAGGTCCCCCCCCCCAATAGATGTGCTTTGCATGTCCTTGAAAACTTAATGTCATAATATAAGCACAACTTTCAAGTATCTCATAAATCATATAAATAAATATTTTTTTGGCCCAAAATGAAAAGGACTGGGATACGCACAATCTTGTAATTTTGGTCCAATTCCCGATAAGATCAGGTATCTTTCACTAACGGGCTTCCATCTATATGACTACAAGGGGTTTATAAGTAAAAATCCCTTGAAGGAAATTCAGTATATTAAGAAATGAAAATTATTATGAAGTTGCTCACAAAATTTCTAAGTTCTTTAGATTGCCAAAGGATTCGGGTATCGTTCTGTGAAATTATTAGCGAGATAGTGGCTGAGAAAAAGAGAGTCTAAGAATTAAAAACACTAATCAAATCGCAATGTGTGAATTTACATAACAAAGAAAAAAGTGTGTAGAGGAACTACGTTCCAATTTAGGTAGAAAGATTAGAGTTGGGTCATTCATTATATAATTTTGTAATCAAGAGCAGCCACGAACATGAAAATGTGTTATCCAGGCAAAAATGTATGGATTAACATACTCAATTTACTTACAGTTTCCTTAAGTGGCTCAATTTTCCAATGTTTGGCTCAAGAGCGCCTTCAAGCAAATTGTCCTCTAGTATACTACCATAGGCATAAAATTATCACCAGGTTTAATAAATCCTCAATACAAATGCATATGATAGCAAGTCCTACAACTCTTCCAGCGTTCTAATGTTGCCAATTTCCTTGGGAATACAACTTATGCGATTTCCAAGTGCTGACTTGAAGTACCAAATTGAAAACAAATTTATGCTACCTTTTTTTTTAAAAAAAAAAATCCTAATTAAATTGTGATGATGATATTTGATGTATGATAAGATCAACTTACAGAATGGTAAGTGGTATTTGACTAAGAGTTGTGGGGAGCAATCCATTGATATAGTTATTAGTGAGGTCTCTACTTGCAAATAAAATGGATACTTAAGAAATATCAATCTAGAATTAGGGAAAACATTGTCCATAACCAAGTGCAATTTATTAGAAATCCAATCCAAAAACTTAAACTTATAGTTAGTAGGAGACTACATAAATATAAAGAGCATTTATGACGCATTATCAAGCAATGTGGGATAATACTTCAACACACCTTTGATGTGGAAGCCATGTGCCATTTAAGTGCAAACACATGGAATTTGACTAATGATATAGCATGTCTCTAATATCATATTAGAAAGTCAAATCCAAAAGTTTAAGCTAATAGGTGGTGAACTTAGTACCCATTATCAAGTGATGTGGGACAATACTTCAACATATATCATGAAGAGAAGTCTAACTTACATTTTTGTTAAGTAAGTGAGCTTGCTGAATTCATTAGGAAAAATTCCTTTCAAATTAAATCCCTTTAGCTGGCTGCAAAACGAAAAAGAATAAGTAAACTGCAATTGATGCACATGAAAAAAGGATACCGAGAGAAATAAATAAATAAATAAAAAGCCACGTCATCCATACATGTTCGTTACATGGCAAACCATGTTGTTGGTGAAGGAACAGTTGCAAGTCACATAGCTTGTCATTCCTAAAGGCAAGGTCGGAACGTTTAGACCTATACCCCCACTGCATGATGTTTCACTTACATTCCAGTATTTGTTTTGCAATTTCATGGCGATTGTTTTTAGTGTATCAACTGCCAGCACAAACAAGAAGTTGAAAACTAGTTATCAGTATCCATTGTTGGAAAATGAAAAAGATTTAGAAGGAACAACTGAACAAGTACACTAGCAGGTGCTTGTGAGTCCATTTAACTTTCGAGATTTTTGAAGTCTCAGATGCCCAGGCATACAAGCTTCAGTAAGTACTTATTCATGTAACACGTTTTGTGCATAAGCACAAAATAATGTAGAGTTATGGAAGGTAGCACCCCTTAGTTAAGATGATTAAAATTAGCTTGACCACAAGTAAGAAAGGCTTTTTCAATCTCTAGACTGTAGAGGTTGCAAGATAAGATATAGTTATCAGCAATCAAGAGTCATTTCATTGTCATCAATATAAAATGTCAATGCCACCTTCCCTTTTGGTATAGCATAAGAAAAGTCACAAACAGAGGGTTTTTTTTTTTTTTTTGAACAAACAAAAACAGAGGGTTGATCAGCAGGAGATTATATGCTAGGACTAGTACCCTATCTTCTCAAGTTTGACCCAATCAAGGTGGTTGGGGGGGGTGGTCAAAAACCGATTGCTGCTTTCACATTGCAGTCTAGAGAGCAGGTTCACACCCAAGAAATGAATGCCATTTATTCAACTATCTTATTGCTGATGGCCATTAGCTGGCTGACGGCAGAGATAATTTTTGTCACCTGATGATCATATTGCTTCTCACAAAATTATGTGACGGTACCTACTCTTTCCCTTTTGAAAAGAGCAGGAATTTTTCTATTCATATCAAGGTCAGTGCAACCAAATTGTAAGAAGAGGGTCGTCTTTCACGTGAATTGGTGGCAATTTATCAGGAAGGCCCATCAATCGCAGGAAGGCCCATCAATCGCAATTATTGATACCCGGCACAAGACCACTGGTCTGACGTCATGAATTCGATGTAGAAAGGTCGTTATATCCTTAAAAACTTTAACTTTAACTATTGTCCCAATTCTACTTTTTGTCTCATGAAAAACATTAAATTTTATATTATGTCCCAATTCTATCATTTTTTTTTTCGTTTCATAAAAACCCTCTAACTTTATGTTCAATCCCAATTCTACCATTATAAAAAAAAAACCCTATACAAATCTACCATAAACTTTTTTTTTTTTTTTCATAAAAAAATTCTATATCTAGGTCCAGTTTCAATTTCACTTTAATTTTTCTATCTTGTACAAAGATCACAAACTTTTACTTGAATCTCAAATTGCTCTCCATTAACCCTCCATTTGTGGTCGATCTTCGGTCTCTGGTGCTTGAGAATGTCCCATCTCTTGCGGTTGAAAATCTCACACTCGAGACACTCAAACAACTTGTAATTGTGAGTTTTTCATCTCTTGGTTGTCAACGAGAAATTTTGGATGGAGGGTTAACAGGGGCAAGTTTGTGCCTCAAGTAAAAATTTGTGATTTTTTATGAGTCTGTAAAATTTTTGCCTAAAATTGGGACAAGACCTAAAGTTAAGGGGATTTTTGTATGACCTAAAATTGAGGGTTTTTATGGGGACAAAAAAGAACTTTATGATATGATTAGGACCAAGCCTTAAGTTGGAGGCTTTTTAGGGAATTAGCCCATATAGAAAGATATCTAAAATACTATTCTTAGGAACAAAGATGCAACCTTTTTTTTATTTCTTAATTTTATTCCAAATTTATTCTCGGGAACAAAAATCTTACCAAATGGATTTTTTTTTTGTTTGACGAGACTCGACCTCACTTGGGCGATGCTCCAATGATGTCATCGGCCATGGCCAAGATTGGCGTCCAGCTAAAGCAATAAGAAGAAGAAGAAAAAAAGGAAAAAGAAAAGAAAAAGAAAAAATGTAATAAAATTATTTAAAAAATAAAAGAAATTCTAAATCACAGAAGAATTTGAAAGTTGCACCAAACGCATTTCTATTCTAGAAATAAAAATTTTAGACAGTTACTAAACGTTTTCAAATGCTTGAAAACTTGTTTGAAGAATTTAATAAATAAAAAATCATTTCTGAGCAGAAATTATTCTTGAAAACAAAATAGTTATCAAATGCATCTTTAGAGCAGCCGGGGCGGTGGCCACTGTTGGCCACTTTGGTCCTTGCTCTATCTGGTAGGGAGAATTTTCAGAAAAGGAAATGAAAGTGCAGAAGAAATATCTCCCACATCCCCAAAAGTTTCTAAAAGAAATTCTTGGATCGGAAACGAACTTGCGAAGAAAAAAGGGCTGAAAAATGTGATGGAAGCTCCAAAAAGGTTTTAGTCATTCTGGCGTACCTTCATCTGGTGGCAAGACTTGAGCATGACACTCGAAGGCCACAGAGCAAATTACGACGAGAACAACGCAGGCAACCCCTCTGGAAACTGAACCCAGGAGCACCATCATTTCTTTTGCGCTGTTTTGGTCGTGTCGAGGCAGCATTTCACGTAGGAAGGTTAGTTCAAAGAAAAAAATGTGGCTTTTGATGGGTCATTAACCTATTGATTTTGTATATATATAACTCATATCTTACCTACCTAATATATAATTAAATACGATAAATTTCCCACATCTAAAGCATTCAGTGGTTGGATGAAGATTCTCTACTAGCCCACACAAATTCTCATCATTGTCAATATCAACTCTCAATTGCATCAATACACATAGTAATCTGATTGGAATGTGAAATGATATTCATCAAAGTGCCATGTTGATATGAAAGATTGACATCCTTTTTGAATGTGACGGAGTATTCTATTCGCAAGGAAGTTTTCGAAGAAGATAAAAGAGACATACAAAGTTCAAATTAAAAAAAAAGCTAATTAGCTTGAATTTCTCTACCTAAAGCGTGAAAGCAAAAGCAAATTGCCAAAGCATGGAGCTAGGTCCCTTTCCCTCGAAAACAACAATAACAAAAAAGAAGAAGAAGAAAATTAAAAGAGACATACAAAGTTCAAATAAAAAAAAAAGCTAATTAGCATGAATTTCTCCATCTAAAGTGCGAAAGCAAAAGCAAATTGCCAAAGCATGGAGCTAGGGTCCCTTTTTCCATCGAAAACAACAACAACAAAAAAAAAAAAAAGAAAGGAAAAGAAAGAGAGAATAAAAAAAAGAAAAAGAAAAAAGAAAGGCGTTTGACCGTGGTTCTCAGTGTCGCCGGTAGCAAATAATTATTACCCCAATGCAATGCGTGTTTTCTAGTCAGATACACCGTCCAGTCGGTGCCCTCGTTGATGGGGGCAACAGCTATTAAATGGCGAAACCTCGTATCATCTTCACGAAAGCGACGTTGTCGTAGGCTCGTCTGGTAAAACCCCACCTGCATGTTAGCAGACGTGCCTTTCCTTTGTCGGGCGGCTAGACGAAGGTCCTGCTTTTAACGAGACGATTTTTGTTCATCCAGTTGACTAATTGGGCCTGAGTAACGTCTCTTCTCATCTTTAATTAGAAGCTCGAAAAGAAAGGGGGAATGAGATTGGACTTTGTTTGTTTGTTTTTTTTCTCTCTCTATCTAATTGAGAGATCACGGGCTTCTCTCATGCTTCAATGCGGGAGCTGAAAGTTTATGGGGGGAAAATTAGCCAAAAAATGTAATAGAACATCGATAGGATCATACATGCAGCTCGCTTTCTGTCTTGAGATCTTGTAGTACGATGATGTTTCTTTCACGCCGTGCCTTCTGCATAGGGACGGAAGCCCAAACAAGCACCTCGCAACGCTTCATAGATGTCCCTAGATTTCGCAAATTGGGACAATGCCAAAGAAGCGTCCCACAAGTTTTCTATCTTTTTCTAGACGTCCCTAAATCCAAAACTCAGGATGTCATTCATCGGACGTCCCGCAAGTTTTCTGTGCAAGATAGCAGGGAGGCCATTGAGGACACTTCTCTCGGGTCCCCAAAGGAGCGCATACGATGTTTTTGTGTGATTCTCGCGTCAGAAATCTTGGAAACTCAACGTTCGAGGTCAATTGGTTCGTTAAATGAGATTGGTCTTGAACAAGAAGAAAAGCATGAAACTTACTATTACCTCCGGATGCCACTGGAAAGCAGTTACAGGGTAACTGTGTGCTTGGACCGTGGAGACATAGACCTGGTAATAGAGTTCCTCAAAGAACTTAATGTTAGCCCTTTTGGCTCCATGCATCACTCTGTTTCTTTGGCACAAAGTTTGATAGGGGGGTTTCTATAAAGCTATGACAACGTAATACCTCTTTCTTTGTCATCAAGGAGTTGTAGATTATCATTTTGCTAACGCTAAGAACATACGCTACATTTCATTTTTAGTTAATGGCTTGCCAAGAATTTGCGCGTGTAGGGCCTGTCCTTCAATCTTATTTGCAGAGGAATCATGTTTATTTAAGAGTAGTAGCTGAGCCTAAATAAAGGGTAACAAACTTTTAAGGCCTGATCCATGAAAAGTGCCGTGATTGTAAATAATCAGGCGTTACTCAACACTGTCTGTAACTTGAGAAAAAGATCTCCCATCTGAGCTGATGCAAATGTGGAAGAAACTCAAAATATGCAGCTTCCTGAATGATTCAAAATCAGCAGTAGCGGTCAGTCATGGAAGCTAAAAACCTACCCAAATTACTCCAAGTAAGAAGAGAGATGTGTCCAAGGCTGAAGGCTGAGAGCTTGTTTCAGCTTCAAGCTATTTCTCCATCTGCTCTTGTGCAGGGTTGAAAGATGTTCATGTGGTGCCTTTTTGCCTGTCTTTGCCTGACTTTTAGGAATAATTTACTCCTCCACAGAAGAGAAGAACTAAGACCAACTCCACGGAATATGACGCCATCCTGACCCAAATGAAGACTGTCCGACGCCAATTCCAAACAATCATCTTTAAGCAACGGACCTGAGATTTGCGCTCAAGTGACATGGAGTACATCTCTGGTATGCCACCACCAGGCCGGTTGTTGTCTCTTGCTTCCAAGGTCTCTGTCAGGCAGGAAGTTAACTCTGGTGCAATGATGTGTTCGGTCATATGTATGTTGGCCACTCGTGACTCTGATTGGAGACTGACTATGGGAGGAGCGCAATTGAGAAAGGTCTCCATGAAGCGAATGGGTTGGCTTTTTGAAGGGCGGCACGGTCATGCAGCTCGAACTTGCTGTGACTAATATGCCGAAAGAAATTCCATCCTCACTTTCAAAGTAATTTGATAGAATTTAGAACTAGCACTCTCAAGATATATCTCCAAAACATGAGTTATCTACGACTCATCCTGCCTATCATCATCCTCGGAATATGAAGCAGAATTGGAAAGAAAGATCATTTATAGACATGCTTACTCTCAACTAGATATAATACCTGAAAAATGCCAGGCTTTTGGTTGAGTTCGGACCCCAGCAGACAGAGCAAATCTATGACCTCCAGTTCTTGGTTATGAGGAATGCCATTATTCCTCTTTGCCTTGCTCGCTTCTGAATGATGAACAATGCGTTCACCTGAAGAGCTATCGATTCAGAAAGACGGCATAAATGGCACAAAGGCTACTGGGTTATGATTGGTGTAAGCAAAATTCAGGGTCTCTGTGGTCTGAATTGGTTTTGTCACCAAGTCTTTTGTTGCGAAACCACCCATTACAAACCTTAAGATTAGCAATCCAAGAAGCTTAAGGAAGACGTAGATTGAGCAGCATAGGGCCCAACAAGACCTCAACGCCAAACGTGTGTTTCTTTTACTGTCGCTCAGCCACTTTGATGTCAGAAACGTGACTCCTGCTATTGTTACCTCACATTACCTCCAGTACTTTTATCTTCAGAGATGCCTCGATGTGATCCAGCCTTTGAAGTGGAAACAGCAAAGACATGAAAGACTAGTATGACAACCAGATTGGAAACGCCCAGAATGTAGTCATTAGTCTCGTTTGCAATGTGGCAAACAAAATGATCAGATCTGCCTAGAAAACTATCCTGCTATAGGGCAATTCATCATTACCTTCTGATAGAGCATACTCTGTATCTGATACTTGAGCACGCCACTTATATATGATCGTTCTTCCATTTGTTTGATTTTGATCTCTCCTTCGATTTGGTTTAACTTGTGCCTTGGCATTTGCATACATAGTGAAGCCTGCTTCACCTTTTGCTCTCGAAGCTGCATTTTCCCTTGCTTGCTCACGATCACTCGTGCCAGAATTTTAGGGTTGCACTTCACCATTTTCTCCGGAAAGATCTCAGTGGACCCCGTCAGATGAGCTGATTTCCTGATACTTACAATCCTTCATTATCTTGTCAGCCCCATCCTTTGCAAATTTGTGTAGGGAGCACTTAATCAAGTGCAATAAAGTTTGAATCTGTGGCTCGGTCTGCAAGGAACTCAAGACAACCTTTCTGGGAAGCTTTTGATTCATCCAGTGTAGCAGTATTACACTCTTTAATGACTTGGAAGTGTTAAGGGTGTTCACAAGGAAGTGGCGGTTGGAGAAATTCAGTCATGGAAAAACAAAAGACAAATATCGGACAACTGTCAATTGTTTTGGGAAGCTAAAAGATTAGATTATTTATGTCAACTTAGCGTTATCTTTCACCCAGCAAAGTTCAGGATGAGCTGTTGCTGCAACTTGATAGGCATTACAGTCGTGATTCTGTCTTTTTGTCTCTGTTGAAAATTTGGAATTGTACGGAAGCATGGTGTTGATATTAACTATAGTTTGTGGTTTAATGTGTGCCAGTGTACATGTGTGTAGGATATTTTTGGGAAAGAATGGATAAGAGACGAGTTAGAATAGTTCAATGATATAGGTCATGGGATAAAGGAAAAATATTTTCATTGTTTGAGCAAAATAGCTGTACCAATATGGTTGATGGAGGCATTGGCGGAGGAGAGACGTAGGCTATATGATCTCTACTCCCCACATGCACAACAATAAGTACAAGCTCTATCTTTATAAGTTAAAGATTACATTAAGTCATGTTGATGAATGTTTCTTTAAGAGGTCAACCTCTATAAGTGTACCTTCATTGGGAACACACCATAAACAATGCCTAAAATTGATAAATCTACAATTTTTGAACTATGAGCTTAGCAACTAGACATTCCCGAAACTTAGTTCGAGATCTTAGGTGCTTCTATCATATCAAATTGAGTTAAAACAACAAAGGAAACAGAACGTTTTCATGAGTATCTTGAAATTTTTATGGATGAAAATGGGTGACTTTATTATGCACATACTTTACCGAAAAATACAAAGTATGAAAATTCATACAATTGAGAGTCACCTAGATGAAGCCAGACCTTGTGCCTAATAGCCAGCACATGCTCAATTCTCATGCGAGGACTTGGACGGACAATAACGTGATTATATAACATCCGTCAGCAACATTCTTATTCTCTATATTTCCACCGTCTAATTCCTCTACATTATTGGATAGGAAAAATGATGAAAACATAATAATTACTGAACGAATCCAAGTCCTAAATATCTGGGAGAAGCTTGCTTTCTGAAGAATAGCCGTGGCTCTCATCCTTTACTTGTGAAAGAAGCTGAAGAGTCCATCCATGAACCTTCTATGGACATGCTTCCCGGCACCTGGCGAGTGTCCTGAGAAAATGTCGAGAGAGTTGTTTGGCTATCATTAGCTAGCCTATCGAAGGCTCTGAACCTAGGATCTGGATTTGTTGCCATGCGCTTTATTATTGGTGCTTGAATCGCGCCTTTCCCTTCGAGCATGCTCACTACAGATGACATTGGCGGCCTGAGAGTTGGTGAAAGATTGGTGCATAGTAGTGCCAGGTTTAGCATTCTCATTGCCTCTTCCTTGGAGTAATCTGAGCCAAGACGTGGATCCACGAGTTCAAGAAGGTTCCCTTGCTCTTGTAATACACAGGCCTTTCATCATGTACAAATGAAAATAGAAGATTAGTCAGTTATCTTGCTTTTAGATAACAGAAAACAGTTTTAGGAAACAATTGAGGAGAATAGATCACTGATAGATGGAATCTCATCATGTTCATGCATTCATGTTCTCCACCGCCGAGGATGCTAATGCATACATATCAATATGACAATAATCTAAGCTTCTAACCCATCTTTTCTTTTACTTTTTCTCTTTAGGAACAAGTCCTTCAAAGTAAAAATTCCTTCATATATTAATTCACTCTGATCGAATTTGTACGTGTAGCTTCTTCCACCATTTGACTATGAAGTCACATGCCATCCTTCTACTTGCAAGTCCTCAAAGCAAACCCAGAGAAAGTAGAGAAAGAGAGCTTCACGTCCAATATAACTTGAAGTCGCTGTACATTACCCAGTCAAGGAGATAAACAAATTCTTCCTTCGGCCTGTAATTTGTGTTGCTCTTTCCACTGACAATTTCCAAAGCGACGATTCCAAAGCTGTAGACATCGGCTTTGTCTGTCAAGTAGCCCCTCATCGCATATTCAGGAGCCATATAACCTCTGAGGCAAGGCAAAATAGTAATGGTGAATATGGCCATAGAAGGAGGACATTCAGGGAAAACATACAGATTTGTAGTAATCAAAAGTTCATTAGATAAAGCAAATTAAAAGAAGATAATTATCCAAAATAACAGAAGACTTACATTGTTCCAGCTATCCTTGTGCTGATATGCGTATTCTCTTCTTCATCGAGTTTGGCCAAACCAAAATCTGAGATCTTGGCATTTAGTTCCTTATCAAGCAGCACATTTGTCGCTTTTATGTCCCTATGAACAATTTTCAATCTAGATTCCTCGTGAAGGTAAGCCAATCCCCTTGCTATTCCCAAACATATTTTCTTTCTTGTGGCCCAGTCCAACTGAATCAGCTGCTCGTCTCGTCCTAGGAAGAGAGAGACAAAGAGAGTTTAGTTGGATGCCCATTAATAGCATATTAGTCGGCTTAGGAAAAGCATCTTTTACCAAAAAGTGCACGGGCAAGACTATTGTTCTCCAGATATTCGTAAACTAGCAACAACTGATTTCCTTCAATGCAGCAGCCGTAAAGCTTTACGAGATTTGGGTGCTGGAGAGCAGATATCATGCCTATCTCATTGAGAAATTCACGATTGCCTTGTTTTGATTTAGAAGAAAGCTGCTTCACAGCAATTATGATTCCATCTGACAGTGTTCCCTGAGATTAATGATACGAATTTAAGACTCATAACTAATCAGATATTATTTCATTAAAAAAATGGTTGGCCTAACAAGATACGCAATGTAAGTCTAAAACAAAGATACATATTGAATTTATTAGATACTTCCTTCACATTGAATAGTGGATGAAGTTATGAACATACTGTGAATTACCTTGTAAACTGGCCCAAACCCTCCTTCACCTATCTTATTCACAGAAGCGAAGTTGCCTGTAGCGGCTTTGATTTGCCTTAAAGTGAAACGACCAGTTTGGAGATCTAGCCCACGTAATTCTGAAAAAAAAAAGAAAAGAAGAGAAAAACCAAGGTATTTATCAAGAATGCAATAAAAAGAACTAAGGAAAAGCACAGTTCTACAACAAACTCTCAATCTAAGGAGTGATTCACTTATATGGTCATGCCTCATGGGCATGCAATCCTAATTAAAAGCAACAAGGCCAACTTTTGCGGTATTACAATTTACTCATAAGAATTCCACAAAAATAAGAAAGCAGATAAACGCGGTCTTGAAATAAGCATCATATTTGTGTGATGAATCAAAGAGTGACAAATTCTTGTGTGAGCAGAAATGTCAGTATGATAATCTCACCTGGATCTTCAACTTCTTTGCCGCCTAAGAATCCTGTTAGCCTAAGGACTAGTAATATTAATAAAAGGAGAACTGCTGAAGCTACTGCAATTCCAGTGATTGCTCCAGCTGATAGTCCGGCGCTTCCGACATCAAAGTCTACGAGCAAGAAAAAATTGACAAATTTATACGTGAATACTTCAATGACCACATGAGGAAAGAATAATAGAGATCTGTACGTTAGCGTTGACTTACTTGGTGTCACTGCAATGGCAGAAATAAGTGGCCCGTAGAAACCTCTATTAGGGACAGCTGTGGTTCCCTTCCCTGACCAATATAAATGAATCTCCAAGGTACTGCCATTCACAGTAATGTTATCGAAGTCCTTGTATATGCCCTTCCCAACACCTCCCGCTGCTTCTGCAATATTAAAATCCTTCAACACTAGATTGCCCTGCAGAGTTAACAAGAATTTCAGTAAGAAAAGATCGTGCTCTTGTCGGATTGTTGTGTATAGGCTTGTCATACACCAAGTCATAATAACAATTCCCAAGTCAAATTCCTCAACAAAAGACGATAACACAGCAAAATAAATGAAATTAAAATAATAATCAGGTGCCAAATTTCACTTCACTTACTTGTATTGATACATCGAATATACGTCTCCCGAGGCTGCTAAATGTTTCGTCATTGGAATATTGAATTTCAGCAAAATGGAGACGCACTTTGTAACTTCCTTTCTTCATGCAAAGGCCATAGTATCTGATCGACCCAGGGGAAAGGCGAGCTGTTTTGTAAAATTCAGAGCCGTCAATATTCAAAGAAAATGGGTTATTCGCTGTGTAACCAGCTTGAGCTCCCATATAAACCCCGGTGCTGCTGTAAGCCCACTTTTCTAAAGAAGAAGAGAAAGCTGATGCCCCGATCGGACTGCTGTCGTCTTCATATTGATTCCCATCAAAACTCATTTTGGTTCCTCCACAATTGATAAACAAGGAATGGTCTGCATGGGTCGTTGGATAACATTGCATTAGACATGATAGGGGACAAAAGTAGCTCGGCAGTTTATGCTCAACAACCAAACATGGTAAAACTCACATTGTGCTTTATCGCTGCAGGGTAGATCCTTCACCAAGCACCACAACCTAATGGGATAAACCAGAAAGATTGTCGGTAATATAATCTTCACATGCGATTATCAACAATTGGTATAGCTCTTAGTCAAAGAGACTTACGAATTGTTTCCACCAGATGAATAGCTGGAAACCAAATTGCTGGAAAGCGACACAATGTGTTAGATAATAACTCTAGAAATGTGGGGACGGGACAGAACTACAAAATTTCTGCCTTGAGAGAGAATATGCATTGACTCACACTTGTGATTGCTGACAACTGGTTTGAGGAGAACCGGTGAAATTGTTGTAAGATAAGTCGCTGCAGTTCATACCTTGACCTAGTTAGTGCGCATATTCACCCCCATAAATAATAATAGAACAACTTTGAAGAGTAATATATATCAGATGTGAACCCATGAGTCTCATACTAAGAATTATGAGTCAAATCCTGCAATCTATGATGGAAAAGCAAGAACAGAAAAATAGATATTTTCTTAGGAGACTAACAGAGATTGTTGGCTGCTTGTTACCCAATTGGGTACTTCTCCAGTAAGGGAGTTGTTTGTCAGGAACCTACATTCACAAATATAAGTCACGTAATACTTGTCCAAAGAATTGTTTACAATCCTGACTATACGAGGTGTATATGATACTAATGAGGAAGGAAAATCAACAACATATTTGCCGAGACATTAGAAGTAGTCAAGAAAATTTGTAATTACATGAACTGCAGACCAGCTCCCATCTCGTCAGGAACTTGATCAGTCAATCTGTTGTTGCTCAGGTCTCTACCAAAGAAGATAAAAATGAGACGAATCAGATAGTTTTCTCAAGAAAACTTGCTGAAGTTCATATAATTTGATCTTCAGTTCATGTAATTTGATCTTCAGATTGAGGCCTTTCTCATTTTTAAAACAAGTATCTTCTCAAAATATGCAACAATCTGCTAGGACAAGTCCAAAATCTGTCGGTGCTTAATAACTGGTCCACTGGACTTTTCAAAGAAAATAAGATATGTCTTATGATCAAATGAGATGTCCACCTCATTCTAGCAACTTACAATGTGTTCAATTTTGTCCATTCTCCAATATAACTTGGAATTGAGCCATTAAGCAAGCAGTTTCTCAAAATCCTGAGATGTGAAAAACAATTATTAGTGGTAATCAGTATACTAAAAAGAGAAAAATCAAATATTCATGATATGGAGCTCACAAATATCCCATGTTCGTCATGCCCTGCAAATTAGGAAAATTCGAGCTTGGACCATTCAAATCAGATACTCTCCTGGACGCATATAAAACCACTCCATCACATAACATTAACATCCATCCTACCTTTTCAAAATAAAACACAATCTTGCTAGGTTATAAGAGACAAAGAACAATAGCACAAGATTGAATGCTCACAACTGCGTCAAGTTTGTCAACAAAGATATGCTTGAAGGAATAGGTCCCTCCATAGATGTGCCTTGCATGTCCCTGAAAACTTAATGCCATAATATAAGCACAACTTTTGAGTATCTCATAAATCATATAAATAAATATTTTTGGCCCAAAATGAAAAGGAGTGGGATACGCACAATCTTGTAATTTTGGTCCAATTCCCGATAAAATCAGGTATCTTTCCTGATAATGTGCTTCCATCTATACGACTGCAAGGGGTTTATAAGTAAAAATCCCTCAAAGAAAATTCAATGTTGAGAGATAACATGTATTAAGATGCCACTTACAAATCTTCTAAGTTCTTTAGGTTGCCAAAGGATTCGGGTATTGTTCCTGTGAAATTATTAGCAGAAAGAAGGCTGCGAATAAAAGGGAAAAAAAAAAAAAGATCTAGGAATTAGATATATTGAAGGATCAAGTCTCAATACATAAGTGTTTATAATATAGAACAAAGTGTATTTTCATCTCCCCAAACAAAGAGAAACTTCGTTCCAATGAAAGTGGGAAGATTGAAGTCAGATTTATGTTTCGCAATCTCACAATCAAGAGAGCTCCTAAACATTAAGAAAGGACTTCTAAAACATGTTATCCAAGCAAAAGTGTGTCAACTATTGTACTCCAATTTACTTACAGTCTCCTTAAGTGAGTCAAGTTTCCAATGTTTGCCTCAAGAGCGCCTTCAAGCATATTGTCCTCTAATACACTAGCATAGACATAAATTTATCGCCATTAGGTGTAACACATACTCAATACAAAGGCATATGATTTATAGCAAGTCTTACAGCTCCTCCAGCGTGCTAATGTTGCCAATTTCCTTGGGAATACCACTTATGCGATTTCCGAGTGCTGACCTAAAGTACCAAAGTAAAAACAAGATTATGCTTCTTTTCTCTAAGAACTTATAATTAAAATGCGATAATGATATCTGATGAATTATAAGATCAACTTACAGAATGGTAAGTGGTATCTTAGTAAGAGTTGTGGGGAGTGTTCCGTTGATATAGTTAAGAGTGAGGTCTCTGCTTGCAAAGAGTGCACGCTTTAGAACTTTTACAATTCTCAAGCTATAATATTCTAAACTTTTGACAAATTAGTTGATTTAGATTCTCACGATTCCTACATTTCTTAGATAGATACATGCTTGAGAAAATTGATGACCAGGTGCTTAAGAAAGATCAATCAAGTATTATGAAAAACATTGTCAATAATAAGATAAGGTGGAACTAGTAGTCTTCATTTGACTCATAGCATGCTTTTCTATAATTTCCCCACAAAAATAAGGAACCATGGCCTATCGACACTAACAAGTTCTCTAGTCTAATTACCTTCCAAATGGGAAGATCTCATGCAATCAAGTCTAACTTACATTTCTGTTAGGTAAGTGAGGTTGCCAAATTCATCAGGAAAATCCCTGTCAAATTAAGTCCTTTCAGCTGGCTGCAACAAGAAGAAGATTAGCTAAATTGCAATTGACGCATGTGAAAGAAGGATACGGGAAGAAACGAAAATAAGTGTCAGGTCTTTCATACATGTTTGTGACATGGCAAAGTGTGCCATTATTGAAGGAACAGTTGCAAGTCACATTGCTTAATATTCCTGAAGCAAAGATCCTGTTTAGACCAATACTCCCGCTGCATGATGTTTCGCTTACATTCCAATATTTGTTTTGCATTTTTGTGGCGATTGTTTTCAGTGTATCAACTGCAAGCACAAACCGAAAGTTAAAAAAAACATTTATCAGTATCCGTTGCTAGATATATGAAAGGGATTTAGAAGGACCAAACGAACATGTACACTAGCAGGTGCTTGTGAGTTTGTTTGTGGTAATGAGGCTCCAGCCATACAAACTCTGGCAAGTACTTATTTTATTAGACATGTCTTGTGCATTAACACAGAAATATTTCGAGCCAGCAAAGGTAGCGCCCTCAGTTAAGTCGACTATAATCAGTTCGACCACAAGTAAGAAAGGCTTATTCAATCTTGGGACTATAGAGTAAAGAGTAAACTTCAGACAGTGCATCGTATTTACTTGGATTCGACTAAAACTAGGTACTTATACAAGCTGCATGTATGGGAAGATGAGCTTGCAAGATCAGATAAAGTTACAAGCGATGATCATGATAGATTCATTCCATTGTCATCAATATAAAATGTCAATGCCATCTTCCTTATTAGAATAGCAGAAGAAAGTCACGAACAGAGGGTTTCTTTTTATTGGTCGAAAACAGACGGTTGACCACAGGACATTTAAGCTAGTTTATTCGGGAAAAGTAAATGATGTACATATATTAGGTGAGGGAGGACTATTCTTCTATCTTCTCAAGTTGACCAAATCAGGCTGGTCAAAAAAACCAAATTGCTATTTTCACATTGCAATCCAGAGAGCGGGTTCGCACCCAAGAAATGAAATGCCATCTATTCGACCACCTTATTGGTGGTGGGTATTATTAGCTGGTTGATGACAGAGAGAATCCTTATTTCTTGATGATCATATTAATTCTCACATAATTATGGATGGTACCTTTTCTTTCCCTATCGAAAAGAGTAGGATTTCTTCTACACATGTCAAGATCAGTACAACCAGATTGCAGGTAGCGGAGTTAAAAAGGGTCGTCTACATGTCAATCGGTGGCCATATTCAGGAAGGCCTATCAATCCCAATTATTGACAGCATGAATTCAATGTAGAAAGATCCCTAAAATACTGCGTGATATCAACATCACAGAATTTTATCTGGACAAGTGACTAGTATCATATGGAGTACTGCAAGACTAGATTCTGATTGGACGCACCCACCATGGATGCACGCGTTCAAGATCTGTCCGAGAGAGATGGGCTTGTGTGGACCCAGACAGACAAGGTTTGACTGAATCAAATACCCATAACTTCTTTTCCGCTGATTTTTCTTGAGTCCTAAATTTTTATTTCCCTAACAAGATTAGGATTGAAAGGAAGGCTGGCAAAAACAGTTGCCCTCGCCAACAGCCTATTCCCGGAAAAGGAAATTCACCGATAATTTGCTAGTTCGACCGGTTAAAGTAAAGATTATGTGTGTCATAATCGAGGAAAGAGGAAAGTATCTGCAAAAGGATACAATAATCTAATTATGGAGGTATGAGTTTTCGGTTCAGAGGCGGGAGATGAAAATTATGCTTAAATTTTCTTATGAAAATTAAAACTTTTAGAGCGGCCACCGTCGGCCGCCTCGGTCTCTGCTACATCTGCTGGGGAGAGTTTTCAGAAAAGGAAATGAAAGTGCAGAAGAAATATCTCCCGCACCCCAACGAAAATTCTTGGATCAGAAACAAAAAATTGCGAAGAAAAAAAGGACTGAGAAATGTGATAAAAGCTCCAAACTTTATTGTACAATTTGCAGATTTCTACAGAGAAGAGCCAGAGAGAGAATCAGGATCAGAGTCCGCAAAGCAATTATCCCAAAAAAAGGAAAAAAAAAACAGAGGGCCAAAGAGAAGACCTTAACTGCCATTAAAGGAAAGGTTTTGGTCATTCTGGCGTACCTTCATCTTGCGGCAAGAGTTGAGCATCACACTCGAAGACCGCACAGCAAATCACGACAAGAACAACGCAGACAACCACTCTGGAAACTGAACCCAGAGGCACCACCATCGTTAACTCCCCTTGCTTCCCCCTCGCCCGACACCGACCCAAACTCCGACCTCGATCCCCTGGAAAAACCGTTTGCTAGTCCAAAACTACGCGAAAATGCTGCTTCGACCACGACAAAAACAGCGCGAAGAGGCGCAGAGTGGTTTTGGGAGAGGACGGGAGATGAGGTTTTCTTCGAGCGCTTTGTGTTTGTCCGAGAGAGAAAGATAGTTGGAGGGAAAGACTAAACTAAAGAATGATTTAACGATTCCAGTCAGAGTTGGTCTCCCAGTGGGTCCTCGTCACGCTATTTTATTTTTTTATTATTATTATTTTTTTGGTCTGAGTCGCGCCATTTTACATTATCAGTGATGAAAATGGGGCATTTGATATAAATATGTTTCCCCCTTGGAAAGTGTTCAAAATCCTCATGCTTATTTGAACGGTCAATAGGGGCGGCTCCCGCATAATTTAAATTTTTAAAATGGGGCCGGCTGTATTCGATACTTAGTTATAAATTCACGTTATGCAGCACTAATTGAATAAATAAAACTTAGGATTTTTTTTTATGATTAATACCACCGAAAACCTTCAGATTATTATATTTATGATAATTTTACTAAAAAAACCCCAAAATGATATATCTATAATAAATTTATCATTTTTAATTTTCATTTAATTATATCAATATAACAAAAAATTACAAATTAATACACATGTGACAAATATAAAGCAAAACCCCAAATTGACATTTAACTCAATAACTTAATGATAAATTTTAATGAAAATTAACGGAGGGCAAGTTTGTGATAAGTATATTAATTTGTAATTTGTTGTGTTTGAGTAAAATTGTTACAAGTGTACTAGTTTGAGTTTTTTCATAGTATTAACCTTCATTTCTAAAATATAACTTTTTTTCCACATTATGTATGATTGACCTAAAAATGCTTTTCATTAAATATACAAAGAGTATTGAAATACTGATTAAAAAGATGCAATTCAACGTTACTATCTAGGCTCGATGTTCTTCTTGCAACCATCTATTTTAAAAAATCGATTCTGTATAAATGTGGTCTGAGTTACTTTACTTTAATATCGAATTAATAATAAATATGATCAGACAATTTAATAGGCAATCTTGGGTTATTGATTGGATCAACTAATTCTTTACTTATTTATTAAAAATATGGCAAAAATTGGTTGGTTTCTGTGCAATGCAAAAGTATTAAATTTTAGGGAGTAAGTGAAGCCAATACCGCTGCGGAGGGTTGGCGTCAATACCGCTGCGGAGGGTTGAGCTCGACCCTTGGTTTTTGGTATTAACTTGGCAATTTGGTGGGTCAGAGGATGCAAGTTGGGGCTGCATTTAATGAGTGGGCATCGCATCTACTTGGACGAGCCCATCGCGTTGGATAGAGTTTTAAACGTAACGCTCATATTGTTGACCCAATTCAATGGCCAATCGGTGGAATGACTGATTTTTCCATCTATCTATGTTTCTTCGATCACTTAGGTTTAGGTTTAATTCAAATTTAGATTATTTATGACAATAATTGCAATCTTTAGTTGAAGATTATTCAAATAGCAATATCCAGGTACTGCTTTTTTTCTACCTAGCAATTCAATAACTATCCTCGATCTAATGAATTCAAATTTTAGTTTAAGATAAAATTGGCAGCATGCTGTATAATTGATAAGTGGGATACTTTCACCATGGTTCATAAAAGGAGCAGGTTTTAAAATGAATACCAGCCACCAATTTGGTAATGGAAAAGTATTGAAAGGTTTGAGACTTTTTTATTTTATTTTATAGGCCATAGGAAGGTGTAGACTTGATTTAAGGGGAACGTTATCTATTAATCTATGGTCCTCCCGTTGGAAGATAACGTGTTCATTCGAGATAAAAATAAATAAATAAAGCAAAAAAATATCAAGATCGGACATATATAAAAATCCTTTTAATAAATGACGAAGGAATAGAGAACATACATATGTGTGGGTCATGGGTTTTTTTATGGGTAGGTTAAAGAAAAGATGTGGTTTTTCGAAATTTAAGATGGGTCGTTAGATTCTTCATTTAGTATTTATATGACGAAATTTGTATTTTACCTATCTTATGTGATAATTTTCCCATATTTAAAGCATTTGGCAGTTGGATGGAGATCCTCTGTCAACTCACACATTTTCTCATCGGTGTTTGAATCAACTCTCAACAGTGTCAATGCATGTGGTAATATATTTATGATTGGAATGTGAAAGTACATTCATGGAAGTGCCGTGCGGGTGTGAAAGATTGACAATCTTTTTGAACACCACGGAACATTCCACCATCGGAAGAAGGAAAAAGGGATTTGGAAAGTTCAAATATAAAAATGCAAATTAGCATATATTCCTCCCCTTAAAGTGCGAAAGCAAAAGCAAATTGCCAAATCATGGAGCTTGGGCTTCCCTTTTCTATCTAAACCAACCAAAATAAGAAGAAAGAAGTAAAAAAGGCGTTTGACTGCGGTTCTTAGGGCTGCCAGGAGCAACATGCTTGCTTTCTCGTCCTAGGAAACGGCTGTCGGTCAAATACCATCCACTCGATGCAAGGTCGACTGAGCAGTCCTTGTCGAGTTTAAAAATCACCGTGGCAACAGTGATTAAATGACGAAACATTGTGTTACCTTTTTTCTTTGTCGGGCGGCTAAAAAAAAGGTCCTACTTCTAACGGATTGACATTTGTTTATCCAGTTGATCAATCAGGGCTTGAGCAGTATCCCTTGTCTTTAAGTGGAAGCTCGAAAAGAAAGGGGTATTGAGATAGGACTGCTTTTTCTTTTCGGCTGTCTAATTGAGAGATCGCATGGGCTCCTCTCACGCTTCAGGATCGGAGCTGAAAGTTTGTGGGGTAAAAAAAGTAGCAGATGAATAAATAAAGAGAAAAATCGATAGGATTATGGATAGAAAATTCCTGAGAGATGGCCCAGAGACATTGGGAATAAGAGAGAGAAAAACAAGATGTCGGCAGAGACAATGATACGCTGAGTCTTGTTCGAGCGGCTGCGCCTTTTTAGCCAATTTTAGACTTTTAATTTGATTTTAGTCAATATTAAATACTTTAAATTTTGAAAAGAAGCAAACGAAAGTCATCATTTAAATTCTTTTTTCTTTTTCTTTTTCAAAATTAAATGTATATAGTGATGGTAACAAAAGGGGACGGGGACATGTTTTAGAGGAAGAGTAAAGGAGTCCCTTCTCAATTATTAGGGACGTCATCATAGTCACATCCTACCCTTTGGAAGGAACCCTCTTTAAAATGTCAGATCTTGTTTTTCACATCAAGCCTTCTACATAGGGATGAAAGCCCAAACAAGCACCCCATAACATTTTTTACTAGAATTTGCGGCTGATGGAAGCATCCCAGTAATTTTCTATACAATCCAATAGGATGTTTGGAAAACGTCCTTACATCAAAAACCTGGGCATCATTGATTAGATGTCTCACTAGTTTTATGTACAGGCTGCTAGGGACAAGGACGAAAAGAAAAGAAAAGAAAAATCATAAAATTGAAAAGAAAAATGCAAAAATAGTCATTTGCAGTGAGAAAAAGGGATAGGGCAATGACACTAACTTGACCATTGATAGAGGATGATGAAGTTACTATGAGAAGAGGTTGATGTGTTTGATGCTTCCACGAAACAAAGTATCAAATTGCAAGCGACTCTTCACCAGATGGTCAATGATTTTTTTGCTTATGCTAATTTATCTAGTTGGAGTACAAAGGGATGCATTGCGTATCTTTCTAGTGCTGATTTGACAAACTCAAAATGGTTTATTCACAGAAGGAAGTTTTCTTAGATGAGACATAGGTGAGGATTGAATTTGAATCATCTCTTCGAATTTGAGAAGCAAGTTTGGTTCTTAGTCATATAGGAAAAAGGTTTTCCTCTCAGATTCTTCACTATCATTACAGTTTTGCTTGACGGATGAAACAAGCTTGGGTCACTAGGGCAATTAGATAGATGTATCTTATTGAATGAAAGCATTCCCTTAATTTAGTGGGCTCTTCATATCCTTTATACACATATGTCATATGTGTAATGGGTTGTTAATAAGCTTCTAGTCCAATGTTTCACAACTATTAAAATATTTAAATAATAAACCATGAATTCATTTAATAGTTTAAGCTTTTAAAATAATCAACAATAAAGATTTGAGTAGGGTTGTTTTCTCAAAAAATGAACCAAAGTGGATCTTGTCTCAAATAAACGTTTGAAGTAAGGATGTTTTCTTTATAAAAAAAAAAAGGCTTAGAGTAGACTTTGTCTCAAATAGAAACCTGAATTGGTTAATTTAATCTCAAATAAAGGTCCGAGCTTACCGACCAATTTGCACGTGTGGCTCACGTGCGCTTTATGTGCAACTCACATGCAATTTATGTGCCACTCATGAGCGACTCACGTGCAAATTACGTGCGACCCACGTTTGACTCGCATGTGATTTACGGTAGTGACCTTAAGGAGACAATAATGAAGAACCATCAAAGAACCTCAATTGCTAAGAGAAATTTGCAAATAAAAGAAGATACAACACATAAACATGTTGAGATCAAAGAAAACACCCACCTAATTTTAGCAACTTACAATGTCTTCAAACTTGTCCATTCCCCAATATAATTTGGATTTGAGCTAGCAAGCAAGTAATTTCTTAGAATCCCAAGATGTGAAAAACAATAATTCACGGTAAACGGCCATATTAAAAAAGAGACAAAAGAAAAATATCAATTGTCCATTGAATTGAGCTCACAATGTCTCTATCATGTTCATGCCCAGCAAATTAGGAAAATTCAAGCATGGACCTTTCAAATAAGATATTCTCTTGGATGCATATAAAACTACTCCATCACCTAATATCAACAACCCTTCTAACTTTTCGCAATCAAACACAATCTTACAAGAACATAAGAAACAAAGAACAGTTGCATATGATCAAATGCTCAAAACTCCTTCAAGTTTTTTAACAAAGATATGCTTGAAGGAATAGGTCCCTCCATAGATATGCCTTTAATGTCCTTGAAAACTTAATGCCGTAATATAAGAACAACTTTCGAGTATCTCATAAATCATGTAAATAAATCTTTTTGGCTCTAATTGAGAAGAATCGGGATACACACAAACTTGTAATTTTGATCCAATTCCTGATAATATCATATATCTTTCCTACTAATATGCTTCCATCTATACGACTACAAGAGGTCTATAAATCAAAATCCCTCAAAGGAAATTCAGTATGTTGAGCAATAAAAGGTATTATGGTGCCACGTACGAATCTTCAAATTTCTTCAAATTGCCAAAGGATTTGGGTATTGTTCCCCTGAAGATATTAGCAGATAGAAGGCTGCAAAAAAAAAAATTAGGAATTAAGAATATTGAAGGATCAAGTTTCCATGTGTATTTTCATCTCCCCAAACAAAGAGAAACTTTATTTTAGTTTAAGTAGGAACATTAGAGTTAGAACTTTTATTTCATAATCTCGCAATCAAGAGAGCTCATGAACATCAAGAAAGGGCTTTTGAAATATGTTATCCAAGCAAAAGTGTGACAATTAATGTACTCCAATTTACTTAGAGTATTGTTGAGTGGCTTAAGTCTCCAACGTTTGGCTCAAGAGCGCCTTCATGCAAATTGTCATCTAATGCACTAGCATTGACATAAATTTATCACCATTAGGTCTAACACATTCTTAATACAAAGGTATGTGATTTATAGCAAGTCTTATAGCTCCTCTAGCGTGCTGATGTTGCTAATTTCCTTGGGAATACCGCTTTTGTGATTTTCAAGTGTCGATGTGAAGTAGCAAAGCGAAGACAAAGTATGCTTCTTTTCAAACTCCTAATTAAATTGTGATAATGATCTATGATGTATGATAAGGTTAACTTATTGAATGGCAAGTGATATCGCAGTGAGAGTTGTGGGGAGCGATCCACTTACGAGTGAGGCCTCTATTTGCAAAGAATGCTCACTTTAGAACTTCTACAATTCTCAAGCAACAATTTGCTAAACTTCCGACAAATTAGTTGATTTCGAATGCTACGTTTCTCAAACAAATACATGCTTGAGAAATTGATAACCATGTGCTTAAGATCAATCAACAATTACGAAAAAACAATGTCAATAATAAGATGAGGTAGAACCAAAATAGTCTTCACCCAACTCATAACATGTTTTTTTTTTTTTTTATAATGATTTTCCCACAAAAATAAAGAACCATGGCCCATCATACACATTCAAGTTCTTTGGCCTAATTATCTTTCATATGGGAAGATCTCATGCAGTTAACTCTAACTTATGTTTCCGTTAGTTAAGTGAGGTTGCAGAATTCATTGGGAAAAATCACTATCAAATTAAGTCTCATTAGCTGGCTGTGAAATGAAGAAAATATTGAGAGAAACAAAAATAAATTGTTGGTTCATACATATATTCTTATGACATGGTAAACTATGTTGTTAATGAAGGCATTATTGCAAGTCATGCTCTTCCAAGTATATATTTTACTAAGCATGTTTTGTAGATAAGCACAGAATGCTTTGGAGCCAAGGAAGGTAGCGCCCCTTGATTAAGATGATTAAAATTGACTTGAATTTAAGTAAGAAAAGGTTATTTAATCTCATGACTATAGAGTGTAAAGCAACAAGTATGGTTTAGGACCCATTGATTGGATGTCCCACTAGTAGAGGTGTCAAACGGGTGGGTTAGGTTGGGTCGGGTTTAAGTCGGGTCATTAATGGGTTGACTCAAATCGACCCATTAACCCATTTAAGTCTAATGTAAATTTTCCAACCCATACCCGACCTGACCCATACCCAACCCATTCTCAACCCAACCCATATTAATAATATTTAACCAAATTTAGAAAAACTTATTCCTATGTTTTTTTTAAGATTATATTACTAAAATATTTCCAAGCTTATTTCTTATATATATTATGTTTTTAAAATGGTATTGCTAAAATATTTTTATACACCAAAAATTTAATGGAAAATTTTTACAATTTTTAAAATAAAAATTTAATTATTTTTTATTTTTATTTTTATTTTTATTTTTAAATATAGTTTTTCTTTTCTTTTTCTTTTTCTTCTTCTTTGGCCAGCCACCGGCCACGACGACGACTAGCGACCGGCCATAGGCGAGCCTTGAGCTCGCCCCTCGCCGATTTGGCGAGGCTCGAGCCGCCGGATGTCGGTGAGGCTTCCGCCTCGCCAAATCTAGTGAGCTCGAGGCTCGCCGATGTCGGGCGAGCTCGACCTCATCCCTCGCTTGACGTCGGTGAGTTCAAGTCTCACCAAATCAGCGAGGCTTGAGCGTCGGCAAGGCCTCCGCCTCGCCAGATCTGGCGAGCTCGAGGCTCACTTGGCTAGTCGCTAGCCATCACCATGCCGGCGGCGAAGGAAGAAAAAAGAAAAATAAAGAAAAATAAAAAATAACTAAATTTTCAGTTTTTAAAAAAAATATTTTTGTAAAGTTAAAGAGAGAAGAGAAGAGAAAGGTTGTGAGGTTTCGGGTGAAAATAAATGGATTCATTTTTAATGGGTTAATAAATGGGTCTTAAATGGGTCAGCTCTCTGACCCATTTATGACCCATATACCTCAGTCTTAACCCATTAAAACTCATTATGGGTGCTTTAAGCAAATGAGACTTGACCCATTAACAACCCATTTAAACTTAAATGGGTCCATAAATGGGTCAATGACCCATTTTGACACCTCTACCCACTAGTTTTCTGTGCAAGCTACCAGGCATGATCCCTAGTAGTGCGGGCATGATGTTAAAGTATAGCCACGTCCAATTATAATGAGAATGACAACTTTCCAAGCATATATACGAGCTTCTACATTAGAGATACTGAGAAAATTTTAGATATAGAGATCATTTTCTAAAAGAGGAATCGAAGTGGATTTTATCTCAAATGAAGGTTTAAAACAGGGCTTTTTTTTTCCCTCAAAAGAGCGCCTAGGGTGGACCTTGACTCAAATAAAAAACTGAATTGGTTAATGTAATATCAAATAAAGGCCCGAGCTCACCGACCAACTTGCACGTGCGGCTCATGAGCCACTCACATGCAACTCACAAGCCACTCACGTGCAACTCATGTGCAATTTACGTGGGACTCATGTATAACTCATGTGAGATTTATGTTTGATATCTTGGCATTTAGTTCCCTATCAAGTAGCAATTTGTCACTTTTCTATTTCTATGAACAATTTTCAATCTAGACTCCTCATAAAGCCAATCCCCTTACTATTCCCAAACATATTCTCTTTCTCATGGCCCTGTCCAACTCAATCTGCTACTCTTCTCGTCCTAGTAAGAGAGAGAAAGTTTAGTTGAATGCTCATTAATAGCATATTAGTTAGCTTGGGGAAAGCTTCTTTTACCAAAAAAATGTATGGGCGATACTATTGTTCTCCATATATTGGTAAACTAGTAACAATTGGTTTCCTTCAATGCAATGGCTGTAATGCTATATGAAATTCGGTTGTTGGAGAACATATATCATGCCTATCTCATTGAGAAATTCACAATTGCCGTGCTTTGATTTAGAAGAAAATTGCTTCACAACAATGATAGTTCTATCTGATGATATTCCCTGAGATTAATCATACAATCATAACCAATCATATTTTATTTCGTTAAAAAAGAAAATGATTAGCTTGACAAGATCCAGGTTGGTAAGTCTAAAACAAAGACACATACTGAATTTATCAGACACTTCTTTCACATTGAATGGAGGATGAAGTTATAAACATACTATGAATTACCTAGTAAACTAGACCAAACCCTCATTCACTGATCTTATTCACAGAGTCAAAGTTGCTTGTAGCAATTTGATTTGTCTTAAAGTGTAATGGCCAATTTGGAGATCTAGCCCACGTA
Organism: Eucalyptus caleyi; assembly: GCA_014182885.2. NCBI lineage: Eukaryota > Viridiplantae > Streptophyta > Magnoliopsida > Myrtales > Myrtaceae > Eucalyptus > Eucalyptus caleyi. The sequence goes on from CM024471.2 coordinate 15,129,565, forward strand.
ATTTTGAAAAAAAAAAAAAAATCCCAAGGTGTATATTAGGAAAGCGATAAAAATAATCGAAGGAAAAGCATAATTCTACAGCAAACTCTCAATCTAAGGAGTGATTCACCTATATGGTCATGCCTCATAAAAGTACAATCCTAGTTATAAGAAAGAAAAAAAAAAGGCCATCTTTTGTGGTGTCACAGTTTACTCATAAAAATTACATGAAAAATACAAAGAAAGTAGACAAATACGGTCTTGAATTAAGCATCATACTTCTACAGTGAATCAAAGAGGGATAGATTTTTACGTGAGCATATATACTAGTATGATAATCTCACGTGGATCTTCAACTTCTCTATCACCTAAGAATCCTATTAGCCATAGGACTAGTAATATCAAAACAAGGAGAACCACTAAAGCTATAACGATTCCAATAATTACTCTGGCTGATGGTCCAAGGCTTCTAACATCATATTCTATGAGCGGGAACAAAGCAATAAATTTATACGTGAATCCTTCTATGACAACATGAGGAAATAATGGTAGAGATCTGTGCATTCAATATTGACTTACTTTGTGTTATTACAATAGCAGAATTAAGTGGTCCATAGGTTCCTCTATCTGGATGCAATTCCCCTCCCTGACCAATATAAAAAAATCTCCAAAAAATTTAAATAATAATAATTAAAGGGAAAAAGAAAAAGAAAGAGGGAAAAGCGAGACCGGGCAGGGGGCGGCCCGGCCTCTTTCTTTTCTTTTCCTTATTCTCCCACTTGGGCCTGGTCCAGCCCAGCCCATTTTTTTTTCATCCGGCCTTCTCCTATTCTCTTGCTCCCTTCCCTTCCTTTTGTTGGGGGCAGGCCAGCAACGACAGCTGGCAAAGGACGAGCCCCACGCACGCTCGAGACAGAGTGAGAGAGGGAGAGCAACCGAGAGAGCGAGGACCGGAGAGCGAAGAGTGACGTCGTGAGCGAAGGGCCTCCTCCGGTAGCCACCGCGCCTGGACGTCGGCGAGGGTCGACCCTCGCCGACGCGCGCCTCTCCTACGGTGGGTCTCAATGCGTTTCTTTTTTCATTTGTCTCGGGTTGCGTCGATTTCCCAAGGATCCCGGTCCGGAGGCGTGCGAGGCGATCGGGCATACCCCAATCTATCGAGCTCACCCAATGTTCGCCGCCCCTGAGCCGAGTAGGAACCCTCGGCCGATCCCCTGCTCGTGCCCTGTTTTGCCCCCATTGCGGGCTCGCAGGACCAGGCTTCGTCGTCGTCCAGTTAGTGCTCGTCCCGGCCCTGTCGGTTCTGTGCTCGGCCGTTTTTGGTCTTCGCTTGTTGATTGTTGAGAGTCTGGCGCGAATCTGAGTCTTGATTGTTCAGTGGCTCAGTCGACTCACCCCAAGTGTTCGAAGTAATGCCTGAACTAGATTTGCATTGGTTTTCTTGACTTTTGGTCTGCGTTTGTTGTTGGTCGGAGGAGGTGAATCACGGCAGGTGTTGATATGGTCGCCCGAGGAACGGCGGCGTGGACGAGAGGGTCGGGGGTCTTGCCGGAGGCGCGGTCAGTGGCCGCCCGTCGTGGCTGTCCATGGAGGCCGCGGTTTGGTGGTTTGGGCATTCGCGCTCGATGGCCGCGGCTAGAGTCGCCTTGACCCGGCGATGATGATCGACCATGGTGGCCAACGGTGGAGGGAACGAGCGTATATTGATTCACTGTAAATCATAATGTCACGGCTGGAGTTGTAATGTTATTGAATCAGTAAGCAAATCTTCGGGCGTCCTGGGCGTGCTCGAAGAAGAAGACGTTGAGGAGCAGAAGTTGGAATCTTTGGTCAAGAGTAGTGAGTTTTGTGGGCTGAGCTAGGCATAGTGGACTTTAGGCTAATTTAGGCTTTTTGAACCTTGGGCTGAAATAGTCATGAAAGCAAAGAGGGCTTCAGCATGGGCTTGGTGTGGCATTAGTGGAAGGGTGGGCTTAATTGGGAGTTTTCCAAATTGGGCTTAGAAAGGGTAGAATAAGAGTGGGCCTGAGGATAAGCTCAACTGTGCCCTTTAGCCTAGACCGTGAGTCTAATCTCAGCCCATGGCCCAGCCCGAAGACCAGCGGCAGTCCGGATCCCATTTTTGGATTAAAAATATATAAAAAAATAAAAAAATCCCGAATTTAAAAAAGAAAAAGAAAAAGCATAAACCTTTTTTTTTTTTTTTTTTTTGGGGTAAGCTCCTCTTAAAAAGTAGGAGCCTTTTTTTATCAAAGATTGTGCTCAAAGTTGACTAAACTTTTAGAGTTTATGAGATATCTTCCATACCTTACTTGGTTTCTAGCCAACCTTAATAAGCTAGTGACGATTCCTTATTAAAAATTTCCTATAGCATTAATTTGAATATGCCAACGTCACGTGGGATATGGGTTTTGGAAAGCATGTGTCTAAAAGAAGTGCTATAGGCTCACTTTTATGCAATACCCTTAAACTTATATCTTTTCTCCTCTAGACAGAAAATGTAGGTCGCAACATCGAGATCAACAAATTGAACGATTAAATTTGACGAAAGTTAATGGAGTCTAAATTTATCATAAGTGTGTTCGAGACAAATTTGTGATTAGGGGTGAGCGGTTCCAAGTTTCTTACGTGTTCCACTTGGAACCTGTAATCTATTCTTGATACAAGTTCTTCATTTTTGGAGCCTGAAACCTATCTGTCGAAATATGGAACCTAGAATTTACTCTATTATAGGTTCCAATGTGGGTTTCGAGTCCAATATGTTCTTCTTTGAAAAAAAATTATTATTATTTCATTTTTAGTTAAACAAAATGAAAATAAACGCAAATAAAATAAAATAAAATGAACAAGCTTGTCATTCATCAAAGAGAATACAAGACAAACAAAATTATTAATAAAGGAAATGAAATTTTTGGCAAGAAATTCAACTAGATAAAAGAGAAGAAATGGAACAAAAGTCTACATTGAAATGGAATAAAATTCACTAGACTTTACTGTTGACTAGGGGTGAGCAATTTTAGGTTTCATACAGGTTCATCTAGAACCTACCCATTTGAATAGGTTCTTCATGTTTTTTTGAATTTGAAACCTTCCCTACATATTATAGAACCTTGAACCTACCTTGCCAAGGTCAACCCAGGTTCTATCTATATTATCAATTGAATGATTGCAGTAAATTAAAACCTTTAATGAACATCACTTGCTATTATAATTTACTGACAATAACTTATATTTAGAGACATGAAAAATATGGATATTAATAAAGTAAAATTCTCAATCATAAATGCAAACTTTGACTGGTGCTTCTAGATTATACATTCATTATTGAATGATATGGAATATCACGGGGTCACGTGAAGATATGGACTAACAAAAACATTAAAATTTAATCTAAGTTTTAGATTACAGGTTTTAGGATCCAGGTTATTACAATCAAAGACTTAGAACCTACCCGTTGAAACAAGTTCCTCATTTTTTGAAACCTGGAGCCTACCCTACATATCTTGGAACCTAGAATCTACAGGTTCCCACTGGTGTAGTTCATAGGTTCTAGATTTTACCATGGAACCATGCTCACCCCTATTTATGACAGTTTTACCAATTTAGAGTTTTTCATGGTCGAAAAATTAGTTTTGGGGTAAATTTGTCACAACTATACCAATTTAGGGTTCTTGGTGGTCAAAAAATCAATTTGGAATAAATTTGTCGTAGGTGCTCCGATTTTGGATTTCTCATAATATTAACCCTTAGAGTGAGATTGTAAACATGAACTCAACAGGTTCTGAAAAAACCGATTCTACTTGGTTTGCCAACAAAGAATATATCCTTTCGATGTCGAAAAATTCCTTGAACTAGTCTTTGAAACGTAGACAATTTGGGAGTATCTGAAGAGCGGGGAGTTGGTTAAACGGTTCAAGTAAGAGCAATGTTTCGACCAAAAAAAAAGGGCGATGTAAGTTTTGACTTGGAGTAATGTATTTCACATATATTCCTATTTGAATGGGTGATACACTTGTCTACATCGATAGAGTTTTAGATATGTTAATACATGCAACCATTCGTGAATGGGATGTGTTAAGGTGCAAAATGTTCCACCACCATACAACTTGTGGAGCTATTGTACCATTACCGACAATGATACTCGAAAATGTATAAATTTTCTTTTTGTGTAACCACTTTGACAAGCTAGCTTTTTAAGCTTTAGTTGTCAAACAATTCATAAATCAATCATACAGTATAATCAATTCAATTTTAATTTTTTAATTTTTTAAAATCTAATTTTAAACATTTTAATAAATAATTAATATAAGTTTTATGATTTTTGGCTTGATTTTGTCGAGGTTGGTGTTTTTTTTTTTTTTTTGCATTTTTAAAATTTTATGTATTTTCCTTCCTTTTTTTTTTTTTTTTTGTTTGGCTTTTTGCTCATGGTCAATCACTTGCCAAGGCCATGCTTGCCTAGATCAGGGCAAAGCCATCATGGCCCTTAGAAGCAAAGCCTTGCTTGTGGCCAGCGAGCATGGCCCCTACTTGTGGCCAATGTCGGTTGCCAACCATTGCCTAGACCGGTCACAAGCAAACGGATGTACTGCTAATTTATTTGGTCAATGATTTTCCTCCTTATGCTAATTTATTTGGTTGGAATACAAAGTGACGCACTGCGTATCCTTCTTGTGCCAAATTGATACTCAAAATGGTTTAGTCATGGAAAAAAGTTTTCTTATATGAGATATAGGCGAGGATTGAATCTAAATCATCCTTTCCGATTTGAGAAGCAAACTTGGTTCTTAGTCATATAAGAAAAATATTTTCCTCTCGGATTCTTCAGTATCATTACGATTCACTTGATTGATAAAGCAAGCTTTGTGCACTAGGGCAATTAGATACATTTATCTTATTGGAGGCAATCATTCCCTCAATTTAGCGGTCTCTTCATATCTTGTATATAACGTTGAAGTTTGATGTTTGCAACTGTTAGAATATCTAAAAATAAATCGAGCATTCATTTAACAGTTTAAACTTTTAGATTAGTTGGTGGTAGTCCCATCAAATCTCACATAGTATCAGAATTAAAGGTTCGTGGCTTTATTGATAGACTCTCACATGTTTTCTACCGTCCCATACACATGTCGCCGTGTTAGAATCAACGTTTAAGTTAATATGGAACTTTCAAAAGTCACCTAAACTTGCATGTTGAATTTAATTGCATTTGTTGACAAGTCTTTTGCATGGCGTCGTGCGAGGAGCTCGGAGATAAAAGAGGCCGTGCGAGTGCAAAGTAAAGAAATGTATCTGCTGTCAAGTAAAAAACCCCTTTCGCTCGAAGTGATTTTTATTTTGACTTTTTCAGATTTCCAATGATCGACACAGTTTGACTTTTTAAAAAAAAAATAATTTTAAACACTTCAAACTTTCGTAATAAAAAACGTGTTTTTAAACATAAATTACCGTATAATCTATTCATAATTTGGGAATATGAATTTTATTTGTATTTCAACACGCATTTGATCTGCATATGTAATTTTTGTGGCGTTAATATTCAGGTCATTATTATTATTTCCTGACTAGTCAGACAACTTTTATGAGCAACTCAAGTAAGAGCGATGTAAGTTTGACTTGGAGTAATGTATTTAGCATATATTCGAACTTGAATGGGTGATACACTTTTTACATCGATAGAGACTTAGATATGCTAATGTATAAAGTAACCACTAATGAATGTGATAGACTAAGGTGCAAAATATTCCACCACCACACGACTTTGTTATTATCTGAATGAGTCTTGTGGGGCTATCGTAACGTCACCATTAGTGACTTTCAAATTCCAACATGTATGAATTTTCTTTTTGTGTAGCCACTTTGACGAGACAACTTTTCTAAGGGATAGTTGTCCAAAAATTAATAAATGAATCGCATGTTATAGTTGATTTTATCATAAAGTTTTAAATTCGGTCAGTACAATCCTAAACATTTTAATACTTTTCTAATATAGTTCTTTTAGCTAATTTTAGCCTAAAATTGCTGATGATTTTTTTTTTTTTTTTTTTTTTTGCATTTTTTCTAATTTTATGAAATTTTCCTTTTTTTCCTTTCATTTTCCTTCATTTCATTTCTTTTTTTTTTTTTTTGTCGCCATTTTTGCTCTGGGCAAGGGCATCACGGCTCTTACAGGTTGACTCCCACTTGTGGCTAACGAGCACGGTTCTTGCCTATGGGCGATGTTGGTTGTCGATCATTGCTAATAGCAGTCATAAGCAAAAAGAAAAGAAAAATAATAAAATAATAAAATTAAAAAAATGCAAAGATGGTCATTTGCGGTGAGAAAAGGGGACATGGTAACACCACTGATACTCATCTTCTGCCATTGGTAGAGGACGAAGAAGTCACTATGGGAGGAGGTTGATGCACCTGATGCCTCCACAAAACAAAGTTTCAGATCGTGAGCAACTCTTCACCAGACAATCAATGATTTTCCTGCTTATGCTAATTTATCTTGTTGGAGTACAAAGGCATGCACTCCTTGTGTTGATTTGAAAGACTCACAGTGGTTTAGTCATGGAAGGAAGTTTTCTTATATGAGACACAGGCAATGATTGAATCTGAGTCACCCTTTCTATTCTGAGAACCAAGCTTGATTCTTAGTCATATAGCAAAAAGATTTTCCTCTCAGATTCTTCACTACCATTACGATTCACTTGACCGATGAAGCAAGCTTGGTGCACTAGGGCAATTATATACATGCATCTTATTGACGGCAATCATTCCCTCAATTTAGTTGTCTCTTCATATCCTTTATACATGGATATCATATGTCTAAAGGGTTGTTAATGAGGTTCAAGTCCGATGTTTGCAAATGTTAGAATATTTAACTAATAAATAACACATTTATCTAATAATTTAAACTTTTAGAACGATCGATAATAATCCCACCAAATCTTATATGGTATCAGAAGTAGAGGTCCGTGCCTTCGTTGATGGACTCTTACATGTTTCCTAACGTCCTATACACACCCGCCATATTTGGGACGTTTGTGGAGCGTCCAAGTATTCCATTGGGATGATGTGTAGCCCTACCGTGCTGGGGACATTTCCTAAACCGTCCCAAGAGGCTCGAAAATTGTCTCAATCGTCTTGGAACCATTATTTGATCTCAGTCTAAACTTTATTTGACGTGCCGTGGTTTTTCTGAGCTTGGTGTCTAACAAGGAACGGAGATAAAAGAGCCATGTTGGGTCAAAGCAAATATGAGTATCAGTCGTCAAAGTAGCAAACCCACCCCTCTCCCCCACCCCCCCCACCCCACCCCCCGCTTGGGTTCATATTCGACCAAATCTAGAACATGCTCTTGACTATGTTGCAATTGGAATATTTCAGCCTTTTCAACGATGACTGTGTACAAAATAATCACTGATCTGCATGCTTAGTGCTCCCTCAGACGTACCGTTTAGTTGGGAAATCCAGGATTTAAGGACTTGGGTTCCTTCTTATTTGCTGAATAAATTAGACATGCTAAATTTAGTAAAACTGTTGAAATTATGTCTCAAGATCCGACATTAATTGTTAATTGTGGGGTTTTGAATATTCCGAATTGAATATATCTCATTTTGCTTTGATATCAAATTGGTGAGCAAAGAAAATAGAAAAGGACAGTCCGAAATTGGGAGTTCCCCTGCAAGTTCGGAATACTGCAATGCAAAATACGGGAACTTTCTTTTACGAGTCGCGTCGATTTTATTTCCATTTTTTAGAGTTCAGTGGGACGTTGGACTTTGACCATGAAAGAAGTAAATTGTGGACTCATGGCCAATTGCATGAGAGAAGGAAAAAGGAAATTAAATCCTACTGGAAGTCGGCAAAGAAGAAGGGGCTCACATTTATATGCATATAAATATACGGACGGAGGAATCCTGATGTGCCGTGGTTGATGAAGAGTGCAGCAGGTCTTCGTGCCGTCTGCGTCGAGAGAGAACTCTTGAAGCGCCATTTCTAAGCTAGCGCTTGGCGTGAATTATTTCTGTAATTTTTTTCGTGAATTATATTAAAAAGTAGTAGTGTTCAAGCCAATTAAATATTATGAGTTTAAGATTTGTTTATTTCTTCACAAGATTGAGAATTATTTCACAATAATTTGTGGGGCTAAATATTGCATGAATTATTGGCTATAATTAGGGCTTGAGAAACATTAAGAGTGTTTGAATGATTTGAGTATGGTTATTATCTCTATTATATCGTTTTTATCTATAGTAGAATTCATTCTTTCTTCTTCATGTGGATGTAGGTTACTATAACGAAATTATATAAATCTAGTATGAGATTTATTTTTTATTCTATCTGCTATATTATTTGATTGCTTGCTTTCGCAACAAAAATTGATTTATGATAATGAATGACATGCTAAAGCGATGTGTGAAAAATCCTTTTATTTTTTTTTTTTTTGTAATTAATTCTGTAGACCGCATCATCTAGAGAAAAAGAGTTTATTGGAATATTTTCGGAATGGTTTTTATTTTAACTTTTCCCAAATCTCTAACTGCACTGGGACGGTAAAAGAATTATTTTGACATTTTAGAAGCTGAAAAAAATAAAAAAAAACAACAAAGTTGTGCATGGATACGTGCATCACCGCCTGTGTCTGATCTACACATATAATTTTTCTGGTATTACTTTTGAGTAATATTTGGACACGTAAAGAGCTTTTATGAGCAGCTCAATTAAGAGATTTGTCTAGTTCACTTGGATTAACCTGTTTCGAATATATTCCTTGTCAACATCAATACATGCTTAGATTTGCTAATGTCCAAACAACCATTAATGAATGGGACAGCTCAATTAAGAGACTTGTCTAGTTCACTTGGATTAACCTGTTTCGAATATATTCCTTGTCAACATCGATAGAGACTTAGATTTGCTAATGTCCAAGCAACCATTAATGAATGGGATGGACTATGATGGAAATTGTTTCGGATTCCCCAACCGTACAACTCAATTATTGTTCAAGGAAGTACTTAGGATTGTTTTGGATTCCCCGATCGTACAACTCAATTATTGTTCCCCGACTGTACAACTCAATTATTGTTCAAGGAAGTACTTAGGATTGTTTTGGATTCCCCGACCGTACAACTCAATTATTGTTCAAGATTCCCCGACTTTTTTATGTGTATCAAGTTTGACAAGATAATTTTTTTCGATATTTATAGTCAACATAAATGATACTATCAATTGCATACAAGCTATGATCTAGGATTGAATTTGTTAAAATAGGTCATAAATCAATTTTTTAATCCATATATGATGAGTAGGGTCGTTATATTCAATAAATTGATCATAAATGAGTTTAAACATAATATGAGTGTTAATTAAGTCATAAATGAATCTACAACTTACTTAAATCCAACCCATCTTTATTACTCTCTCTTCATTATCTCGCCCTCACTCGATTTCACGCTCACTCATTGTAATGAGTTTCCTAAATCGCTAACTATAAAAGGTTGCGTTTGGTGGTTATTATAAAATTTAGGATATGATAAAATTTATCATATCCTACATTTAGTCTTCTTTTTCAAGATAGATAAAGTCGGATAAAAGAGGATATAATAGGATAAAATTACGCCAGTGGAAGAGGTGGGATAAAGATTGATATGATTTGATATCCATTATAAATTTTTTTTCTCAAATAACAAATTTCTTATATTAATAAAATAAAATTATATTTTAATATTATAATATTTGAATTATAATATAAGAAATTCAAAATAACAAAAAATAAAAATCTATTTTTTAATTTAATCTTATTTTTATTTATATATTTGAATTTAATTCTATCTTATGATATACATTCAATATATACATATATATATGTATATATACATATATGTATATATTACATATTTTAGGTGTTTTAGTAATTTAAGCATATTAGTACAACTTTTTATTTAATGAAATTTTATTAGAGAATGATGGAAGGGGAAGAAAGAAATAAAAAGAAATTAATGAAAAGAGAGGAAAAAAAAACAGAAGATAAAAATAAAATAGAAAAGAGTATTATGAGAGATTTTAACTATCTTCTTTTGTAAGATCTGTGATTCATATAGGCATTTATACCAAACAATATAGATATGATGTAAATATATCCAACATTATTATTACAATCATTAAATAGTTGATATAATATAGCAAAAATCTCATAGATTTCATATCTTATTAGTCTTATCTTGGTTGGAAATCTGGACGACTAAATACAGCCAAAGTGTTTTAGTAATATAAGTTACTAGATTTACGTTTTATAGAAATTAGTCAAAACTAGTTAAATGGGTATATTTGAATCAGCTTATTATCGACTCAAGCTATTCATTTAACAGGTCTATCTTGGAAAACCTGCACATGCTAAATGACTAAACTTAACCCATTCATAGAGTTTAAAGGGTGTTTTGTTGGCCTCCAAATAATCATATTTCCGCATCCGTACCCCTAAACTATCGAAAGAAATAATTGGTTACAACTAAAGTAAATAGAAAGAGGGAAAGAAAAAAGATCTTTTCGAGGAAGTGAATCTAATTGTTGTCCGAATAAGTTAATCACCTAATGGAGTTTCCAAGAGTCATGGAGTATGGACTCCACTATGGATAAACTGTATAATAACCTAAAGCTGCTGAGCCCTGATTCTAGCAAAAATGGTCATTTGCGGTGAGAAAAAGGGATAGGATAATGACATTGCTACTTATCTTCGACCATTGATAGAGGATGATGGAGTTACTGTGGGAGGAGGTTGATGTGTTTGATGCCTCCATGAAACAAAGTTTCAGATTGCAAGTGACTCTTCACTGGATGGTCAATGATTTTCTTGCTCATGCTAATTTATCTGGTTGGAGTACAAAGGGACGCACTACATATCCTTCTTGTGCTGATTTGATAGACTCAAAATGATTTAGTCATGGAAGGAAGTTTTCTTGTATGAGACACGGCCGATGATTGAATCTGAATCACCTTTTTGATTTGAGAAGCAAGTTTGGTTTTTAGTTATATAAGAAAAAGATTTTCCTTTGAGATTCTTGACTAACATTGCTGTTCACTTGACGGATGAAGCAAGCTTGGTGCATCAGGGAGGGGAATTAGATACATGTATCCAATTGAAGGCAATCATTCCTTCAAATTAGACGGCTCTTCATATCCTTTATACATGGATATCATATGTGCAATGGGTTGTTTATGAGGTACAAAACCGATGTTCGCAACTATTAGAATATTTAAATAATAAACCACTGACTCATCAAACAGTTTAAGCTTTTAAAATAATTAGCAGTAATCATTAAATTTTACATGATATCAAATTTAGAGGTTTGTATCTTCGTTGATGGACTCTTACATTTTTCCTAACATCCCATGCCAATGTTCCATCTTTGGGACGTTTGTGGAGCGTCCAAGTATTCCATTGGGATGCTATATATTCCTTACTGCACTCGGGACATTTCCTAAATTGTCCCAAATAGGCTCGAAAATCGTCTCAATCGTCTTGAACCATTAGTATTTGATCTAAGTCTAAACTTTATTTGACGAGCCGTGGTCTTTCTGGGCTTGGTGTCTATATGTCTAACATGGAACGGAGATAAAAGAGCCATGTTGGGTCAAAGCAAATGTTAGTATCAGTCATCAAAGTAACAAAAGCCCCTCGCTCGGGTTCATTTTCGACCAAATCTAGAACATGCTCTTGACTATATTGCAATTGGAAAATTTCAGCCTTTTTCAACGATGACTATGTACAAAATAATCACTGATCTGCATGCTTAGTGCTCCCCTCAGACGTACCATTTAGTTGGGAAATCCAGGAAACAAGGACTTGGGTTCATTCTTATTTGCTGAATAAATTAAACTGCTAAATTTTGGAAGACTGTTAAAATTATGCCTCAAGTTTAAGCCCACTAGACAAAACCGATCAGACGTTGATTGTTAATTGCAGAGGTTTGAATATTCCCAATTGGATATATCCCATTTTGCTTTTATATCAAATTGGTGAGCAAAGAAAATAGAAAAGGACAGTCAGAAATTGGGACTTCCCATTTATTTTACGAGTCGTGGTCGATTTTATTTCCGTTGTTTAGAGTTCAGTGGGACGTTGGACTTTGACCATGAAAGAAGTAAATTGTGGACTTGTGGCTAAATGATTGAACTTAACCAATTCATAGAGTTTACAAGGTGTTTCATTGGCCTTCACATAATCGGATTTCCGCATTCATACCCCTGAACTATTAAAAGAATAATTGGTTACAACCGAAGTAAATAGAAAGAGGGAAAGAAAAAAAGATCTTTCGGAGGAAGTGAATGTAATTGTAGTCAGAACAAGTTAATCACCCAGTGAAGTTCAATATGGACTCCACCATGGATAAACTGTATAATAACCTAAAGCTGCTGAGCCGTGATCCTAGCGAAATTAAAGCCATTGAAAAGACTATTGTCATTGGAAGAACCAATGCAAGAGGATAAGAATGATAAGAATAAAAAGATTTTTTGCTAGGTACATGATAAACATCAATTCTAAGGAAGACTTGACTTATTCTTTCAATTTCAGCCGTTGGAATTCACAACTAAATGTGTCTTTGTTCCAACCACTCAATCTTGACCACTTATAGACGAACACTGTGAGCCTTTGTCCACTCTCCCTCTTTTTATACAGGCATGCCGTGAAGTTAAACCACACATTCTTAACAATAATCTCTCTCTTGGTTAGCCAAGTTTTGCAATCCCAGACTCTGGTTAAAGAGAGTGAGATCTCTCCCTCCCTCCCTCCCTCCCTGTCTCTCTCTCTGTCTCTCTGTCTCTCTGTGGGTTGAACTTGAGACTGAGATGGTGGCGAATCTCTTCACGGTTCAATCCCTCTTCTATGGGTTTTTCCTTCTGTGCGCCATTAACTTAGCTGGTGCCGCCACTTTTCTGCCTGACGACGAAGGTGAACGAAATAAACACCGATCTTGTATTGCTTTCATCGTATTGTTCCTTTTTGTTCTCTTGTTTTTGGCTCGCATGGATACCGAGTTTTATCTGTCTGTTGTCTGTGCTTTCTTTCACAAGTAAAGAAAGATGCTACGCATATATATTATATTTAAACTCAAGTACACGCGAGTTTGGCCTCGTTTGTGCTTACTCTGCATTAGATACTGTTTCTTTGACTTGTTGGCTCTTTTCTCTTTCAGTGGATGCATTGAGAGAAATAGCAAAGACCTTAGGGAAAACGAACTGGGATTTCAATGTAGATCCATGCAATACAATTGGTGGATGGGGTGATGTCAAATTGCCGAATAAAACTACAGACGCTGTCACCTGCAACTGTAGTGTCATCGATGCTGACAACACCACTGTTTGCCATGTCATTAGCATGTAACTCTCTCTCTCTCTCTTCCCAGATAAATAAGCAGTTAATGTATTTTTCTTAGGTTGAACATGTTGATGTACTTTACGAGCATAGCTTCCTAGCTAGACTTTGATATCAATCACGCAATTGCGCACCGATTCTTTTATCTCTTTATTGAGTCAACTAGTTGAAGTTACCAGTTTTAGTATTTCATTGAAAAAACAAACTGGCCAATTTCTGGGTCGAAAGTGTATTGAGTACAAGAAAATGGATATTCATTGGATAAGGGCATTGAAATCAAAGTTTAGCTTTTCAATTGCAAAAGCGATTTAAATTTAAGGGAAAAGTGTAAAGTATTAAACATATTGTATTGATGCTAATTTAGCCCTAAATCTTTGATTTAGTGCCAATTTAGTCCCTAAATCTTTTGACGATCTAATTTAGTCTTAAATCTTTTAAATGCGCCAATTTAGTCTTTAATTTTTTTTAATGAGTACGAATTCAGTTCTACATGTTTTGCCAATTTAGTTCTTTGAGTTAATTTTGATCGGATAGTGCCGATATTGATGCTGGCCAACTTACATGGCATCACTGATACTGACGCGTGGATAATTTTTAATCATATTTTAATAATTATTATATATATTATTATTATTTTTCTCTCCTTTCCTCTTTTTTTCTTTCGCCAGTGATCAACCACTGGCCATCCACTGGCCATGGTGAGGGCGAACCCCGGTGAGCTCCCCTTGCCAAATCTAGCAAGACTGGTCCTCACCCAGACCAAGGCGGCCTTGTTGGGCGTCACCTTTGCCCTCGCCTAAGCCAGGGTGACCTCGCCGAGCATTACCTTCCCCTAGGCGACGCTTGACAAGGGGAGTCCTTGCTTGGGCTAGATTCGACAAGGCTGACCCTTATTGGGGCTTGCCCTCGGTAAAAGAAGAAGAAGAAAGGAAAAAAGAAAAAAGAAAAAAATAATCAAAATATTGTTAAAAATTGTTCGTATAAGCACTGGTGGTACCATGTAAGCTGACCACCATCCATGTCAGTAATATCTAGTCAAAATTAATCGGAAAGACCGAATTGACATAAGTTAGGACGTTTAAGACTAAATTTGTACTAATTCAATATGTTCAAGATTAAATTGACACCATTAAAATATTTATGACTAATTGGATAGGTCTATGACTTTTTAACACTTTTCCAGAAATTCAGGGATCATAAGTTAAATCTATTCATACAAATAAGTTGTGCTTGCAAATAGCAATCATTATGCAATTGTGAGAATAACGGCATGTTATAGTTCATAAATTATTAAAAGAATTGACTCCATAATCATTTCTAATTATTTATTATTATTATTATTATTATTTATTATTTATTTTTTTGTGATTCAAAACATACTGGTTAATCTTATGGTGGATTAAGGATAGTCACATAAGTATTTCTCTTTTTCGTTTTGCATGGAAAAACATAAAAATGAGATGGGAAGAAAAAGAGTAAAAGGGACGTGGGGTGTGTTTGGAATTGGCTTTGCGAAAGGTCTTTGGGCTTTCGAGAATCCTTAGGCTAAATATTGGGTATTTGGGAATAACTTTGAAATTTCCATTAGGCCAGAGTTGGCATTCCCAAGGCTGAAAGCCCAAGGCAGGTGTGAGGATGCTTTGGGCTTTCAACTTTCTTGGCATATAAGAGGCACTGTTTTTAATTTTCTTCCAAAACTATCCTCGCTTACTCTTGATTTTTTCGGTTTTGCCCTCGTCATTGTATTGCTCATCTTCTTCACCGTTGAGGTTGGCCGACATGTTGCTCAAAGTTGTGAGTGGCTGTCGACGGCTTGACATGGTCGTAGTGGCCCAGTTGACCGTCGCCAGGGAGTGGTGTGACTGCCGCCTTGTTTAGGTCGCGGCAATTGACGTGGGTTGCGGCAAGACCCCGCTGCGACCTAGATCCGGGGGTGACGAGGTCCTCTTGCGACCTCGCTACCCCAGATCTGGGTCACGGCGATCGCTAGAGGTTGCGCGACCTCACCGCAACCCAGATTCAGGGGTAGCGTGGTCCTCCGATGACCTCACTGCCCTAGATTTGGGTTGTGGCGGGGTCGCTCGACGTCCAACGACCCTCGCCGGGGGTCGCGGGACCCTAGGCGGCCCTCGCCGGGTGTCGCGCAACCCTAGGTGGCCCTAGCCAGGTGTCGCTCGACCTCGGGCGGCCCTTGCTGGTGGTCTTCAGGGGTTGCTCAACCCTGAGTAGCCCTCCCCAGTTGTCTCCGAGGCTGCATGAGTCATATGTCGGCCGAAGGGGACATATTACGATTGCCGACGGCCGCCTGCCCTTGCCGATCAATTTTTTTAATTTTTCTTTTGATAATTTTTTTTATCACAAAAGTCCTTTGTAAATATAATTCCTCCAAACACCATTTTGCTTAAAGGTACTTTATAATGAACTTTTAAATTGTAATTTAACAAAAATAATTTGCATTCTGAAAAGTCCCTTCAATCTAAAGTCTTTTGTATTTTTCCAATGATTTTCTCCAAAAATCCAACCAAACGCACTCATTGCTCACTCGTAATTTCCACCACGTCGAGACTTCTTGTCAAGCTTTCAATTTAACAATGATTTACCTGAAAAGAAAACAGTAATAGTTTTATTAAGCTAAGCGGCTGCTTGACTTTCGTCCTACTTGACCATGATCACCAAGCTTTCGCTCTCTCCGTTTCTAACGTCACGAAGGCCTTCTTCACTGTTTACGCGTATTATCATCATTAGGAAGTAATCAACCTCAGCAACTCAGTTTCAAATACATAACCAAAGAAATCTTATTAGACAAATCAAATTTATGACATGTCTGGTTTCATTTCTTGAAACCGATCGAGCAACCATGGCCAAGCTTGTTTTTCATTTTTGTTTAAGTTGATACCTTTTTTTTTCCCCTTTTTTCTTAATAATTTATATTTGTTTTACAGTGCAGCACTTAATGGGCACCACATCAGTACCACGTATTTTAAGATTTTCTTTAGCCACATTATACGGAATTAACAGAAGTATTTGATTACATCAATTTGAAAAAAAATAGCACTTTTATTAAACTTATCCCAATTCCATATATGTCATGTTTTGATAAAAATGAATTTGTCATAGACTATTTGTCATTTTAACTCTACTCTTGTATTTTGCTTCATATAGTGTTAAATGAGATCAAAGTAATTTTACTCCCTACGTTATAGTGTTGATTCATGTTAACAATTGTATATGTGTTCTATATTACATTACATATTGTGCATAGTATAGTCTATTCTATATTTATACGATTTTAAAATATTATTTCACATAGCATCAATCTGTTTTGCATTGTATTGAAAGGGATAGTCAATTTTTCTCTTCATAATATCGATTTATGCGTTTGTAATTTTTTTCTCTCCACTAAATAATACATGTCATGCATGATAGAGTCAATTCTTTGGTTTTACTACTTCAATGTAATAGCTCTCTCAATTTTATTTATAAAAACACTTATATCTATTGCCTCGGCTTAGATTAAAGCTTGCAATCAAGGAAACTAATTATGTTGAAATTGAAAACGGGTAGGATATCGAACCACAAAAACGAAAACTATCCGAGGTGTGCCGACCACATTTTTTTAGAGATTTTTTTTGGCTGAATGGATGTTTAAAGTTAAGTAAGAACGAATATTTGAAAGGAAAACCTCATTAGACAAATCTCAAGAGACAATATTACCCAACTATGTTTATGTTCAATAAATAAAATCTTACCGTCTTTCTTACACATTTATTCAAATAATAGTTTTAGATTAAGCAAGAGGAAGACTATAAATAAAGTGTAAGATTGGGGAAATAATGTAGTTGGCTAAAGAAAATCCTCAAGCAATCATAACGTTTATTTCTGTTCCCAACCCACTTTATCTGGGTTGGTCCTAACCCCATTATGTTCGAAGCTTAGAATTTCAATTCGGGATACGAATAGGTTTATACTGTCATTTTTCTTAAAAGGATGCCTAAAAACTTCATGTCGTTATGATATGATCGAAAAATGAGTGTTATCCCGATTGTATTATAAACGAAAAAAAAAGGTTAAATAGTCTAATGGAACTATTTTATTTACTATATTTTAAGAAATATTGTATGTCATTATTGAGTTTTGTTACTATTAAAAAAATTACTGGAATATCAAAGTAATTTACATGAATATGAAATAAAAATTAAACATACTTTGGGCATCAAATAACGGGTAAATAAATGATCTTATCATATTTAAATTATTTATTATGTAATAAATAACATAATATCAGTTGTTCACTATGTATGATTATCTAAATTTTCAAAATCTAATATTATATTATTCATAATATAATGATGTTAATCACTAAGTAAATTAATTGATGCTCAATTTTTTGTAATTATTTTTTTTATCATATTATTAATCATGTAATAAATTATATCTATTTTTAATAGAATCACGTATTACTTTATTAAATCTAAATCATACTCATAAATTAACTTTTTAATAATAGATAAAAATGTATATGTTAAAATTGTAATATCTTGAATATATATGGGGTATTACATTTGATGATTGGATACTATAGTGATAATTATAATAAAATTATTTTATATATATAATCATATGTTATGTACTTAAAATTTAATTCTAATCATATAAAAATTATTAAGATGTAGACAATTCTCTGTCTCCGAGTTTGGGGGCATTTTTGAAACTCCGATGCTATTTCCATTTTGAATCAATTGGTATGTAGATATACATAGCCGTTCTCCAAAATTATTTTGTCATTGGGAAAACAGAGTTCTCAAGAAGCAGTCTCTTCCCGGCACTCTTCCACCTCGACTGTTCAGATTGCCTTACCTCCAAAACTTGTAAGACTCTCTATTCTCCCTTTCTCCATTATCATCAATCCTCTTCTTGTTCTTCGTGGCCGTCATCGTCGTCTTCATCTGTCTCTGTAAACAGTGATGTCACACGCAACTACCTGAACGGCACAATTCCTAAAGAATGGGGCTCTACGAAGTTGGTCAACATGTATATGCGCGCGCTCTCTCTCTCTCTCTCTCTCTCTGTGATGCACCCACATGCGCACACTACGGCACACAAACATAGAGATGCGAGTGTGTCTTTATTGATTGGGGAAACGCGATGATGTGGGTGCAGTTCTCTGCTTGGAAACCGGTTGACAGGTCCAATCCCGAAGGAGCTGGGGAACATATCCACACTTTGGAAATTGTAAGTGATCACTCATCCAGCTGCTCGCGTTTGGCCTCTTCGCTGTGTTAAATTTGATTGATGTTGGAAATTTTAACTCTCTCCTGCTCAGAGTTGTCGAGATCAACCAGCTTTCTGGAGCTGTCCCTCCAGAGCTCGGGAACTTGTCCCAGCTACATCAACTGTGAGTCTCTTGATGCAAATTTCTGCATCATTAATTGAGTCATTATTCGCTGATGATTTTGTATCCGGGAAGGGAATTCTTTTTCACCGGAGTAATCTATTGAGAGATTAGCATTCATGTTCAATTTAACAATGTGATACCATTGGTATTTTCTTGTTCCAGGCACCTCACGTCAAATAATTTCACCGGGGAGCTACCAAAAACATTAGCTAAATTGACGACATTACAGGAGCTGTTAGTTTCCAGTTTCCACAAACTCTGCTAATATTTAGATACTTCTATTCTTTCTTCTTCATATGAATCTTGTTGTTTAACGCGCTGTAGGCGATTTAGTGATAATCAGTTCACTGGAAAGATACCTGATTTTATTCAGAACTTGACAAATCTCTATATGCTGTAAGGCTTAATGCTTCTTCTCCTTTTAAGTCGGTCTATATAGATATACCCCAAAGATAATTCAATCTATGAATTGTATCATCAGGTTTATTCAAGGAAGTGGATTGCAAGGGCCAATTCCCTCCGGGATCGCACTTTTGGAGAAATTATCTGACTTGTCAGTATGGAAGTTTGGCATTTTGATCTGATCTCTCCTTTCTTTAATATGGTTTCAATCTAACAGAGTTCCCTATTTGATTTTAATATGCAGGAGAATAAGTGACCTCAATGGATTGGAGTCCCAAGTTCCACGACTTAGGTGTACAAATATTACGACATTGTGAGAGCACTGCTCCTTCTCAAATAGTTTACTTAATGCAAGAGAGCCAAATCATCTTGGCAATGTGACGATATCAGTGCTTTTTCCTTATAGGATTCTGAGGAGCTGCAATCTCATAGGAGAGCTACCTGGTTATCTAGCAGAAATGATAACCTTAAAAATATTGTGAGTGGAAAATGACTTTTTCCCTTTCCTATTCCAGGCAGAATAGATAATTTTACCCTTAATGAGTGAAATATATACTAGTTTATGGTTGACCATTGATTGCGGTTAAAGAACCCATTTAAGATGGCTTGACGCTCCCTTACTAAATTCAATAGTGTTTTGATCTTTTCTGTTGATAATGCTGAAATGTGAATTGTGATGTGGCATCTAAGTTTCTAGTGATTGTGGCCTCTGCCGTAGAATATACAGTTTCGCACAGAAGTGTATGGACCTTTTCTCTCTTTGTTTTCATTTCGCCGGGAATAGAAACCACAAGAATGGAGTCTTATTTACTTTGGTTTGGGTGCCCATTTCATCTAATTTACTTTTGCTTTGATTTGTTTTCTTAACTTCTTCAGAGCATTGATGCAGAATGGAGGCTTTTAGTGGTTGATTGTCTGGAAACTTTCCTTCTAGTGGTTTACATTCTCAAATCTCAGCCCCATAATAACTAAGTAAAGTATCATGCTTGACCGTCATATAGTTGTCAGCCATAACGTTCTTAGTTCAAAAGAGAGCATAGCTTCAAGTGCATCTCTATACAAGTCAAGTCTTATTCACCTCTGTAAGATTTTGTAAATGCTACATTTAAAAACATTTTTTTGCCGTTCTGTCGTCATCAGCCAGCAGCGCTTATTTTTTGTTTTCTGACATTTTAAATAACCGAATTTCTGTGGTTCTGCTTTGGCTTATCATATAGTCCATTTCCTTTTCTCTAGGTTCAACTAGGTTGTACTTTCTCCATCGATTATATTGGACTGCAGACTCATTCTTTCCTTTTTTTTTTTCTTTTCAAATCCTCACTTAATTTTTTATTCACTCATGATCATATTCTACTTTCCAATCACCCTAGTATTTAGTTGTCATCCATTTATTCATGAATAAAATGTTATGAAGGAAATCTGTTCAGTACATTATGATTTGCTTTAGTTTTGGTCCTATTAGATAAATGAAATCCCCCGATTGAACTATACTATGTTGCATTCCAAGGGACGCATTCAATTTAGTGCATGAGTAGCATTTCTAGTTACACATATTGAAATTTCCATGCAGCACATTTGATTTATAGCAGCATGTTTGTATATTAACAGTGTGCGACCAACTCGATGAACATGGATTTTTTGCGATGAATGCCTCTGGAAATGAATGTCTAGTAGAAAGCATAGGCACGGGGCAGTTGACCTATATGTTTAAACTTCTGAATTGGACCTGTAGGTTCATTGATATAGCCTGTGTTTGTACAATCCTCCAAAGTATACTCAAAGAGTGTCCAGTGTGAGTCAGTTAAAACTATCTTCTCATTATATCGCTTCTTTTTCATTCAATTGTTTTGCAGAGACCTCAGCTTCAACAAACTGAGGGGCGAAATCCCTCCTTCCTTTAGCAGCCTCTGGGGAGTTGATTATATGTAAGTATTTTGATGCTGGACCTAAGCTTCTTTTTCGTATTTTCTATAATAATCTAAAATCTTTATTCGTTTCTGTGGCCAAGCTGTAGACATCTCTTGCTGTAAAGTAGTTGAGCTATCAATAGAACTTAGACTGCAATAACGTGTCCAGTTTATAAGCCTTAAAATCCTCGTCTCTGAAGGCTTATTATTTCACCATCCAAATTTTACAATGATTTGGGTTATGAATTTATGATTATTATCAACTAATTATTTTTTGTTGGACTCTAGTCTTCGAGCAGACATAAATCGATGATATTCTGTTGCTTATTGAGCATGATAGACAAGTATCAATTGAGTTACTTGTTTATGCTGGAAGAGGTTAAATGGATCAATGTTACTTAAGTATTTGGCAGTTATATGTGTATGTACTTAATGCATGTCCTGTGCGCCTGTTTTATGATGTATGGGAGATTTAACATAGCAAAGTCCTTAGGTTCTTTATTTGGTTCAATCAACAACGATGGCCCTAGATTGTTTGGTGAGTGCAGTTCTTACGTGGTATATAGAAGGTCTGCAGATAGGACCTTGATGTCTTATCCCTAGTCTTGAAAATGATGAGAAATTGTAGTCCTAAGCTTCTTGGACTGTTGAACAACGGCACAATCTTTTCATCTTTCTGCCCAACAATTGACTGTTTGACATTGGCACGTCTTCCCTCATTATGTCTTGTAAGGAAAAGAACATTATAGTGAGGAAATAGTTAATAACGAGGTTGATAGTATTCTTCATTATGTTTAACTTTGTGTACTAGTATTTTGGTAACCCATGCACTCCAACTTTTGCAAGGATCAAGTTTTTCCTCTGTCACTGATTTCTTTATCTTTCTTCTCCGGCCAAAAGCTCTATATTGATATCATGACTTAACTGATTTTTTTCTACACTTCTAATAATTAAATGCTTTTTTTTTTATTTGGTAAGAATAATTAAATGCTTTTAATCTGCTAACTAATGCATTTTTTAGGCTCTATAGTTTTTCAGTTTGAGTGCGTAAAGTACATGAGGAACTGACTCAGTCAAATAATCCTATTTAGCTATCTGACTGGAAACCACTTGACTGGAGCAGTCCCTGGTTGGATCCTGGATCAAGCAGAATATGTGTAAGCTTCGCTACCTGAAGAAAAATGTCTTGTTTAATTTCGAATTTGCTTCTAGCTCTATCTGGCTAATCTTGCACTGTAGTAACCAATTAGGCATTCCCATCTCGAATCTTTATGGTTTGTAGCCGATGGACTTAAAAGGAAACATCACAAGTACCTTTTTTTCCTTGTTGGGATCTGTTAATTGGAATGTTATATGTAAGACAAGAGGCTGAATTGTATGGTATGCATGAAAGAACAGAAAGCAGATTTTCTTGGAAGTGCCAAGTTAGCCCCACTTTCCCCTGTACAAAAGGCCCTTCCCAGTTTAGATCTTTTTCAAGCCTCTGGAATGATAAAAATAACACTCGGAAAATCTTTACTTCCCCTAAATCCTCTTTGAAAGTTTGTCTAACACATTACCCTCACGGTATGATTACTTGCTCAGGCTATTTCTTGCTGATAATAATGTTTATGGGTTTGCGTGTCTGAGAAACTATCCAAGCAAAATGAGCATGCCATGGAGAAAGTTGTTATTACCTTATGGGCGTAAGAATGAAGCTCTTATGAGGTAGTTTAAACATTTGAATGGTGGTCTGGATATTTTTCAATAAGAAGATCCAACTTTGCGGTCATTTGAATCAAAGTTCTATTTTTGTGTCTTTCCCTTATATGGGGGTGTTTGGTTGGGCATTCCCAAGGGGCTTTGGGCCTTGGGAGAAATTTTGGGTATTTGGCAAAATATTTGTAATGTAAAATTTGTCAAACGGTATTTATGCTAAAATTGCATTTTAATGCCATTTGAGACTACAAATTACCAAACGGTGTAGCATTTTGGAAAACGTCTTTATCTCAAGGATATTTGCATTCTCCTAAAGGTATTTCCCCCAAGCCGAACCAAATGGGCCCTATATCACGTCTGATATACTACTGTTACTAGGTGAAAATGTATTTATGCACTCCAACTAGTTATAAAGTCTCCATTGACTCCAATTAGTCTTTCTCCTATTGAATAAGTTGAGAAAAGATATCTTTAATAAAGATAAAATATTACTTTCATCACCTTGTGATGTTTTCGCCTTTCAACTTGCCTTACCTGTCCATATTTTGCAACTGGTCTGCATTTTTGTACACAATAATCATTCGATGGAATGACTTTCTGTGTATTCTTCAAATTGATTATATTTTGGAAACGGTTGACTATTTCTCTGTGTAGTGACCTATCATACAACAACTTCACTGTGGGAGGCTCTGAGTGTCAAGAACGAGATGTGTATGTACTACTTCCTTCAGTCTAAATCAGGGATCCCCTCAAATGTGCAATTATGATTAGCCTATAATACTGCTCGCATACGAGATTTCTATTTATCTACTGAATATTGATTTTGTCTTTTCTCTGCAGCAACTTGTTCGCAAGCTCGGCGGTTGACAATGCGTATGTTTATGATTAAATATTTCACCAAGAGATTTGAATTTCCAAGGACCTGCATTTTCATTGTTTATGTATGTAGCACGGAACTTCATTCAGAATGATGATGATCGTAACATTAAAATCTTTGTTGACTTGCTCAGAACCTCATATCCTACAACAAGTGAGCTTGCCTCATGTTTGAAAAGTCAGCAATGTCCAGGAAGTAAGTTGATCTGTTGTGTATCCTATCATTATCATCAGATCCTAATATTGCGTTGTACTCTGTGTATTTTCTCATAAAAACTTTCCTCTGGGCTATTGGTGTCATTATTTGATGACTAATGCATAATTACTCTAGATATTTTAAAAGCCGCCTCCATGAAATAATGTCTTTTTTGTAAACTTGGGAGTTTCTATGTGATCTTTTAATAAGTGAATGCTAGATAACAGAAAGAAGACTTGATTTTTCTGTTTGTGGCTGTTTCATTACTCCATCCAGATCGGTATAACCTCTTCATAAATTGCGGTGGGAGTGAAGTAACAGTAGGGGACATCACATACACCGAGGATAAAGAGCCGCCTTCAGCTTCAAAATCCTTCCTGACTGGACATTACTGGGCCTACAGTAGCACTGGCCACTTCCTTGATGACAAAACTGATTCAGATACATATATAGTCAGCAATAAATCTGAACTATCCATGGATAATGCGCAACTTTACATGAATGCACGGCTTTCTCCTATCTCTCTAACTTATTATGGTTTCTGTCTGATGAATGGGACCTACAATGTAAGCCTTCATTTTGCGGAGATAATGTTCACAGGGAACAAAAATTATACAAGCCTTGGAAGGCGAGCTTTTAATGTTTATACACAGGTAAATTTTGGGCATCATGTAGTGCTGGTTCTTAGATGTAAAGCATATAAAGCGTTTAACATGTTATGATTGGATTTTTTTATCTACATATCTCGTATTTGCAAATCATGATCTTTGCACAATTGGTCGAGTCTGTTGAGGCTGAATGTTTCACCTTGTTCCGTGTAAAGACACTCAAGTTGAATCAGATTAAATATTATCTCAGGGGAAATTGGTGTGGAAAGATTTCAATATTGAGATTGAAGCAGGTGGAGTTGGAAAGGCGGTCATAAGAAATTTTACAACCATGGTGACTGAGGGCACTCTGGAGATACGCTTCTATTGGGCTGGGAAAGGAACCTATGCTATACCTGACCGAGGAGTCTATGGTCCTCTTGTATCTGCCATCTCCGTCTATCCTGGTATGCAGATAGACACTTCCATGTTTCACTGTTGCTTCTCTATTGCGAAAGTTACTCATATTCATATTAGGAAAACTACCCATATTTTGTCGAGATTCAGTTACTTGATTTGGTTGCAAATGTCCACTCTTAGATTCAGGCCATCTGTTACAGTTGTTCAGATAAATTTCCAATGTAGCTGGCTAGGATTTATCATTCTTCTCTTGAGAGGCAAAAATTGGCTATGGTTTGCTTTGTTTTCTTTCTATCTGAGCATGTTTTCTGTGTGTATCTTTAATCCTTCTATTCAGACTATGAAACAACAGCCTCGTTCACTTTTCTACCATGGATCAACGACCATTGCCCCTGTATTATATAGTACAGCCTTGAGAATGAAGAATATATTTCTATTTCTTTTTCTTGTTCCCTTTGTATTTAGTATTAAATGTTCCAAAGATGATATCTTCCTGTGCTCATTAATCTGATAGTTTTCGTGGGGTGTTCTGAGCAGTTCCCATGTCCTCCTGATTCTCAATTAGTGCTGTCCCATCTGTTGGTTTCTGTGTTCACCAAGAAGCTACCGATATATTTCCGCACGTGTGCTTACCCCCATTTACTTGAACATTTTTGGGTAAACATATGTTGTTCTTTCTTCACTGCAGATTTTGATATCCCACGAGAGTCGGCCATAATATCTACTGGTACAGTGGTCGGGATTGTGGCTGCCATAGTTTTTGTAGTTTTTCTTATCCTGGGCATCCTTTGGTGGAGAGGATCTCTTGGGCGTGAAGATGAAATGGCAGAAGGTAGTTGCTTACCTAGAGTCTCTGTCATTTAGTTCACATAAATATGTCAAGAAATATGAGAGTGTTATGCACTCTGAATACATTGTCCCCCTTTCCTATTCTGGTGGGGGAGGGGGGGTAATCACATTGCATCTTTTATATATCAGCTAGATCACACGATTGTCCTGTCAAACTGTTGGTGCATGACTCTTCTTCTTACCTTTTCTGGTGGGGGAACAGGTAATCTCAATGCATCATTAATACTGCAACTAGGTTACACAGTTCCCTGTAAAACTGTTGATGCATGACATTTGTGCATTCCATTGGAGATTTGATTTGACATATAAAGAAAATCAGTTATTATTAAGCCATCATAAAGGTGAAGGGTCATAGATCCATTTGGCTCACTAAACTTTTAAATGGAAATCCGAGAAATGAAGGGATAGATAGTTTATAGGAAGAGGACAGTAGATTTCCTAGTGAGTGTGTGAGTGTGTGTGTGTGTGTATGTGGGGTCTTCTTGGGGGCACGATTGACCATATATATACTGAATCTATGTTTCAAGACATTGAAAACAAATGCCCACTTCGCATATATGAGACATTGAAACATACAACCCTGTGTTATGTTTCCAAAGTGAGCTTTCTCTATGATTTTTCTTTTCCCCTACTACTAAGTACCCTGAAAACACTCTTTTTTTTTTCTTTTTTAAGTACATACTGAACCAATACCGGAGTTTCCTAGAAAATAAATTTCAAGATGCTAAGATATTCTGTGATAATAATGTTTTTTGGTACATCGAGAAGGAATTGCTCCGTTTTTGTTAGATGGTAGGTTACATACTATAGCTGTTGACTCCTCCAAATTCTGAGAAGTTCCAAACCATGGTGCAGATTTGAAGGGTCTAGCATTGCAAATTGGTTCATTTACCTTGCGACAGATTAAAGCTGCCACAAACAATTTTCATGCTGCCAATAAGATTGGAGAAGGTGGTTTTGGTTCTGTGTACAAGGTATACAGGAAAATCGGTGAACCCATTTCCCTCAATTCCTAATAGAAAAGCTGTGTAGAAAGCAGCATTCAATGTAACTGAATCTTCACAGCATAAATCTGATGCGAAAGTGCATATGTAGGGTCTTCTATCAGATGGCACCACTATAGCAGTGAAGCAGCTTTCATCAAAATCAAAGCAAGGAAATCGTGAGTTTGTGACTGAGCTTGGGATGATTTCTGCTCTTCAACATCCACATCTTGTGAAACTCTATGGATGCTGCATTGAAGGAAACCAACTTTTGCTGGTTTACGAGTACATGGAAAATAACAGTCTTGCTCGCGCTTTATTTGGTAATTTGATATCACATCGTGCTTCTCTGGCTTTAGTTAATGACATGGGACTAATGTAGCTTTGATGTCTTCGGATACAATTGAAGGTCCTAAAGAATTTCAGATAAAGTTGGATTGGTGGACAAGACACAAGATATGTGTGGGGATTGCCAGGGGCTTGGCATATCTTCATGAAGAATCCAGGCTGAAGATTGTGCATAGAGACATCAAAGCTACTAATGTTTTACTAGACAAGGATCTCAACCCAAAAATATCAGATTTTGGTTCAGCAAAGCTTGATGAAGAGGACAACACACATATTAGCACCAAGATTGCTGGAACTTAGTAAGTTTATTGCTTTATGTTCCTGTTAGCCTAATTAGGAGTTGGTCAGCGACAACATAAAAGAATGGAGTAGAGATATCCCGTCTAATTTAAGAAAAGTAAGTTGAATGGAGCTTTGTGGTTGACTCACATCATCCCAAAGTATGGTGCTCAACAAATGGGGCTTAACCGCAAAGCTTTATGCCTGTCCCACCAATCTTCACGGTAATTACGGAAAAATTGTTAATTATGTCTCGTACTCTACCATTAAATAACGATACTCTGATATTATGTAAATCTTAATTTGAATACAACTTAGTATTATACGCAATAGAGCTAATTCGCCCATGTTTCCATTGTACACACACGAAAAAAACGTAAATAAGCATGTTCAGGTATTTGAGACGTTTGCATTAACATGTGTGAAAAGTCAACTTGTTTATGAAAAGAATGTGATTAGTTAGGGAAAAGATAAAACTGTAAGTTCATTCTACTATCTCTAACAATAATTCAACAAAAAAAGAACTATAACATTAACTAACTAATTTCCATTATCTCAACAAACTTAGATAATCTGATACAATTTCTGGAAAGTTCATATCCTCCTACGTGAGATTTTACACAAAAAGATTGATAATACCCTATGTGCTCCATTTACTACTTTAAGAACAATTCAAGATAAACATTTCATACCGTAATTCAGTATGCCCTACCTAATGCGTTCACTCAGACAAAAAGCTTGTGAAATTATCATGATACAATTATAATGCAATACATTTTAATAGTCTATATTGATGCGTAATTTAATTGTTTTTATTATGTTTCCCCATTGACGAGCAACTTAATGCAAAAAAATATAATCAACAAAAACAACTACTATATGTTAAAAATTTTGCTATAAATTATCTATATATGCTCCTTTGTATGAAAAACACAGTTTTAGTAAATATGTCTCACATGACATTGACATAGATGTTGCACTTGCAAGTGAATTTTAAAATCATTTTTTGGTCAGATTGCCTCTTTTCCATGTCATAAAGTCACATATGTAGCCTGATAATTAAATAGAACATCAATGGTCTTTTTTTCTTTGAGATATCCTCGGTAAATTCTATCAGAAAATTTTAGGATGCACTCTACTCTTGAGACCATAGTGCTACATTTAGGAACGTCTCTTTCTTTTGAATTTTAGAAATATTAAGTATGTTCTATATGAGACAGTTACCTTGTTGCAAACACAAGCGCTTTTCTTATTGTGCAGCGGATATATGGCACCGGAGTACGCAATGCATGGTTACCTCACTGACAAAGCTGACATCTATAGTTTTGGCGTCGTTGCTTTAGAAGTTGTTAGTGGCTGGAGCAACACTAGCTCCCAGAAAACTGAGGAATGTTTTAATCTACTTGATTGGGTAATCAACTCTATCATTTCAATTATGATCATATCTGTATTTAAATCTCTGCTTGTGCCGGTGGAAAATGGATTACGAAAGTGTAAGCGTAGTGTGTAACTCCTCACATGCACTTTTAATGGTTGCAAAGGAGTGTTACGGTTACCAGCTATTGAAACCTGCTCAAGGAATTATCATGCTGTTAATTACAATTTGTCATTTCAAATTAATCCAGTTCTTCTTATTATGTTGGTCTACACTGAATTTTCATGTGAAATCTTTTTATGGACTGAAGAAAATTCTATTCCTTGAAATTTGGCGTAGTTCAGTTTTAGTCTTTATGTTTTTATGCTTGACATTCATACTCCCTGAAGTTTCATTAGCACCAAACAAGTCCTTCGACCACTATGGAATTTGGCAATTCTGTCAAATTATAAAGTTTTCAGGACCATGTCTTGACTAGAATATTCATATACTTTTAATTGAGGTATAACTTTTTCACATTCATCTAATTGAGTCCTTCAGTTAGATTTTGTTTTGCTTTGATTAAGCAAACTTTAGAAAAAAATAATCATTGTAAAATAACCTTGAGGAAAATGTTTTTTGAAATTTTCCGGTGGTCATTTCACGGAAAATGAACTAGTCAGAAAAAACATTTTCCATCAATGCAAAAAAAGTCTTCTAAAATAGGCGAAATTGTTTTCCTATTGAGAAAGAGAAAAATATTTTCCATTTCTTCTTTCACCTCGCTATTTTTCACCGGATACCTTTTCCTTTTATTTTGCTTTGTGTAAGCAATCATTTTTAGTCCTCGTGAAATCTGATTGTCGCCCGGGTTGCATAATCAGGTATTTCTTGCTAAACTAGAATCGAGAGTAGAAGGCAATGGATGGTGTAAAACATTGAAGAACGAGTCTACCATTTCATGTGATGACCCCGACAAATAATTCGTGCTGATAAAAATCGACAAGAGCTGGGGATTTTCTTTCATTTATGCCCTATAACAAAGATGAAAAACTAGCAGGTGCTTATCAATTGCATTTGTCACGTAATAATCAAGGGACATAATATACTTCTTCATGTTTTAGTATTTAGAGCATATTTTGCAACTGATCAATACCTGAAGCTTGAGAGGGAAATATCTTCACTTTTTATTTCTGTTTCTAGGCACGCTTTCTGAAGGAGAGAGGAAATTTGATTGAACTAGTTGATTGGAGGCTTGGTTCTCACTTTGACAAAGAGCAGGCGCTGGCATTGATAAAGGTTGCTCTGATGTGTACTAATACAACTCCAGCACTCAGGCCACTGATGTCGTCTGTGGTTAGCATGCTTGAAGGCAAGGTGGCTGTTCTGGTGCTGGACTCCGAGGGCACTATCATGACTGAGGAGAAAATTGAGGCCATGAGGAAGCATTTTAAAGGTGACGAAGATCATTCAGTTGGTGAGAATATAACCAAGAGTATGTCCACTGATGGGCCATGGACTGGAACCGCTTCATCTGCATCTGCTAATGATCTCTATCCAATACTTCTGGATACTGATTACTGGCAGAAGAGAGAGTAAGTTTGCTGTGTTCTAAGTAAATTAGTTCTTGAAAGAACTACGGGTTTATTTGGTAATCCTTGTAACGGAACTCCTAAATTTTGCTTCGAAGTTTCTCTTTCGCTCACGTTTGGAACTGAAGGTACAGATAATGTAAAGAAAACAGCGATTGTTATGCAGTGCAGTAATTGTGTATTGTGAATTAATTATTGGGGAAAGGCAGAAGACAATTGCTTGGGGTTTGGTGGTTGTTTTCGTACTGTTTCTTTCGATGTCGTTATCCGAACAGACGATGTTGCTACTTTTCCTCTTCAATCAATAGGGATCAGGACGGTTGCCGCTGCAAGGGTGGGAATCTATTATGGAAGCCTATCTTTGTTACATCGGCAAAGGACGAGGCCCTGCGCGCCCTCTTGAGGAGTTAAAGGGGGCTGGTTTGGGGATTTTTAAGGGGGCTCGAGACAGAGTGAGAGAGGGAGAGCAACCGAAAGAGCGAGGACCAGAGAGCGAAGAGTGAGGGTCGTGAGTGAAGGGCCCTTCTCCGGTAGCCACCGCGCCTGGACCTCGGCCGCCGACCCTGGCCGTACGTCTCGGCGCGTTTCTTTTCTTATTTGTCTCGGTTTTGTCAATTTCCCGAGGATCCCGGTTCGGAGTCGTGCGAAGCGATCGGACTACGTCCGATCTATCGAGCTCACCCGACGTTCGCTGCCCCTGAGCTGGGTAGGGACCCTCAGCCGACCCCCTGCTCCTGCCCCGTGTTGCCCCATTTCGGGATCGCCGGACCAGGCTTCGTCATCATCCAGTTCGTGCGAGTCCCGGCCCCTCGGTTCTGTGCTCGGCCGTTCTTGGTCTTTGCATTGTTCTGTGGCTCCCCTCTCAGTTGACTCACCCAATGTGTTCTACGGAATGCCTGAACTAGATTTGCATTGGTTTTCTTGGCTTTTGGTCTGCGTTTGTTGTTGGTCGGAGGAGGTGACTTACGGCAGGTGTTGATGTGGTCGCCCGAGGAACGACGGCGTGGACGAGAGTGTCGAGGGTGTTGCCGGAGCCGCGGTCAGTGGCCGCCCGTCGTGGCTGTCCCCGGAGGCCTCGGTTTGGTGGTCTGGGCATTGGCGTTCGGTGGCCGCGGCTAGAGTCGCCGTGACCCGGCAATGATGATCGAACGTGGTGGCCAATGGTGGAGGGAGCAAGCTTATATTGATACACTGCAAAACATAATGTCACGGCTGGGTTGTAATGTTATTGAATCAGTAAGCAAATCTTCGGGCGTCCTGGGCGTGCTCGAAGAAGAAGACGTTGAGGAGCCGAAGTCGGAATCTTGGGAACGAGAAGTCGTGGAGGGGGTGGACAAGAGTAGTGAGTTTTGTGGGCTTAGTTAGGCATAGTGGACTTTAGGCTAATTTAGGCTTTTTAAACCTTGGGCTGAAATAGTCATGAAAGCTAAGAGGGCTTGAGCATGGGCTTGGTGTAGCATTAGTGGAAGAGTGGGCTTGATTGGGAGTTTTTCGAATCGGGCTTAGAAAGGGTAGAATTGGAGTGGGCTTGAGGATCAGCTCAATTGTGCCCTTTAGCCTAGACCGTGAGTCCAATCTCAGCCCATGGCCCCGTCCGAAGACCAGCGGCAGCCCGGATCCCATTTTTGAAAAAAAAAAATCCCGAATTTAAAAAAAAAAAAAAATCAGAAAAAGCTTAAAAAATATTTTTTTTGGGTAGTCTCCTCTTAGAAAGTAGGAGCCTTTTGATATAAGACCGTGCTCGAAGTTGACTAAGTCTTTAGGGCTCTACCTTAGGTTTCAATTGTCTTTGGAAACAAATGCTTTTAATTGTGCACTTTCGATATGATGGTTTTAGCTTCCCTTTAGCCTAGTTAAGATTGGCATGTATTTATCTCTTAGTGTTAGATGCTTGTTTTGCAATTTTATTTAATGCTTCCTTTAGTAACTTATTGTTATGCACTCGCATAATTATCTCACATGTTAGTAGATAATTTCAAAATCAATTTAGATTGCCTAACAACGATCTTTTTGAAATGAACAAGATCAAGGTACCGAAAGGATACTAGTTGATCAAGTAGTGTAAGCAAGTTCCTAGTCCTATATTCTTTGATTGCATAAAAAATGAAGTATACTCACACGCCTTACTTGGTTTCTAACCGACCTCAATAAATTAGTGGCAACTCCTTATTAAAAAATTCTTATAACATTAATGTGCATATCCCAATGTGGCATGAGATATTAGCTTGTGAAAGCACGTGTCTATAACGAAGGCTGTAGGCTTTCTTTTTGGGCAATACCCCTAAACTTATGTCTTTTCCCCTCCAAACAGAAAAGTTAGGTCACGACATCTAGGTTAGCAAATTTAACGATTAAATTTGATAGAAGTAACGGAGTATAATTTTATCACAAATGTACAAGTTTGTGATTTTTTGTGGTAAAAGAATTAGTTTGTGACAAATTTGTTATAGGTATACTAATTGATGGTTTTTCGTGGTCAAAAAATTAGTTAGAGATAAATTTGTTACAAATGTATTAGTTTAGGATTTTTTATGATAAAAAATCAATTTGAAATAAATTTGTTACAGATGTATAAATTTGGGGTTCTCATAATATTAACCCTCATAGTGAGACCACCGCCCGTGGTGGCCGCGCTGGTTTGAGCTTAGTACCCTATCCGGGAGGAGAGGAGTTTGAAACTTCATGGATGCGATGCTTCAATGCATAATGCGCGACTTACCCGCGTATCTAGGGGTCAGCGGTGGGACCCCGGCGCCCTAGGGTTTACTCTCCCCCGCGAAGCGGTGTGCGGAGGTTCCTTGGGTTACCAAAAAAAAAAAAAAAAAACCCCTCATAGTGAGATTCTGCACATGAACTCAACAAGTGCTGCAAAACTGATTATACTTGGTTTGCCTGCAAGGAATATATCATTCTGATGACAACAGATTCCTTGAACTGGTCGTTGAAACGTAGACCATTTGGAAGTATTTGAAGAGTAGGGAGTTGATTAAACGGTTCAAGTAAGAGCGATGTTTTGACCCTCAAGAGCGATGTGAGTTTTGACGTGGAGTAATGTATTTCGCATATATTCCAATTTGAATGGGTGATACACTTGTCTACATCGATAGGGACTTAGATATTTAAAATACATGCAACCAATCATGAATGGGATGTGCTAAGGTGCAAAATGTTCCAACACCGCACAACTCTATCATTATCAGGACAAATCTTGTGGGGCTATCATATCGTCACTGACAACGAATTTGATATTCGAACATGTATGAATTTTCTTTTTGCGTAACCTCTTTGACAAGACAACTTTTCTAAGGGATAGTTATCGAAAAATTTGTAAATCAATCATACACTATAATCAATTCAATTTTAAAGTTTCCTATTTGATTAATCTAGTTCTAAATATTTTAATAAATATTTAATATAATTCTTTAAATTTAATTTTGGCTTGAGATTGGTGACTTTTTTGCATTTTTAAATTTTATGAATTTTTCCTTTTTTCTTTCCTTTTCCTTCCTTTCTTTTTTTTTTTTGCCCCTTTTTGCTCATGGGCGGTCACTTGCCAAGGCCATGCTCGCCTAGATCTGGGTGAAGCCATTGTCGCCCTTACAGGCCAAGCCTCGCTTGTGGCTAGCAAGCATGGCCCTCCCTTGTGGCTGATGTCAATTGCCAACCATTGCCAACACCTATCACAAGCAAAAAAAAGAATATTAAAGGAGAATCATAAAATTGAAAAAAAAAATGCAAAAAGGTCATTTGCGATGAGAAAATGAAATAGGATAACGACACTGATACTTATCTTCAACCATTAAGAGAGGACAATGAAGTTATAGTGGGAGGAGATTGATGCATTTGATGCCTCCATGAAACAAACTTTCAAATTGCAAGCAACTCTTCGCTGGATGGTCAATGATTTTCTTGCTTATGCTAATTTATCTGGTTGGAGTACAAAGGGATGCACTACGTATCCTTCTTGTGCTGATTTGATAGACTCAAAATGGTTCAGTCATGGGAAAGTTTTCTTGTATGAGACGGGCGATGATTGAATCTAAATCATCCTTTCTGATTTGAGAAGCAAGCTTGGTTTTTAGTCATATAAGAAAAAGATTTTCCTCTAGGATTCTTCACTACCATTACTGTTCACTTGACAGATGAAGCAAGGTTGGTGCACCAAGGGAATTAGATATATGTATCCTATTGAAGGCAATCATTCCTTCAAATTAGTGGGCTCCTCATATCCTTTATATATGAATATCATTTGTGTAATGGGTTGTTTATGAGGTTCAAGTCAGATGTTCGCAATTATTAGAATATTTAAATAATAAATCACTCACTCATCAAATAGTTTAAGCTTTTAAAATGATAAACAATAGTCATCAAATTTCACATGATATCAAATTTAGAGGTTCGTGTCTTCGTTGATGGACTCTTACATTTTTCCTTACATCCCATCGTCCCATCTTTGGGACGTTTGTGGAGCGTCCAAGTATTCCATTGGGATGCTATATATTCCTTACCGCGCTCGGGACATTTCCTGAATCGTCCCAAATAGGCTTGAAAATTGTCTCAATCTTCTTGGAACAATTATTATTTCATCTAAGTCTAAACTTTATCTGACGACCGTGGTTTTTCTGGGCTTGGTGTCTATATGTCTAACATGGAACGGAGATAAAAGAGCCATGTTGGGTCAAAGCAAATGTTAGTATCAATCGTCAAAGTAACAAAGCCCCTCGCTCGGGTTTATATTTGACCAAATCTAGAACATGCTCTTGACTATATCACAATTGGAAAATTTTAGCCTTTTTCGACGATGACTATGTACAAAATAATCACTGATCTGCATGCTTAGTGCTCCCTTCAGACGTACCATTTAGTTGGGAAATCTAGGAAATAAGGACTTGGGTTCATTCTTATTTGCTTAATAAATTAAATTGCTAAATTTTGGAAGACTGTTAAAATTATGTCTC
This sequence comes from Eucalyptus caleyi, assembly GCA_014182885.2. Taxonomy (NCBI): domain Eukaryota; kingdom Viridiplantae; phylum Streptophyta; class Magnoliopsida; order Myrtales; family Myrtaceae; genus Eucalyptus; species Eucalyptus caleyi. Next base: position 15,164,751 of record CM024471.2, read on the forward strand.
AAGTTTAAGCTCACTAGACGAAACCGATCCGACGTTGATTGTTAATTGCAGAGGTTTGAATATTCCCAATTGGATATATCTCATTTTGCTTTGATATCGAATTGGTGAGCAAAGAAAATAGAAAAGGAAAGTCCGAAATTGGGACTTCCCGTGCAAGTTCGGAATAGTGCAATGCAAAATACGGGAACTTTCTTTTACGAGTCGTGGTCGAATTTATTTCCGTTTTTTAGGGTTCAGTGGGACGTTGGACTTTGACCATGAAAGAAGTAAGTTGTGGACTTGTGGCCAATTGCATGAGTGAAAGAAAAAGAAAATTAAATCCTACTGGAAGTCGGCAGAGAAGAAGGGCCTCACATTAATATGCACATAATTATTTGGACGGAGGAGTCCTGATGTGCCGTGGTTGATGAAGAGTGCAGCAGGTCTTCGTGCCGTCAGTGTCGAGAGAGAATTCTTGAAGCGTCATTTCTATGGGAGCGCTTGGCGTGGATTATTTCCATGAGTTTTTTTTTTTTTTTTGAATTATATCCAAAAGTATTAATGTTCAAGCCAATTAAATATTATGAGTTTAAAATTTGTTTATTTCTTTGTAAGATTGGGAAATTATTTCACGGTGATTTGTGCGGCTAAATATTGCGTGAATTATATGGTGTAAGTAAGGCTTAAGAAATACTGAAAGTGTTTGAATAACTTTGATATGGTTGTAATTTATATTATATCACTTAATTTATAGTAGAATTCTTTTGTTCTTCCTCCTCGTGGATATGCCACTATAACGAAATTATGTAAATTTAGTGTCAAATTTATTTTCTTATTTTGTCTATTATATTATTCGATCACTTGTTTTCGCAACAAAAATTGATTTATGAGAGGGAATGACACACTAAAGCGATGTGTGAAAAATCTTTTTTTCTTTTTATTTATTTATAATTGATTCTATAGATCACATCATCTAGAGAAAAAGAGTTTATCAGAATAGTTTCGGAATGGTTTTTATTTTAACTTTTCCCAAGTGCCTGATTGCACACAGTTTGGGACGGTAAAAGAATTATTTAGACATTTTGGAAGCTGAAAAAAAAAAAAAAAAAAAAAAAAAAACCTACGAAGTCGTGCATGGATACGTGCATCTCCACATGTGTCTGATCTACATGTATAATTTTTCTGCTATTACTTTTGAGTAATATCTGGACATGTTAAAGAGCTTTGATGAGCGGCCCAATTAAGAGCATTGTCTAGTTCACCTGGATTAACCTGTTTATTTCTTGCCAACATCGATACAGGCTTAGATATGCTAATGTTCAAACGCCCATTAGGCATTAATGAATAGGACAGACTATGGTGGAAGTTGTTTCGGATTCCCGACCGTACAACTCAATTATAGCCCGAGAAAGTAGTTAGGATTATTATTCCATCCATCAGCTGGGACTTTTTTTGTGTATCCAGTTTGCCAAGACAATTTTTTAAATATTTATAGTCAATATCAATGATACTATCAACTGCGCACAAACTATGATCTAAGATTAAACTTGTTAAAATATGTCATAAATCTATTTTTTTGGCCCACATAGTGGGTGGAGTTATTATATTCAGTAAATGGGTCATAAATGAATTTAAACATAATATGAGTATAAAATAAGTCATAAATGAATCCCAACTCACTTAAATTGAATCCATCTTTATGACCCTCTTTTCATTCTCTTTTGCCCTCACTTGGTTTCATGCTTACTTATTGTATGAGTTTCCTAAATTGGCCTAAATATAAATGTATTTTAATAATACGAGTTGGGTCGAGTATGGGTTATTAGATTTACATTACATAGATATAGGTTAAAAAGAATTAAATGGGTATATTTGGATTAGACTATTTTCGACTCGATCTATCTGTGTAACGAGTCTATCTTGGACTACTTGCACAAGCTAAATGATCGAACATAACTAATTCATAGAGTTTACAAGGTGTTTAATTGGCCTCCACATAATCGGATTTCCGCATTTGTACCCCTAAACTATTAAAAGAATAATTGGTTACAACTGAAGTAAATAGAAAGAGGGAAAGAAAAAGATCCTTTCGAGGAAGTGAATCTAATTGTTGTCAGAACAAGTTAATCGCCCAGTGAAGTTCAATAAGGACTCCACCATGGATAAACTGTATAATAACCTAAAGCTGTTGGGCCGTGATCCTAGCGAAATCAGAGCCATTGAAAAGACTATTGTCATGGAAGAACCAATGCAAGAGGAAAAGAATGATAAGAATAGAAAGATTTTTTGCTAGGTACATGATAAACATCAATCCTAACTTGACTTATTCTCTCAATTTCAGCCGTTGGAATTCACAATTAAATGCGTCTTTGTTCCAACCACTCGGTCTTGATCTAGCTCTCACTCTCACTTATAGATGAACGATGTGAGTCTTTGTCCACTCTCCCTCTTTTTATACAGACATGCCGTGAAGTTAAACCACACATTCTTAACAATCATCTCTCTTGCTTAGCCAAGTTTTGCAATCCCAGACTCTGGTTAAAGAGAGTGAGATCTCTCCCTCCCTCCCTCCCTCCCTCTCTCTCTCTCTCTCTCTCTCTCTCTCTCTCTCTGTGGGTTGAACTTGAGACTGAGATGGTGACGAATCTCTTCACGGTTCAATCCCTCTTCTATGGGTTCGTCCTTCTGTGCGCCATTAACTTAGCTAGTGCCGCCACTTTTCTGCCTGACGACGAAGGTGAACAAAATATACACCAATCTTGTATTGCTTTCATCGTATGGTTCCTTTTCGTCATCTTGTTTTTGGCTCGCATGGATACCGAGTTTTATTTGTCTGTGCTTTCTTTCACAAGTAAAGAAAGATGCTATACATATATTTTATATTTAACCTCAAGTACATGCGAAGTTGGCCTCGTTTGTGCTTACTCTGCATTAGATACTGTTCCTTTGACTTGTCGGCTCTTTTCTCTTTCAGTGGATGCGTTGAGAGAAATAGCAAAAACCTTAGGAAAAACGAACTGGGATTTCAATGCAAATCCATGCGATACAATTGGTGGATGGGGTGATGTCAAATTGCCTGATAAAACTACAGATGCTGTCATCTGCAACTGCAGTGTCATCGATGCTGACAACACCACTGTTTGCCATGTCATTAGCATGTAACTCTCTCTCTCTCTTCCCAGATAAATAAGCAGGAAAAACCTCAAGTTAATATATTTTTCTTAGGTTGAACAAGTTGATGTACTTTACGAGCATAGCTTCCTAGCTAGACTTTGATATCAATCACGCGATTGCGCACCGATTCTTTTATCTCTTTATTGAGCCAACTAGTTGACGTCGTGAACAATTTTAGCATTTCACTGAAAAAACAAATTGGTCAATTTCTGGGTCGAAAGTGTATTGAGTACAAGAAAATGGATATTCACTGGATAAGGGCATTGAAATCAAAGTTTGGCTTTTCAATTGCAAAAGCGATTGAAATTTAAGGGAAAAGTGTAAAGTTTTAAACCTATTGTATTAATGTTAATTTAATCCTAAACAATTTAATGGCCAATTTAATCCTAAATCTTTTGACTGATGCTAATTTAGTCTTAAATCTTTTAAATGTGCCAATTTAGTCTTTAATTTTTTTTAATGAGTATGAATTTAGTTCTAAATGTTTTGCCAATTTAGTTCTTCAAGTGAATTTTGACTAAATAGTGTTGATGTTGATGTTGGCCAACTTATATGGCATCGTTGATACTGGCGTGGATTTTAATAATATTTTAATAATTATTATATTTTTAAATATTTTTTCTCTCCTTTCTTCTTCTTTCTTTTGCTGGTGATCAACCACCGGCCATCCACCGGCCATGGCGAGGGCGAGCCCTAGTGAGTTCCCCTTGCCAAATCTAGCGAGAACGGTCCTCACCAGACCAAGGCGGCCTCGTTGGGCATCGCCTTTGCCCTCGCCTAAGCCAAGGTGACCTCGCTGAGCATTACCTTTCCCTGGGCGACACTTGACAAGAGGAGCCCTTGCTCGGGCTAGATTCGACGAGGCCAACCCTTGTTGGGGCTAGCCCTCACCATGGCCCGCCCAACCATGACCGGTGGCTAGTCATCAGTAAAAGGAAGAAGAAGAAAGGAAAAGAAAAGAAAATCAAAATATTATTAAAACATACTAGTAATCTTATGGTGGATTAAGGATAGTTGCATAAGTATTTATCTTTTTCGTTTTGCATGGAAAAACATAAAAATGAGATGGGAAGAAAAAGAGTAAAAGGGACGTCGTCACTCGTAATTTCCACCATGTCGAGACTTCTTGTCAAGCTTTCAATTCAACAATGATTTACCTGTAAAGAAAACAGTAATAGTTTTTTTTTTTTTTTTTTGTTGAACATAAAAATGAGATGGGAAGAAAAAGAGTAAGCGGCTGCTTGACTTTCGTCCAACTTGACCATGGTCACCAGGCTTTCGCTCTCTCCGTTTCTGACGTCATGAAGGCCTTCTTCACTGTTTACGCGTATTATCATCCTTAGAAAGTAATCAACCTCAGCAACTCGGTTTCAAATACATAACAAAAGAAATCTTACTAGACAAATCAAATTTATGACATGTCTGGTTTCATTACTTGATACCGATCAAGCAACCATGGCCAAGCTTGTTTTTCATTTTTGTTTAATTTGATACTTTTTTTTTCCTTTTCTCTTAATAATTTATTTATTTTTTTATAGTGTAGCACTTAATGGGCACCACATCAGTACCGCGTGTTTTAAGATTTTCTTTAGCCACATTATACGGAATTAACAGAAGTATTTGATTACATCAATTTGAAAATATTTAGCACTTTTATTAAACTTATCCCAATTCCATCTATGTCATATTTCGATAAAAATGAATTCGTCATTTTAACTCTAATCTTGTATTTTGCTTCATATAGTGTTAAATGAGATCAAAGTAATTTTACTCTCTACGTTATAGTGTTGATTCATGTTAACAATTGTGGATATGTTCTATATTACATTACATATTGTGCATAGTATAGTCTATTCTATATTTATATGATTTTAAAATATTGTTTCGCATAGCATCAATCTGTTTTGCATTGTATTGAAAGGGATAGTCAATTTTTCTCTTCATAATATCGATTTATGCGTTTGTGTTTTTTTTTCCTCTCCAATAAATAATACATGTCATGCATGATAGAGTCAATTTTTTAGTTTTACTACTTCAATGTAATAGCTCTCTCAATTTTATTTATAAAAACACTTGTATCTATCGCCTCGGCTTAGATTAAAGCTTGCAATCAAGGAAACTAATTATGTTGAAATTGAAAACGGGTAGGATATCGAACCACAAAAACGAAAACTATCCGAGGTGTGCCGATCACATTTTTTTAGAGATTTTTTTTTTTTTTTGGCTGAGTGGATGTTTAAAGTTAAGTAAGAACGAATATTTGAAAGGAAAACCTCATTAGACAAATCTCAAGAGACAATATTACCCAACTATGTTTATATTCAATAAATAAAATCTTATCGTCTTTCTTACACATTTATTCAAATAATAGTTTTAGATTATGCAAGAGGAAGACTATAAATAAAGTGTAAGATTGGGGAAATAATGTAGTTGGCTAAAGAAAAATCCTCAAGCAATCATATCGTTTATTTCTGTTCCCAACCCACTTTATCTGGGTTGGTCCTAACCCCATTATGTTCGAAGCTTAGAATTTCAATTCGGGATACGAATAGGTTTATACTGTCATTTTTCTTAAAAGGATGCCTAAAAATTCGTGTCGTTATGATATGATCGAAAAATGAGTGTTATCCCGATTGTATTATAAACGAAAAAGGTTAAATAGTCTAATGGAACTATTTTATTCCTATATTTTTAAGAAATATTGTATGTCATTATTGAGTTTTGTTACTATTAAAAAAATTACTGGAATATCAAAGTAATTTACATGAATATGAAATAAAAATTAAACATACTTTGGGCATCAAATAACAGGTAAATAAATGATCTTATCATATTTAAATTATTTATTATGTAATAAATAACATAATATCAGTTGTTCACTATGTATGATTATCTAAATTTTCAAAATCTAATATTATATTATTCATAATATAATGATGTTAATCACTAAGTAAATTAATTGATGCTCAATTTTTTTTTTGTAATTATTATTTTTTATCATATTATTAATCATGTAATAAATTATATCTATTTTTAATAGAATCACATATTACTTTATTAAATCTAAATCATACTCATAAATTAACTTTTTAATAATAGATAAAAATGTATATGTTAAAATTGTAATATCTTGAATATATATGGGGTATTACATTTGATGATTGGATACTATAGTGATAATTATAATAAAATTATTTTTTTATATATAATCATATGTTATGTGCTTAACATTTAATTCAAATCATATAAAAATTATTAAGATTTAGACAATTCTCTGATATAATAGATAATATATCTAGTGATTTGTATGAACGTTAAGCTAATGAAGTATGATTGACAATTAAAGTGATAATTAGCATATTTTCTCTGTCTCCGAGTTTGGGGGTATTTTTGAAATTCCGATGCTATTTCCATTTTGAATCAATTGGTATGTAGATATACATAGCCGTTCTCCAAAATTATTTTGTCATTGGGAAAACAGAGTTCTCAAGAAGCAGTCTCTTCCCGGCACTCTTCCACCTCGACTGTTCAGATTGCCTTACCTCCAAAACTTGTAAGACTCTATTCTCCCTTTCTCCATTATCATCAATCCTCTTCTTGTTCTTCGTGGCCGTCATCGTCGTCTTCATCTGTCTCTGTAAACAGTGATGTCACACGCAACTACCTGAACGGCACAATTCCTAAAGAATGGGGCTCTACGAAGTTGGTCAACATGTATATGCTCTCTCTCTCTCTCTCTGTGACGCACCCACATGCGCACACTACGGCACACAAACATAGAGATGCGAGTGTGTCTTTATTGATTGGGGAAACGCGATGATGTGGGTGCAGTTCTCTGCTTGGAAACCGGTTGACAGGTCCAATCCCGAAGGAGCTGGGGAACATATCCACACTTTGGAAATTGTAAGTGATCACTCATCCAGCCGCTCGCGTTTGGCCTCTTCGCTGTGTTAAATTTGATTGATGTTGGAAATTTTAACTCTCTCCTGCTCAGAGTTGTCGAGATCAACCAACTTTCTGGAGGTGTCCCTCCAGAGCTCGGGAACTTGTCCCAGCTACATCAACTGTGAGTCTCTTGATGCAAATTTCTGCATCATTAATTGAGTCATTATTCGCTGATGATTTTGTATCTGGGAAGGGAATTCTTTTTCACTGGAGTGATCTATTGAGAGATTAGCATTCATGTTCAATTTAACAATGTGATACCATTGGTATTTTCTTGTTCCAGGCACCTCACGTCAAATAATTTCACCGGGGAGCTACCAAAAACATTTGCTAAATTGACGACATTACAGGAGCTGTTAGTTTCAGTTTCCACAAACTCTGCTAATATTTAGATACTTCTATTCTTTCTTCTTCATATGAATCTTGTTGTTTAACGCGCTGTAGGCGACTTAGTGATAATCAGTTCACTGGAAAGATACCTGATTTTATTCAGAACTTGACAAATCTCTATATGCTGTAAGGCTTAATGCTTCTTCTCCTTTTAAGTCGGTCTATATAGATATACCCCAAAGATAATTCAATCTATGAATTGTATCATCAGGGTTATTCAAGGAAGTGGATTGCAAGGGCCAATTCCCTCTGGGATCGCACTTTTGGAGAAATTGTCCGACTTGTCAGTATGGAAGTTTGGCATTTTGATATGATCTCTCCTTTCTTTAATATGGTTTCAATCTAACAGAGTTCCCTATTTGATTTTCATATGCAGGAGAATAAGTGACCTCAATGGATTGGAGTCCCAAGTTCCACGACTTAGGTGTACAAATATTACGACATTGTGAGAGCACTGCTCCTTCTCAAATAGTTTACTTAATGCAAGAGAGCCAAATCATCTTGGCAATGTGACGATATCAGTGCTTTTTCCTTATAGGATTCTGAGGAGCTGCAATCTCATAGGAGAGCTACCTGGTTATCTAGCAGAAATGATAACCTTAAAAATATTGTGAGTGGAAAATGACTTTTTTCCCTTTCCTATTCCAGGCAGAATAGATAATTTTACCTTTAATGAGTGAAATATATACTAGTTTATGGTTGACCATTGATTGCGGTTAAAGAACCCATTTAAGATGGCTTGACGCTCCCTTACTAAATTCAATGGTGTTTTGATCTTTTCTGTTGATAATGCTGAAATGTGAATCGTGATGTGGCATTTAAGTTTCTAGTGATTGTGGCCTCTGCCGTAGAATATACAGTTTCGCACAGAAGTGTATGGACCTTTTCTCTCTTTGTTTTCATTTCGCCGGGAATAGAAACCACAAGAATGGAGTCTTATTTACTTTGGTTTGGGTGCCCATTTCATCTAATTTACTTTTGCTTTGATTTGTTTTCTTAACTTCTTCAGAGCATTGATGCAGAATGGAGGTTTTTAGTGGTTGATTGTCTGGAAACTTTCCTTCTAGTGGTTTACATTCTCAAATCTGAGCCCCACAATATCTAAGTAGAGTATCATGCTTGACCGTCATATAGTTGTCAGCCATAACGTTCTTAGTTCAAAAGAGAGCATGGCTTCAAGTGCATCTCTATACAAGTCAAGTCTTCTTATTCACCTCTGTAAGATTTTGTAAATGCTACATTTAAAAACATTTTTTTGCTGTTCTGTCGTCGTCAGCCAGCAACGCTTATTTTTTGTTTTCTGACATTTTAAATAACCGAATTTCTATGGTTCTGCTTTGGCTGATCATATAGTCCATTTCTTCTTCTCTAGGTTCAACTAGGTTGTACTTTCTCCATCGATTATATTAGACTGCAGAGTCATTCTTTCCTTTTTTTTTTTTTTCCAAATCCTCACTTAATTTTTTATTCACTCATGATCATATTCTACTTTCCAATCACCCTAGTATTTAGTTGTCATCCATTTATTCATGAATAAAATGTTATGAAGGAAATCTGTTCAGTACATTATGATTTGCTTTAGTTTTGGTCCTATTAGATAAACGGAATCCCCCGATTGAACTATACTATGTTGCATTCCAAGGGATGCATTCAATTTAGTGCATAAGTAGCATTTCTAGTTACACATTGAAATTTCCATGTAGCAAATTTGATTTATAGCAGAATTTTTGTATATTAACAGTGTGCGACCAACTCGATGAACATGGATTTTTTGCGATGAATGCCTCTGGAAATGAATGTCAAGTAGAAAGCATAGGCACGGGGCAGTTGACCTTATATGTCTAAACTTCTGAATTGGACCTGTAGGTTCATTGATATAGCCTGTGTTTGTACAATCCTTCAAGTATACTCAAAGAGTGTCCAGTGTGAGCCAGTTAAAACTATCTTCTCATTATATCTCTTCTTTTTCATTCAATTGTTTCGCAGAGACCTCAGCTTCAACAAACTGAGGGGCGAAATCCCTCCTTCCTTTAGCAACCTCTGGGGAGTTGATTATATGTAAGTATTTTGATGCTGGACCTAAGCTTCTTTTTCGTATTTTGTATAATAATCTAAAATCTCTTTTCGTTTCTGTGGCCAAGCTGTAGACATCTCTTGCTGTAAAGCAGTTGAGCTATCAATAGAACTTAGACTGCAATAACGTGTCCAGTTTATAAGCCTTAAAATCCTCGTCTCTGAAGGCTTATTATTTCACCATCCAAATTTTACAATGATTTGGGTTATGAATTTATGATTATTATCAACTAATTATCTTTTGTTGGACTCTAGTCTTCGAGCAGACATAAATCGATGATATTCTGTTGCTTATTGAGCATGATTGACAAGTATCAATTGAGTTACTTGTTTATGCTGGAAGAAGTTAAATGGATCAATGTTACTTAAGTATTTGGCAGTTAAATGTGTATGTACTTAATGCATGTCCTGTGCGCCTGTTTTATGATGTATGGGAGATTTAACATAGCGAAGTCCTTAGGCTCTCTATATGGTTCAATCAACAACGATGGCCCTAGATTGTTTGGTGAGTGCAGTTCTTACGTGGTATATAGAAGGTCTGCAGATAGGACCTTGATGTCTTATCCCTAGTCTTGAAAATGATGAGAAATTGTAGTCCTAAGCTTCTTGGACTGTTGAACAACGGCACAATCTTTTCATCTTTCTGCCCAACAATTGACTGCTTGACATTGGCACGTCTTCCCTCATCATGTCTTGTAAGGAAAAGAACATTATAGTGAGGAAATAGTTAATAACGAGGTTGATAGTATTCTTCATTATGTTCAACTTTGTGTACTAGTATTTTGGTAACCCATGCACTCCAACTTTTGCAAGGATCAAGTTTTCCCTCTGTCACTGATTTCTTTATCTTTCTTCTCCGGCCAAAAGCTCTATATTGATATCATGACTTAACTGATTTTTTTCTACACTTCTAATAATTAAATGCTTTTAATCTGCTAACTAATGCTTTTTTGAGGCTCTATAGTTTTTCAGTTTGAGTGCGTAAAGTACACGAGGAACTGACTCAGTCAAATAATCCTATTTAGCTATCTGACTGGAAACCAATTGACTGGAGCAGTCCCTGGTTGGATCCTGGATCAAGCAGAATATGTGTAAGCTTCGCTACCTGAAGAAAAATGTCTTGTTTAATTTCGAATTTGCTTCTAGCTCTATCTGGCTAATCTTGCACTGTAGTAACCAATTAGGGATTCCCATCTTGAATCTTTATGCTTTGTAGCCGATGGACTTAAAAGGAAACATCATAAGTACCTTTTTTCCTTGTTGGGATCTGTTAATTGGAATGTTATATGTAAGACAAGAGGCTGAATTGTATGGTATGCATGAAAGAACAGAAAGCAGATTTTCTTGAAAGTGCCAAGTTAGCCCCACTTTCCCCTGTACAAAAGGCCCTTCCCAGTTTAGATCTTTTTCAAGCCTCTGGAATGATAAAAATAACACTCGGAAAATCTTTACTTCCCCTAAATCCTATTTGACAGTTTGTCTAACAGATCACCCTCACGGTATGATTAATTGCTCAGGCTATTTCTTGCTGATAATAATGTTTATGGGTTTGTGTGTCTGAGAAACTCTCCAAGCAAAATGAGCTTGCCTTGGAGAAAGTTGTTATTACCTTATGGGCGTAAGAATGAAGCTCTTATGAGGTAGTTTAAACATTTGAATGGTGGTCTGGATATTTTCTAATAAGAAGATCCAACTTTGCGGTCGTTTGAATCACAGTTCTATTTTTGTGTCTTTGCCTTATATATCACGTCTGATATACTGTTACTAGGTGAAAATGTATTTATGCACTCCAACTAATTATAAAGTCTCCATTGACTCCAATTAGTCTTTCTCGTTTTAATTAGTTGAGAAAAGATATCTTTAAGAAAGATAAAATATTACTTTCATCACCTTGTGATGTTTGCGCCTTTCAACTTGCCTTACCTGTCCATATTTTGCAACTGGTCTGCATTTTTGTACACAATAATCATTTGATGGAATGACTTTCTGTGTATTCTTCAAATTGATTATATTTTGGAAACGGTTGACTATTTCTCTGTGTAGTGACCTATCATACAACAACTTCACTGTGGGAGTCTCAGAGTGTCAAGAACGAGATGTGTATGTACTACTTCCTTCAGTCTAAATCAGGGATCCCTCAAATGTGCGATTATGATTAGCCTATAATACTGCTTGCATACGAGATTTCTATTTATCTACTGAATATTGATTTTGTCTTTTCTCTGCAGCAACTTGTTCGCAAGCTCGGCGGTTGACAATGCGTATGTTTATGATTAAATGTTTCACCAAGAGATTTGAATTTCCAAGGACCTGCATTTTAATTGTTTATGTATGTAGCATGGAACTTCATTCAGTATGATGATGATTGTAACATTAAAATCTTTGTTGACTTGCTCAGAACCTCATATCCCGCCACAAGTGAGCTTGCCTCATGTTTGAAAAGTCAGCAATGTCCAGGAAGTAAGTTGATCTGTCGTGTATCCTATCATTATCATCAGATCCTAATATTGCGTTGTACTCTGTGTATTTTCTCATCAAAACTCTCCTCTGGGCTATTGGTATCATTATTTGATGACTAATGCATAATTACTCTAGATATTTTAAAAGCCGCCTCCATGAAATAATGTATTTTTTGTAAACTTGGGAGTTTCTATGTGATCTTTTAATCAGGGAATGCTAGATAACAGAAAGAAGACTTGATTTTTCTGTTTGTGGCTGTTTCATTACTCCATCCAGATCGGTATAACCTCTTCATAAATTGCGGTGGGAGTGAAGTAACAGTGGGGGACATCACATACACCGAGGATAAAGAGCCGCCTTCAGCTTCAAAATCCTTCCTGACTGGACATTACTGGGCCTACAGTAGCACTGGCCACTTCCTTGATGACAAAACTGATTCAGATAAATATATAGTCAGCAATAAATCTGAACTATCCATGGATAAAGCGCAACTTTACATGAATGCACGGCTTTCTCCTATCTCTCTAACTTATTATGGTTTTTGTCTGATGAGTGGGACGTATAATGTAAGCCTTCATTTTGCGGAGATAATGTTCACAGGCAACAAAAATTATACAAGCCTTGGAAGGCGAGCTTTTAATGTTTATATACAGGTAAATTTTGGGCATCATGTAGTGCTGGTTCTTAGATGTAAAGCATATAAAGCGTTTAACATGTTATGATTGGATTTTTTTATCTAGATATTTCGTATTTGCAAATCATGATCGTTGCACAATTGGTCCAGTCTGTTGAGGCTGAATGTTTCACCTTGTTCTGTGTAAAGACACTCAAGTTGAATCAGATTAAATATTATCTCAGGGGAAATTGGTGTGGGAAGATTTCAATATTGAGATTGAAGCAGGTGGAGTTGGAAAGGCGGTCATAAGAAATTTTACTACCATGGTGACTGAGGGCACTCTGGAGATACGCTTCTATTGGGCTGGGAAAGGAACCTATGCTATACCTGACCTAGGAGTCTATGGTCCTCTTGTATCTGCCATCTCCGTCTATCCTGGTATGCAGATAGACACTTCCATGTTTCACTGTTGCTTCTCTATTGCGAAAGTTACTCGTATTCATATTAGGAAAACTACCCATATTTTGTCTAGATTCAGTTACTTGATTTGGTTGCAAATGTCCACTCTTAGATTCAGGCCATCTGTTACAGTTGTTCAGATAAATTTCCAATGTAGCTGGCTAGGATTTATCATTCTTCTCTTAAGAGGCAAAAATTGGCTATGGTTTGCTTTGTTTTCTTTCTATCTGAGAATGTTTTCTGTGTGTATCTTTAATCCTTCTATTCAGACTATGAAACAACAGCCTCGTTCACTTTTCTACTATGGATCAACGACCATTGCGCCTGTATTATATAGTACAGCCTTGAGAATGAAGAATATATTTCTATTTCTTTTTCTTGTTCCCTTTGTATTTAGTATTAAATGTTTCCAAAGATGATATCTTCCTGTGCTCATTAATCTGATAGTTTTCGTGGGGTGTTCTGAGCAGTTCTCATGTCCTCCTGATTCTCAATTAGTGCTGTCCCATCTGTTGGTTTCTGTGTTCACCAAGAAGCTACCGATATATTTCCGCATGTGTGCTTACCCCATTTACTTGAACATTTTTGGGTAAACATATGTTGTTCTTTCTTCACTGCAGATTTTGATATCCCACGAGAGTCGGCCATAATATCTACTGGTACAGTGGTCGGGATTGTGGCTGCCATAGTTTTTGTGGTTTTTCTTATCCTGGGCATCCTTTGGTGGACAGGATGTCTTGGGCGTGAAGATGAAATGGCAGAAGGTAGTTGCTTACCTAGAGTCTCTGTCATTTAGTTCAGATAAATATGTCAAGAAATATGAGAATGTTATGCACTCTGAATACATTGTCCCCCTTCCCTATTCTGGTGGGGGAGGGGGCTAATCACATTGCATCTTTTATATATCAGCTAGATCACCCGGTTGTCCTGTCAAACTGTTGGTGCATGACTCTTCTTCTTACCTTTTCTGGTGGGGGAACAGGTAATCTCAATGCATCATTAATACTGCAACTAGGTTACATAGTTCCCCTGTAAAACTGTTGATGCATGACATTTGTGCATTCCATTGGAGATTTGATTTGACGTATAAAGAATATCAGTTATTATTAAGCCATGATAAAGCTGAAGGGTCATAGATCCATTTGGCTAACTAAACTTTTAAATGGAAATCCGAGAAATGAAGGGATAGATAGTTTATAGGAAGAGGGCAGTAGATTTCCTAGTGAGTGTGTGAGTGTGTGTGTGTGTATGTGGTGTCTTCTTGGGGGCACGATTGACCATATATATACTGAATCTATGTTTCAAGACATTGAAAACAAATGCCCGCTTCGCATATATGAGACATTGAAACATACAACCCTGTGTTATGTTTCCAAAGTGGGCTTTCTCTATGATTTTTCTTTTCCCCTACTACTAAGTACCCTGAAAACACTCTTTTTTTTTTTTTCTTTTTTAAGTACATACTGAACCAATACCAGAGTTTCCTAGAACATAAATTTCAAGATGCTAAGATATTCTGTGATAATAATGTTTTTTGGTACATCGAGAAGGAATTGCTCCGTTTTTGTTAGATGGTAGGTTACATACTATAGCTGTTGACTCCTCCAAATTCTGAGAAGTTCCAAACCATGGTACAGATTTGAAGGGTCTAGCATTGCAAATTGGTTCATTTACCTTGCGACAGATTAAAGCTGCCACAAACAATTTTGATGCTGCCAATAAGATTGGAGAAGGTGGTTTTGGTTCTGTGTACAAGGTATACATCGGTGAACCCATTTCCCTCAATTCCCAATAGAAAAGCTGTGTAGAAAGCAGCATTCAATGTAACTGAATCTTCACAGCATAAATCTGATGCGAAAGTGCATATGCAGGGTCTTATGTCAGATGGCACCACTATAGCAGTGAAGCAGCTTTCATCAAAATCAAGGCAAGGAAATCGTGAGTTTGTGACTGAGCTTGGGATGATTTCTGCTCTTCAACATCCACATCTTGTGAAACTATATGGATGCTGCATTGAAGGAAATCAACTTTTGCTGGTTTACGAGTACATGGAAAATAACAGTCTTTGCTCGCGCTTTATTTGGTAATTTGATATCACACCGTGCTTCTCTGGCTTTAGTTAATGACATGGGACTAATGTAGCTTTGATGTCTTCTGATACAATTGTAGGTCCTGAAGAATTTCAGTTAAAGTTGGATTGGTGGACAAGACACAAGATATGTGTGGGTATTGCCAGGGGCTTGGCATATCTTCATGAAGAATCCAGGCTGAAGATTGTGCATAGAGACATCAAAGCTACTAATGTTTTACTAGATAAGGATCTCAACCCTAAAATATCAGATTTTGGTTTAGCAAAGCTTGATGAAGGGGACAACACACATATTAGCACCAAGATTGCTGGAACTTAGTAAGTTTATTGCTTTATGCTCCTGTTAGCCTAATTAGGAGTTGGTCAGCGACAACATAAAAAACTGGAGTAGAGATATCCCGTCTAATTTAAGAAAAGTGAGTTGAAAGGAGCTTTGTGGTTGACTCACGTCATCCCAAAGTATGGTGCTCAACAAATGGGGCTTAACCGCAAAGCTTTATGCCTGTCCCACCAATCTTCATGTTAATTAGGAAAAATTGTTAATTATGTCTCGTACTCTACCATTAAGTAATGATACTCTGATATTATGTAAATGTTTAATTTGAATACAACTTAGTATTATTTGCAATAGAGCTAATTCGCCCATGTTTCTGTTGTATACACACGGAAAAACATAAATAAGCATGTTCAAGGATTTGAGACGTTTGCATTAACATGTGTGAAAAGTCAACTTGTTTATGAAAAGAATGTGACTTGTTAGGGAAAAGTTAAAACTGTAAGTTCATTCTACTAACTCTAACAATAATTCAACAAAAAAGAACTATAACATTAACTAATTTCCATTATCTCAACAAACTTAGATAATCTGATACAATTTCTGGAAAGTTCATATCCTCCTACGTGAGATTTTACTCAAAAAGATTGATAATACCCTATGTGCTCCATTTACTACTTTAAGAACAATTCAAGATAAACATTTCATACGGTAATTCAGTGTGCCCTACCTAATGCGTTCACTCAGACAAGAAGCTTGTGAAATTATCATGATACAATTATAATGCAATACATTTTAATAGTCTATATTGATGCGTAATTTAATTGTTTTTATTATGTTTCCCCATTGACGAGCAACTTAATGCAAAAAAAAATATAATGAACAACAACAACTACTATATGTTAAAAATTTCACTATAAATTATCTATATGCTCCTTTGTATGAAAAATACAGTTTTAGTAAATAAGTCTCACATGACATTGACATAGATGTTGCACTTGCAAGTGAATTTAAAAATCATTTTTTGGTCAGATTGCCTCTTTTCCATGTCATAAAGTCACATATGGAGCCTGATAATTAAATAGAACATTAATGGTCTTTTTTTCTCTGAGATATCCTCGGTAAATTCTATCAGAAAATTTTAGTATGCACTTGTTTTTTTATCTACTCTTGAGACCATAGTGTCACATTGAGGAATGTCTCTTTCTTTTGAATTTTAGAAATATTAAGTATGTTCTATACGAGACAGTTACCTTGTTGCCATCACAAGCGCTTTCTTATTGTGCAGTGGATATATGGCACCGGAGTACGCAATGCATGGTTATCTCACTGACAAAGCTGACATCTATAGTTTTGGTGTCGTTGCTTTAGAAGTTGCTAGTGGCCAGAGCAACACTAGCTCCCAGAAAACTGAGGAATGCTTTAATCTACTTGATTGGGTAATCAACTCTATCATTTCAATTATGATCATATATGTATTTAAATCTCTGCTTGTGCTGGTGGAAAATGGATTGCGAAGGTGTAAGTGTAGTGTGTAACTCCTCACATGCACTTTTAATGGTTGCAAAGGAGTGTTACGGTTACCAGCTATTGAAATCTGCTCAACGAATTATCATGCTGTTATTTACAATTTGTCATTTCAAATTAATCCAGTTCTTCTTATTATGTTGGTCTACACTGAATATTCATGTAAAATCTTTTTTTGGATTGAAGAAAATTCTACTCCTTGAAATTTGGCGTAGTTCAGTTTTAGTCTTTATGTTTTTACGCTTGACATTCATACTTCCTGAAGTTTTATTAGCACCAAACAAGTCCTTCGACCACTATGGAATTTGGCAATTACTGTCAAATTATAAAGTTTTCATGACCATGTCTTGACTAGAATATTCATATACTTTTAATTGAGGCATAACTTTTTCACATTCATCTAATTGAGTCCTTCAGTTAGATTTTGTTTTGCTTTGATTAAGCAATCATTAGAAAAAAATAATCATTGTAAAGTAACCTTGAGGAAAACGTTTTCTGAAATTTTCCAGTGGTCATTTCACGGAAAATGAACTAGTCAGAAAAATATTTTCCATCAACGGAAAAAAAAAGTCTTCTAAAATAGGTGAAATTGTTTTTTTTTTTTTTTTTGTGAAGTTAAGAGATTAGGTGAAATTGTTTTCCTATTGAGAAAGAGGAAAATATTTTCCATTTCTTCTTTCACCTCGCTATTTTTCACCAAATACATTTTCCTTTTATTTTGCTTTGTGTAAGCAATCATTTTTAGTTCTCGTTAAATCTAACTGTCACCCGGGTTGTATAATCAGGTATTTCTTGTTAAACTAGAATCGAGAGTAGAAGGCAATGGATGGTGTAAAACATTGAAGAATGAGTCTACCATTTCATGTAATGACCCCGACAAATAATTCGTGCTGATAAAACTTGACAAGAGCTGGGGATTTTCTTTCATTTATACCCTATAACAAAGATGAAAAACTAGCAGGTGCTTATCAATTGCATTTGTCACGTAATAATCAAGGGACATAATATACTTCTTCCTGTTTTAGTATTTAGAGCATATTTTGCAACTGATCAGTACCTGAAGCTTGAGAGGGAAATATCTTCACTTTTTATTTCTGTTTCTAGGCACGCTTTCTGAAGGAGAGAGGAAATTTGATTGAACTAGTTGATTGGAGGCTTGGTTCTCACTTTGACAAAGAGGAGGCGCTGGCATTAATAAAGGTAGCTCTGATGTGTACTAATGCGACTCCAGCACTCAGGCCTCCAATGTCGTCTGTGGTTAGCATGCTTGAAGGCAAGGTTGCTGTTCCAGTGCTGGACTCTGAGGGCACTATCATGACAGAGGAGAAAATTGAGGCCATGAGGAAGCATTTTAGAGGTGGCGAACATCAGGCAGTTATTGAGAATATCACCAAGAGCATGTCCACTGATGGGCCATGGACTGGAACCGCTTCGTCTGCATCTGGTAACGATCTCTATCCAATATTTCTGGATACTGACCACGGGCAGAAGAGAGAGTAAGAAATGGTTTGTTGCGTTCTAAGTAAATTAGTTCTTGAAAGAACTGGGGCTTTATTTGGTAATCCTCGCACCGGAACTCTTAAATTTTGCTTCGAAGTTTCTCTTTCGCTCACGTTTGGAACTGAAGGTGCAGATAATATAAAGAAAACAGTGACTGTTATGCAATGCACTAATTGTGTGTTGTGAATTAATTATTGGGGAAAGGCAGAAGACAATTGCTTGTGGTTTGGTGGTTGTATTTGTACTATTTCTTTCGATGTTTTTATTCGAACAGACGATGTTGCTACTTTTCCTCTTCAATCAATAGCGATGTGGATGGTTGTTGCTGCAAGGGTGGCAATCTATTATGGAAGCTTATCTTTGTTTGAATGGCGAGACGTGCAAAGTGGCGCATTCTTGCTCTGGGTGTGTTTTGTTCCTGAGCTCGACCTGTTATATTGGTACCCAAGAATTATTCTAAGAAAATGCGAGTTTTTTTTCTCCCTTCGGTGTGGATGATGCGTCGCCCACTTCATCTGTCCCATCTTTGAGAAGTGATGAAAGGGGCAGGTTCTCTAATGAATACCAACGACTAATTTTGCAGTGGAAAAGCATTGAATGGTTTAAGTCTTTTTTTAATTAGGATATAGGATGGAAAGGAGCTAATATCAAGAAATTGGCAAACCATAGAAATGGTTTTTCTTGACCTAATGTGTTCACATTGTCTTTTATCTGCATTTGTTTCATTGGATGATGACATGGGCATTTAATATCAAAATAAAGCTAGAAAATATCGGACCAGAAACATGTAAATTGAATTGGGATATTATAAAGGCATAGAGAATTTACATAAGCGTGGTTATTGTTAGGCCGAAGAAAATATTGGTTTCAAAATTTAAGATGAGTTATTAGACTCTTTGGCTCATATTCATTTGCTAAAAATCATATCTTTCCTTCCTAATGTGAAATTCTTCCCCCATCTTACTCATTCAATAATTGGATGAAGATCCTTTGGTCAATCCACACATAGTCGCATCGGCGTTTGAATAAATTATAATCCGTGTTAACACAAGTAGTAATATATTTGCAGTTGGAATGGGAAGGACATTCATGAAAGTACTGCGTAGGCACGAAAGACCGACATCATTTCTTAACATCTTGAAACATTCCATCCATGGGGGAAGTTTCCTATCAAACAAAAAATAATTTAAAGAAAAAAATGCATTTGACCATGGTAGTATAGTTTGCTAATAAGCTAGCTACCCTTTTTCTTTATCAGGCAGATAGACTAGGTCTGACTTTTAACGAGTTGATTTTTCTTTGTTTGACATTGCTAATCATTAATTTGAACCTCCAAAAAATAATAAGAGGTATTTGAGATTGGCTTGAATCTTGGTCGAGGGGCTGTGCCTTTTAGCCAATTTTAGATTTGAAATCTTGATTTTTTTTTAGCTAAAATTTAGTAATGTAAAGTTTGAAACAAAATAAATGAAAGTTAACAAACACACCCTTCATTTAGGTCTAATTCAAAATAAATTCAGTTTTCAATTTTGTTGTAAAATGAGATCAACCTGTTAAAGACATTATTTTTTCTTGATCGGATTGTTGATAAACTATTAATTTCGTTATGAAGCAGGAAAACTATCATTTTCTTTTTGCAAAATTAGTTCATTTTTTAATGGATCCATAAGAAATCCTTTCTATTTCATTATATATTTTTAATTTAACTGTATATATAACGATTCATCTTTCATTTTGTATTTTATCTAACCAATTTGTACTTAAATCAATTTACTTTATTATTTTTTAATATAGTATGAAACTAAATATCTACTGCTACTATCAAATTTATTGGATGGTTTTCAATTTTCATTTTCGATTTTTTTCTTTTCTTGAATACATTTTTAATTCGAAAAACCAAAAACATTCAATAAAGAATGGGAATTTTGAAAACACGTTTGGCATGTCTTTGAAATCCATCCTTTTGGAATATTAAGACATCCGGTTGATATCAATGGCTTGGAAAGCTTTCGATCAATGATGTCCAGAATATGCAGCAGAACTGCCAAACAACATCAGATTAGGTTTAAGCAAGCGACAACTTCAATGCATTCAGAACCACGAGTTCTACGTGTGGCGTCCGGCCAGTTGTCGTGAATTGTGATTAACTACAACATTGAACTGTGGCCTTGCATGAAACAATCTTCAATCATTCTATCGATGGTCCATCCTCGTGAAGAGGAACTAGGAAACAACATTGACGCTTGTCTTCGACTATTGATAGAGGAGAATGAAGTTACCGTGGGAGGGGGTTGATGTGTCTGATGACTTCACGAAACGAAGGGCCAGACTTCGAGAAACTCTTCTTTGTAAGATTAATGATTTTCCCACTTATGCTAATTTATCTGGCTGGAGTACGAAGGGATGCACTGCATATCCTTCTTGTTCTAGTTTGACCAACTCAAAATGGTTAAGTCATGGAAGAAAGTTTTCCTATATGACATACAGGCGATGAGAAGCAACCTTGATTCTTAGTCATATGTTTAAAAAAAAAAAAATCCTCCCATATTCTTCACCATTTTGGTTCACTTGATCATTCACTTAGTAGATGAAGCAAGCTTGGTCTCAATGCAATTTATATACATGAATCCTATTGAAAGGTAATCATTCTCTCAATTTAGTAGTCTTTTCATACCTCTTATACATGGATACTAATTGAAGCTATATGTTATAGGTTGTTAATAGGGTTAAAATCCGATGTTCACGACAAATATCATGCAAAGGGATGAGGGTTACATTGTGATGGTGTTTGACCTTTTTCTCAAGACATATTGATCACAAAGATATATTGGATGATCAACTGACACGATAAACTCATATGTCTTATAACGTCACATGGATGTTTGTTGAGGAGCATTCCAAAGGAATATTGGGACAATGTAAACCCTGACACGCTTGGCACATTTAACAAATTGCCCCTTGTTACTCTGGGACGATTGTTAGACGTCCCAAATAGGCTCGAAAATTGTCCCAATCCACATGGTTCTCCCGTAGTCAAGAAAATACTTCAAGGTAAGCCACGAGATAACACGCTGAGAATTCATCGTCCTAAGTCAACTTGAAATTTTCAAAGCTCTCCTAAATTCGCGCGTTGAATATAATTGCATTCTTGAAAAGATTAAGATACCCTCGATGACTTGACATTAATTTGATTAGACGTTCCTACAACCATTATTATTTGGTCTGAGTCTGAACTTTATTTCACGTGCCGTGGTTTTTCTGCGGTTGGTTTTTGCGTTCATAACATGGAACGGAGACAAAAGAGGCCTGTTAGGCCAACGCAAAGAGTGGTATCTGCAGTCAAAGTACAAAACCGACCTCGCGTTGGCTCCAAATTCGACCAAATCTAGAACATGCTCCATCGACGACTCCATGACTCGTACTGTGATTGGAAAATTTCAGCCTTTTCCGACAATAACCATGTAAACAGTTAAAAGTTTCTTCACATCTCTAGCTAATACACATAACTGGGCTTTTTTTTTTTAAAAAAATTTATAAATAAAAAATTATAAGCACTTGAAACTTTCATTTGCCACAACTTTTACTAATGTTTCGAATATTTGGGTTTAAAAATCATTAGACTTCTTAGAAGCCAAAGCCAAGAAAGTCGAGCATTTGGGTTTAAAAGTCATTAGACTTCTTAGAAGCCAAAGCCAAGAAAGTCGAGCATGGACACATGCGTCTCCACACGTGTCTAATCTAAATATATTAATTATTCTGGTATTAATTGTTATTATCTTTGGACCAAGTTAAAGAGCTTTTATACGCAACTCAAGAATGAGCGTTGCATAGTTGACTTAGATAAATCTATTTCGAATAATTCCATGTTGAATGGGTGAAACACTTGTCAACATCGATAGAGACTATGGTGCATAGTTGACTTAGCTTTTATATGCTAATGTACAAGCACCCATTAATGTATGGAATAGACTATGGTGCCAAATATTTCAATTTCCATGACCGTACAATTCAGTTATTGTCCTAAAAATTCCTAAGATATTATTATTCCGTCCATAGACATTTGATTCCAAACTCGACATTTATGTTTTTTGTTTTTGGTAACCACTTTGATAAGACAACATTCTCTATTATTTATATTCAACATGAGTCAGGGTCAAAGAATTGGACTTAATCGATTTGTAGGGCTTGCAAAGTGTTTCATTGGTCTCAATAATCGGGTCTACACAGCAATATCCCCGAAAAAGAATAACTTGTTACAATTGAAGTAAAAAAAAAAAGAGGAGATACAAGATTTGTCTGAAAAGAGTGAATCTACTTAATTTCCAAACAGCTTAATATCAATGAAGTTTCTAAGAATGGCGGAATTTGGACTCCACCATCGATAAACTGTATAATAACCTAAATCTGAGACGTGTTCATGGCAAACTTAGAGCAATGGAAAAGGCAGTTGTCAGTGGAAGAACAAAATTACGGAAGAAGAGTTGGATAAAGCTTTTCTACTCCATTCTAGATGGAATATTCCTACAGCCGAGGAAGATTTGGAGTTGTTTCTATCTTGCTTTCACACATTACTCTCGCGCTCTCCCATGCAAAAGTACAAGAGCGAAAAGTCTTTGTCCGCTATCCCTATTTTCGCACATAAATACATGAAGCTAAGAGCACTCGCTTAACAATCATCTCTCTCTTGGCCCAGTTTTCTTTACCAAACTCCTGTTAAAGAGCGTTGAGAACTCTCTCTCTCTCTCTCTCTCTGAGCTCGAGATTGAAATTATGACGATTCTCTTCTTGGCTGGATCTCTCTTCTCTGTGCTCGTCCTTCTCAGCGCTACTTACTTAGCTGCTGCCACCGCCACTCTTCTGCCTGACGACGAAGGTGAGGGGGAACAAAGAAAAGAAAAGAAACCCACCGATCTTGTATTGCTTTCATCGTAATGTTCTTTTTCCTTCTTCTGTTTTTGGCTGGCACGTACACCAAGTTGTATTTGTTTGTGCTTCCTTTCACAGGTAAAGAAAGATGCTATACATATATTCAACCTCAAGTACATGCGAATTTGACCTCGCTTGTGTTTATTCTACATGAGACATGGCTGTTCCTTTGACTCGTCGACTTTCTCTTTCAGTAAATGCGTTGAGAGAAATAGCTGCGGCCCTAGTGAAAACGGACTGGAATTTCAGTGTGGATCCATGCAGTAAAGAGGGTCGATGGAGTGACAACTTACCGCTCGAAGACACTCTTAGCCACGTCGACTGCAGCTACAATTTCACCGACGCCAATAAGAAGACGGTTAGCCATGTCACCTGGACGTAACTCTCTCTCTCTCTCTCTCTCTCTCAAATAAATAAGCAGGAAAAACCTCAAGTTCTTTTTTATTTTTTTCGTCGAACAAGTTCATGTATCAACTAACTGACGTAGTGAACTGTTTTATTATTATACAAATAAATAAAAAAATTGGCCGAAATCTGAAGGGAAAATTATCAAAAAAATTGTAAATCTATTGCAATTTTTTTGAATTAGTCCTAAGCCAATTTTTTTGCTAATTCAGTCTTAAACATTTTACAATTGCGTCAATTTAGTCCATTCAATTAATTTTGGTTGGTCAATGCTGATGGAGATGCTGCCGACCGACACTAACATGGCTATTTATTAATGATATTTTATTCTTTCGAATTTTTTATTTTTTATTTCTTTTCTTTTCTTTTCTTCCTACTTATTCTCTTCCCTCATAGTAGCCAATAGGCTCCAGTGAGGCTCACCGATGACTAGTAGCCCTCGCCCGGACTCACCCAAATCTAGAAGAGGCCAAGGCGGGCAAGGTGGCTTCGCCCAAATTTGGAAGAGGCCAGGGAGCCGCAGGCAAGGCCCCCTTTGCCCACGGTGAGGCCAAGTGAAGGCCACTGATCATCGGCAAGGGCTTCACGACCCTCGCCTAATGGTTGGTGAGGACCAGTAAGCCACTATGGGGGGAGAGAAGAAGAAAAGGAAAAAGAAAAGAAAAAAATAATTAAAAATTTTGAAAAATAATAATAATAAATTACTACATTAGCGCTGGCCAACCAGTCGGTGCTAAGATGTTAGTGCGACCTACCAAAATTGGCTGGATGAACTGAATTGGTACAATTGCAAAATGTTTAAAACCGAATTAACAAAAAAAAAAGATTTATGATTGATTTGAAAAAAAATTGTAATAGGTTTGAGATTTTTTTGATAATTTTCTCGATTTTTGGGTCATAGCGTATTGAGCACAAAAAAAATGAAAATTCATTGGAAGAGGGCATTGAAATCAAAGTTTGGCTTTTCGATTACAAAAACTATTGAAATTCAAGGATCATGAGTGTAATTAATCCATATAAGCTAGCCACGCAAGCAAATACCATTTTCCGTTTCGCATGCAGAAACATAACAAAGGAAGGGGAAGAAAAGGAGTAAAGAGATGTCGTTTTATGTGATCGACTTCTTGTCAAACTTTCGATTTAACAATGATTTACCTGTAAAGAAAACGGTGGTAGGTTTGTTAGGCTAATTCCCTGCTTGAGTTTCGTCAAACTTGAACATGGTCACCGAGTTTTCACTCTCTTTGTTTTACCGTGATTAAGGCCTTCTTCACCGCTTATGCTGCATATTATCATCCTCAAGAAGTTATCAACCTATGCAACTCCGTTTCAACCATATACTAAAAGAAATCTTATTAAACAAATGGAATTCGTGACACGTCCGGTTTCATTTCTTCGAGCCGATCGAGAGGCCATGGCCAAGCTCGATGAAGAAGATGGACAATAAACATCCCATTCAAGTGATGTAAGCTTGATGAAGAAGATGAACAATAAATTTTATTATCTCTTTTATTTTTTTTAAAAAAAATTATACCCACTTTTTCTTTTTTAATATAAAAACTCAATTTTTTCATAGCGTAGTGCTTGATTGGCACCACATTGGTGCCATGTGTGTCAAGAAAGTAATAAAAAAAAGCACGTAAGCATTTTCTTTAGCTAAATTGGACTATAAAGTAGGAACTTGATTTCCCCATTTTGATATATTTTAACACTTGTGATACACTTATTCCAATTTCACATTCGTCATTTTTCACTAAAATTGAATTTGTTATGGGCTATCATTTGTCCATAATTTGACACGATTGTTCGGTTATTTTCTTTTAAGCAAACATAATCACTTATGTAATGTTAACTCTAATCTTGTATTTTGCCTCATGTTGTGTTAAATGAGATCGAAGTAATTTTACTCTCTGCATTATAGTATCGATTCATGTTAATAATTTATAGATTAATTCTAAATCACTTAACATAGTGTGTATAGTATGGTCAACTCTATTTTTAAACAATTTCGATATATTGTTTCGCATCAATCTATTTTGCATGTTATTGAAAGGGAAAAAGTTAATTTTTCTATTTACAATATACATATATGTGTTTATGATTTTCTCTCTCCATTACATAATATATGTCAGGCATGATAGAGTCGATATTTTTTTTTTTTTTAATTTACTACTTATTACTTGAGATATTATTTGATAGTGTAGTATTTATAACCTTGTTAATTTTTTTCTCTTAAATTTTCGTTGAAAAAATAAGAGACTTCTCTATTAATTACCATTTACATTGAACTCATTAAGTAAATATTAACTTTACCAATGGTTGTACAGATAAAAGTATAAAATCATCACAGACAAATATTTCTAATAGAGATTCAGTCTACAACATGGTTATTTGCATCGAATTCACTACATGTATAAAGAATTTATAATGCATTAAGTATATGCATTTAAATTAACATTCAAGAGATCTTCGTCAAAATTTACTTTCTTGAAAAAAAAAAAAAACATAGACTTAAAAGAATCCTCTCATGTAAATTTAACGCAGCTAGCTTTTATTATAAAACAAATAGATTCTTCGTCGATGCCCAAATTTGTTGAGGGCTACAAGTATCATATAAACTCAATTATCTATCTAGAAAAGAAAATATAAACGACAAAAATATAATCGTTAGTTACTTTCTTTTCTCGACAATTGGATGATGTTGAAAAATGTGATTTGAGAAACTTAAATGTAAGAGAAAGTAATACAATTCTTTCCTATTTCTTTTTAATCAAACTACCAATCATTTCTTTTTCATTTTTAGATATTAAATAAATCATGAAAAAATGTTTAAGATCAACATACGACCTAAGGACCTCTAGACTTAGAATCTCAATGCCCAAACCTTGGCCCATGGGAGGGGAGCACAATACCCTAAGGGCCAAGCACTTGGGCTGCAAATCCTACTCTTTTGGTCCTTGGCTTGAGAACTTGGGTCTCAAATGTAGGCATTGAGGTCTCGAGTTCAACCTCCAAACATAGGTTCGGGCTTCTAGGCCTAGATCTGGCATGCTTTTTCTTTTCTCTTTAAAAAAAAGAAGTCCTATTTATGATAGAGTGAGAGCATGCGATTGTGATAATGGCATATTGATTTAATTCACTTTTTTAGTTAGAATTTCGTCCATCTTTATATTATACGAATCTAATGGACGAAACACCTGATGTAGATGTTGACTAATCCTAGGACTTCGTCAGGTTATAATCTACACTACGGAGAAGAGAAACTCTAATGTGGGATAAGAATCTCACATTTGAAGAAGTTAACTTAGTAGTCAGGTACTTAATTAGAATGTAAAAGATATTCTATTTAAATCACAGTTAATCCTTTGAAGAGTAACTTTGGAGGCCTGTCGGTCACTCTATGGTTTATATAATACTTAGTTGAGCAAAATATTTGAAACATTCCATATGAAAAGAAAAGATAATAATTTAATGCCAAAGCCCCCAATGGCGAAGGCCAACCTATTTCATGAGTTAAGCTTCAATAAACGTGGTCCTTT
The DNA here is from genome assembly GCA_014182885.2 of Eucalyptus caleyi. Classification (NCBI taxonomy): domain Eukaryota; kingdom Viridiplantae; phylum Streptophyta; class Magnoliopsida; order Myrtales; family Myrtaceae; genus Eucalyptus; species Eucalyptus caleyi. The sequence continues at coordinate 15,192,107 of CM024471.2, forward strand.
TGAGAGAAAAAGAAATGGTTTAATATATTGCTTTATGGTCGGAGATTGAGCTTATGGCAACGAATTCAATCCCGTTGCCTTGGCTTTAATTTTGCTACAAAGTATTGTGCCGTCTCTATAATTTCATCCCCAGAAAGCTATTTTGTCGTACCATTGTAATAGCTCTCTCAATTTTATTTATGAAATACTTGTATCTATTACCTCGATTTAGATTAAAAGTTTGAAATCAAGGAAAACTGATAATGTTGAAAACGGATACTATATCGAACGACAAAAACGAAAACTATTCAAGGAGTACCTATCGCATTTTTTTAAAGAATAACTTTTTTTGTGGGGGGCTGAATGGATGTTTAAAAGGAAAACATCATTAGACAAATCTCAAACAATAAGATTACCCAATTATGTGTGTATTCAATTAATAAAATCTCATCGTCTTTCTTATACATGTATTCAAATAATACATTCAGGTTATGCAATAAGGAAGAATATAAATAAATTTTAAGAATGAGGAAAAAAATGTAGTTGGCTAATAAATCCTCAAGTAATCACGTTGTTTATTCTGTTCACAATCCACTTTCTCTATTATTATTACTTCAATCATACTGTTTATCGTGTAATAGATTATATTTGTTTTGATAATAAATCACATTAATGCTTAAATCTAAATCATACTTTTGACCAAAAAAATCTAAATCATAGTCATAAGTTAAATTTGAATAATAGATAAAAATGTATATATTAATTGTAATATCTTGAATATATATGGGGTATTACATTTTATGATTGGATGCTAAAGTTATAATTACTATAAAATTATATTTATCTTAATAAATTATATATCTAGTGATTGGTATGAGTGTTAAACTCATGGACTATGATTGAGTATTAAAGTAATAATTGATTATTTTCTTTAACTCTGGTTTTAGGGGTATTTTACTTCCGTTTCCCCTGATTACAAATGTCTTTCATGAAAGTAAATAGCGTGATGGTATTATAGTTATTTAAACAAAACATTTCAATTTCAATGACATTACAATCTTATTTCATCTTTACAACCAAATGAGCGATATTATAATTGTCATGCACGAAATCACACTTGTATAAGTCATGCTTGTTTTTTTTTCCCGTTAGCTATATTTCCTTTTTGTGGGGCAATTCTAAGATTTTTTTTTTTTTTTTCATTTTGAATCAATTGGTGTATAGATGTATAATGTATGTAGCCAATTCTCCAAAATCATTCTTGTCATGTGAAAACAGAGTACTCAAATCTCAGTCGCTTCCCGGCACTCTCCCACCGCGACTATTCAGATTGCCTTACCTCGAAAAGTTGTAAGCCTCTTTATTCTTCTTTCTCCGTTATCCATTATTCTTCTTCTTCACAAGCATCTGTCTCTGTAAACAGTGATGTCACCCGCAACTACCTGAGCGGCACAATTCCGATAGAATGGGGCTCTACGAACCTGGTCTACGTGTATGTGCTCTCTCTTTCTCTCTCTCTCTCTCTCTCTCTCTCTCTCTGTGACACGCGCATTGCGGCATAGAGATGCGAGTGTCTCTTCTATTGATTGGGAGAAAAGGGATGATGTGGGTGCAGTTCTCTACTCGGAAACCGATTGACTGGTCCAATCCCGAAGCAACTAGGAAACATATCCACACTTCAGGAATTGTAAGTGATCACTCATCCCGCCTCTCGCATTTGGCTTCTTCGCTGTGTTAAAGTTGACTGATGCTGAAGATATCAACTCTCTTCTGCTAAGAAACGTCGAGATCAATTGGCTTTTTGGACCTCTACCTCCAGAGCTGGGGAACCTGTCCCAGTTAAATAAATTGTGAGTCTCTTGATTCAAATTCCTGTGTTAGGCATCGAGTTTTTATTCGCTGATGATTTTGTATCTGGCGTGGCAATTATATCCATTGGTCTGTTGAGAGATTAGCATTCAAGTTCAATTAACCAATGTGATACCATTGGTTTTTTCTTGTTTCAGGTACCTTACGTCAAATAATTTCACCGGGGAGCTGCCCAAAACATTTGTTAAATTGATGGCATTGCAGGACCTGTTAGTTTCCAGTTTCCACAAATTCTACTGATATTTACACATTTCTATCCTTCCTTCTTCATATCAATCTTGTAGTTTAATGCACTGTAGGTGACTCGGTGATAATCAGTTCATGGGAAAGATACCTGATTTTACTCAGAACTTGACAAATCTTGAAAAACTGTAAGGCTTAACGCTTCTTCACCTCTTAAGTCAGTCAATATAGATATACTCCTAAGATAATATAATCTGTGAATTGTATCATCAAGATCATTCAAGGAAGTGGATTGCAAGGGCCAATTCCCTCTGGGATCAAACTTTTGAAGAAATTGTCCGACTTGTCAGTATGGAGTTTTGGCAGTTCGAACTGATCTCTCTTTCTTTAAGATGGTATCGATCAAATAAAGTTCCCTATTTGATTTTGATATGCAGGAGAATAAGTGACCTCGATGGACCCGAGTCCCGAGTTCCACAACTCAACAGTGCAAATATTAAGACATTGTGAGACCGATGTTCCTTCACAGATAGTTTACTTTATGCAAAAGAGCCAAACTGTCTTAGCAATGTGACAATATCAGTGCCATTTTCTTATAGGATTCTGAGGAACTGCAATCTCACAGGAGAGCTACCTGGTTATCTAGCAGCAATGACAAATCTACAAGTATTGTGAGTGGAAAACGGCTCTCCCCTGTTCCTATTCCAAGCAGAATAGATAATTTTACCCTTAATGAGGGATTTTCTACTAGTTTATAATTGACTATAGGTTGCAGTTATATTTAAGATGGCTTGAAGGTCCCTTACTGACTTCAATGGAGTTTTGATCTTTTCTATTGATATTGCTGAATTTGTGAATTGCGAATTGTGATGTGGCATTTAACTCTCTGGTGATTGTGGTCTCTGCTGTAGAATATAAAGTTTCACTCAGAAGTATATGGACCTTTTCTCTCTTTGTTTTCACTTTTCCAGGAATAGAAACCACAAGAACTCTTACCTCAGCTATGGTGCCCATCTCGTCTAATTCACTTTTCCTTTGATTTGTTATCTTATCTTCTTAAGAGCATTAATGCAGAATGGAGACTTCTAGTGGTTGATTGTCTGGACTCTTTCCTTCTAGTGGTTTACATTCTCGAATCTCAGCCTTAACTGGAGTTTTATGCTTGACTGTTGTATATTTTTCAGCCATAACGTTCTTATTTCAAACAAGAGTATGGCTTCATGTGCATCTCTATATAAGCCAATTCTTCTCATTCATCTGGTCATCTCTGTAAGATTTTATAAATGCTACATTTAACAACACTTTCTTGCCATTCTGTCATCATCAGCAAGCAGCAGTTATTCTTTGCTTTTTTGCCATTTTGGATAACCGGATTTCTGTGGTTCTGCAGTGGCTTATCATATACTCCATTTCCTTTTCTTTAGGTTTGACTGGGTTTTACTTTCTCCATTGATATTTATATCGGATTGCAGAATCACGCTTTCCTGTATTTTGAAATCCTCACTTTATTTTTTTATTTTTTATTCACTCAAGCTGATATTGTACTTTCTAAGCACCCTAATATTTAGTCATCATCCCTTTATTCATAAATAAATTGTTACGAAGGTGATCTGCTCAGTAGATTATGATTTGCTTTAGTTTTGGTCCTATTAGATAAATGGAATCTCCCGATTTAAACTATAATATGTTACATTCCTCGGGATGCATTCAATTTAGCTCTCAAGTAGCATTTCTAGTTATATGAATTGAAATTTCAATTTGTAAATTTGATTTACGACAGAAAATTTACAGCAGAAGTTTTGTTGGCTACAGAATGTGACAGCTTGAAACTTGGATTTTAGCGATGAATGCCTCTGGAAATGAATGTCCAGTAGAAAGCATAGGCACTAGGCAGTTGACCTGTATGTCTAATCATCTGAACTGGACATGTATGTTCATTGATGGAGTCTGTGTTCGTACAATCCTCTGAAGTATGCACAAAGAGTGTCCAGAAGGAGTCGGTTAAAACTATCTTCTCATTATAATCGTCTCCTTCACATTAAATCGCTTTGCAGAGACCTCAGCTTCAATAAACAGAGTGGCATAATCCCTAGCTCCTTCAGCAGTTTGGAAGTGGTTGATTATATGTAAGTACTTCGATGCAGAACTGAGGCTTCTTTTCCGTATTTTGTAGAAGAATCTAAAATCCCAAATTGTTCTAGTGGCCAAGCTATAGGCAGCTTTTTACCGTAAAGTATTTGAGCTATCAGTAGAACTCAGACCATGATAATAAATCCAGTTTATAACTCTCAAAATCCTGGTGTCGCAAATACTTATCATTTCACCATCTAAATTTTACAATAAATTGGGTTATGAAGTTATGATTATTGTCAAGTAATTATTTTGGTGGGACTCTAGTCTTGGAGCAGGCATAGATCAATGCTATTCTGTTGCTTGAAGGGCATGATTCACAAGTTTCAATAGAGTTACTTGTTTAGGCTGGAAAAGATTAATTGGATCAGTGTTAAGTATTTGACAGATTGAATGTGTATGTACCTGATGCACGTGCGGTGCGCCTGTTTTATGATGAATAGGAGATTTAACATAGCAAAAGTACTTAGGCTCTCTCTTTGGTTCTTCCATAACAATGGCCCTAGATTGTTTGGTGAGTGCAATTCTCACGTGGTGATTAGAACGTCTGCAGCTAGGAGCTTGATGTCTTGTCCCTATTCTTGAAAATGACTGTTTTGACATTGGCACATCTTCCCTCATTATTTATATTATGTCTTATAAGGACAAGAACATTATCGCAAGGAAATATTTAATAAGCTAGTATCAGTGTATCCTTCATTATGTTCAGCTTTGTGTACTAGTGTTATGGTAATTCTTTCCCATGCACTCCAAGTTTTGCTAGGATCTAGTTTTTCCTCTGTCATTGATTTCCTTTATCTTTCATCTCCAGCTGAAATCTCTATATTGATATTACTAGTCAATTGATTTTTTTTCTACAACACTAATAATTAAATGCTTTTAATCTGCTAAATAATGCGTTTTTGAGGTATGACTATAAGTTTTCAGTTTGAGTGCATAAAGTACACGAGGAACTGACTCAATCAAATAATCTTGTTTAGCTATCTGACTGGAAACCAATTGACTGGAGCAGTCCCTGATTGGATCCTGAAGAGTAACTGGAAACCAATTGACTGGAGCAGTCCCTGATTGGATCCTGAAGAGTAAAAAAAATGTGTAAGCTTCTCTGTTTGAAAAATTGTCTTGTTTAATCCCGCATTTGCTTCTAGCTCTTTCTTGCTAATCTTGCACTGTAGTAAGCAATTGTGCTTTCCCATCTTGCATCTTTATAGTTTGTGGCCTATAGAGTAAGCAAAGTACCTTTCTCCTTGTTGGGATCTGTTTTTTGAAATGCTATAGGCAAGACAAGAGGCTGAATTGTATGGTAAGCATGACAAAATATAAAGCGGATTTTCTTGGAAGTGCCAAGTTGGCCCCACTTTCCCCCTATACAAAAAACCCTTCCCAGCTCTAGATCTTTTTCAAACCTCTTGGAATGATAAAACTAACATTGGAAAATCTTTGCTTCCCATAAATTCTCTTTGAAAATTTGCACAACGCATCACCCACACAGTATGATTAGTTGCTTGAGCTATTTCTTGATGATAACAATGATTATGGGTTTGCTTGAGCTATTTCTTATTAAGGAATATGCAGACCACACTTTAAAAGTTTAAACTTCCTCATAAGAGCTTCATTCTGGCGACGATAAGATAATATCAACTTTCTCCTAGGCACACTTATTTTGGTTGTAAACATGCATTTGTGCACTCCAACTAGATCTAAAGTCTCTGTTCACTCCAATTAGTCTTTCTCTGTTACTGTGTAACAATCTTTGGACTATTGTTAAAATAACAGTATATTGTGAGCCCAAATTCTTAAATAAGTGAACCCCACAACTTTCTAATTATTTGTTATTTATATTTTTTTGCTCAAAACAGATTGTTATTCTCACAGTAAATTAAAGATAATCACATAAGCAGTTCTCCGAAATAAAATATCTTGAATAAAGATGGAATATTGCTTTCATCATCTTGTGATGTTTTCACCTTTCAACTTGTCTTACCTGTCCATATTTTGCAACTGGTCTGCATTTTTGTACATAATAATCATTTGATAAAATGACTTTCGGTGTATTTTTCAAAAACGGTTGACTATTTCTCTGTGTAGTGATCTATCATACAACAACTTCAAAGCTACAGGCTCAGGATGTGAAGAAGGATCTGTGTATGTACTATTTCCTTCAGTTTAAGTCTGGGCTCCCCTCAAATGTGCGTTTACGAGTGACTTATAATCCTGCGAGTGTACAAAATTTTCATTTCTCTACTGAATGTTGATTTTGTCTTTTCTCTACAGCAACTTGTTCGCAAGCTTGGCGGTTGACAATATGTATGTTTGAGATTAATTTTTTCACCAAGAGACTTGGATTTCGAAGGACCTGTATTTTAGTTGTTTGTGTACATAGCATGGAACTTCATTCAGAATGATGATGATGGTAACATTAAAATCTTTGTTGACTTGCTCAGAACCTCATATCCTGCCACAAGTGGGCTTGCCGCATGTTCGAAAGGTCAACATTGTCCAAAAAGTAAGTTGATCTGCTGTATATCCTATCATTATCATCAAACCCTGATACTGCATCGCACTCTGAGTATTTTCTCATCAAATTGATTTCCTTATCAACTCTCCTCTGGGCTATTGTGTCAATATTTGATGATTAATGCATCATTACTCTAGATATTTTAAAAGTCGCCTCCATGAAATATTGTCTTGCTCGAAAACCTGGGGGTATCTATGTGATCTTTTGAAAGGGGATGCTAGTTTACCTAGCGTCTGGAAAGTCCACTCCGTATTAAGAAAAAGAAAAAACTTGAGTTTTCTCTTTGTGGCTGTACTCCATCCAGATTTGCATAATCTCTTCATAAATTGTGGTGGGAGCGAAGTAACAATAGGGAACAACACGTACAGTGCTGATCGAGGGCCGCTTGTAGCTGCTTTCAGTTCCTTCCCAAGTGGACGTTACTGGGGCTACAGTGACACTGGCCACTTCCCTGATGACGAAATTGAACCAGATAAATATATAGCTGACAGTGTATCCGTACTGTTCACGGACAATTGCCCAGCTTTACATAAATGCACGGCTTTCTCCAATATCTCTAACTTTCTTATGCTTTTTGTCTGATAAATGGGACCTACAATGTAAGCCTTCATTTTGCGGAGATAATGTTCACAGGCAGTAAAAGTTATACAAGCCTTGGAAGGCGAGCTTTTAATGTTTATATACAGGTAAATTTCGGGCATTATGTACTGCTGATTCTAATATGTAAAGCATATAAAGCATTCAATATGTTACGGTTGGGTTGTTTTATCTAAATACCTTGTATTTGCAAATCATGATCTTTTCACAACTTGTACGTTCTATTGACACTGAAAGTTTACCTTGTTCAGTATGGAGACACTCAACAAATCAAATTAAACATTATTTCAGGGAAAATTGGTGTGGAAAGATTTCAACATTGCGATTGAAGCTGGTGGAGTTGGAAAGGAGGTCATAAGAAATTTTACTGCCAACATGAACAAGAGCACTCTGGAGATACGCTTATATTGGGCTGGGAAAGGAACCAACGCTATACCTAGGAAAGTTGTCTATGGTCGTTTTATATCTGCTATCTCCGTCTATCTTGGTATGCAGATAGACAGTTCCATGTTTCATTTGGTGCTTCTCTATTGAGAAAGTTACTCGTATTCATATTGGAAACAAATATGCTGTTGGAACGTGGTTTGAACGGTTCAGGAAGGTGGTTAAAAGGTTTGGTTATCATCAAAGTCAAGGAGATCACACTCTATTCTATAAACACTCAAAGGAAGGTAAGCGTGCAATTCTAATCGTCTATATTGATGATATAATATTGACTAGTGATGACAAAGTTGAGTTGGAAAGCTTGCGAGGGAAGCTGGCTGAGGAGTTTGAAGTTAAGGATTTTGGTGTCTTGAAATATTTTTTTGAAATAGAATTTGCGAGATCCAAAAAGGGCATTTTTATAAACCAACGCAAGTATGTTCTTGATCTGCTCAAAGAGACAAGTCTATTAGGATGTAAAGCGGCAGAGACCCCCGTGGAACCAAATATGAAGCTTGAACTTGCCAAGGCTGAAGAAGTAATAGACCAAGAAAGGTATCAAAGGCTTGTTGGTCGACTTATTTACTTATCTCATACTCGACTTGATATATCGTTTGCTGTAAGTATGGTGAGCCAGTTCATGCACTCACCAGGGCCAAGGCATTTTGAAGCAGTATATAGAATTTTATGCTACTTGAAAGGAAGTCCTGGTAAGGGTCTAATGTTTGAAAAATATGGACATCAGGAAATTGAGGTGTTCACCAATGCAGATTGGGCTGGAAGCAATATGGATAGGAGATCTACTTTAGGCTACTGTGTGACATCCTGAAATTCGACCCCGTTTCAATAAAATAAAATGGGCATGTCGTCAACGTGCCTATGGTCCTTTTTCTCTGAGCCGATCACTCACAAGTTAACTAACCTATTTGGTGAAGCCGTTAAGGGATGTATCTGTAGTAAAATCCCTTAAAGCTACTCAATTGGTTGGATTGAACTAAAATCGCGTTTGATTGATTCTAACCATGAAATTTAATTTGGTTTCGGGAATCGAATATTCGAGCATGTCATAATTCATTTTTAGAATCCTATCTCATCGTCCGTCAAATTATTGACGAGTCCGAAATTTCAAGAAAGAAATTATCGAGAGAAAAATCGAAGACTAAAAGAAAATAAAAAGGGAAAGAGAAAAGAAAATAAAATAGAATAATTGTATTATTTTTATTTTATTTTTCCCTCTCTCCCTCTCTCTCTTCTTTTCTCTCTTTTTCTCTCTCTTTTCTCTCTCCTCTCCCCTCCCCCTTTGTGCGGACAGCCCCCCCACCGACTCACTCTTCTCTCTCTCTTTTCTTTTGCTCTCTCTCTCTCTCTCTTCTCCCCCACTCCCCCTCGTGACTGAAAGTCCCCGTTCTTCTCATTTCTCGCTCGTGAAAACCAGAAACGGAGGAAGGAAAGCAGCTCACCGAAGACTGGACCGACCGCCCGTCGCCACCGCACTGGAGCCGGACCGCCCGCGCGCCCGCTACTTGCCACCATCCGCCGCTTGCTTCTGTCCCTCCCCCATGTGATTCCAACCGCTGCCTAGCTTGGTCCGGCGCCTCCAACCGCCGCCCAGCTCTGTCCAACCATCGCCCAACGTCCCCGGTGTCCCCCTCACCCTTCACCGGTCTCCCCTCGCCGCCCTAGCCGCCAAACCAGCTCCGGCCAGCCCCGACCAGCAAACCCGTGAGTGCGTTTCCAGCAACTTTAGGCCCGCTTTTGGGCCGTCTCCGAGCCACAAACCTGAGCCGTGCTTTTGGGTTTATCGTTCCTCGCGCTGTCCCCGTTAGATTGATCCGATTCGCGCGCGATTCTGGTGAGTAACCTCACTAATCCTTGCTTAGCGGACTAATTACGCTTAAGGACTATTTAGTTTTAATTAATTAGGTTTATGTGGTTAGATTAGTATGGATTAGTATTTATTAGTCAATTGTGATGCGAATTAGAAAAAGTGAGTGTATATTTAGCAAGTAGACGTGGTCTACTATTTATTAAAGGTAGCTCGGGATTTCTCTCGACCCCTATCAGGCTTCAATTTGACAATTCAGGCCTATGTGAAATTTTTAGTAATTAAATATTATTTTTCGAAATTAGTTTAATTAATTATTTATTTTCCGGAAATTCAACTTCGATAGCTAAGGCCAGCCGTGTGCCCACGCACGATATTTTATCGGGTATTTTTAATACGAAGAAATGAGGCCAAGACATTACTTTAATTGAGGAAGTTAAGTGCGAGGCACAATGTCATTAGGCCATGAAGGATTAATCATGTGTTGACTTATAGTTGAAGCAAGATGATTATTGGAAGTTGATGTGATGTGTGTTGTGTTGAGGGAAACCGATGGATCATGAGCAGGTAAAGGACTAAGTACTACACAAGTAGAAGACTTCGTGCAAGTTACCTTTAGCGCCTTATATCATTGCTTATTGTAGTTAAGGGCTAAGTGTTACATGGCAACTTGATTCGCATGAGAATTACCTCTAGTGCCTTGCAGCATTGTTATGCATAGTGAAGGGCTAAGTGCTACACGATGGCAAGATCTCGTGTGAGTCACCTCTAGCGCCTTATCCTATTGCATTTTGTAGTGAAGGACTAAGTACTACACGATAGCGAGATTTCGTGTGAGTTACCTCTAACGCCTTATACTATTATTATTTGTGGTCAAGGACTAAGTACCGCATGATGACAAGACTTTATGTTGGGGTCACCTCTAACGCCTTGAGCCTATATTTGAGTGGGAATGTTGAATTAGTATGTTGAGATTAATTATCGAGTATAGATGGAATCACGGATATGATTTGATTTGTTTGTCATGGATTGACTTATTGAACTGAATTGGCCTGGGAAGGGTCATCGTTGACATTTAATTGATTAAGTCGATTGATCATTGTTTTGATATGATGTTGTGAATTGCTTGATTGAATGGAAATGACCATAGGTGGTCTTGTTGACATGTAATCGACTGGGTCGATTTGATCGATGCTTCGATCAGTGATGTGATTGTTTGGGTGTCTATTTGAACTGTGCTAATATGCAGGTGGAATCTGAGGTCAAGGTAAGTCCTCTGACTCGTGATGTGCTTAGGCAACCATGTGGTGTATTGGTTCTCTAATTGAGTCTTAGTGGGGTAGAACTCGCTGAGACGTAGTCTTATCTCAATTTGAGGAAAACATTTCAGGACCTCTATAAGGAGCTGAGGAGGAGGAATTTGAGAAGGAGAACTCTGAGATGAAACCTGAGGAGAAGGATTTATGGCAAAAGAAGAAAATATCGAGAGAGATCTTGAGTACGACCCGGATGGCCTGAGATTCCATCTTCTTTTGAGAACTCTGTTTTGATGTGAATAGTTATGAAATACTCTGGTTTGTGTTTTGTATAAAAGTTTGGTTATAAGTTTCAATATTAAAAATATGGCATAGTTTTTCTATCCCATCGATTTACTGTCTGGGGATTTATAACTGCTTCCGCATGTGCTTAATAAATGAAAGGGTCGGTGATATATAGTCCTGGGGTATCGCATTATAAAATCGACCAATTGAGAAGGATGTGTGCGTGCCCGAGGATCAGGGCGTGACATCCCCTTTTTATGGTATCAGAGCGAAGTTCAAGATTTGAGTGATAAAGAGCGTTGACCATGGGATAGTTAGTAGGAAAGGCCTTTAAATTCATAATTAGTGCATGTCTGTGTTAGTTGGATGATAGAATTGATTGTCGTGTGAGGATCTCTCATCTTCTAATCCAATGTGGATGTGGAAGACGGGTTTCCATGTAAAGATTGAACCATGAGCGAGTAGGAGCTGAGAACTCCTAGTAAGAGGACAATGTCCTCTATGACTCGGGATAATGCACTGACAAAGATCGGTACCCGAGGTGGTTGTGACAGCGGCTCTGGCCAGCTCGAGCGTAAGAGTACCACTGTAAGTTGGTACTAGTGTAACAGTGTCGAATGATCCTAAGTTTGGCAAGATCGTTTTGATGTTAGTGTTTCTTGGGAACTGGATGAGCCAGCAGGCTTAGGATCGAGCCGCCATCAGTGCCGCAATCGTCGTTATCGCCTCACCTGCTGAGATCCAGAGTGGAGATGTGATCCGGGAGAAAATCATTGCATTCGAGCCGAGGTATAGATCCAATTCAGGCATAAATGGAAATTGGTCAGGGAAAAGACCGAGGTCAAGAGAAAAGTATTCCATTCCACCCAATAAGAAGGGTGTGATAGTTAGGTCAACACTGAGTTAAAATGGAACATGTTGTTCCTGTGCGTGATGGCAAAGACCGGCCTTATGTTTTCTTAGGACAAGAATTTGTTTCGAGTATAGCCAACAGAGTTACCTAATCGGAGACAGTCCTAGAAGATCGATGGGACAGATTAGAGGAAATGCACCATAGAACGCACAGTGGAGTTTTGGAATAGGTTTCTGGTACCAAAAATAGTGCATGTTTTCACCTGACAAGAGATAGAAGACGCACCATATAGGTGTCGGAGTTGTAGAAGGAAGTATGGATAAATCCAGTGTTCAAATATGACTAGAACCTGTTGTGATGCTGACCAGTATGGCCATCAGATGAAGGATTGTCAGTGGAAGTCTAAGGTAGTATAAACATCGCTATTGCGGCCAGAACACCGCTAGGATGGCGAAGGGAATGGGAGTAAAATTGACCTTGCACTGATTGGAGAAAGAATGTGTTAGAGGTGATTTTATTAGAGCGGCGCAGTAGAGTTTTGTGCTAAGTTGGTAAAACTTAAATTGTTGAAGTAAAAGTGAAAAAGAAGGGAATCACTAACAATAGTTGTGCTTGACTAGTTGCTGAGGTGTGAGTTTGACACTACGTGAATAGTGTGGGTTCATGGAGCATCTTGTGATAATGAATCATGGTCTTGGAGTAATCCAGTTTAGTCTATTAGCATGTGAAAGTGTCGAGGTTATTGGGAGTTGAAAAGAATCTTCAATTTCATTAATCTCGTTGGCTGAAGGCAACTTGTTTGTTAGACGGAGGTTGCCAAGGTTGCTTGGCGATTGTCTTGGGTAGGATAGATTGGAGAACTAGAGATGGAGAACATCTCAGTGGTCTAAGAATTTCTAGATGTGTTGTCACAAGAACTATTAGACCGTCATCAAAGAAAGAGATAGAAATTACGATCGAGCTAGCACCAGGATAGAGCCATTCTCAAAGGCTTCTTACCAGCTGTCGTTGTTTGAATTGGTAGAACTGAAGATGCAGATGTAAAGATTGATAAATGAGGAAATCATGCATATAAGTGCATCACTTTGGGGAAACATCAGTTTTGTTTGTTGGAAAAAGAAAGATGGTTCGTTGCGCCTGTGCATCGACTATCGGCAACTCAATCAGGTAACGATCAAGAACAAGTATCCATTGCCGATGATAGATGACTTGTTTGATCAATTGCAAGGGGCGTTAATATTCTCGAAAATCAACTTAAGGACAGGATATCATCAGCTGAAGATTAGGAAAAAGGATATTCCTAAGTCAGCATTTCGTACCCGGTATGGGCATTACGAGTTCACAGTGATGCCGTTTGGATTGACGAATGCTCTAACTGCATTCATGGATATGATGAACAGAGTGTTCAAGGAATATCTTGATTAGTTTGTGATCGTGTTAATTGATGACATCTTGGTCTATTCGAGAAGTGATTAAGAGCATGAAAATCATCTAAAAGTAGTACTCCAGACCTTAAGAACTCATCAGTTGTATGCTAAGTTTAGCAAATGTGAGTTTTTGTTGACTCATGTTGCATTCTTAGGTCATGTGATTTCTAGGGAAGGAATCTCCATCGACCCAAGCAAGATAGAAGCCGTGATCAAGTGGCTGAGACCATCGACAGTGACAGAGATCAGAAGTTTTCGGGAGTTAGCAGGTTATTACAGACGGTTTGTGAAAGGTTTCTCATTGATAGCATCGCCTCTGACAAAGCTCACGAAGAAAAACGAGAAGTTCATATGGTTAGATAAGTGTGAACGTAGTTTTCAAGAGCTGAAGGAAAAGCTGACTACCGCACCTGTACTGACAATTCTATCTGGTCCTAGAGGATTCGAGATCTATAGTGATGCGTCATTCAAGGGATTGGTTTACGTGCTGATGCAACATAGTAGAGTTGTTGCATATACTTCCCATCAGTTGGGACCTCATGAATCGAATATCCGATGCATGACTTAGAACTCGCAGTCATCATATTTGCGTTGAAAATTTGGAGGCACTACTTGTGCGGAGAAAAGTTTCAAATTTTCACAGACCACCAGAGTCTCAAGTATTTGTTCTCTCAAAAGGAGTTGAGCATGAGACAACGTCGATGGATGGAATTACTGAAAGACTACAACTATGACATTCTATACCACCCGGGAAAGGTGAACAAGGTTACCTATGCATTGAGTCAGAAGTCTTCAATAGCGCAAATATTGGTTAAGGAGTGGAACTTAATCGAGAGAGCTCGAGATTCGGAATTCAAATTTGAGGTAGGCCACCTTTCTAGTTTTATGGCCACCCTCAGAATTGAACCAGATGGCCAGGTCAGAATCAAGCAACTCCAATCGACAGATCTAGATGTACAGAGCATTCTTCAAGAGGATACCGATAAAAGAAAGGCTGGATTTCAAGTTCTGATGATGGGGTACTGAGACTTCGTGGACGTTTTGTTGTACTTGACGATGTAGAGCTTAGAGATGATACTTTATCTGAAGCACATTGTAGCAACTACAACATTCATCCTGGAAGCACTAAGATGTATCATAATCTGCGTCAACACTATTGATAGTCAGGTATGAAGGTGGACATCGCCAAACATGTGGCCAAGTGTTTGACTTGTCAGCAAGTAAAAGCTCAACATTGCAAGCCGGGAGGATTTCTGCAACCTCTCGAGATCCTAGAATGGAAATAGGAGCATATCACGATGGATTTTGTGACTGGACTACCAATGAGCCAAAGAGGAAATGATTCAATTTGGGTAGTGGTCGACAGGCTGACAAAGTTGGTTCACTTCATTGCAGTTCGAAAGGACCTAAGTCTGGATAGACACGCAGACCTGTATGTACGTCAAGTGGTTCGAATGCATGGAGTGCCGGTTACGATAACATCCGATAGAGACCCGAGATTTACTGCTGCTTTTTGGAAGAGCTTGCGAAGTGCTTTAAGTACAAAGCTTCAATACAGTATGGCATATCATCCTCAGACGGATGGCCAGTCTGAAAGGACAATTTAGACCCTTAAAGACATGTTGAGAGCGTGTGTAATAGACTTCAAAGGAAGTTGGGAAAATCAATTGCACCTTGTAGAATTCACCTACAACAACAGTTATAGCAGAGCATCAAGATGACTCCTTTTGAAGTGTCGTATGGCAGAGCATGCAGAACTCTAGTATGGTGGGATGAAGTCGGGGAAAGGAAAATCATAGGCCCAGAGTTGGTTTAGCAATTAGTAGATACCGTGACAGTGATCAGAGATAGATTAAAGATAGTGCAGAGCAGGCAGAAAAGTTATGCAGATAAGCGTCGAAGGTTTTTGGAATTCCAAGTTGGTGGTCACGTTTTTCTGAAAGTGTCACCAATGAGGGGAACTTCGCACTTTGGTAAGAAAGGCAAGCTGAGTCCAAGGTACGTAGGTCTATTTGAGATTCTTGAAAGAATCGGAAATCTAGCGTATCGTCTTGCGTTGCCGCCAAGATTGGCGCAAGTGCATGACGTCTTTTACATGTCGATGTTAAGGAAGTACGAGCCTGACCCGACGCACGTACTCAATTTCGAGGAGTTGGACGTGGATGACCGTGTGTCAGACGTTGAAAGCCCGGTTCAGATTGTCAATCGTAAAGAGCAAGTTCTGCGTACAAAGACCATTCCGTTGGTCAAAGTGGTCTGGCAACACCATGGTAGTGAATGAGCAACTTAGGAGACTGAAGAGTCGATGAGACCGTTATATCCCCGCTTCTTTTAGCAAAGTATGTAATGATTTAAATTTTTAGGACGGAATTTTTATAAGAGGAGAAGAGTTGTGACATCCTGAAATTCGATCCCATTTCAATAAAGTGAAATAGGCATGTCGTCAACGTGCCTATGGTCATTTTTCTCTGAGCTAATTACTCACGAGTTAACTAACTTATTTGGTGAAGCCGTTAAGAGATGTATCTGCAGTAAAATCCCTAAAAGCTACTCAATTGGTTGGATTGGACTAAAATCGTGTTTGATTGATTCTAAACATGAAATTTAATTTGGTTACGGGAATCGAATATTCGAGCGTGTCACAATTCATTTTTAGAATCATGTCTCATCGTCCGTCAAATTATTGACGAGTCCGAAATTTCAAGAAAGAAATTATCGGAGGAAAAGTCGAAGACCAAAAGAAAATAAAAAGGGAAAGAGAAAGAAAAGAAAATAATAATAATAATGGTATTATTTTTATTTTATTTTTCCCTCTCTCCCTCTCTCTCTTCTTTCTCTCTTTTCTCTCTCCTCTCCCCTCCCCCTTCGTGCGGACAGCCCCCCCCCACCGACTCACTCTTCTCTCTCTTTTCATTTTGACTAGTCAACTCTTATCTTCTCTCTCTCTCTCTCTCTCTCTCTCTCTCTCTCTCTCTCTTCTCCCCACTCCCCCTCGTGACCAAAAGCCCTCGTTCTTCTCATTTCTCGCTCGTGAAAACCAGAAATGGAGGAAGGACAGCAGCTCACCGAAGACTGGACCGGCCGCCTGTCGCCGCCACACCAGAGCCGGACTGCCTGCGCGCCCGCTGCTCGCCACCGTCCGCCGCTTGCTATCGTCCCTTCCCGGTGCGATTCCAGCCACTGCCTAGCTTTGTCCAACCATCGCTCGGCATCCCTAGCGTCCCCCTCATCCTACGCCGGCCTCCCCTCGCCTCCTTAGCTGTCGAACCAACTCCGGCCAGCCCCGAGCAGCAAACCCGTGAGTGGGTTTCCAGCAAAATTGGATTTATTATAATTAATTATTAATTTTCAAAATTAATTAATTAATTATTTATTTTTTGGATATTAAGGTGGGGTTAGCTGACGAACGAAATTTCGTGATGATCGTCGTGGTGAAGTCCGTTTATTTAATTGAGCTTTATTTTGTGTTGAATTGAATTATTTGCGAAGGATGGGAATTATTCATTAATTGGAAAAGCATTTGTTATTAATTGAAAAATAACCGGACATTGGTTGATAATGCCAAAACTATTTGAGTGGACTATAGAAAATGTGGGAGTTATAGAAAGGAAAATATTAGATCTTGGTTAAGGCTAGTTGTGTGCCCACGAATGATATTTTATCGGGTATTTTTAATACGAAGAAATGAGGCCAAGACATTACTTTAATTGAGGAAGTTAAGTGCGAGGCACAATGTCATTAGGCCATGAGGGATTAATCGTGTGTTGGCTTATAGTTGAAGCAAGATGATTATTGTAAGTTGATGTGATGTCTGTTGTGTTGAGGGAAACTGATGGATCATGAGCAGGTAAAGGACTAAGTACTACACAAGTAAAAGACTTCATGTGAGTTACCTATAGCGCCTTATACCATTGCTTATTGTAGTTAAGGGCTAAGTATTACATGGCGACTTGATTTGCATGGGAATTACCTCTAGTGCCTTGCAGCATTGTTATGCATAGTGAAGCGCTAAGTGCTACATGATGGCAAGATCTTGTGTGAGTCACCTCTAGCGCCTTACCCTATTGCATTTTGTAGTGAAGGACTAAGTACTACACAATAGCGAGATTTCGTGTGAGTTACCTCTAACGCCTTATACTATTGTTATTTCTGGTCAAGGACTAAGTACCGCACGATGACGAGACTTTGTGTTGGGGTCACCTCTAGCGCCTTGAGCCTATATTTGAGTGGGAATGTTGAATTAGTATGTTGAGATTATTTATCGAGTATAGATGGAATCACTGATATGATTTGATTCGTTTGTCATGGATTGACTGATTGAACTGAATTGGCCGGGGAAGGGTCATCGTTGACATTTAATTGATTAGGTCGATTGATCATTGTTTTGATCTGATGTTTTGAATTGCTTGATTGAATGGAAATGACCGTGAGTGGTCTTGTTGACGTGTAATCGACTGGATCGATTTGATCGATGATTCGATCAGTGATGTGATTGCTTGGGTGTCTATTTGAACTGTGCTAATATGCAAGTAGAATCTGAGGCCAAGGTAAGTCCTCTGACTCATGCTGTGCTTAGGCAACCATATGGTGTATTGGTTTCCTAATTGAGTCTTAGTGGAGTAGAACTCGCTGAGACGTAGTCTCATCCCAGTTTGGGGAAAACATTTTAGGACCTCGAAGAGAAGCTAAGGAGGAGGAATTTGAGAATGAGAACTCTGAGGTGAAACCTGAGGAGAAGGATTTATGGCAAAAGAAGAAAATACCGAGAGAGATCTTGAGTACGACCCGGATGGCCTGAGATTCCATGTTCTTTTGAGAACTCTGTTTTGATGAGAATAGTTATGAAGTACTCTGGTTTGTGTTTTGTATAAAAGTTTGGTTATAAGTTTCAATATGAAAAATATGGCATACATTTTCTATCCCATCGATTTACTGTCTGAGAATTTATAACTGCTTCCGCATGTGCTTAATAAATGAAAGGGTCGGTGATATATAGTCCTGGGGTATCGCATTATAAAATCGACCAATTAAAAATGATGTGTGCGTGCCCGAAGATCGAAGCATGACATATTGCACGTTTGTTGGTGGTAATTTAGTCACTTGGAAGAGTAAAAAGCAGAGTGTGATGGCAAGAGGCAGTTCTGAAGTTGAATTTCGGTCAGTAGCACATGGTGTATGCGAAGTTATGTGGATTAAAGGTATCTTAGATGAACTACAATTTCCAAGTTCCATACCAATGAAAGTATATTGCGACAATAAGGCAGCAATCGCAATTGCTCATAATCCCATGTTACATGAACGAAAAAAGCATGTGGAAGTTGATAAACACTTCATCAAAGAAAAACTTGATAGTGGACTAATTTGTATGCCATATATTTCAAGTGATGATCAAGCTACTGACATTCTGACCAAGGGATTACATAGAAGGTAATTCATTCGTCTAGTGAACAAGTTGTCTATGGAAGACATCTTCAAGCCAGCTTGAGGGGGAGTGTTGGAATGTATTAGGAAATCTTCTAGAATTTCTCCCTGATTATATTACGTGATTATATTATGTGATATTCTGTGATTTGTTTTTATTCTGTTAGCTGTAAATTAGATATTGATAGAGATTAGAGGCAATTTAGGATCTTTACCTAAATAGGTTTCTTACCTAATTTAGGTTCTATGTTCATGTATTTATACTCATTGTAATCACTCTATGAGAAATAAGAAAATAGATTCTTTTCTTCATATGCATGTTTTGTCTTGCACCAAAAGTCATCATCAGGCAATTTAGCTACTTGGTTTGGTTGCAAATGTCCACTGTTGGATTCAGGCCATTGGCATCTGTTACAATTGATCAGATAAATTTCTACAGTAGCTGACCAGGATCTATTATTGTTCTGTTAAGAGTTGAAAATCGGCTATGGTTTGCTTTCTATTAAGACTTTTCTGCTATGGATCAATGACCGTTGCACCTGCATTATTATATAGTACAGCTTTGAGAATGAAGAGTAGATTTCTTTTCTTTTTCCCCCTTTGTATTTTGTATTATGTTCCAAAGGAGATATCTTCCTTTGCTCATTAATCTGATAGTTTCACTGCAGATCTTGAACCCTCACAAGAATTGCCCAATTCACCAGATTCAACCAGCATATATGCTGGCACAGTGGTCAAGATTGTGGCTACTATAGTTTTTGTAGTTTTTCTTATCCTGGTTATCCTTTGGTGGAGAGGACGTCTTGGACGTGAAGATGGAATGGCACAAGGTAGTTGCTTCCCTGGAGTCTTTGATATTTAGTTCACATATATCTGTCAAGATATACAAGAATGTTTTGCACTGTGAATACATTGTCCCCGTTCCCTATTCTGGTGGGGGAGGGGGGTAGTCACGTTGCACCTTTTATATATCAGCTAGATCACACAGTTATCCTATCAAACTGTTGGCGCATCACTCCTCTTCTTCTTCTTCTTCTTCTTCTGCACACAATTGTCCTACTAAACCATTGGTGCACCACTGTTCTTCTTACCTCTTGTGGTGGGGAAGGGTAATCACAATGCATCATTAATACTGCAACAAGGTTACATGGATCCCCAGTAAAACTGTTGTTGCATGACATTTGTGCATCATCACTCCTCCTCCTCCTCCTCCTCCTCCTCTTCCTTCCTCTTACCTTTTCTAGTGGGGGGAAGGGTAATCATGATGCATCATTAATACACAATGAGATTACATGAATCCCCAGTAAATATTGCATGACATTTATGCATTCCATTGGAAATTTGACTTGACACTAAAGAAAACAAATTATTATTAAGCCATGATACAGCTAAAGAGTCCTCGATCCATTTGGTTCACTAAACTCTTATCTAGACCACACAGTTGTCCTATCAAACTGTTGGCGCATCACTCTTCTTCTTCTTCTTCTTCTTCTTCTTCTTCTCAAATTATTATTAAGCCACGATACAGCTAAAGAGTCCTCGATCCATTTGGTTCACTAAACTCTTATCTAGATCACACAGTTGTCCTATCAAACTGTTGGCGCATCACTCTTCTTCTTCTTCTTCTTCTTCTTCTTCTGCACACAATTGTCCTACTAAACCATTGGTGCACCACTGTTCTTCTTACCTCTTGTGATGGGGAAGAGTAATCACAATGCATCATTAATACTGCAACAAGGTTACATGGATCCCCAGTAAAACTGTTGTTGCATGACATTTGTGCATCATCACTCCTCCTCCTCCTCCTCCTCCTCCTCCTCCTTCCTCTTACCTTTTCTAGTGGGGGGAAGGGTAATCATGATGCATCATTAATACGCAATGAGATTACATGAATCCCCAGTAAATATTGCATGACATTTATGCATTTCATTGGAATTTTGACTTGACACTAAAGAAAACAAATTATTATTAAGCCACGATACAGCTAAAGAGTCCTCGATCCATTTGGTTCATTAAACTCTTATTTGGAAATCCAAAAAATGAAGGGATAGATAGTCATAGGAAGGGATACCGTGTGTGTGTGTGTGTGTGTTGGGTATACTTGGGGGTGGCAATCGACCATATATGTACTAAATCTATGTCTCAAGACATCAAAAATAAATACCAGAACTTGTTATATACAAGATATCGAAACATACAAACCTTGCCTTACTTTTCCAAATTGGGCTTTTTCCATGATTGTTCCTTTCCCCCACTACTAAATACCCGAAGACATTCTGTTTTTTTTTTTTTTTTGAAAGTACATACTGCCAACCAATGCCAAAGTATATACAAAATAAATTTCAAGATGCTAAGATATTCAGTACGGAACTTGCTCAGACCAAATAGTCATTATGAGGTTTTCTTGTACATTGAGGATGAATTGCCACATCTTTGTTATATGGTAGATTACATACTTTAGCTGTTGACTCCTCCAAATTCTTCAAAGATCCAAAACCTTGTGCAGATTTGAAGGTTCTAGCATTGCAAATTGGTTCATTTACCTTGCAACAGATTAAAGCTGCCACAAACAATTTTGATGCTGCCTATAAGATTGGAGAAGGTGGTTTTGGTTCTGTGTACAAGGTATATAGGAATATTGCTGAACCAACTTCCCTGAATTGCTAAGGGAAAAGATTTGAAGAAAGCAGCCTTCAAGTAACCAAATCTTGACAGCATGGATCTGATGCCAAAGTTCAATTGCAAGGTCTTCTGTCAAATGGCACCACTATAGCAGTGAAGCAGCTTTCATCCAAATCCAAGCAAGGAAATCGTGAGTTTGAGACTGAGATTGGGATGATTTCTGCTCTTCAACATCTGCATCTTGTGAAACTCTATGGATGCTGCATTGAAGGAAATCAACTTTTGCCGGTTTATGAGTACATGGAAAATAACAATCTTACTCGTGCTTTATTTGGTAATTTGATATCACACTTTCTTCATTGACTTCAGCTGATGACACAGGATTAAAGTAGTTTTGATGTCTTTTGATACAAATGAAGGTCTTGAAGAATTTCAGTTAAAATTGGATTGGTGGACAAGGCACAAGATATGTGTGGGTATTGCCAGGGGCTTGGCATATCTTCATGAAGAATCAAGGCTAAAGATTGTGCATCAAAGCTACCAATGTTTTACTGGATAAGGATCTCAACCCTAAAATATCAGATTTTGGTTTAGCAAAGCTTGATGAGGAGGACAACACGCATATTAGCACCAGGATTGCTGGAACTTAGTAAGTTTCTTGCCTTTTGTTCCTGTTAACCTAAGTAGGAGCCAGTGACAACATAAAAGCATGGAATGGAAACTTTTAGTCTGATTTGAGAAAAGTGAGTTGAATGGAGCTTTGTGGTGGATTCACATCATCCCAAAGCAAGGTGCTCAACAAATTTGGCTTAACCACAAAGCTTTATGTGTGTCCCACCACTCTTCACGTTAATTAGAAAAAAATATAAGTTATTTCACATACTCTACCATCAAGTAATGACACTCGATAATGACTTATGTAAATGTTACTTCGAATATAAATTAGTATTATAGGTATTAGAGCTAATTCACCCATGTTTCTATTGTGTACCCACACAAAAACATAAATAATGTTCACATGTTTCAAACGTTTGCGTTAACACATGTGAAAAGTCAACTTGTTTGTGAAAAGAATGTGATTAATTAGGGAAAAGATAATTGTAAGTTCATTCTACTAACTTTAACATTAATTCAACAAAAAAGAACTATAACATTAACTAATTTCCATTATCTCAACAAACTTATATAATCTAATACAATTTCCGGAAAGTTCATATCCTCCTAAAGATTGATAATATCCTAGGTGCTCCATTTACTGCAATAAGAACAATTCAAGATAAACATTTCGTACGGTAATTCAATGTGCCGTACCTAATGCGTTCACTCGGACAAAAAGCTTGTAAAATTATTAGGATACAATTATGATGCAAGACATTTTAACAGTCTATATTGACGCATAATTTAATTGTTTTTATTATGTTTACCCATTGACAAACAACTTAATGCAAAACAATATAATGAACAACAACTACTGTAAGTTAAAAATTTCAATATAAATTATCTGTACATCCTCCTATGTATGAAAAACACAATTTTAGTAAATATGTCTCGCATGACATTAACATAGATGATGCACTTTCAAGTGAATTTCAAAATCATTTTTTGGTCAGAATACCTCTTTTCCAAGTTTTTTTTTTTTTTTTTTTTGGTCGAACCTCTTTTCCAAGTTATAAAGTCATTTATGTAGCCTGATAGCTATATAGAACAACAATGGTTTTTTTTTTCCTGAAATATTCTTAGTATATTCTATCAGAAAATTTTAGGACTCACTTGTTTTTTTCCTCTACTCTTTAGACCATAGCGTCAGATTTAGGAATGTCTCTTTCTTTTGAATTTTAGGAATATTAAGTATGTGCTATTTAAGGCAGTTACCTTGTTGCAAACACAAGCTCTTTTCTTGATGTGCAGTGGATATATGGCACCCGAGTACGCAATGCATGGTTACCTCACCAACAAAGCTGACATCTATAGTTTTGGCATCGTTGTCTTAAAAGTTGTTAGTGGCCGGAGCAACACTGGTTCCCAAAAAAAATGAGGAATGCTTTTATATACTCGATTGGGTAATCAATTCTATCATTTCAATTATGATCGTATCCATATTCATCCCTGCTTGTGCCGGTGGAAAATGGATTACGGAAGCATGAGCATAGTATAAAAGTCCTCACATGCACTTTTAATGGTTGCAAAGGAGTTTACAGTTACCAGCTATTGAAACCTGCTTAAGAATTGTTATGCTGTTAAGTGCAATTTGTCATTTCAAATTAATCCAATTCTTCTTATTATGTTGGTCTACACTGAATTTTCATGTGGAATCTTTTTTTGGATTGAAGAAAATTCTATTCCTTGAAATTTGGGGTCCTTTAAATTTGTGGTAGTTCAGTCTTAGTTTTTATGTTTTTATGCTTGACATTCATACTCCCTGTAGTTTCATTAGCGTCAAACAAGTCCTTCGACTACTATTGAATTTTGGCAATTACGGGTAAATTAAAAAGTTTTCAAGACCATGTCTTGACCAGAATATCCATATACTTTCGATTGAGGTATAACTTTTTTCACATTCATATAATTGAGTCCTTAAGTTAGATTTTGTTTTGCTTTGAGTAAGCGATCATTAGAAAAAACAATCATTGTAAGTCCTCATTAAATGTGATTGCCACCTGAGTTGCATAATCAGGTATTCTTGTTAAACTAGAATTGACAGTAGAAGGCACTGGATGGTGTAAAACATTGAAGGACTTGTCTACCATTTCATGTAATGACACCGGCAAATAATTCATGCCGATAAAACTAACTAAGAGCTGGCAAATTTAAAACAATGTTGGTAATTTTTTGGCAACCTGTTATCCATTACTAATTGATGTTGAAGTTACTAACTTTAAAAAAAAAAAAAAACAGTAAAGAAATCATGTTCGATCCGTATTGACTCATTTGATTCTTTTTATCCATCTATACCCTATAACGAAGATGAAAGACTAGCAGGTGCTTATCAACTGCATTTGTCGCGTAATAATCAAGGGATCAGTACTTGAAGTCTGGAAAGGGAATTATCTTCACTTTTCATTTCTTTTTCTAGGCACGCTTTTTGAAGGAGAGAGGAAATTTAATAGATCTGGTTGATCGGAGGTTCGGTTCTCACTTTGACAAAGAGGAGGCGCTAGCATTGACAAAGGTAGCTTTGATGTGTACTAATGCAACTCCAACACTCAGGCCGCCGATGTCGCCTGTGGTTAGCATGCTTGAAGGCAAGGTTGCTGTTCCGGTGCTGGACTCCGAGGGCGCTGTGATGACTGAGGAGCAAATTGAGGCCATGAGGAAGCATTTTAGAGGTGACGAACATCAGGCAGTTGGTGAGAATATCACCAAGAGTATGTCCACTGATGGGCCATGGACTGGAACTGCTCCCTCTACATCCGCTATTGATCTCTATCCAATACTCCTGGATATTGATTACTGGCAGAAGGCAGAGTAAGAAATATTTTGTTGCGTTTTAAGTAAATTAGTTCTTGAAAGAACTGGGGCTTTAGTTCTTAAATTTCTCTCCGAAGTTTCTCTTTCGCTTACGTTTGAAACTAAAGGTATAGATAATATAAAGAAAACAAAAGTGCTATGCAGTGCAATAATTGTGTATTGTGAACTCATTAGTTGGGAAAGCCTAAAGATAATGGCTTGTGGTTTGATGGTTGTATTCGTGCCGATTCTTTCCATACTGTTATTCGAACAAAGATGATGTTGCAACTTTTTTCTCTTCACACAATAACGATGTAGATGGTTGTTACTGCAAGGGAGGGAATCTATTATGGAAGTTCTTCATTTGTTTGAATAGTGAGATGTGCGAAGTGGCACGTTCTTGCTCTGGACATGTTTTGTTCACGAGCTCGACCCGTTATATGTTGCTACTCAAGAATTTTTCTTAGCAAATGCAAATATTTACTGTCTTTAGTGTTGATGATGGTTGGCCAACTTCATCTTTCCCATCTTTGAGAAATGATGAAGGAGAAACTTGATACTTGCTTGTCTACCCAAAAAAAAAATTTATCTGGAGGAACTTGCATGTCTAGTCACTGTTTCTTCTAGGTGGTGGATTACTGCCTCATCAACAGACTACTTCGAGTCCATCAGTGGTTCTGTATTATGAGTCAATGCTCAAAACGATCTCAGGTTAATGTCAAAAGAATCAAACAAGGAGAAACCTAAACCTCAATGGGATCAGCTGCTCACGCTGAGATCTGAGAGGTGGGGGCCAATTTGATTTAGATGTTTCTAATTAGCAAAAGAATAACGCAAGTGCCAAAACTTGGCACGAAACACTTAAGTGCCAAAAGTTACACGAGTACTGTTGACTTTAACTATTTTATTAAGGGCTTTATCGTACCCAAGTAAAAATTAATTTTCATTCAATTGCATCACATATGAACAGTAGAATATGATCTTGAGTGAATAAAAACTAAAAAATAAAGTGAGAATTAAGGGGGGAAAAAAGAGGAGCATGATTCTGCAGTCCAATATAATTATCGATGGAGAAATTACAACCTAGTCAAACCGAGAGAAAGGAAAATGGACTATATGATAAGCCACAGCAGAACCACAAAAATTCAGTTACTCAAAATGTCAGAGAACAAACAATAAGCGTTGCTGGCTGATGATGAGAGAATGGCAAAAAATTGTCGTCAAATGTAGCATTTACAAAATTTTACAGAGATGACCAGATGAATAAGAAGACTTGACTAGTATAGAGATGCTCTTGAAGCCATGATCTCTTTCGAACTAAGAATGCAGCAAACGGAGACTTTAGAACTAGTTGGAGTGCATAAATACATTTTTACCCAGTAACAGGACAACAGACACGATGGTATAAGGCAAAGAGGAAAAAATAGAACTGTGTAATGGGTTGTTAATGAGGTTAAGTCCGATATTCGCAATTATTGAAATATTTAAATAATAAGCCACGCATTCATGTAACAATATAAACTTTAAAATGATTGGTAATAAAGGTCCGAGTAGGGCTGTTTTCTTAAAAAAAGAACTGAAGTGGACCTTATCTCAAATAAACGCATGAAGTGGGGCCGTTTTCTTAATTTTTTTTTTTAAAGGATGTTTAGTGTAGACTTTATCTCAAATAAAAACTTGAATTGGTTAATTTAATTTCAAATAAAAGTTCAAGTTCACTAACTAGCTTGCATGTGTGGCTCATGTACCATTTATGTGCAACTCATGTGCGATCTATGTGCCACTCATGAGTGACTCACGTGTGATTTACGTGCTACCCCATCTGACTCACGTGTGATTTATGGTAGCGACCTTAAGGAGACAATAACGAAGAACCATCAAAGAACCTCAATTATTAAGAGAAAATTGCAAAGAGAAGAAGATACCAACACAATAATATGTTGAGATCAAATAAAATACCCACCTTATTTTAGCAACTTACGATGTCTTCAAACTTGTCCATTCCCCATTGTAATCTAGATTTGAGCCAACAAGCAAGCAATTTCTCAGAATCCTCATATGTAAAAAACAATAGTTAATGGTAAGCCGCCATAATAAAAAAGAGACAAAAGAAAGATATCAAATATTCATTGTATTGAGCTCACAAAGTCTCTCTCATGTTTTTTTTTTTTTTTTTGGTAAAAGTTAGAATATATATTGAGCTTTGGACAAGTCTCTCTCATGTTCATATGCTGCAAATTAGGAAAATTCAAGCTTGCACCTTTCAAATTAGATATTATCTTGGACGCATATAAAAGAAAAATGCCAAAAAAGTCCTCAACCTTTTATCTTTGTGCCAATTCAGTCATTTCCAGTCAATTTTAGCCTGATTTTGTTAACTAGATGCTGGCCGGTTGACATGGCTCTTGATCTTGATTGATGCTAACATGGACAAATTTTAATAATATTTTAATATTTTAAAAAAAATTTTTTTTTCTTTTTTTTTTTTCTTTATTTTTTTTTCTTTTTTTTTTTTATTCTCATCTTCTTCCTCCAGCCAGTCGCCAGACCTCGGCGACCAGCCAAAGGCGACGGCCGGCAAGGTCGAGGTCAACCTTGTCGGCCACCTCGCTAATGGCCACGAGGGTGGCCTTGGCGGCGAGGCTCGCCCTCGCCGGCCATGGGTGAGGCTCGACCCTCGCCAGAACTGATGAGGGCGAGCCTTGCTACCCAGCACGAGGCCGCCCTCCCGACCACTAGTGAGGTGGCCGACGAGGTTGACCTCGACCTCACCAGCTGGAGGAAGAAGATGAGAAGAAAAAAAGAAAAAAAAATCAAAAAAATATTAAAATATTATTAAAAGCTGTCCACGTCAGCACCAATCAGGCCACATCAGCCGGCCAGCGTCTAGTTAGCAAAATCCGGCCAAAATTGGCCAGAAATGACTGAATTGACATAATGTAAAAAAGTTTAGGACTAAATGGGCACCCCAAAAAAGTTTAGGACTAAATCGGCACAAAGACAAAAGGTTTAGGACTTTTTTGGCACTTTTCCCGTATAAAACCACTCCATCACCTAATATTAACGACCCTTCTACGTTTTTGCGATAAAACATAATCTTACAAGATCATAAGAGACAAAGAACAATTGCACATGATCTAATGCTCAAAACTCCTTCTAGTTTGTCAACAAAGATATGGTTGAAGGAATAGATACCTCCATAGATGTGCCTTGAATGTCCTTGAAAACTTAATGCCGTAATATAAGAACAACTTTCAAGTATCTCATAAATCATATAAATAAATATTTTTGGCCCTAATTGCGAATAATTGAGATACACGCAATATTGTAATTTTGATCCAATTCCTGATAATATGTATCTTTCCTATTAATGCGCTTTCATCTATATGACTACAAGTGGTCTATAAATCAAAATCCCCCAAAGGCAATTCAGTATGTTGAGCAATAAAAAGTATTATGATGCCACTTACAAATCTTCTAATTTTTTCGGATTGCCAAAGGATTCGTGTATTGTTCTCTTGAAAACATTAGCAGATTGCTGCAAAAACAAAACTAGGAATTAGGAATACTGAAGGATCAAGTCTCAATGTGTAAGTGGACATAAGATAGAAAAAAGTGCATTTTCATCTCCCTAAATGAAGAGAAATTTCGTTTCAAGTTAAGCAGGAAGATTAGAGTTAGAACTTTTATTTCATAATCTCCCAATCAAGAGAGCTCACAAACATCAATAAAGGACTTATGAAATGTGTTATCCAGGCAAAAGTGTGACAATTAATGTACTCCAATTTACTTACAATCTTGTTGAGTGGCTCAAGTTTCCAGGTTTGGCTCAAGAGCGCCTTCAAGTAGATTGTCCTCTAATACACTAGCATTGCCATAAATTTATCACCATCAGGTCTAACACATTCTCAATACAAAGGTATGTGATTTATAGCAAGTCTTATAGCTCTTCCAAGGTGCTGATGTTGCCAATTTCCTTGGGAATGCCACTTATGTGATTTTCAAGTGTTGACGTGAAGTAGCAAAGTGAAGGCTAAAGTATGCTTCTTTTCAAACTCCTAATTAAATTGTGATAATGATATATGATGTATGATAAGGTTAACTTATTGAATGGTAAGTGATATCTTAGTGGGAATTGTGGGGAGTCTCTGCTTGTAAAGAATGGTCACTTTAGAACTTCTACAATTCTCAAGCAATAGTTTGTTAAACTTCTAAGAAATTAGTTGATTTAGATTCCCACGAATGCTACATTTCTCAAACAATTACATGCTTGATAAAATTGATAACCATGTGCTTAAGAAAGATCAATCAACAATTACGGAAACAATGTCAATAATAAGATGAGATGGAACCAAAATAGTCTTCACTCAACTCATAAAATGCTTTTCTGTGATTTCGTCACAAAAATAAAGAAACATTGCCCATCATACACATTCAAGTCCTTTGGCCTAATTACCTTTTATATGGGAAGATCTCATGCAATCAAGTCTAACTCACATTTCTATTAGGTAAGTGAGGTTGTGGAATTAATCAGGAAAAATCATTGTCAAATTAAGTCTCTTCAGCTGGCTGCAAAATGAAGAAGATACTTAGAGAAACAAAAATAAATTGTCGGTTCATACATACATCCTTGTGACATGGCAAACTATGCTGTTAATGAATGCATTATTGCAAGTCATGCTCTTCTAAGTACTTATTTTACTTGGCATGTTTTGTAGATAAGCACAAAATGCTTTGGAGCCAGAGGTAGCGCCCCTTGGTTAAGATGATTAAATTGGCTTGACCTTAAGTAAGAAAGAGTTATTCAATCTCAGGATTGTAGAGTGTAGAGCAACGAGTATAGTTCAGGACCCATTGATCAGATTTCCTACTAGCTTTTTGTACAAGCTATTAGGGATGATTTCGTCACGTCCCAGTAGTGCCGGTATGATGTTAAAGTATAACCATGTCCAACTATAATCAGAAAGACAACTTTCCAAGAGTATAAACGAGCTTCCGCATAAGAGATACTAAGAAAATTTTAGAGAGGGAGATCATTTTCTCAAAAAGGAATCGGAGTGGACCTTATCTCAAATGAGGACCTAAAATTGGGCCATTTCTTTCAAAGGAGAGCCCATGGTAGACCTTGACTCAAACAAAAACCCGAATTGATTAATGTAATCTCAAATATAAGCCCGAGCTCATCGACAAGCTTGCACGTGCCACTCATGTGCCACCCACGTGCGACTCACGTGCAATTTACGCACGATCACGTATAGCTCACATGAGATTTATGTTCGATATCTTGGCATTTAGTTCTTTATCATGTAGCACATTTGTCGCTTTTCTGTTCCTATGAACAACTTTCAATCTAGATTCCTCATGAAGCCAATCCCCTTGCTATTCCTAAACATATTTTCTTTCTTGTGGCCCAGTCGAACTCAATCTATTACTCATCTCGTCCTAGGAAGAGAAAGAAAGTTAAGTTGAATGCTCATTAATAGCATATTAGTTAACTTAGGCAATATCATCTTTTACCAGAAAGTGTACGAGGGACGCTATTGTTCTCCAGATATTCCTAAACTGGTAACAATTGATGTCCTTCAATGCACAACTGTAAAGCTATAGAAAATTTAGGTGTTGGAGAGCATATATCATGCCTATCTCATTGAGAAATTCATGAATGCCTTGCTTTGATTTAGATGAAAATTGCTTCACAACAATCATAGTTCCATCCAATAGTATTCCCTGAGATTAATTATACGATCATAACCGATCATATGTTATTTCATTAAAAAAAAAATGATTAGCTTGACAACATCTAGGTTGGTAAGTCTAAAATAAAGACACATACTGAATTTATCAAACACTACATGGAGGATGAAGTTATAAACATATTGTGAATTACCTTGTAAGGTGGATCAACCCTCATTCACCGTTCTTATTCACAAAGTCAAAGTTACCCATAGCAGCTTTGATTTGTCTTAAAGTGAAATGGCTGATTTGGAGATCTAATCCATGTAATTTTGGGGCAAAAAAAAAAAAAAAAAAAACCAAGGTGTATAGTAGGAAAGTCATAATAATAATCAAAGGAAAAGCACAATTCTACAACAAACTCTAAATGATTCACCTATATGGCCATGCCTCATAAAAATGCAATCCTAGTTAGAAGAAAGAAAAAAAGGCCAACTTTTGTGGCATCACAATTTACTTATAAGAATTCCATAAAAATTACAAAAAAAGTAGACAAATATAGTCTTGAATTAAGCGTCATATTTATATGATGAATCAAAGAGTGACAGATTACTGCGTGAGCATATCTGTTAGTATGATAATCTCACCTAAATCTTCAACTTCTCTATTGCCTAAGAATCTATTAGCCAAATGACTAGTAATATCAAAACAAGGAGAACCATTGAAGCTGTCACAATTCCAATGATTACTCTAGCTGATAGTACAGGGCTTCCAACATCAAAGTTTACATGCAAGAACAAAGAGATAGATTTCTACCCAAATACTTCAATGAAAACATGATAAAAGAATGATAGAGATCTGTGTATTTAGCATTGACTTACTCGGTGTCACTGCAATAGCAGAAATAAGTAGTCCATAGGTACCTTTATCTGGACATGATTCCCTTCTCTAACCAATATAAATGAATCTCCAAAAAAAAAAAATAAAGAATTATTATTATAATTGATTTTAAAATAAGAAGAAGAAGAAGAGGAGGAGGAAAGAGGGCAAAGCGAGACCGGGTGGGGGCGCCCGACCTCTTTCCTTTCTTTTCCGTTTTCTCTCCCACTTGGGCCTGGTCCAACCCAACCCATTGGTTTTTTTTTTTTTTAAACCCCAGGCCCAGCCTTCTCGTTTTCTCTGGCTCCCTTCCTCCTGTCTTGAACGTTGGCCTAAGAGTGTTTGGGGGGGAAGACAGAGAGGAGGGCGAGCTTCTCGTCGGAGTTGGCGGTTGGGCGCAGGCCTGGCAACGACAGCTGGCAAAGGGGGTGGTTTGGGGATTTTTAAGGGGGGCTCAAGACAGAGCGAGAGAGGGAGAGAGGGAGAGCAACCGAGAGAGCGAGGACCAGAGAGCGAAGAGTGAGGGTCGTGAGTGAAGGGCCTACTCCGCGCCTGGACCTCGGCCGCCGACCCCGCCGACGCGCGCCTCTCCCTACAGTTGGACTCGGTGCGTTTCTTTTTTCATTTGTCACGGGCCGTGTCAATTTCCCGAGGATCCCGGTTCGGAGGCGTGCGAGTCGATCGGACGTAGCCCGATCTATCGAGCTCTCCCATCGTTCGCCGCCCCTGAGCCGGGTAGGCAGTTCTTGCGAGTCCCGACGCCGTCGGTTCTTTGCTCTGCAGTTTTTGGTGTTTGCTTTGTGATTGTTGAGAGTTTGGCGCAAATCCGAGTTCTCTCCCATCTGAGGTGCAGTGGAACATGAACGAGTGTGCAGTGGAGGAGGGCCATTCTGTGGCTCCCCTCTCAGTTGACTCGCCCCATGTGTTCGACGTAATGCCTGAACTAGATTTGCATTGGTTTTCTTGGCTTTTGGTCAGCGTTTGTTGGTGGTCGACCGCGGTTTGGTGGTTTGGGCATTCGCGTTCGATGGCCGCGGCTAGAGTCGCCTTGACCCGGCGATGATGATCGAACATGGTGGCCAACGGTGGAGGGAACGAGCGTAGATTGATTCACCGTAAATCATAATGTCACCGCTGGAGTTGTAATGTGATCGAATCAGTAAGCAAATCTTCGGGCGTCCTGGGCGTGCTCGAAGAAGAAGACGTTGAGAAGCAGAAGTTGGAATCTTGGGAACGAGAAGTCGTGGCGGGGGTGGTCAAGAGTAGTGAGTTTTGTGGGCTTAGCTAGGCATAGTGGACTTTCCGCTAATTTAGGCTTTTTGAACCTTGGGCTGAAATAGTCATGAAAGCAAAGAGGGCTTCAGCATGGGCTTGGTGTAGCATTAGTGTAAAAGTGGGCTTAATTGGGAGTTTTCCAAATTGGGCCTAGAAAGGTTAGAATTAGAGTGGGCCTGAGGATAAGCTCATTTGTGCCCTTTAGCCTAGACCGTGAGTCCAATCTCAGCCCATGGCCCAGCCCGAAGACCAGCGGTAGCCCGGATCCCATTTTTGTATAAAAAAAAAACACCGAATTTTAAAAAAAATCAGAAAAAGCTTAAAAAATATATTTTCTTGGGTAGTCTCCTCTTAAAAAGTAGGAGCCTTTTGATATAAGATTGTGCTCAAAGTTGACTAAGTCTTTAAGGCTCTACCTTAGGATTTCAATTGTCCTTGGAAACAAATGTTTTTAATTGTGCACTTTTGATATGATGGTTATAGCTTCCCTTTAGCCTATTTAAGATTGGCATGTATTTATCTCTAAGTGTTAGATGCTTGTTTTGCAATTTATTTAATGCTTCCTTTTGTAACTAATTGTTAGTTTAATAATAACGCACCCATATGATTATCTCATATGTTAGTAGATAGTTTTAAAATCAATCCAGATTGCCTAACAATTATCTTTTTAAAATGAACAAGATCAAGTACCGAAAGGGCTCTAGTTCATCAATTAGTGTAAGCAAGTTCCTAATCCTAGATTCTCTAATTGCATAAAAAATAAAATATACTTTTACGCTTCATTTGGTTTTTAACCGATCTCAATAGACTAATGGCGACTCCTTATTAGAAAATTCTTATAGTGTTAATTTGAATATCCCAATGTCGCACGAGATATGGCTTGGGAAAGCACGTGTCTAAAACGAGGGTTGTAGGCTCGCTTTTTAGGCAATACCCTTGAACTTATGTCTTTTCCCCTTCGGAAGGAAAAGTTAGGTCGCAACATCTAGGTTAGCAAATTTAATGATTAAATTTGATGGAAGTTAACGGAGTGTAACTTTATTACAATTATATCAGTTTGGGGTTTTTGTGGTAAAAGAATTAATTTAAGACAAATTTGTCACAGGTAACCAATTGAGGGTTTTTCGTAGTCAAAAAATTAGTTTTGGTAAATTTGCCACAAGTGTACCAATTTAGGATTTTTGATGGTAAAAAAATCAATTTTGAATAAATTTGTTACAGTGCATACCGATTTGAGGTTTCTCATAATATTAACCCTAAAAGTGAGATTCTGCACATGAACTTTACAAGTGTTGCAAAACTGATTCTACTCGGTTTGCTTGCAAGGAATATAGCATTCTGGTGACGACAAATTCATTGAATTGGTCTTTGAAACATAGACTATTTGGAAGTATTCAAAGAGCGGGGAGTTGGTTAAATGGTTCAAATAAGAGCAATGTTTCCACACAAAAAAAAAAAGGGGGAAAAGAAAAAGTAAGAGTGATGTGAGTTTTGACTTGGAGTAATGTATTTAGCATATATTCCTATTTGAAAGGATGATACACTTGTCTACATCGATAGGGACTTAGATGTTTTAATATACATGCAATCATTTGTGAATGGGACGTGCTAAAGGTGCAAAATGTCCCGCCACTGCACAACCCTATCATTATATGGATAAGTCCAATGGGGCTATCATGCTGTCACCGACAATGAATTATATATTTGAACGTGTGTGAATATTCTTTATGTGTAACCACTTTGACAAGATAGCTTTTCTAGGGATAGTTGACGAAAAATTCATAAATCAATCATACAATGTAATCAATTCAATTTTAAAGTTTTCAGTTTGGTTAATCTAGTTCTAAACATTGTAATAAATATTTAATATAATTCTTTTGGCTAATTTTGGCCTGAAATTATTGAGATTGTCATTTTTTTTCCATTTTTAAAATTTTATGAATTTTTCTTTTTCTTTTTCTTTTTCCTTTTCCTTCCTTCCTTTTTTTTTTTTTTACCTTTTCACTCATGGCCGGTCACTTGCCAAGGCCATGCTAATCTAGATCTGGGTGAAGCAATCGTGGCCCTTACAGGCCAAGCCTCCCTTGTGGCTAGCTAGCATGGCCCTCACTTGTGGACAATATTGGTTGCCAATCATTATCAAGACCGGTCACAAGCAAAAAAGAAAAGAAAAGGAAAAAAATCATAAAATTGAAAAAAAAAGTGCAAAAATGGTCATTTGTGGTAAGAAAAAGGAATAGGATGACGACATTGATACTTATTTTCAACCATTGATAGAGGACAATGAACATATTGTAGGAGGAGATTGATGCATTTGATGCCTCCACAAAACAAAGTTTCAAATTGCAAGCGGCCCTTCACCGGATGGTCAATGATTTTCTTGCTTATGCTAATTTATCTGGTTGGAGTACAAAGGGACGCACTACGTATCCTTCTTGTACTAATTTGATAGACTCAAAATGGTTAGTCATGGAAGGAAGTTTTCTTATATGAGATACGAGCGATGATTGAATTTGAATCATCCTTTCCGATTTGAGAAGCAAGCTTGGTTTTTAGTCATATAAGAAAAAGATTTTCCTCTATGATTATTCACTACCATTATTGTTCACGTGAAGCAAGTTGGTGCACCCGGTGAATTAGATACATATATCTTATTGAAGGCAATCATTCATTCAAATTTGTTGACACCTAAATTTTAACGACCCGATCATTCATTTATTGCATAATAAATTAGGGATTGGACTTTAACCCCTAAAAAAATATATTAAATCGCATTACATATATTTATTAGGAGCATGTTTCAATATACTTGCATATTCATGGACTGGTAGCAGATGGGCTTAAGTTCTGAACATAATTGCATTGGATCGGGTTGGCGGCGGATGAACTCAGGTAAATGGTTTTGAGCTTTATTGAAGTTAAGCCTGCGGTAAGTGAAAGATTGGAGCAAGTTTCGTAATATGACCAAGTTTGACATGAATTTGGGAAAGCTTGAGTACAATTTTCACATGGGATCTTAACAAGGCGCAGAAAATCTTTGAGGAGGAATAAATATCTTTATTAACATAAGGTAATCTACGTCAACTAGGTGCAGAAAAGTGTGATATTTATGCTTCATTATTTCTAAGCAAGAATCTGCCAAAAGAAGGATTGGGACATATATTTCTTGTTTTAAAACAAGAAAGAGTGCACCGATAAAGAAAATTTCATGCCTCCCACGCATCCATGGGCGTGATGAGAAAAGGAAAGAATTCGTGGCCGAAAATCATGAATATCTGGTCAAGGTTGGGAGTGCTCACGCATTTGAGGAAATGAAATGAATAAAATATATTATATTGGGTCATTTCCTTTGAAGGCTTTGGTTTTTTTTTTTTTTTTCGATCTACTCTACTCCTATTCTAACACTCACTCTCAGACTTTTGCCCTACCTCATTGCAGGGCGTGGGAGTCGAAACCCACATTTGAAATTAATTCGTTCCTACCCCAACCCTTTGAGAAGGTGGGGATTCGAACCCCCCACCCCCCCTTCCATCTTGGAAGGATGGCCACTGGAGCAAACCCCAGTGGTTTTTGAAGGCCTTGGTTGTCATATAAATAAAGAGAACGCTAACACTAGTGGGTGGTCGGCAATTAGAGTCTTCTTACACATAATACATACACGAGAGGAATAGAGAGATAAGAGGGAAGGTCTCAACCTACCTTTGGCGAAGACCTTCCCTTTGGTGGAGACCTTGCCGAACACTACCCGAGTCTCCACGCGGGTCACCCTCCCAACAACGTTGCTGCTGATCCACCGCAACAAGCTGCTCTTCGCACGGTGCCGTCGTCACACCTGTTGCTGCCCTTTTGAGCTGTGAAGTCTCGACGCATTGGACCACAAAGTCGCGACGCTAAGTTGCTGCTTTCCGTGCCATTGCTGTGTTGCCGTAAATCACGTCGAGTCTTGCCCGGTCTATCACCGACGTTTTTTCCCTGGAGTTCACCTTCTGCACACTTGCTGCTCGTGAATTTTGTTGGTCAACTCGAAGGACGTTGCTGACCAGATGTTGTTGGTCTCGCTGCCAAACAAGCCAACGTGTCTTGTCACACATTGAACCCCAAGCGCGCGAACATCTCTCGGCGGTTGATTAAATTGTGACGTCCCCAGACGCATCGCCAACTCATTCTTTTTATCTTTCGATTAAATGCATGCGGAAGCAACTCAAATAAATACCCAGTCAATCAATAAAATATGAATAGAAAAATACAACAAATGATTTCCAAAAGCCGCACATTTATTTATCCACTTGTTAACCCAAGGAGTTTAACATTTACATGCCTACAACAAGATGCAACTTCTACACAACCTATGAGCAAAAAGGGCAAGAAATGTCAGGGTTAACTGTAGTTTTACTAATGGCAAGGCCAGCAAAAAAGTGTCGCATCTACTTAGCAGTTCTCCACGTTATGGCCTTGAAAATAGTTAACAATAACGGGCTGAGATAAAATCTTAGCTAGTCAACTTCCTAAACCTCGATTAGTAAGCTAGTTCACCTCGGAGATAGCCTAAACATGCAACGGCATACAATCTTACCTCGCCTTGGCATACTCATGCATATTAGTACACCTCACATGGCAAAATTAATGTAACACACATAACTAATAATCAGAACACAATCCATAATGGCCAAGCGCACTGTAAAACATACGTGTTCCAATTATTACAATCTCTCAGACCACAATCAACACATGAGTCGGCGGTCTTCCAGCATGATCGGGCATTGTTTTGGCCTATCGGGCACGGTATCGTCTAAAATCCCCACCTAGAAGGCATTCCATAAAAGAGCATCGATCCGGCCTCAACCGTGACTCGGCATCGGACCACTGCAAGCATCCAATAAAAATCGAGCATCGCCCCTAAACTCCCATTGGGTGACGGGTTTGATTAAATGGCCACTCAAGCACACCAACAATCAAGCCAATTCTTATTGTCATTAATTAGCCCATAACAAAAGAGTTTGTTTTCAAATAATTAACTTTGACATTTTTTTCACATTTAAAAATTCTAGTAAAATGTTCGTACGTGGTTACGTATTTGGAATCAACCCGTTAAACTTTGCATACTTCTATTTTAAAACCATATTGTTTTATTTAGTACGTAAAATTTGGCGTCCAAACCCGATACCTCAAAATTCTCTATTTTCTTGCCATTAAACCCCTTTTTTTATGATAAATAAAATCTAAAATTGGGCAATCAATAATATAGCATCACATGTGCAAACAGTCGGAATTATGCACAAACTCATCCAGAAAAACGGGTATAAAATTCTACTTAACTGCTAATCCGTCATTAATTATGATTAATTAAGCTAAATCATGATTAATTAGGCTAATTACCATTAAAAAACCTAACTATAATCAATTAAAATTAATCGATGTTAACTAAAATAATTATGATTAACTAAATAAATAAAATAAATAAATAAATTATGAATAATTAATTAAATCATGTTTAATTAAACTCAATTAATTAATCTAACCATGATTAATTAATCTAATCGTAATCACTTAAACTAATTACAATTAAATTTAATCTAAATCATCCTTGATCGTAATTAAGAATAAACTAAAATTAACTAATATCAATAACCATTAATATTAAACTAACTACCCCTAAACGTAATTAATACCCTAATCCACAATTAGAAAGTTAACTCACACATTTTCGTGATGGTGAGCTGGCGGCAATGGCGGTGCAACAGCATCGAGAACTTGGGTCTCATGGCACCGACAGCGGCACGAATGGTACAGCAAAGGTGGTGGCTGGGCACTCAAATCCCATGGCCTCCTTGGAGATGGGGTGTTCGGTGGTGATGGGGGTGGCTCGAGGTGACGAGGATGGCTACGGTGGCTCGAGCAGACGACGGTGACAGCAGCTTGCGGCAACGTCAATGACGCCAAGGTTGCCAACGGTGATGAAGATGGTGTTGGTGGAAGGGGTGGAGGTGTGGGCGGTGGTGATGGGGTGGCGTGGGTGATGGTGGTGGGGATGGGGTTGATGGTAGTGGAAAGAAATACGGAGGAGGTTGAGGAAAAAGAAAAACTAAAGGAGGGGGGAAGAATGGACAGATGATTGGGGAGAAAGGCGTGAGGGAAGGAGGGGGAATGAAGTGGAGGTGGAGAAGAAAGAGAGAAGGGAGGATGGGCGGTCTGCAGAGGGAGGAGGCGTGAGGGAAGGGAGAAGAAAGAGAGAGAAGAAAAAGAAAGAAAAAAAAATTATCAAGATATTTTTTAAAATCTCATCATACTTTTCACCCACTTGCCCTTAAAACCCTCTTGGCCTAGTATTATGTCCATTCTTTTCTTTTAATTTCTAATTTCATAAAAACAATATTTTTGGTCCAAAAATTTCAATTTTGCCTATTGATCCGAATTTCTTCTTTTTCTCTTTTTTTTTGTTCAATAATTCATTTTCCAAAAATTTCGGACTCGCCGATAATTTGATGAACAATGAGACAATGTCCAATAGTAAAATCTAGAAACTCTCGAAAGTTCGATATCCGAAATCGAATTAAATTTCGTGATTAAAAATCGATCGAACGCGACTTTAGTATGACTTAATCTATCGGGTGGCTTTTAGGAGTTCTCACGCGTTTGACTTGTGATCGATAATTTTTTATACACATTTGTGTATCTTTGAATTGTGAACGACCCTCAGTTGTCATGTAATCACGAGGGTTCAATTATGTACCCTGAATACAATATCAATAGAAAATCAGTTTATCGTTGTTCAACGCAAATATCGTAATCATACGGAATTGCCCATGAGTCGACTATGTACTTCCGTCGAATCAATTTATATCCGTTCGTTAATTGACTTATAACAATGTAGTATTGACCATTGTCGATCTTTATGGTTGAGCGGTTGATTTCTAATCGAATTTTCTAGTTTTTCGAGTTTTAACCCTTTACGACCTCACTTAATAAATTAGTTAACTCGTGAGTGATCGGTTATAGTAAAGTAAATATAAATGCATCGATGAAATAACTATTTTGTATATTTCGAAATAGGGCCAAATTTTAGGATATCACATGTCTCCAACCGGTTTTCTTCTTTTGGAAAAATTTCGGATCGGCTCATGGTGCAAGTAATTTCATTGAGTTTTTTGCATTCTAGCTGAGCCTCGGTCATGAACCGTTCACCATTGTGTTTGTGGAGCCCCACGTGAGCCGCTCCTATGACGTGTCAAGTTCGCCACCATTGACGTCCTAGTTTATGGATTGACGTGCCGCCGCCACTCATCACTTGCCATTGTTGCCGTTCACTGTCGAGGAGCTAATTGTGATCCCAATCCGATTGCGCAAAGTCCAAACTTGGAAGTCAATATTCGGATTAGGTAAAAATTTTGTCTAATTTGATATCCGAATATTCCGTTTCCTTATTTAAAATATCTCAATGCACATAATCGAAATTCATGATATATAGTCCTATTTGTAATCTCGAGTAGCCTTTTAAATTGGTAAATCTTCCTAATTTCATAACGTGCGTACGATTGACATTCCGATTTCATACCCAAAATATGATTCGCAATCACATGGAAAAATCGCCAATCCGATCTCACGCTTGATCGAGATATGATTCGCGATTTTGTTAAAATTGGCTAATCCAATCTCATGCGCGAGATATGATTCGTCAATTTATTAGATGGATATTAATCATATCTTGCTTGATTTGTTGTTGCGTTATTTGAATCGATTTTGTTTCCATAAAAGAAAAACCCAAAAAATAAGTATATTTGAATTGGATTAGGTTCATTACTTGTTTTAGGGTAGTTTGCATGTTTAAGATTAGGAAACTTATTTATTTTGAATTTTTAAAATAAAAATACCAAAAACATTAATTTAGGATGTTAGATTCTCTTTTCATTAATTTAAATTGCATATTTAATTATTGGACAATTTTAATTTCGAATTTTATAAAAAGAAAAAGAAAACCTAGAATTAGGGTATTCTTTGCACGTCATCTAGTTATTGCATATTAGGATAAGATTGCATGTTTAATTTAATATAATCTTTCTAATTAATTATAAGTTTAGATAATTTTTCCAGATAGATTGCATTTTACGTTAGGGATTACCTAGTTTAAGATAACATTCTAGTTTAAATTAGGATTTGGCCTAATCTAATTCCTAATATAAGTTGGATGATATCTTAATCTATATAGTCAATTTTTGCTATTTTTTTTTTTTAATTTTGAATTTTACGTAAAATACCAAAAAAAAAAAAAGAAAACCATTGTCTTAGAATAAATTTGTTTCTTCTCTAGGATATTCTGCATGCTTATTAAGAAAAAAAAAAAAAATACTATACTTATGTCATGTAGTTTAGGTCATATTGCTATGTCATGTCGCATCATGTTAGATTAGTACAATGCATTACATGAAGCATGATTCTCATTAAATAAGTGAAAATAAAAATTAAGTAATTGCATGTTAATTTAAAAGCATACCAAGGACTGTTGATGTGAATTTTGAGCTAATATTTCAGAAACTTTCGTTGTTATGAGGTAAGTCTTGTAATTTATTGCTTTTTTTTTTTGTGTTAAATTGGTGGTTTGTGTACCCACATGATCACTGTGCTCACATGTTAGGGAAGTAAATTAAAATCAATTTAAGCTACTTGCAAAACATTTTTTCGAAAAAAAGAGAAAGATACTGAAATGGCGTTACAAGAAATCTAGCGTAATCAAATCCCGATCTTACAATGGTTTGCAGGAGTAAAGTAAATCTTCTGTTACTTTACTTGGGTTTCTAATTGATCCATCAAAAATAGATTAGTGGCGACTCCTAATTAAAAAATAATTTGCATGTTAATAACTTGAACCTAAGTTGTAAATTGGTATAGGTTTGGGAAAGCTCGAGTTAAGTTTAGGCTTAGTAATTCATTAGCCAAACCTTAGATAGTTCACTCGAGGTTAGGTCGTGACAAAATTAGTGGGCTCTTCATATCCTTTATACATGGGTTGTTTATGAGGTTCAAGTCTGATGTTCGCAACTATTAGAATATATAAATAATAAACCACTCGCTCATAAAACAATTTAAGCTTTTAAAATAATTGACAATAGTCATCAAATTTCACGTGATATCAAAATTTGAGGTAGGTGCCTTAGTTGATAAACTCTTACATTTTTCCTAACATCCCATACCCATGTCCCATCTTTGGGACGTTTGTGGACCGTCCAAGTATTCCATTGGGATGCCATATAGCCTCATCGTGCTTGGGAAATTTCCTAAATCGTCCCAAATAGGCTCGAAAATCATCTCAATCGTCTTGGAACCATAAGTCTAAACTTTATTTGACAAGCCGTGGTTTTTCTGGGCTTGGTGTCTATATATCTAACATGGAACGGAGATAAAAGAGCCATGTTAGGTCAAATAAAATATTAGTATCAGTCGTCAAAGCAACAAATCCCCTCACTCGGCTTCATGTTCGATCAAATCTAGAACATGCTCTTGACTATACTACAAGTGGAAAATTTCAGCTTTTTTTTACGGTAACCATGTACACAATCCCTGTTGCTAGGCGAGACGGCGAGGCAAGCCCTTGCCAGATTCAGCAAGGGGGACCTTGTCGTCGCTAGGTCTAGCGAGCTCACCCTCTCCTAGCGATGGCGAAGTGAGCCTTCACCAGATTCGGTGAGGGCTCGCGATCACTAGTGGCTTGCCCAGTCGCCTCAATCCAGCGACTGGCTAGCCCCCCTGTAGCCGGTTATCGAAGCCAAAGGAAGAAGGAGGAAAGAGGGAGGAGGAAAAAAAAGATAAACTAAAAAATTAATAAACAAATTTGAAAAAATAAAATATTATTAAAAATTGTCGCTAGTGTTGGCCGGTAGCCATGTCAACGTCGGTCGGCCAATTTTGGCTGAAAAAGACTGAACTTGCACAATTTCAAAAGATTTAGGATTTAATTGGAAAAAAAATAAGTATATGATTGAATTTGCACAATTGCAATAGATTTATGATTTTTTGATAATTTTTCTCAAGAATTTCTCTTAGCAAATGTGATTTTTTTCTATCTTTAGTGTGGATGATTGAAGAACAATATGAAAAGAGGGAAAAAGAAATTAAAAGACTTTTATTGGATTAACCGGCAATATGAAAAAGGTTAATACGCAAGAAGAGTTGGACAAAAACTTAACAACTCCATTCTACATGAATATCCCTACAGCCGAGACAATTAAGGAAGACTTGGAGTCGTCTCTCTCTCACTTTCACACATCACTCTCTTACTCTCAGATCCAAATGTACAAAAGCAAAGATTCTTTGTCCATTCTCCCTGTCTATTCACCCTTTTTTGGGAAGAGCGCACTCAAAAGCAAAGAGTCTTTGTCCATTTCTCTCTCTCTCTCTCAGTTCACTCAATTATGGATGCATTGACGAAGACTTGACTCAATTATGGATGCATAGACGAAGACCTGGGATCGTCTCTCTCACTCTCAGACATCACTCTTGCTCTTACATGCAAACATACAAGACCGTTCACTTAACAATTATCTCTCTCTTGCTCCTTTGCTTAGCCAAGTTTTGTTTTCACAAACTCCAGTTAAAGAGCGGGAGATCTCTCTCTCTCTCTCTGGGTTGAGCTCGAGACTGAAATGATGACAATTCTCTTCTCGGTTCAATATCTCTTCTTTGTGCTTGTTCTTCTCCACGCTACTAACTTAGCTGCCACAGCCACTCTTCTTCCCCTAGATGAAGGTGAAAAAAAAAAAAAGACCCATTGATCTTTTATTGCTTTCATCGTATTGTTCCTTTACCTTTTAGTCTCCGACATACACTGAATTTTTTTTTTATTTGTTCGTGCTTGTTTTTCATACATATATTCAACCTCAAGTACTCGTGAATCTGACATCGTTTGTGCTTGTTTTGCATGATATACTATTGTTCCTATGACTTGTTGGCTCTTTTCTCTTTCAGTGAATGCGTTGAAAGAAATAGCAAAGACAT
Source organism: Eucalyptus caleyi (assembly GCA_014182885.2). Lineage (NCBI taxonomy): Eukaryota > Viridiplantae > Streptophyta > Magnoliopsida > Myrtales > Myrtaceae > Eucalyptus > Eucalyptus caleyi. The sequence goes on from CM024471.2 coordinate 15,235,755, forward strand.
TAGGGAAATCGGACTGGGATATCGACGCAGACCCATGTGATGTAGAGGGTGATTGGGGCAACATCGTCACCTGCGAAAATTCCACCGACGCCCGCAACAAGACCGTTTCCCACATCATCAGCATGTCTCTTTCTCTCAATTTCATGAATTTTACCATCATAGATTCCTAGCTAGACTTTGATATTAATCACACGATTGCACACCAATTTTTTTTTTTTTTTTGTCTTTACAGAGTCACTGGCTGCTAAACTGAATCTCTTTGCATTATATTAGTATTTCATCATAAAAAATTAACCGATTGTCTGGTTGAAATCATTTATCATATTAAAATTACTCATGAAGTAATTATGAGCATAATATTAATTGTTCACGGTATGATTATATAAATTTTCATAATTTTAATTAATACAATCACATGTTATGTGCTTAGAATTTAATTATATAAATTATATTTTTAGTGATAAATGGAAGTGTTAAACTCAAAGATCATGATTGATTATCAAAGTGATGAGAGTTATATTCCCTCTAACTTTAATTGTAGGGTTAATTTCAGAATTTTAACGCTATTCTCTCCTTATTACATATGTCATTCATACTAATGCACGGTAGGGTTGTGCTTTGAGCGATGCTTGCTTTTCATATTAACTATATATTCATTTGCTTTAAACAAAATCTTCTTTTTTTGAGGCAATTTTTTAAGAATTTTTTTTATTTAGAATCAGCTGAGATTTATGTATATATACATCAATAGATGTAATAGAGCCATTTTTTAACGTCATTTTGATGCTAGTTTTTAAGTAAAGATAGAGTAAAGCCTTTCCGTCGTTGCGAAAACAGAATTCTTAGGGAGCAGTCACTTGCTGGCACTCTTCCGCCTCAACTGTCCAGATTGCCTTACCTCCGGACCTTGTAAGCACTCTCTCTCTCTCTCCATTTCCCCTTTCTCCATTTTCGATCTTCTTTTTCTTCATCCTCTCTCTCTATAAACAGTGATGTCTCCCGCAACTACCTGAACGGCACAATTCCTAAAGAATGGGGCTCTACGACGTTGCGCTACATGTTTGCTCTCTCTCTCTCTCTCTCTCTCTCTCTCTCTATTGCGAGTGTATGTTCTATTGATTGATTGGGGGAAACGCGATGATGTGGGTGCAGTTATCTACTCGGAAACCGATTGACTGGTCCAATCCCGAAGGAGCTGGGGAACATATCCACACTTTGGGAATTGTAAGTGACCACTCATCCCGACGCTCGCGTTTGGCCTCTTCGCTGTTTTAAATTTGATTGATGTTTCAAGATTTTAACTTTCTCATTCTGCTTAGAGACGTCGAGGGCAATTGGCTTTCTGGACGTCTTCCTCCAGAGCTCGGGAACTTGTCCGGGTTAGATCTTTTGTGAGTCTCTTGATGCAAATTTCTGTGTTAGGCATCGAGTTTTTATTCTCTGATGATTTTGTATCTGGCGAGGGAATTTTATCCATTGGAGTGATCTGTTGAGAGATCATCATTTAGGTTCTATTAACCAATGTGATGTCATGGGTTCTTCTTGTTTCAGGAGCCTTTCGTCAAATAATTTCACGGGGGAGCTGCCTCAAACATTTGTTAACTTAACGGATTTGAACGAACTGTTAGTTTCCAGTTTCCACAAACTCAGCTAATATTTAGCCATTTATGTTCTTTCTTCTTCATGTGAATCTTGTTGTTGAATGCACTGTAGGCGACTCAGTGATAATAATTTCACGGGACAGATACCTGATTTTATTCAGAACTTGATATATCTCAGAACTCTGTAAGGCTTAATGGTTCTTCCCCTTTTAAGTCAGTCTATAAAGATATACCCCAAGATAATACAATCTATGAATTGTATTGTTAGGGTTATTCAAGGAAGTGGATTGCAAGGGCCAATTCCCCCTGAGATTGCATTTTTGGAGAGATTGTCCGACTTGTCAGTGTGGAAGTTTGGCATTTCGATCTGATCTCTCTTTCTTTGAGATGTTATCAATCAAATAAAGCTCCCTATTTGATTTTGATGTGCAGGAGATTAAGTGACTTCGATGGACTCGAGTCCCAAGTTCCAAAACTTAGGTGTAGAAATATTGAGACACTGTGAGAGCGCTGTTCCTTCACAGATAGTTTACTTTATGCAAAAGAGCCAATTCGTCTTAGCAATGTGAAAAATATCAGTGCTATTTTCTTATAGGATTCTGAGGAGCTGCAATCTCACGGGAGAGCTACCTGCTTTTCTAGCACAACTGACAAACCTAAAAATATTGTGAGTTGAAAGCAGATTTTCCCTTTTGCTATTCGAAGTTGAACAAATAATTTTATCCTTAAGGAGTGAAATTTCTACTAGCTTTTGGTTGACTATTTGTTGCAGTTAAAGAACCCATTTAAAATGGCTTGAAGGTCCCTTACTGACTTCAATGGTGTTTTGATATTTTCTGTTGAAATTGCTGAATTATGAATGATGTGGCATTTAAATTCTTAGTGATTGTGGCCTCCACTGTAGAATATACAGTTTTGGGCAGAAGTATATGAACCTTTTCTCTCTCTGAGAATTTGTGGGACTATTGCCAACAGTTCTAAAATCTCAAGCTATTAGATGAAAGCGTGATTCAAATATTCTAACACTCTCTCTGTTTTCACTTTTCCAGGAATAGAACCACAAGAATTCTTACCTTGGTTGTGGTGCCCATTTGGTCTAATTTACTTTTGCTTTGATCTGTTATCTTAACTTCTTAAGAGCATTTATGCAAAATGGAGGCTTCTAGTGGTTGATTGCCTGGAAACTTTCCTTCCAGTGGTTTACATTCTCGAATCTTAGCCCTACAATATCTAACTGGGGTTTTATGATTGACTTTTGTACACTTGTAAGCCATAACATTCATAGTTCAAACGAGAGCATGGCTTCAAATGCATCTCTATGCAAGTCAATTCTTCTTGTTTTTTTTTTTGGTAAAGAAGTCAATTCTTCTTGTTCATCTGGTCATCTCTGTAAAATTTTATAAATGTTACTTTTAACAGCAACTTTTTCCCATTCTGTTTATGGCTCCATTTGTTTCACAGAAAACGTTTTTGGCATTTGATTTGCTTAAGAAAATGAGTTAATGGAAAATGTTTTCCTAGTCAACAAAAAAAAATATGCGTTTAAATTCAGGAAATGTTTTCCTTTTTATTGAAAATGTCAAAACACATTTTCCAAAATATGATTAGGTATGGCGCTTTAACCCACAATCTTCGCTTGGACATGGGAACCCTGATGCCTGGTTCTTGGTCCTCGGCTTTTAGGACCAAGTCTTTAGTACCTAGGCCTGGTCCATCGAGGTTGGGCCCAAAGCCTTGGTGCCCGGGCCCGAAGCCCCGGCATCTGAGCCCGAGTACATAAAGGCAGTGTTTGGGTCCTTGACACTCAAGCTCTGGTCACCAGCACTTAGGTTCAAGTCCTCAAAGGCTGTGCGCAGGTCCTTGGCGCTCAAGTTCGGATCCTTAGTTAATGGAATGTTCGTTCTTATGAAAATTTAATAAAAAAAAATCGAATTTTTAATTATTTTTTCTTTCTTTTCTTTCTTTTTCTTTTTCCTTCTTCCTTGGTCTATTATTGGCCACGGCAACAACCGGGACTGACCATAGGCAAGGGACGAGCTCGTCCGATTCCAGTGAAGCTCATGTGAACTTATCCCTCGCCCATGGCCTGTTGTTGTAGCTAGCAACCTCAGCCAAGGAAGAAGTTTAAAGAAAAAGATTTAAAAATAAAAAATTTTGCATTTTTTGGTAATTTTTCCTTAGAAAATCAAATCAAAATTTCCATATCAAACCAAGGAAAATATTTTCCGTTTTTTTTTTAGATTTCAGCCAAACACTGGAAAAAAATTATCATTTTCATAGAAAATAACTTCCTGGAGAACATTTTCTAAAAACGTCACATTTTCTGTGAAACAAAAGGAGCTTTAATTCTTTGTTTTTCTGACATTCTTGGATGATGTTCTGCTGTGGCTTATCATATACTCTATTCCCTTTCCTGTTTTTTGAAATTCTCATTTTATTCTTTATTTTTTATTCACTCAAGCTGATATTTCATTTTCTAAGCACCCTAGTATTGAGTCAGCATCCCTGTATTCATAAATTAAATAATGTGAAGGAGATGTGTTCAACAAATTATGTTTAGCTTTAGTTTTGGTCCTATTAGATTAGTGGAATCTCCCAATTTGAACTATAATATGTTGCACTCCTCGGGATGCACTCAATTTAGTGCCCGAATAGCATTTCTAGTTATATAAAGTGAAATTTCCATTTTGTAAATTTGATTTACGGCAGTTTTGTATAGATACAGCATGTGACCAACTTGAAACATGGATTTCGGCGATGAATGCCTTTGGAAATTAATGTCTAGTAGAAAGCATAGGGACTAGGTTGTCGACCTGTATGTCTAAACATCTGAACTGGACTTTGTATGTTCATTAATGTTGTCTGTGTTTCTACAATCCTCTGAAGTGTGCTCAAAGAGTGTCCTGTGGGAGTCAGTTAAAACTATCTTCTCAGTATATATTCACATTAAATTGCTTTGCAGAGACCTCAGCTTCAACAAACTAAGTGGCAAAATCCCTTTCTCCTACAGGAGCCTGGAAAGAGTAGGATATATGTACGTACTTCAACGTTGAACTTAGGCTTCTTTTCATATTTTGTGGAAGAATCTAAAATCTCAAGTTGTTCCAGTGGTCAAGCTATAGGCAACTTTTACCGTAAAGTAGTTGAGCTATCAATGGAACTTAGACCGTGATGACATATCCGTTTTATAACTCCCAAAGTCCTCATGTCGTGAATGCTTATTATTTCACCATCCGTATTTTATAATAACTTGGGTTATGAATTTATGATTATTGTCAAGTAATTATTTTGGTGGGACTCTAGTCATGGAGCAGGTGTAGATCGTTAATCTTCTGTTGCTTAAAAAGCATGATTCACGAGTTTCAAATAGTCACTTGTTTACGCTGGAAGAGTTAAATGAATCAGTGATACTTAAGTATTTGACAGTTGTATGTGTCTGTACTCAATGCATGTCTTGTGTGCCAATTTTATGATGTATAGGAGATTAAAGATAGCATAAGTCCCTTACCAAAAAAAAAAAAAAAAAAAAAAAGATAGCATAAGTCCTTAGGCTCTCTACTTGGTTCTTTCCACAGCAATGGCCCTAGAAGTTTGGTGAGAGCAGTTTTTAAGTGCTATTTAGAAGGTCTGCAGAGGACCTTGGTATCTTGTCCCTAGTTTTGAAAATGATGAGAAACTGTAGTCCTAAGCTTCTTGGACTGTTTTAACATTGGTGCATCGTCTCATCTTCCTGCCTGATGATTGACAGCTTGACAATGGCACATCTTCCTTAATTATTTATCTTATGTCTTAGAAGGACAAAAACATTAGCACGATGAAATAGTTGATAAGCTAGTTTGGAAGTATCCTTCACTAGTTCAGCTTTGTGTACTAGTGTTATGGTAATCGTTCTCCTTGCACTCCAAGTTTTGCAAGGATCAGGGTTTTCCTCTGTCATTGATTTCCTTGATCTTTCATCTCCAGCTAAAAGCTCTATATTGTTATCATGACTTAAACTGACTTTTTTTCCACACCACTAGTAGATAAATGATTTTAATCTGCTAAATAATGTGTTGTTGAGGTATAACTCTTAAAAAAATTTCAGTTTGAGTGCATAAAGTACATGAGGAACTGACTCGATCAAATAATTTTGTTTAGCTATCTGACTGGAAACCGGTTGACTGGAGGAGTCCCTGATTGGATCCTGGGGAAAGGAAAAAATGTGTAAGCTTCGCTGCCTGAAGAAAATATCTTGTTTAATCATGAATTTGCTTCTAGCTCTATCTGGCTAATCTTGCTCTGAACCAAGCAATTATGCATTCCCATCTTCCATCTTTATGGTTAGTAGCCTTTGGAGGTAAATGGAAACATCATAAGTACCTTTCTCCTCGTTGTGATCTGTTAATTGGATTAATATATGTAACAAAAGAGGCTGAACTGTATGATATGCATGAAAGAATATATAGTGGATTTTCTTGGAAGTGCCTGGTTAGCTCCATTTTCCCCTATACAAAAAGCCGTTCCTTCCCAGCTGGAGATCTTTCAGACCTCTAGGAATGATTAAAATTACGTTTGGAAAATTTTTTACTTCCTGTTAATCATCTTTGAAAGTTTGTCTAATGTGTCACCCGCACTATATGATTAGTTACTTGGGCTATTTCTTGCTGATAACAATGTTTTTATGGGTTTGTGTATTTGAGAAACTCTACGACCAAAATGAGTGTACTTAGGAGAAGTTGATATTATCTTATGGGCGTAGGAATGAAGCTCTCATGTGGTAGTTTAAACAGATAAATGGTGGTGTGGATATTTTCTTATTAGAAGACGCGACTTAGCACTAGTTGGAATCACAGTTCTGTTTTAGCCTCTTTGCCTTATACATCATGACTGTTGCACTGTTACTGGGTAAAAATGTTTTTATACACTATAAATAGTTTTAAAGTCTCCGTTTACTCCAATTAGTGTTTCTCCTTTTCATATTTTAAGATAAGATATTTTCAATAGGAATAAAATATCACTTTCATCATCTTGTGATGTTTTTGCCTTTCATCTTGCCTTACCTGTCCATATTTTGCAACTGGCCTGCATTTTTGTACATACTTATCATTTGATGGAAGTATGAAAAAAAAAATCATTTGATGGAATGACTTTCAGTGTATTCTTCAAATTGATGAGATTTTGGAAACGGTTGACTGTTTCTCTGTGTAGTGATTTATCATACAACAACTTCACTGCTGGAGGCTCAGAATGTCAAGACAGATCTGTGTATGTCCTATTTCCTTCAGTCAGTCCAGGGCTCCCCTCAAATGTGTACTTAAAGAGTAACTTATATCCTGTATGTGTATGATATTTCCATTGCTCTGCTGAATGTTGATTTTGTCTTTTCTCTACAGCAACTTGTTCGCAAGCTCCGAGGTTGAGAATGCGTATGTTCGCGATTAAATTTTGAACAAGAGACTTGGATTTCCAAGGACCCGCATTTTTATTGTTTATGTGCTTAGCATTGAACTTCATTTAGAATGATGATGATTATAACAGTAAAATCTTTGCTGACTTGCTCAGAACCTCACATTCTGCCACAAGTGGACCTGTCTCATGTTTGCAGAGTCGCCATTGTAAAAAAAGTAAGTTAATATGCTACAAAGTCATTGTTGTAGAATAAGTAAGTTGATATGCTGTATATCCTATTAGATTTTGTGGGACCACAGCTAATTGTTCTAAAAGTTTAAGTTGTTAGATGAAGTGTGGACATATTTAATTGGGGAGACAAATGGGGCCTCGAAAGATTTGAACTTATGACATCCAACTCTAACACCATACAAGATTTTATGAGACCATAGTCAACTATTTTAAAAGTTTAAACCGTTAGATAAAGATGTGATTTAATATTTAAATTATTCTAACATATCCTATGATTATCATCATTTCCTAATTTGCATTTTTCTCTCTGTAATTTCTCATCAAATGTATCTCCTTGTCAACTCTCCTCTTGGTTATTGTGTCAATCGTTGATGGTTAATGCATAATTACTTAAATAACTTCAAAAGCCACCCACCTTCATGAAATAATGGGTTGCTCATAAACTGGGGAGTTTCTATGTAATTTTCCAATAGGTGAATGCTAGCTTATTTAGTGTATCTGGAAAGTCCACTCCATATTAACAAAAAGAAGAAAACTTGATTTTTCTCTGTGGCTGCTTCTTTACTCCATCCAGATCGGTATAACCTCTTCATAAATTGTGGTGGGAACAAAGCAAAAATAAGGGGCACCACATACGAAGATGACTCGTGGGAGGCTACACCTTCAAGTTTCTTCAGGAGTGATTACTGGGCATGCAGTAGCACTGGTTACTTCACCGATTACGAAATCGCTACATATGGCTATACAGTTAAAAATACATCCAGACTGTCCATGAATGATGCCCAACTTTATATGAAAGCACGACGTTCTGCTATCTCTCTAACTTATTACGGTTTTTGTCTGATGAATGGGCCCTACAATGTAATCCTTCATTTTGCGGAGATAATGTTCACAGATGACAAAACTTATCAAAGCCTTGGGAGGAGAGCTTTTAATATTTATATACAGGTAAGCTCAGGGCATTATGTAGTGCTGGTTCTAATATGTAAAGCACATAAATCGTTCAATATGTTATGGTTGGGAAGTTTATCCAAATATCTTGTACTTGCAAATCATGATTTTTTCACAATTTGTACATTCTATGGAGACTAAAAGTTTCACCTTGTTTAGTGTGGAGACACTCAACTTGATTCAGATGAAACATTATTTCAGGGGAAATTGGTGTGGAAAGATTTCAACATTGAGATTGAAGCAGGTGGAGTTGGAAAGGAGGTCAAAAGAAATTTTACTGCCAATGTGACCAAGGGCACTCTGGAGATACGATTCTACTGGGCTGGGAAAGGAACCACTGCTATACCTGACAGAGGAGTCTATGGTCCTCTTATATCTGCTATCTCTGTCTATCCTGGTATGAAGATGGATGCTTCCATGTTTCACTTGGTGCTTCTCTGCTGAGAAAGTTACTCATATTCATGTTGAAAAGAATACCCATATTTTTGTCTTGCACCAGAAGTCATCAATAGGCTATTCAGTTACTTGTTTTGGTTGCAAATTTCTACCGTTGGATTCAGGCCATTGGCATATGTCACTATTGATCAGGTCAATTACGCGTAGTAGCTGACTAGGGTCTATTATTATTCTCTTAGAGTCGAAAATTGGTTATAGGTTGCTTTGTGTTCTTTCTATCTTAGCATGTTTTCTCTGTGTATCTTTAATCCTTCCATTAGACTACGAAATGATAGCCTTGTTCACTTTTCCGCTATGGATTACAACCATTGCGCCTGTATTATACAGTACAGCCTTGAGAATGAAGAGTAGATTTTTTTTTTTCTTTTTCCCTTTGGATTTTGTATTGCATGTTCCATAGATGACATCTTCCCGTACTCATTTATCTGATAGTTTCTGTGGAGTACTCTGGGCAGTTTTATGTCCTCTTGATTCTCAATTAGTGTGTTCTCCATCAATTTCTTTCTGTGTTCAACGAGAAGCTACATATATTTTTCTGCATTAACGTCTACCCCATGTAACTGAACAGTTTTGAGTAAATATTTGTTTGTTCTTTCTTCACTGCAGGCTTTGATCCCCCGGCCAGCAAATCTGCTGGCACAGTGGCTGGGATTCTGGCTGCTATAGTTTTTGTAGTTTTCCTTATCCTGGTTATCCTTTGGTGGAGAGGATGCCTTGGACGTAAAGATAAAATGGCACAAGGTAGTTGCTTGCCTGGAATCTCTGCTATTTAGTCCGTGTGTATCTGTCAAGAAATATGAGAATGTTATGCACTCTGAATACATTTTCCCCCTTCTGTATTCTGGTTGAGAGGGAGAATAATTGTATTGCATCATTTATATTTCCAGGTGGGGAAGGTGTAATCACAATGCATCATTAATGCTGCATCTAGATTTACAGTTCCTGTAAGATTGTTGACGTGTGACATTTGTCCATTCCATAGGGAATTTGATTCGACCGAAAAAGCCAAAGATCATTATTAGGCGATATACAGCCAAAGTGTCATAGAACCATTTGGTTTGCTCAACGAACTAAATTTTCATTAGAAATCCAAAAAATGAAGGAATAGATAGTTATAGGGAGAGACAGTAGATTGTTTCTGAGATGTGTGTGTGTACACACTAAGTCTACATTTCAAGACACCGAAAATAGCTGCTGGAACTTCACATGTACGAGAAATTAAAACATACAAACCATGCCCTACGTTACTAAGTGGGTTTTGTGTATGATTTTTCTTTTCCTTCACTACTAAATACCCTGGGGACATTCTCATTTTACTTTTCAAAAATACATACTGCCAACTGATGCCAGACTTTCCCAGAAAGTAATTTTCAAGATGCTAAGCTATTCTGTACTGAACTTGCTCAGACCAAAAGGTCACAAAAGGGTTTTCTGGAGTATTGAGAAGGAATTGATACGTCTTTGTTAGATAGTGTATTACATACTTTAGCTGTTGACTTTTCCAAATTCTTAGAAGTTCCAAAACGTGTTGCAGATTTGAGGAGTCTAGCATTGCAAATCGGTTTATTTACCTTGCGACAGATTAAAGCCGCCACAAACAATTTTGACGCTGCCAATAAGATAGGAGAAGGTGGTTTTGGTTCTGTATACAAGGTATGCTGGAAAATTGGCAAGCCAAATTCCCCCAACTCCCAACAGAAAAGATCTGTAGAAAGCAGCATTCGATGTAACTCAATTTTCACAGCATAGATCTGATGCCAAAGTTGAATTGCAGGGTTTTCTGTCAGATGGCACCACTATAGCAGTGAAGCAGCTTTCATCCAAATCACAGCAAGGAAATCATGAGTTCCTGACTGAGATTGGGACGATTTCTGCTCTTCAGCATCCACATCTGGTGAAACTCTATGGATGCTGCATTGAAGGAAATCAACTTTTGCTGGTTTACGAGTACATGGAAAATAACAGTCTTGCTCGCGCTTTATTTGGTAATTTGATGTCACATTGTGCTTCACTGACTTCAGTTAATGACATGGCAATAAAGCAGTTTTGATGTCTTCTGATACAATTGAAGGTCCTGAAGAATTTCAGCTAAAGTTGGATTGGCGGACAAGACACAAGATATGTGTGGGTATTGCCAGGGGCTTGGCATATCTTCATGAAGAATCAAGGCTGAAGATTGTGCATAGAGACATTAAAGCTACTAATATTTTACTGGATAAGGATCTCAACCCTAAAATATCAGATTTTGGTTTAGCAAAGCTTGATGAGGCAGACAACACACATATTAGCACCAAGATTGCTGGAACTTAGTAAGTTTCTTGCTTTATGTTCCTGTTAACCTAATTAGGAGTCAGTTACAACATAAAACAATGGAGTTGGAACATATAGTCTAACTTAAGAAAAGTGAGTTGAATGGAGCTTTGTGATCGATTCACATCATCCCAAAGAATGGAGCTCAACAAATGTGGCTTAACCACAAAAGTTTATGCCTGTCCCGCCACTCTTCATGTCAAAAAAATGTTAAGTATGTCACATAACCTACCATTAATAATGTTACTCTGATGTTGACTCATGTAATCTTTAATTTGAATATAACCGAGTATTATAAGCAATAGAGCTAATTCACCCACGTTTCTATTTTATACCCAAGGAAAAACATAAATAAGCATGTTCACATGTTTCAAAATTTTGCATTAACATGTGTGAAAAGTCAACTTGTTTATGAAAAGAATGTGATTAATTAGGGAAAAGGATATAGCTGTAAGTTTGTTCTACTAACTCTAACATTAATTAATTTCCGTTATCTCAACAAACTTAGATAATGTAATACAATTTCTGGAAAGTTCGTATCCTCTTACAGGAGATTGATTGATAATATCCTATGTGCTCCATTTACTACATTAAGAACAATCCAAGATAAATATTTTGTACGGTAATTCAGTGTGCCCTACCTAATGTGTTTACTCAGACAAAAAGCTTGTTTGTGAAACTATTATGATACAATTATGATGCAATACATTTTAACAACACATATTGACACGTAATATTAAGTGTTTTAATATGTTTCCCCTATAACAATCAACTTAATGCAAAACAATTTAATGAACATTAACTACTATATGTTAAAATTTCAATATGAATTATCTATATATACTCTTTTGTATGAAAAGCACAATTTTAGTAGATATGTCTCACAAGACATTAACATAGAGGATGCACTTTCAAGTGAGTTACAAACAACATAAAACCAAAATATACAAAGCAAGCATGTGCGTCGCAAGGGTTAGAAAGCTAGCGAGGAAGTGAAAGGCTGTTTTTCTATTGGTACAGCAACAATGATGACAACAAAACTAAGAAGCTTTTCTGCCCCTAGGCTTGGCTTTACGAATCCTCCTATGGTCGCTGCCCATGTATTCACAGACCTTGGCTCAGCGTGTTTCCAAATCATTTTTCAGTCGGAGTGCCTCTTTTCCAAGTTATGAAATCATATATGAAGCCTGATAATTATATAAAACAACAATGGTCTTTTTCTTTTTTTGAAATATTCTCAGTAAATTCTATTAGAATTGTCACATTTAGGAATCTCTCTTTCTTTTGAATTTCAGGAATATTAAGTATGCACTATTTAAGGCAGTTACCTTGTTGCAAACACAAGCTCTTTTCTTGTTGTGCAGTGGATATATGGCACCAGAGTATGCGATGCATGGTTACCTCACTGACAAAGCCGACGTCTATAGTTTTGGCATCGTTGCCTTAGAAGTTGTTAGTGGCCGGAGCAACAGTAGTTCCCAAAAAAATGAGGAATGCTTTTATCTACTTGATTGGGTAATCAACTCTATCATTTCAATCATGATCATATCCATATTTAAATCTCTACTTGTGCCGGTGGAAAATGGATTAAGGAAGCGTGAGCATAGTATGTAATTCCTCACATGCACTTTTAATTGTTGCAAAGGAGTGTTACAGTTACCAGCTATTGAAACCTGCTTAGCGAATTGTCGTGCTGCTAAGTGCAATTTGTCATTTCAAATTAATCTAATTCTTCTTATTATGTTGGTCTACATTGAATTTTCCTGTAGATTCTATTTTTGGATTGAAGAAAATTCTATTCCTTGAAGTTTGGGGTAGTTCAGTTTTAGTCTTTATGTTTTTATGCTTGACATTCATACTCCCTGTAGTTCCATTGTTGCCAAACAAGTCCTTCGACTACTATTCAATTTTGGCAATTACTGTTATATTAAAAAACTTTCAAGACCGTGTCTTGACTAGAATATCCATATACTTTCATTTGAGGTACAACTTTTTTCACATTCATATAATTTTGAGTCCTTTAGTTAGATTTTGTTTTGCTTTGAGTAAGCAATCATTATTAGTCCCCGTTAATTTGATTGTCACCTGAGTTGCATAATCAAGTATTTCTTGTTAAACTAGAATTGAGAGTAGAAGGCAATGGATGGTGTAAAACATTTCATGTAATGACACTGACAAATAATTTTTGCTGGTAAAACTCAATAAAAGCTGGCGATTTTAAAGCAGTGTTGGTAAGTTTTTGGTGACCAGTGAACCATTAGTATTTAGAGCATATTTTGCAACTGATCAGTACCTGAAGCTTGAAAGGGAAATATTTTCACTTTTCATTTCTGTTTCTAGGTACGAGTTTTGAAGGAGAGAGGAAATTTGATAGATTTAGTTGATCAGAGGCTCGGTTGTCACTTTGACAAAGAGGAGGCGCTATTATTGACAAAGGTAGCTCTGATGTGTACTAATGCGACTCCAGCACTCAGGCCGCCGATGTCATCTGTGGTTAGCATGCTTGAAGGCAAGGTTGCTGTTCCGGTGCTGGACTCTGGAGGCGCTGTCATGACTGAGGAGAAAATTGAGGCCATGAGGAAGCATTTTAGAGGTGACAAACATCAGGCAGTTGGTGAGAATATCACCAAGAGTATGTCCATTGATGGGCCATGGATCGGAACCACTTCGTCCACATCCAATACTTCTGGATACTGATTACCGACGTCACTGTGGTTTGTTTTGTTCTAAGTAAAGTAGTTCCCCAAAGAACTAGGGCTTTAGCTCTTGAATTTCTCTCTGAAGTTGTTCTAAGTAAAATAGTTCCCCAAAGAACTAGGGCTTTAGCTCTCAAATTTCTCTCCGAAGTCTCTCTTTCACTTACATTTGAAACTGAAGGTATAGATAATATAAAGAAAACGTGTTATGCAGTGCAGTAATTGTGTATTGTGAACTCATTAGTCGGGAAAGCCTGAAGACAATAGTTTGGGGTTTGGTGGTTGTATTTGAGCCGTTTCTTTCCATATTGTTATTCAAACAGAGACGATGTTGCGACTTTTTTTCTCTTCACACAATAACGATGCAGATGGTTGCCACTGCAAGGGAGGGAATCTAATATGGAAGTTCTTCATTTGTTTGAATGGCGAGATGTGCGAAGTGGCACATTCTTGCTCTGGACATGTTCTGTTCACTAGCTCAACCTGTTATATGTTGCTACTCAAAAAAAAAAATTCTTAGCAAACGCAAATTTTTTCTGTCTTTAGTATGGATGATGGTCGGCCAACTTTGTCTATCCCATCTTTGAGAAATGAGGAAAGAGAAACTTGATACTTGCATGTCTACACACAAAAAAATTTATCTGGAGAAATTTGAATGTCCAGTCACTATTTCTTCCCGGTGGATTACTACCTCATCAGCTTACTAATTCCATTCCATCAGAGTTCTGTATTATGAGTCAATGCCCAAAACGTTCTTAGATTAATGTCATAACAATCAAACAAGTTGAAACCGAAATCGAAACCTCAATGGGTTCAGCAGGTCATCCTAAGATTTGAGAGGTGGGGGCTTAGTGAATATTGATGAAGTTGACATCCCACAATGAAAATTGTAGTGTTCCAAATCAGAGGTGGGTGATTTGCTGCTGCCACTACAACTACAACCGAGCAAAGCAAAACAGCAGATCTGCTGCAACTTCGTAAATCCTGATTCCTGTAACAGCGGACCTCCACAGAAAATGGAAACCAAATCCTGTATCCTAAGTAACTAACCGAAAAAGAACAAAAAAGAAAGGGTTTATTAAGGAGAATCCGATAAGCGCCTGTATCTTAGTGGACCATGACCTCTAGGAGTTATTTTTTTTACCCTTTCTTATCAAATTAATACATAGACTTGATATAAGTGGAAAGGAGTTAATGTCAAGAAATTGGCAAAGCATAGAAATAGGAATGATTTTTCTTCAAAAGAAATGGCAAACCACATCTATTCACATTGCCCTTTTCTTTTTCTTGTACGCAAGGTATATTCCTAAACTTTGGAGCTCATCTACGAGTAGTTTCATGGGCCCTAGTGGGCCCACCCGAGGAAATCCCATAAACTCATAAATCCCCATTCAAAGGAGGGGAGTTTTGAATTCTCCACCTCCCCATTCCCAAGAGGAATGGTGGCCACTGGAGCAAGCCCCAATGGTTCCTCTCTTTGGATGATGACATGTACCTTCAAAATACAAATAAAGTTAGAAAATACGGAGATTAAAATCATTTAAATTGAATCGGGATATTATAAAGGAGTAGAGATTTTACATACATGTGGTTATTGTTAGCCCGAAGAAAAAATGTGAACTTGAAATTTTAAGACAGGTCATTAGACCCTTGGTCTCGTATTCATATGCTGAAAATCATATCTTTCTTGTCTAAGGTGATAAATTTTCCTACATCTTACTCATTCGACAATTGGATGAAGATACTCTACCCGAATCACACATATTCTTATCTGTGTCCGAATCAATTCTTAATCACGTTAATGCATGTAGTGATATATTTGCAGTTGGAATATGAAAAGACATTCATGGAAGTATCGTGTAGGCATGAAAGATTGACATCTTCTTTGAACACGATGAATCATCCCATCCATGGGGAAGTTTCCGATCTCAAGAAAAAATGGGACATGGAAATTTCAAAAAAGCTAATAAGCAGAAATTTCTCCTCCTTAAGTGCGAAAGCAAAAGCAAATTGCCAAATCATGGAGCAAGGGTTCCTTTTTCGTCTATATTATATAAATTTAAAAAACAAATCAAAAAAAAAAAAAAGGCATTTGACCATCGAAGTGTTGGGTGGCAAGACCCATAACCTAATTGGGTTCTACTTTTAATGAGTTGATTTTCTTCGTTTAACATTCCTAATCATTAATTCGAATCTCAAAAGTATTAAAAAAAGAAAAAGAAAAAAAGACAATGGAGATTGACTTGAATCTTGTTTGAGGGGCCGTGCCTTTTAGCCAATTTTAGATTCGAAATGTCGATTTCTTTAGCTAAAATTAAGTACTTTAAAATTTGGAAAGAAATAAATGAAAGTTAACATTGAAGTTTTCCTTTTTTTAAAAAAAAAATCAAAATACGTATTGATAAAAAAGTAAGCACCACAGCAAAGTGTAAATATGGATATATTTTATGGGATAATTGAGTAAAGAGTCCTCACTTCTCAATACTATGGATGCCATCAAGATCACCACTCACCATAGGGATGCCTTTTAAATGTACGTATATCTTGTCATACGATGACATTTTTCTCGTGCCGTGTCTTATGTTATGGCTAGATCTATCACCTAGAGAATGGGTAAATAGGTGATATTGCAGAAATTAAAAGAAATTAAATAATATTGCGAAGACATAGCTTCTGGTGATAGAGAGTGTAGTGGTTAGATCTTACCGATATACAATTCTATCACAATTAAGATAAATAGAGTAAATGATAGAGAATTGCATACAAAAGATTATAGTGGTTCGACTTTTGCAAGTCTACATCTACTCTCCCGTTGAAAACCTATTGGCCGGATTCCACTATTAAGAACCAATTAGAGGTTACAAGATTTGAGCAATGAATACTCAAGCTCGTATAAATACTCCTCAGACACTCTCAATCTTTAAATGATTACACAATGTTGCTTACACAGATAAATGTATTTGATTGGAAAATACTCTTTTAGACTTTGGAATTATAAGTTTCGATTCTCTCATTTTACGTTTATGTTGGGGGTTTCTCACTATCAGGCTTCTCAGTCTTTTCAGATTGCTAAATCTATTTATTTGAATCTGATGCCTTTCTTTCTATTGGTTCTTGAGTTGCTTCAGACGGTTGTTCTCCTTAATCAGAATCATCAAGTATTTCAAGATTTTCATCAAACTTTATGTCGATGGATTCTTCTACTATGCGAGATCTTTTATTGTAAACTCTGAACGCCTTGCTTGTGGTTGAGTATTCCAAAAAGATTCCGTTGTCTGATCTTTCATCGAACTTGTCAAGCTTATCATTAGCATTTCTCAAGATAAAAAAATTTACAACCAAATACTCAAAAATATGAAATAGGTTTTCTACCTTTGAAAAGCTCATGGGAGATTTTTTTTACTAATGAAGGTATGAGGAAAACTCAATTGATTATGTAACATGCTGTTGAAATGACTTCTGCCCAAAAGTATGATGCAATTTTTCTTTCAATGAGAAGGGTTCTTGTCATTTCTTGCAAGAACCTATTTTTTCCTCTCTACTACATTGTTTTGTTAAGGTGCATAGGGAGTTGAAAATTGATGCTCAAAACCATTTTCTTCACGAGTTTATGAAATTTTGATTTTTGAATTCTTCTCCATGATCCATTTTGGTGCAAGAATTGAATTTTTTTTTTTTTCGTTTTGAATTCTTTTCACAAATTTAAAAAAGTGAGAAAATGATTCATGCTTGTATACAAGAAAGAAAACCCATGTGTACCTTGTATAATAATCAACTATTACTGTTTGTGTTTTTGTTGGTCCGAAGATGTCCGTATGGAGAAGCTGCAAGGCACGATTAGTAGTTACATAATTAATGGGTTTGAAGGAGTTTCTTACTTGTTTACCAAGGGCACCCACTAAGCAAACTTCAGATCTTTCAAACTTTAGATCTGGTAATCCTCATACCAGTCTCTTTGAAGAAAGTTCCGAAATTTGCATTGTAGTGATGTGTCCAAGCTTCCTATGCCAAAGACCTTTTTCGTTTTCAATTGATACAAGACACTGAATGTCATCAATATTTATATCCAGTAAGTATATATTTCCATGTTTCCTTCTGGTGAAAGACTAGTTCTGATCTTTGCTTGTTCTTGAGCACTTGTCCTCTTGAAAGCAGATCTTGTACCCAGTGTCACATAATTGACTGATTTTGATCAAATTATAATTGAGTCCTCTGACAAGGATACATCTCTTATGGTCAGGTTTCCAATCTCAATGGTTCCTTTACCAATAATCTTTCCTTTGTCGTTCCCTCCAAAAGATATGCTTCCATCATTAAAATTTTAAGTTCAATGAACTTACTTGGGTCACCGATCATGTGTCTCGAGCATCCGCTATTTGAGTACCACTTGTTTTTCTTCTTCTTTGGTACCTCAATTTCTTCCTCATAATCATAATTTGCCATCAAACAAGAGTTAACATAATCTTCGTCGCTTTGCTCACACTCAGTGTTGCTTCATGTTTTGGCCTTTAGCGCTTTCTTTGTTTTCTCATACTTGTTCTTTCTTTCTTTAGAAGAGGACAATTAGGTTTGATGCGTCCTTGCTTTTTGCACTTGAAACAAACCATTTTTTTGTTTTCATCTCTTCCATTGAAGTTTCTTTTTTGCTTAGATGATCTGAATGGTTTTTTTTTCTTCGAACTTCCTTCCTTTTCTAGCCATCTTTTGAAGCTTCTTCATGATGAGTGCGATTTCATCGTTGTCTTCTTCGTCATCTTCTAAATATGAATCATTAGAGTCAAGATTAAATTTTAAAGCTATTACTTTCTTACCTCTGGTGTTTTCATCGGTCAGACAATCTTCTTCATAAGATTGGAGAGTTCCCATGAGTACATCCATGGAGAGATGATATCCTTCGACTTTCTTGAATGGACGTCTTAATGTTGTTCCATTCTTTTGAAAGTCCTCGAAGTATCTTGTTCACTTTCATAAGATCTGATATAGGTTGCCCTTGATATGCCAGCCCGTTGACAATGTCAGTAAATCTGCTCAAGATGTCAATTACGGTTTCTTCAGGTTTCATCTTGAAGGCTTCGTATTGCTAGAAAAGAATGCTTACCTTTGTCCTCTTAACCCGATCAGTTCCTTCGTACGTCACATGCAACCTGTCCCAAATTTCTTTAGCAGACTCACATGAGGATATGCAGTTATATTCCAAGGGAGATAAAGCACAATATAAGAATAAACTGCTTTAGCATCTAAAACTTCTCTTTTGGTTATTTCAGCCTCAGACATAGCTTCGACTTCATGCCTTTTGCTATCTGTATCCTTTGAGGAAGAGGCCAAAGGTCTTACACCTTTCAGAACTACATCTCACTCTAAGGGATCCTTGGATCTAATGAATACTTTT
Organism: Eucalyptus caleyi; assembly: GCA_014182885.2. NCBI lineage: Eukaryota > Viridiplantae > Streptophyta > Magnoliopsida > Myrtales > Myrtaceae > Eucalyptus > Eucalyptus caleyi. Next base: position 15,254,777 of record CM024471.2, read on the forward strand.
ATCTTGTTCTTCCAGATGTTGTGGTCCTTTCCATTAAAGTACGTAAACCTTGTGTAACTTTGTCCTTTCATAAGTCTTGATGCAATATTGCTAGCCATAGAAAGATCATTAACTTAGAAGTAATGAATCACTTCAATAAAGAATAACCATACTCTGATACCAATTGTTATGGCTAGATTTATCACCTAAAGGGGGTGAATAGGTAATATTGCAGAAATTAAAAAATTAAAGTAATATTACGAAGATACAACTTCTGGTGACAAAGAGTGTGGGGGTCAGATCTTATCGATGTGCATTTCTATCACAATTAAAATAAAGAGAGTAAGCGATAGAGAATTGCACACAAAAGATTATAGTGATTCTACTTTTGTATGATTACGTCCACTCTCCCACATTATAAACCTATTGGCCGGATTCCACTATTAAAAACCAATTGGAGGTTATAAGATCTGAGCAATGAACACTAAAGCTCGTGTGGATAACTCCTCACAAATTCTCAACCTCTAAATAATTACACAATGTTGCCCATAGAGACAAATGTATTTGATTGGAAAACACTCTTTTAGACTTTGAAATTATAAGCTTCGATTCTCACGTGTTACGTTTATCCTTTCAGCTTCGAGTCCTCCTTTTATACTCTTCCCCATACAAGCTGACCATTGGACATACTTTCAGGAGAATTATCCAGCCAATCTACCACTTGGTCTAAATCTTGCTTAGAAGATCTACTTCAAGGTTGCTAAGGATGAAGCTTCCCATAGATTTTGCTTTCCATATAATAGTTTGGGTTTCCATAGTCGAGTGCTTCAACTTGGAAAAAATGCTTTGCCTCATATATAACATTCCAGGAAATCCAAATCTTCAAGAGATATTTTGGAAAATTTCCTTTGGAACTCCTTATATGTAAGGCAAGATATCCAACCAGTTGCCACTAGTTGTTGCATGAGTAGATTGTCTCCTTCCTAGCCGTTTGACAGAACATATACGGAAATAAATAATTAAGCCACAACTTTGGTTCTTATTGATACCTTCTGATCATATCCCATCAAACTTTCCACTCGAAAAATACTTATCATCATAATCAAAATTTTTTACTACGGATAAGTTTTGTTAAACTTCAAAATTACTTTAGGGAATGTTTTCTTAACACCTTACACATGATGTTAACATGGACACAAGGTTTTGTGTGATTCTCATCTGAGATACTCTCGAAGATCCAACCTTCGGGCCTATCTTTTTCGAGAAAAAGTTTTAATTTTCGAATATGTTTGTTTCAGAAAAAAAAATGCATAATAAGGGAAAAATATTTCCATGAAAATCGTTTTTGAAAACAAATGTTTTCCCTTTTTAGATTAAGAAATTCATTTTCCTTGTATTATGTATGAATATTTTTCTTTCACTGCAAATGATTTTCAAGTAAACACATGAAAGTCCCAAAAATTAATTTACAGGAATTTCTTTTACTCAATTAAACACATTATGTATGAATATTTTTCTTTCACCACGAATGATTTTCAAGTAAACGCATGAAAGTCCCAAAAATTAATTTACAGGAATTTCTTTTACTTAATTAAACACATTATGTATGAATATTTTTCTTTCACCACGAATGATTTTCAAGTAAACGCATGAAAGTCCCAAAAATTAATTTACAAGAATTTATTTTTACTAAAATAAACACATTATTCATTTCGGTGATATTCAAAATAAAATATATTTTCAATTTTGTTGTAAAATGAGATTAATCGGTTAAAGAATTTTTTTTTCTTGATCGGATTGTTGATGAACTATTAATTTAACGAAGCAGGAAATCTATCAATTTTTTTTTTTTTTACAAAATAAGTTCATTTTTCAATGGATACATAAGAAATTCCTTCTTTAATTAATCATCTTTCATTTTATATTTTAATTAATTCAATTTACTTTGTTATTGCTTAATACAATATGAAACTATATATCTACTACTATTATCAAATGTATTCAATAGTTTTCGATTTTTTTTTCTTGAATACATGTTTAATTTGAAAAACCAAAAAATTCAATAAGAATGGGAATTTTGAAAACATGTTTGGCACGTCTTTGAAATCTTTCCTTTTATATGCTTTTTTAATCAGTATACTCCATCTTTTTAACATCTATAAAGACACTAATGCTTGTAAAACGACATTAGTTCAGTAAATACAGTATTTTATCTTGATCGAATTGTTGATAAACTACTAATTCCTTGTGAAGCAGACAAACTACCAAATTGTTGACGATGGTGGTGATTGTGATGAACCTCTTCATCCAAATTGTGCTCTTGTATCAACTAAAAGTTTCGAGTGGTCGGTCTGCAAACCCTTTTACGAAATTGCTGAAGATGTCGATTGAAGCCTTTCCAACAGGAACATCTTTGCCTTCCTCTCATTAGGAGGCAAAGAAGATGGTGAAAGAGTTGGGGCTTGGATATGAGAAAATCGACTCTTGTCGGAGTGGTTGCACTTGATACGTAAATGAAAAGAGATATTGGGAGTTTTGTCCACTTTGTGGTTCTTTGAGAGGGAGATGAAACAGGATAATGTCGACGACACATTTGATGAGGAAAGCGTCCGACCAAAGCAGGGAAAACCCGCGAAAGTGTTGAGATATTTTCCTTTGATGAAGGCCGCACGAAGGATGGAATGTTAAGACATCCGACTGATAACAGTGACTTGCAAGGCATTTAATTAATGATATCCAGAATATGCGGCAGAACCGCCAAACAACACCAGATTAGGTTTAAGCCAGCGATGGCTTCAATGCATTCAGAACCATGAGTTCTACTTGTAGCGCACAACCAGTCGTTGTGAATCGCGATTAATTACAACACTGAACTGTGGCTTTGCATGAAGCAATCTTCGATCATTCTGTCACGGTCCATCTTGGCAAAAAATTACCAAAGCAATTCTAAATCTATTGCAATTTTTCCAATTAAGTATTAAATCTTTCTCGCCCATGATGGCAAGGCCTTATCAATGCCTCGCCGACCTTAGCCTCTAGTAGGTCTGACGACCGGTCGGGAAGAATGAAAAAATAAAAACAAAAGTTAATAAAAATTTTAAAAAATAAAATATTATTAAAAGTTAACAAAGTTTCAGATTGCGACCAAGTCTTATCTAGAAGATCAATGATTTTCCCGCCTCCGCTGGCTGGAGTATGAATGGACACATTGCATGTCGGTTTGACCGACTCAAAAAAATTTAAGTCATGGAAGAGAGTTCTCCTATCCCTTCTGCTAATTTATTTGACCGGGGTTGATGTGTCTGATGCCTCCCAAACAAAGTTTCAGATTGCGAGTCCAATATAATTGCGTTGGTTGACAATATTAAAATAACCCTCAATGACTCGACATTAATTTGATTAAACACGCATTGAAGTTGACGTTTTGCTTAAGTCTCGTGCATGAGTTCACCCGCGGAACCATTAGTATTTGGTCTAAGTCTAAACTTCTGTTTTAGGTGCTGTGATTTTTCTGCTGTTGGTGTCTAGATTTATAACATGGACGGAGATAAAAGAGGCCATGTTTGGCCAAAGCAAGTACAAAACCCTCACGCTCCAGTTCCAAATTTGATCAAACTTAGAACATGCTCCATCGACGATTCCATGACTCACACTGTGATTGGAAAATTTCAGCCTTTTTCAACGATGACTATGTAAACAGTTAAAAGTTTCTCAAAAATCTCTAGGTAAGTACATAACTTGGCTTTTTTTTCTAAAATAAATTTATAAGCACTTGAAATTTTGATTTATTTCTCTATAATGTTCAAATATTTGAGTTTAAAAATGATTGGACGTTTTAGAAGCCAAAACAAAGAAAGTCGTGCATGCACATTTATCTCCACATGTGTCTGATCTACATCTATTAATTGTTCTGGTATTAATTAATTGTTGTTATCTCTGACCAGGTTAAAGAGCATTTATAAGCAACTCAAGCAAGAGCATGGGCGAAACACTTGTCGACATCAATAGAGACTTAGATACCCTACTGTACAAGCACCCATTAATTAATGGGATAGACTATGTGCCAAATGTTTCAATTTCCACGACCATGCAATTCAATTGGTGTCCTAAAAAATCCTAAGATATTATTATTTCGTCAGTCTAAATTAGATTCCAAGCTCAACATATATGATATTTTTGTTTTGTAACTACTTTAATAGGACAACTCTTTCCATTATTTATATTTAACATATATGATACCACCAACAGTGTGCAAATAATATTGGGTCATGGGTCGAAGAATTGGACTTAACTGATTTGTAGGGCTTGAAGGGTATTTCATTGGCCTTCACATTATCGGGTCTCCACAGCCATACCCCCGAATGAGGTAATGAAGTTTCTAAGAATAATGGAATTTGGACTCCACCAACGATAAATTGTATAATAACCTAAATCTGAGATGTGGTCATACCAAAATTGTCGATGCTGAATCACACTCAAACTCTCCACATTAAACAAGCCCAGATTCCTCGAACCCAAAGCCTACACCCAGTCTTTTTTCAGTGACCAGAGAACGCTCATGGACTTACTAACATATTCGATCCTCAAACTTAAAAAAAAAGTACAGTCGTGAACTTGAATCACAGGAAAGTGAACGCAAACTGAGTGAACTAAGGACGAATGTTAAGATTTTTCTAAAATAGAACATCCAGGTGTTTCGGAAAAAAAAAAATTCTCAAACGAGAAAGTCGCTTTGTTTAGGCATTATCACAAACACATGGCGGTCAGCTCCGATGCATAGCACAGAGACAGGTTTACACAAGCTTGGTTCAAGCATTCCGTCGAGCAGGTGGTGGGCATGGAATGAGGAGAAGGTCGACATGCCTGAAACTCAAGCTCAGACCAAAATCCGCAAGCAATGAACCAGCAAAACTCGACTTCAATGGGGACGACTCATTTACACTCAGTACAAACGTGAAAATCAGCAAGTCTCGGCCATCAACAAAGAACACGAACGAGCATCTAACGTAGGCCATTCATCAAGCAGGTGCCGTGCACAGTCTGAGTAACAAGCGAAAGCTCAAACGGGACCCAGACAAACCGCTGTGGACAAACCAGGGCCTAACAGCAACAAAGCATAACATAGTCGGGATCGGAACTCGCACGAACCGGACAACGGTAGCCCGGTCCGGCGAGCCCAAATCAGGGCACAAAAACAGAACGACGAGGAAAAAAAGGGGCCGTCGGTGGTGCTCCCTAACCGGCTAGGGGGCGGCGAATGAGAGCGAGCTCGATAGATCGGACAATGCCCGGTCGCCTCGCGCGCCTCCGAGCCAAAATCCTCAGGAACTCGACGCACCCGAAAGAAGAACAAACAAGATTCGAACCAAGACCTACCGCGGGTTCGGCTCGGGAAGGGGGCTGACGTCGGTAGGTTGTCGGCCGGGTTTCGAGTGTGTCCGTCGCCGGAGGATACTCGCTCGTTCTCAGTTTCTCGCTCGATTTCTCACCGCGGACCTTTTTCTTCCTCGCTTTTCTCTCCTGTCCTAAACCCCTCCGAACTCCGCGGTCAGCGTCCAGAGGCCTCTTTTATAGGCTCTCGACCTGCGGAAGAGTCCAATCGGCGGAGGCCCATTAGCCTCCGGTCTCTCGCGCGCCGGCCGGTCCTTGGGCTACACCGGCGCTCCCTTCTCCTCCTCCCTGCTCTGGCGCCGATCTGTGCTCTGCTTTGGACAGATCTGCAGCCTTGTCACTTCGCCACCTGCTCTTATCTTTTAACCGGCGGTCCCTTCCGGCGTCGCCAGTCCCTCGCACGAACGGCGGTCCCTCGCGTGCTCTGTCTCCCGCGGGTGAGCGGGGGAGAAGGAGGAGGGAGTAAGGAGGGGCCTGGGCCGGGGAAAAAAATAAAGAGAATGGGCCCGGCCCGGGCTGCAAAGAAGAGAGGGGAGTAGGCCGGCCCGGCCCGGCTTCCTTTCTATATCAAATTCTTTTTAAATTTTTGAGTTTTTAATTAATAATTTTAAAATTTTTATTTTTTATAAATTAGTAAAATTTAGCACTATTAATGCGAATGATCTTAATGCCTACCTGCTGTGTAATTTAATGAGAATTTCTTTGTTTATAGGTTAAAAATTAATCCTTAATTTTCTATGCAACTTAAATTTAAGTCAACGGCTAAAATTTAAGTGTTAACAGAAATTAGAGCAATGGAAAAGACTATTGTCATTGAAGAACAATATGAAAAGAGGGAAAAAGAAATTAAAAGACTTTTATTAGATAAATCAGCAATATGAAAAAGGTTATTATGCAAGAGGAGTTGTACAAAAGCTTAACAGCTCCATTTTAGATGAATATCCCTACAATTGAGACACTTCAGGAAGACTTGGGGTCGTCTCTCTCTCACTTTCACACATCACTCTCTCACTTTCACATGCAAATGTACAAGAACAAAGAGTCTTTGTCCGTTCTCCCTTTTTCATGAAGACCCCTCTCTCTCTCTCTCTCTCTCTCTCTCTCTCTTTAAGGAAAATTTGTAGTCTGAGAAAGTTATTGTGCAAGAAAAGTTGAACCAAAGCTCACTCAATTCCGGATGAATATAAATATATAGAAGACTTGGACAAAAGCTTAACAATTCCATTCTAGATTAATATCTATACATTTGAGGAAGACTTGGGGTCGTCTCTCTCTCACTTTCAAACATCTCTCTCTCTCTCTCTCTCTCTCTCTCTCTCTCTGGAAAATTTGTAGTCCAAGAAAGTTATTCTAGATTAATATCTATACATTTGAGGAAGACTTGGGGTCGTCTCTCTCTCACTTTCAAACATCACTCTCTCTCTCTCTCTCTCTCTCTGGAAAATTTGTAGTCCAAGAAAGTTATTGTGTAAGAAAAGTCAAAATGAATATAAATACATAGAAGACTTGGACAAAAGCTTAACAATTCTATTCTAGATGAATATCCATACATTCGAGGAAGACTTGGGATTGTCTCTCTCTCTCTCACTTTCAGACATCACTCTCTCACTCTCACATGCAAACATACAAGAGCGAAGAATCTTTGTCCGTTCTCACTCTCTCGTAGAGGTGTTAAATGGGTTGCACAACCCATTTATGGACCCATTTAAGCATAAATGGGTCGTTAATGGGTCAGGCTTTGAGAAATAAGGCACCCCGATGGGTTTTAAAAATAAAAGAACTAAAATAAATGGGTCTTAAATGGGTACCCATTTAAGACCCATTTACAAACCCATTAAAGTCTAAAAATGGGTAGAGGTGTTAAATGGGTTGTGCAACCCATTTATTTTTTTTCTTTTTTTTTTTTCTTTTATTTATTTTTTATTTTATTTTTCTTTCCTCTTCCTTTGGTTGCCGGCCAGGCGAGCCTCGAGGTCACTGGCATCGAGCAAGCTCGAGCTCGCCGGATTTGGCAAGCTTGAGCTTGTCGGATCTGGCGAGGCCACCGACGCCTGGCGAGCTCGAGCTCACCCAACGTCGGCAAGCTCGAGCTCGCCCAACACTGGCGAGCCTCGAGCTCATCGGATCTGGGGAGGTGGAGGCTTCACCGACGTCCAATGAGGCTCGAGCCTCACCGATTTGGCGAGACTCGAGCTCATCAACGTCGGGCAAGGCTCGAGCCTCGCCAATCTAGCAAGCCTCGAGCTCGCCGGATCTGGCGACCCTCAAGCTCGCCGACGTTGGCGAGCCGGGCGAGCTCGAGGCTCGCCTGTGGCCGACCGCCGATCGTCGTCGTGGCTGGCAATAGCCAAAGAAGAAGAAGAAGAAAAAGAAAAAGAAAAAGAAATATTTAAAAATAAAAATAATTAAAAATTTTATTTTTAAAAAATAATTAATATTTTATTTAAAAAATAAAAAATAATTAAAATTCGATTTTTAAAAATAATTATTTAAAAAATTATAAAAATTTTCCATTAAATTTGTGTTGTATAAAATTATTTTAGCAATACCATTTTTTTAAATATATATCTATATATATATAATAAGTTAAGTTTAGTTAAATTGATTGGGTATGGGTCGGGTTGGATATAGGTCAAAATTTTTGCATTGTAATAAACGGGTCATAAACGGGTTAAATGGATTGATTTGGGTTGGACCATTTATAACCCGACCCAAACCCGACCCGACCCACCCGTTTAACGGGTCTATTCTCTCGTGAAGACCACTCCCTCCCTCCCTCCTCCCTCTCTCTCTATGCATCAAGCTTGAGAGTGAAATGATGATGATTCTCTTCTCGGCTCGATATCTCTTCACTATGCTTGTCATTCTCAATTGAATTTTGGCAATTTTTCTTCTCAGCTCACTCTCACGTTCATACTCCCTGTAGTTTCATTAGGGTCAAACAAGTACTTCCACTACAATTGAATCTTTTCAATTTCTGTTAAATTCAAAAGTTTTCAAGACCATGTCTTGACCTGAATATCCGTATACTTTCGATTGAGGTATAACATTTTTCACATTCACATAGTTGAGTCCTGAAGTTAGATTTTGTTTTGCTTTAAGTAAGCCAGTCATTAGCAAAAACAATCATTATTAGTCCTCGTTAAATCTGATTGTCACCCGAGTTGCATAATCAAGAACATTGAAGGACGAGTCTACCGTTTCATGTAATGATACCCACAAATAATTCGTGCTGATAAAAGTCATTAAGAGCTGGCAATTTATAAGCGGTGTTGGTAATTTTTTTGGCAACCGGTTAACCATTAGTATTACTAACTTTTATTTAAAATCGGTAAAGAAATCATGTTTGATATGTATTTGAGTCATTCGATTCTTTTATCCATTTATAATACCTTGTAACGAAGATGAAAAACTAGCAGGTGCTTATCAGCTGCATTTGTCTCGTAATAATCAAGGGACATAATATACTTCTTCATGTTTTAGTATTTAGAGCATATTTTGTAGCTGATCAGTACCTGAAGCTTGAGAGGGAAATATTTTCACTTTTCATTTCTATTTCTAGGCACGCTTTTTGAACGAGAGAGGAAATTTGATAGATCTAGTTGATAGGAGGCTCAATTCTCACTTTGACAAAGAGGAGGTGCTGGCATTGATAAAGGTAGCTCTGATGTGTACTAATGCGACTCCAGCACTCCGGCCACTGACGTCATCTGTGGTTAGCATGCTTGAAGGCAAGGTTGTTGTTCCAGTGTTGGACTTTGAGGGCATTGACTGAGGAGAAAATTGAGGCCATGAGGAAGCATTTTAAAGGTGACGAAGATCATTCAGTTGGTGAGAATATCACCAAGAGTATGTCCATTGATGGGCCATGGATTGGAACCGCATCGTCTGCATCTGCCAATGATCTCTATCCAATACTTCTAGATACTGATTACTAGCAGAAGAGAGAGTAAGAAATGGTTTGTTGTGTTCCAAGTATATTAGTTCTTCAATGAGCTAGGGCTTTATTTGGTAATCCTTGCAACGGAACTCTTAAATTTTACTTTGAAGTTTCTCTTTTGCTTATGTTTGAAACTAAATGTATAGATAATATAAAGAAAACAAGTGTTATGCAGTGCATTAACTGTGTATTGTGAACTAATTAGTGGGGAAAGCCTAAAGACAATGGCTTGTGGTTTGGTGTTTGTATTCGTGCTGTCTCTTTCCATATTGTTATTCAAAGAGAGACAATGTTGCAAGTTTTCCTCTTCACACAATAATGATGTGGATGGTAGCCACTGCAGGGGAGGGAATCTATTACAGAAGCTTTTCATTTGTTTGAATAGAGAGATGTGCGAAGTGGCACGTTCTTGCTTTGGACGTGTTTTGTTCAGGAGCTCAACTTGTTACATGTTGCTACTCAAGAATTTCTCTTAGCAAATGGGAATTTTTTCTGTCTTTAGTGTGGATGATGGTTGGCCAATTTCATCTTTCCCATCTTTGAGAAATGATGGAAGAGAAACTTGTATTTCTATCCGCAAAAAAATTATCTAGAGAAACTTGCTTGTCCAATCACTGTTTCTTGCAAATGGTGGATTACTACCTCATCAGCAGACTACTTCCATTCTGTCCATGGTTTTATATTATGAGTCAATGCCCAAAATGATCTTAGGTTAATGTCAAAAGAATCAAACAAGTTGAAACCGAAACCGAAAGCTTAATGGGTTCATCTACATCCACCTGAGATCTAAGAGGTGGGCGCCAAGTGAAGGGAAAAGTATTTAAAAAGTCATAAATCTTTTGTATTTGTGGCAATTTAGTCATAAACATTTTTTTGATACCAATTTAGTTTTAAATCTTTTTACTTGGTGCTAATTTAGTCATTTTCGACTAATTTTAGCTAGATTTTGCTGATTTGGGTGTTGATCGGTTGACATGGCATGATTAGCATAAACATGGACAATTTTTAATAATATTTTAATATTTTTGAATATTTTTTCTTTATTTTTTATTTTTTCATTTTCTTTTTTTCTCCTCCTCCTTCCTCTAGTCGGTCGTCAGACCTCGGCGAGGCTAGTGGCCATGAGGGCGGCCTCGCATGGGGCAACAAGGCTCGCCCATGGCTGACGAGCCTCGACCCTCGCCAGCCCAAACTTGTCCGAGTTAGGAATCCTACTGCTGCTGCCTATGTATTCAGACCTTGTCTCAGCCTGTTTCCAACTCTTTTTTCAGTTAACAAGCCTCTTTTCCAAGTTATAAGGATGCACTTGGTTCCCAACTACAAAGCTATATGTACCCTGAAAGTTATATAAAAACCACAAATGTCTTTTCTTTTTTCTTTTTTTTGAAATTTCTCGGTGGAATCCTATTAAAAAATTTCTAGAATGCACTTGTTTTTTCCTCGACTCTTGAGACCATGGTGTCATGATTAGGAATATCTCCTTTTGTATTTTAGGAAGATAAGAGAGACAATCTTTGGAAGAAAATATTAAGTGCTATTTAAGACATTTGCCATGTTGAAAACACCAGCTCTTTTCTTGTTATGCAGTGGATATATGGCACTAGAGTATGCAATGCATGGTTACCTCACTGAAAAAGCCGACATCTATAGTTTTGGCATCGTTGCCTTAGAAGTTGTTAGTGGCCGGAGCAACATCAGTTACCAAAAGAAGGAGAAATGCTTTTATCTACTCGATTGGGTAATTAACTCTAGCGTTCAAAGTTTTCTTATTATGATATTTAAATCTCTGCTTGTACTGGTTGAGAGATGGATTAAGTGTAAACATAGTATAGGATTCATATGCACTTTTAATGGTTGCAAAGGAGAGTTACACTTACCAGCTATTGAAACTTGTTCAACGAATTGTCATGCCGTTAAGTGCAATTTGTCATTTAAAATTAATCCAATTATTCTTGTTATGTTAGTCTATACTTTGAAAGGAGCAAGTAACCCTTGCAGTAGCCGCCCTATGTGTTCATGGTCAAGATGAGCGACTTGGGGTGGGGGTGGTCATGGATTAGTCTGGTTCTAAGAAACTGAAACTGGAATTTACCTAGTGACGCGTTGAAACTCGAAACGATGGGCTGCCTCCTGAAAGAAGGAATCATGTAGATTCTTTTTTGGATTGAAGACAATTCTATTCATTGAAATTTGGTGTCCTTAAAATTTGGGTTGGTTTTGTTTTAGTCTTTATAGTTTTATCCGTGACATTCATACTCCCTGTAGTTTCATTAGCGCCAAACAAGTTGGTCGAGTACTTTGCAGTTTGAAAATTAGTATTGGATTTTAAAAGATTTCAAGACCATGCTTGACGCAAATATTGATATACTTTCGATTTAGATTTGACTTTTTCACATCCATGCAATTAAGCCAATCATTAGCTAAAACAATCATTATTAGTCCCTGTAAAATCTGATTTTCACCTAAGCCGCATAATAAGGTAATTCTTGTTAAACTGGAATTGAGAGTAAAAGGCAATGAATGGTGTAAACCATTGATGGACGATTCTCCTGTTTCATGTAATGACAAACTGATAAATAATTCCTGCCAGTAAAACTCAATAAGAGTTGGTAATTTTAAAGCAGTGGTGGTAGTTTTTTGGTGACCGGTGAATGTTAGTAAGTGATTAACAAATGTTTAAGTTTACTAACTTCTACTTAAAATTGGAAATGAAATCATGTTTCATCTGTATTGACTTGTTCGATTTTTTCCTTCCAAGTATAACTTATAATGAAAATGAAAAACTAGCAGGTGTTTATCAACTTCATTTGTCATGAAATTATCGAGGGCAGAATATATCTCCTTCTTCCTGTTTTAGTGTTCTGAGCATATTCTACAACTGATCAGTACCTGTAGCTTGAGGGAAATATCTTCCTTTCCATTTCTGTTTCTAGGCGCGAGTTTTGAAGGAGAGAGGAAATTTGATGGATCTAGTTGATCAGAGGCTAGGTTCTCATTTTGACGAAAAGGAGGTGCTGGCGATGATAAAGGTAGCTCTGCTTTGTACTAATGCGACTCCAGCACTCAGGTCACCGATGTCATCTGTGGTTAGCATGCTTGAAGGCAAGGCTGCTGTTCCAATGCTGGACTCCGAGGCTGCTATCATAATGGAGGAGACAACTGAGGCCATGAAGAAGCGTTTCAAAGGTGACGAAGATCAGGCAGTTGATGAGAATATCACCAAAAAAGCACGCTCACTGATGGGCCGTGGACTGGAACTGCTTCTTCTACATCTGCTAATGATCTCTATCCAATAAATCCGGATACTGATTACTGGCAGAACAGAAAATAAGAAATGGTTTGCTATGTTTTGAGTTAATTTGGTTTGAAAGAACTAGGGCTTTATTTGGTAATCCATCCAAAGGAACTCTTAAATTTCGCTTCTAAGTTTCTCTTTTGTTCACATTCGAAACTGAAGGTATAGATACTATGAAGAATACGACGTACGATTACCTAAATTGTCGTAATTTGATTTCACATTATTCATCGTATAATGATGTTTATTGCTGATTAAATGAATTAATGCTCGAATTGTTATATAATTATCATTTATCATGCTATTATTTATTTCATCTATTACTATTAATAATAGAATAACATTTTTTTTATAAAATACAAATAACAATAGAATAAAGCCTTTTGTATCATTGTGAAAACAAAGTTCTCAAGGAGCGGTCTCTTTCCGGCACTCTTCCGACTCAGAACTTGTAAGCCCCTCTCTCTTCATCTTCCCCTTCTCCATTTTCGATCTTCTTCTTCTTCATCGCCGTCGCCATCGCCGTCGCTTATAGATGAAATGTTTAAAAGAAAAAAAAAATTCCTCCCGTAATCTTTACCATTATGGTCACTTGATTATTCACCTAGGAGATGAAGCAAGCTTGACGGACCGGTGCAATTTACATACCTGGATCCTATTGAAAGGTAACCCTTCTCTCAATTTAGCAATCTCTTCATATCTTTTATTCATGGATGCTACTCGAAAATATGTCATAGGTTTCTAATGGGGTTCGTGTGCGGTTTTCACAACAAATGTCATGCGGAGGAACGAGGGTTACATTGTGAGAGTATTAGACCTTTTGCTCAAGATGTATTAATCAAATAGACACATTGGTCGATCGACTTCATTGGAATAACACAATAAATTCACGTGTTCATCTGAACGTCCCATACACACGTCCCAAATAGGCTTGAAAATTGTCCCCATCTACATGATGTTATGGATATATTTGTTTCGTGAAAAATGAGTGATTTGGAAAACATTTTTGATATCATTTAGAAAAATAAATGAATGGAAACTTTTTTCATTGCCTACGAAAATAATTAGGCATAGATTGTTATCAATTATGAAAATATTTTTGTTAACTAATTTTTGCAAACAATATAACCGATCATTTTTCAGAAAAAAATTTAAATCACTTATTATCTATCAAAACGAACGTGCCTTACATACTTAGAACTCTTGGAATTTTCAAAACATGGAATTTTCAAGGCTCTCCTAAACTGTTTTGAATATAATTGCGTTGACAATATTAAAACAACCCTCAATGACTTGATGTTAATCGACTAGACATGCATACAAGATGACGTCTTGCTTAAGGCTATAACTTACAAAACTATATGCACAAAAAATATTTTCATTGTTCATAAACATATTTACATATAAATTATTGTTAATACAGAATTTTTTTCATTGACTAATTATTTCAAGTGATATAGGCGATTACTTTTAGAAAAATATTTTTCAAAATATTTATTCTTTGTGAAAGAAACATAACTTAGAAGTCTAAATTTTATATCACGTGTTGTGGTTTTTCTGCGGGTCGTGGCTAAACTTCTAACGTGGAACGGAGACAAAAGAGGGCCATGTTAGGCCAAATCAAAGATTAGTGGCCTCTGCCGTCAAATTCGACCGAGTCTTGATCGACGGACTCGTACTCTGATTGGAAAATCTCAGCCTTATTCTACCATGACCATGCAAAAAGTCTTAAGGTTTTTCAAATCTTTAGCGATGGCTTCCAGATGATTTGGCTCTTTTTAAAAAAGAAATTACAAGCCCTTGAAACTTTTCATTAGCCACGACAGTTCTCATATGATCTTTCTATGATTTTTCAATGAGTGAGTTTTAGTTTGAATTTGGTGGGAAATGTCAAAAATTTATTTGTACTTTTGAGAAGCCAAAACAAAGAAAGTCATGCTTGGACACATGCATCTCCACCCGTTTGTGATCTGCATAAATATTTTTAGATTAATATTATAAAAAATCTCAAATTAATATAATTATGATAAATATATTCTAAACTAATTTTTTTACCATAAAAAATTCCGCATTAATACATTTGTGATAAATTTATACTCCGTTAATTTCCATTAAATTGAATTAATACCATAAAAAGCCACAAATCCATATATCCATGAAAAACAGATGATAAAACTCCATAAATATATCAGTTCAGATTTTTTGTAATAAAAAAATTAATTTAGGATATTAATTTGAGATTTTCCGTTTTCTTAACTCAAAATTTTTCTAGTATTTCTTTCATGAGCGCCTCAAGAAAGAGAGTGAGTGGGTGAAAGTGAAACTCGTCAGCATCCATGGAGACTTTAAATATGCCGAAGTACAAGCAACCATCATCGAATGGGGTACAGTAAGGGACGAACTGTTTTTCTTATCCTAAACCGTACAACTCGATTATTGTTTGAAGATCCGGCGATACTATCATACTGTCAAGACAATCTATCCATCATTCATATCCGAGGTATTCAATCTTGCCAATTACATGCACACTATTCTGAATTGAAACCATTTGTGCATGTCAAAATGCTAGATTTGATGGTTCACAAGGTTTGTGAGATGTCTCATTGGCCTACAAATAATCGGGTCTCCATCCCCATTGCTTTTGAATTATTAAGAAATTAATAATTGTTATGAAAACGGTCAAAAAGACCGTTGTCGTTAGGAGAACAAAATGGAGAGGGAAAATGAAAAGAAAGAAAAGACTTTTATTAGGTATATTGATGTTATAAAAAATGTTATTACTTGGACAAAAGCTTGCTACTCCATTTTAGATAAAAGAATAATGATACAAAATAGTTCATGAACTTTTGTTTAATGTATAATGTAGTCCTTGAACTTTACCATAATGTTCAATATAGTCTATGAACTTATAGTTTGTTTAATGTGATCTCTGAATTTTTATACCTATTCAATTTATTCTTTAAATTATATGAAAATATTTAACATTGCTCCCGCATTTGAATTGGTGGAAGAACAATATTGAACATTTCTATATAGTTCATAAGCTAAATTGAATGGTATTGCATATTGAACTAAATTTGAGTGATTATGTTGAACAAATCAAGAGTAAATAGACCACATTACGTATTAAGTTAAGATTTAGGAATCATTTATAACATTTTTCGCTAGATAAATATCTATAAGGGGAAGACTTGGGATCATCTCCATAAATGGCATTGCACACTGGACTAAATTTTAGAGACTATATTGAACAAATTAAAAATAAAGAGACTGCATTACATATCAAATTAAAGTTCAAGATCATTTATGACATTTCTCCCGGGAAAAGTGCCAAAAAAGTCCTAAACCTTTTATCGTTGTGACGATTTAGTCCTAAACATTTTTTTGGTGCCGATTTAGTCCTAAACCTTTTTACGTTGTGCCAATTCAGTCCTTTCCGCCCAAAATTGGCTGGAATTTGCTGACTAGACGCCGGTCGGCTGACGTGGCCCGATCGGTGCGACGTGGACTATTTTAAATAATATTTTAATATTTTAATATTTGCTTTGTTTTTTGTTTTTTTTTATTTTTCTTTTCTTTTTGTCTTCTCATCTTCTTCCTCCAGCCGGTCGCCGGACCTCGGCGACTGGCCAGAGGCGACGGCCGGCGAGGGCAGCCTCGCGCTGGGCGGCGAGGCTCGCCCTCGTCGGATCTAGCGAGGCTCGAGCCTCGCCCATGGCCGGCGAGGCTCGACCTCGCCCGCCCGGCGCGAGGCCGCCCTTGAGGCCTGGGTGGCGAGGGTCAGGCCTCGCCCATGGCCGGCGAGGGCGAGCCTCGCCAACTCGGCGCGTGGAGCATGGGGAGGAGAGCGAAGCCGACGGTGGCGAAGCTCGGCGAAGGAGATGATGCGGAGCACGAGCCGAAGTCCGCGATGCCGCTCGGCGGCAGCGACGACGACGACGACGACGAGGAAGCGAACGAAGACCTGAGCCTGAAAATCGTCGAGAAGGCGCTCTCGGTGCGCGCCGCGAAGCTCGCCTCCACGCTGCCGGGCGTCGACGTGTCGGAGGAGGATGACGATAGGCCTCGGTTCCGTAAGACCTCGAGGACCAAATCCGGCCGCCTCCTCACGCTGAGCTGGCGAGGCTCGCCCTCGCCAGATCCAGTGAGGGCGAGCCTCGCCACCCAGGCCTCGAGGGCGGCCTCGCGCTGGGCGGGCGAGGCTCTCCCTCACCGAATCTGGCGAGGTCGAGCCTCGCCTGCCATGGGCGAGGCTCGACCCTCGCTAGATCCGACGAGGGCGAGCCTCGCCGCCCAACGCGAGGCCGCCCTCGCGGCCACTAGAGAGGTGGCCGGCGAGGTCGACCTCGACCTCGCCGGCCGTCGCCTCTGGCCGGTCGCCGAGGTCCGGCGACCGGCTAGAGGAAGAAGATGAGAAGACAAAGAGAAAAAAAAAAATTAAAAAAATAAAAAATAAAAAAATTGAAAAATTGAGAAATATTAAAATATTATTTAAAATAGTCCACGTCAGCCGCCCGGCGTCTAGTCAGCAAATTCCGACCAAATTTGGCCGGAAAAGACTGAATTGGCACAACGTAAAAAGGTTTAGGACTAAATCGGCACCAAAAAAAGGTTTAGGACTAAATCGGCACAAAGACAAAAGGTTTATGACTTTTTTGGCACTTTTCCCCATTTCTCCCATGTAAATACCTATAACGGGAAGACTTGGGGTTGTCTCTCTTGCTTTCACACATCACTCTTATTCCGGGAGAATTACTAAAAAAATCATAAACCTATTGCAATTGTGCCAATTTAGTCATAAACTTTTTTTTTGGCCAATTTAGTCATAAACCTTTTATAATTATGCCAATTTAGTCCATCCGGCCAAAATTGGCCGACCGGCACTAATGTGGACACTGACAGTGGACAGCTGACCGACGAACGTTGACGTGACAATTTTTTAATTTTTTTTTTCGATTTTTAAAATAATTCTTTAATTCTTTAATTCTTTTTTTTTCTTTTTTTTTTCTCACCTTCTCCATCCTCTGATCGGCCGGTGCCGACCAAAGGCGAGGCCCAGCAAAGGTGAGGCCCTACCTGATTTGGCGAGGCTGAGCCTCGCCAAATCCGGCGAACTCGCCCCTCGCCAGATCCGACAGGGCCTCACCCAGCCAAGGCGGGGGTCGACCTCCCCAGTGGCCGGCGAGGCTCCTCACCGGGGATGTCGGGTTTCTCTGGCAGGTGATAGTGACGACGGTGGCGATTAGAACAGAGAAGCAGACATTGCTAATGAGCTTGATGAGGTTCTAGGCGACGGGCTTTGCTCTCGCATCTGGATCTTTCATTGTTGGGGGGGTGGCTTTATTTCTTGCCTTTTTGAGGCGGGCAGTCGAAACCCAGAAGTGCAAAGAGCGAAAGAGACGAAATGGGAGCGAAAAGATAAGAGCTTGGAGATGGGTTTTCCATTTGCAGTCGAGCTCGAGTTGCAGAAATGGAGATGGAGATGGGGATGTCGGGTTTCTCTGGTGAGGTTGACCCTTGCCTTGGCTAGGCAAGGCCCTGCTGGATTTGGCAAGGCTTGGCCTCGCCTAGCCTTGGCAAGGGCCGAGCCTGCTAGATCTGGTGGGGCCTTGCCCTTGCCGCTGGCCAGAGGAATGAGAAGGTGAGAAAAAAAATTAAAAAATATTACAAAAATTGCCACATCAACGTTTGCCGGCCAACTATCTCCTACCGACGTCCACGTTAGCGCCAGCTGGATAATTTTAGCCCGATGGATTGAATTGGCACAATTATAAAAAGTTTAAGACTAAATTGGCAAAAAAAAAAAAAATTAGAATTGAATTGGCTCAACTACAATAGGTTTAAGACTTTTTTGCTAATTCTCCCCTTGTGCTCTTCCACTGCAAACATACAAGAGTGAAAAGTATGATACAAGAGTGAAAAGTCTTTGTCTACCCTGCCTCTTTTCCTACATAAATGCATGAAACTAGACCACTCTCCTAACAATCATATCTCCCTTTCCCTCTCCCTCTCTCTCTCTAGGTAGCTTGAGACCGAAATGATGACGATTCTCTTCTCGGCTCGATCTCTCTTCTCTGTGCTTGTCCTTTTGTGTGCCATTAACTCAGCTGCTGCTGCCACTCGTTTGCCCGTCGAGGAAGGTAAAGAAAATAAAGAAACCCACCAATCTTCTTTTGCTTTCATCGTACTGTTCCTTTTCCTCCTCCTATTTTTGGCTCTCACCTTCACTGAGCTTGTATTTGCTTGTGCTTTCTTTCTTAAGTTAAAGAAAGATGTTGTGCAGGCATTCAACCTCAGGCGCGCACGCGAATCTGACGTCATTTTGTGCTTGTTACGCATGGTATACTGCAGTCTCTTTTGACTTGTTGGGCTCTTTTCTCTTTCAGTGGAGGCGTTGAGAGAAATAGCAGACGCATTAGGGAAAAGGAACTGGGATTTCAAAACAGATCCATGCAGCAAAACAAGTACGTGGAGTGACACTAAGTTGCCTGACGACACTACTAATGACGTCAACTGCAGCTGCACTTCCATCGGCCGCGCCGACAACACCACCGTTTGCCATGTCACCAGCATGTATCTCTCTCTCTCTCTCCAAATAAATTGGAAAAAAAATTCACAATTTCGTGAATTTTACAATCATAGGTTCCTAGCTATACTTTGACATCAATCACCTGATTGTGCACCAATCTTTTTTTATCTTGTTGTAAGGTTAGCTGGCTGACATGGCAAACCCGAAGCCTATACTTTGGGCACCATGTTAGCAGTTCACCAGAAAAGATCGGCCTGTATTTTTGGGTCAAAATGGATTGAGTACAAAAAAAGAGAAATGGAAATTCTTTGGATCAGGGAATTGAAATCGCAGTTCGGTTGCAAAATCCATAGAACTCAAGGATCACAATTGAAACTTACCATGAAAATAAGCTGCACTTGTGAATGATTATTTTCGTTTTGAAATTCAAAGCCATAAAGATGGAGTTGGTAGAGAAAGAATAGAAGAGATGCCGTCATTTGTAATTTCTATCATGTTGTGGTTATATGATCAACTCTCGTCAAACTTTCAATTTTGATGACGATTAACCTCTGAACAAAATATGGGTAGTTTTTATTTGACTCAAGGTTTTTTTTTAATATTGAACAAGACGGAAATCTTTAAAGATTTTGGTAATGCAACCAGGTTTTAATTTAAATTAGTGGTATTTACAAATATCATCTTCACATTATATGATCATTTATCATATATTAAAATTATTAATACAATAGTAACAGTTACTTACTGGTGAAAGTAAACCGCACTTTCAAATAATTATTCTAATTTTGAAATTCAAAAACATATAGATGAAATGGGAAGAGAAGGAACAAAAGAGATGTCGCTCACTTGTAATTTCAATCATGTTGTAGTCATATGATCAACTTCTTGTCAAATTTTCAATTTTTGACAATGATTTACCTCAAAACAAAATAGGGATAGTTTTATTTTGGGTAATTGGCTAAAGGTACTATTCTAAGTAGCAAACAAGAAGGAGATATTTAAACTTTTTGGTAAAGCGATAACACTCCCAATTTAAATTAGCGGTATTTACAAATGCAATAGGTAAATATCATCTTGATAATATATGATTATTTATTGTATTAAAATTATTAATACAGCAATAACAATTGCTTACCATTAAGTGTGGTTATCCAAATTGGCGTAATTTGATTTTGTATTATTCACCGTATAATGATGTTTATTGCTAATTAAATGAATAAATGCTCGAATTTCTATATAATTATCATTTCAATCATGCTATTATTTATTTCATCAATTACTATTAATAATAGAATAACATAATTGTTTTTATATTGAAAACAAGTCACGATAGAATAAGCCTCTGTGTCGTTGTGAAATCAGAGTTCTCAATGAGCAGTCTCTGAACGGCACTCTCCCGCCTCACCTGTTCAGATTGCCTTTTCTCGAGAACTTGTAAGCACTCTCCCTCCATTTTCCCTTTCTCCATTTTCCATCTTCTTCTTCTTCTTCTTCATCGTCGCCGTCGCCGTCGTCTGTCTCTGTAAACAGTGACGTCACCCGGAACTACCTGAACGGCAGGATTCCTAAAGAATGGGGCTCTACGAAGTTGCGCAACATGTATGTGCTTCTCTCTCTCCCTGTTTCTCTCTCTCTATTGCGAGTGTATCTTCTACTGATTGGGGGAAACGCGGGTTACAGTTCTGTACTCGGAAACCGATTGACTGGTCTTATCCCGAAGGAGCTGGGAAACATATCCACCCTTTTCAAATTGTAAGTGACCACTCATCCGGACGCTCGCGTTTGGCCTCTTCGCTATGTTAAGTTCGGTTGATGTTTGAAGATATTGACTCTCATTCTTCCGCTCAGAGTCGTCGAGATCAATCAGCTCACGGGACATCTGCCTCCAGAGCTCGGGAACTTGTCCCAGCTACATATACTGTGAGTCTCTTCATGCAAATTTCTTCATTAGGCATCCACTTTGCATTCGCTGATGAGTGATGACGTCGTATTTGTTAAGAGATCAGCTTACAATTTCTATTAACCAAAGTGATGTAACTGGGTTTTCTTGCTCCAGGCACCTTTCGTCAAATAATTTCACTGGGGAGCTGCCTCCGAGATTTGCTGAATTGACGGCATTGCAGGAGCTGTTAGTTTTCAGATTCCATAATCTCTGCTAATATATCTAGATCCTTGTGTCCTATTTTCTTCATATGAATCTTGTGGTTTAATGCACTATAGGCGATTCAGTGATAATCAGTTCATGGGAAAGATACCTGATTTTATTCAGAACTGGACAAATCTCACCAAACTGTAAGGCTTAATGCTTCTTCACCTTTTAAGTCGGTCTATATAGATATACCCCCAAGATAATTCAATCTATGAATTGTATCATCAGGGTTATTCAAGGAAGTGGATTGCAAGGGCCAATTCCCTCCGGGATCTCACTTTTGGAGAAATTGTCCGACCTGTCAGTATGGAAGTTTGGCATTTCAATCTCATCTCTCCTTTCTTTAAAATGGTATCAATCTAATAAAGTTTCCTATTTGATTTTGATGTGCAGGAGAATAAGTGACCTTGATGGACCCGAGTCCCCACTTCCACAACTTAAATGTAAAGATATTAAGACATTGTGAGAGCACTGCCCCTCCACGAATAGTTTACTTAATGCAAGAGAGCCAAATCATCTTAGCAATGTGACAATATCAGTGCTTTTCCCTTATAGGATTCTTAGGAGCTGCAACCTTACAGGAGGGCTACCTGGTTATCTAGCAGAATTGACAAACTTACAAACATTGTGAGTGGAAAATGGCTTTTCCCTTTTCCTATTCCAAGCAGAATATATAATTTTACCCTTAATGACTGAAATTTCTACTAGTTCATGGTTGACTATTGGCTGCACTTAAGGAACCCATTTGAGATGGCTTGAAGGTCCCTTATTGACTTCAATGGTGTTTTGATATTTTCTGTTGATATTGATGAATTATGAATCGTGATGTGGCATTTAAGTGCCTGGTGATTGTGGCGTCTGGCTTAGAATATACAGTTTCGCGCAGAAGTAGATGGACCTTTTCTTTCTTTGTTCTCACTTTGCCAGGAATAGAAACCACAAGAATTCTTACCTTGGTTGTGGTGCCCATTTTGTCTATTTTACTAACTTCAATGGAGGCTTCTAGTGGTTGATCATCTGGAAATCTTCCTTCTAGTGGTTTACATTCTTGAATCTCAACCCCACAATAACTAACTGGAGTTTTATGCTAGACTGTCGTATATTTGTCAACCATTATATTCTTTGTTTGAACAAGATCATGGCTTCAAATGCATCTTTACACAAGTCAATTCTTCTTATTCATCTGGTCATCTCTGTAAGATTTTATAAATGCTACATTTAACAGCAGTTTTTTGCCATTCGGTCATCATCAGCCATCAATGCTTATTCTTTGTTGACATTTTCAATAACCGAATTTCTGCAGTTCTGTGTGGTTTACCATATACTCCATTTCCTTTTCATTAGATTTGACTAGTTTGTAATTTCTCCATCAATAATTATATTGGACTGCAGAATCATGCTTTCCTGTTTTTTGAAATCCTCATTTTATTTTTTATTTTACTATTTTTTTTTTCAATATTTTTATTTTATTATTCACTCAAGCTGATAGTCTACTCTTTTAGCGTCCTAGTATTTAGTCATCATCCCTTTATTCACGAATAAAATGTTATGAAGGAGATCTGTTCAATAAATTATGATTAGCTTTAGTTTTGGTCCTATTTGATAAATGGAATCTCCCAATTAGAACTATAATATGTTGCATTCCACGGGATGCATATAATTTGTTGCCAGAGTAGCATTTCTAGTTATATAAATTGAAATCAGCAAGTTGGAAATTTGATTTACGGCAGAATTTTAGTATATGTATAGCATGTGACCAACTTGATGCACATGGATTTTATGCAATGAATGCCTCTGGAAAGGAATGTCTAGTAGAAAGCATAGCTACCAGGTAGTTGACCTGTATGTCTAAACATCTGAACTGGACCTGTAGGTTCATTGATTTTGTCTATGTTTGTACAATCCTCCAAAGTATACTCAAAGAGTTTCCAGTGGTAGTCTGTTAAAACTATCTTCTCATCATTTTTGTCTCCTTTCCATTCAATTATTTTGCAGGGACCTCAGCTTCAACAAACTGAGTGGCAAAATCCCTGACAACTTTAGCAGCCTGGAAAAAGTAGGATATATGTAAGTACTTTGATGCTGGACTTAGGCTTCTTTTTCGTATATTAGATAAGAATCTAAATTTGCAAGTTGTTCCAGTGGCCAAGCTATAGGCAACTCTTACTGTAAAGTAGTTGAGCTATCAATAGAACTTAGACCGCGATAACACATCTACTTTATATCCCTTAAAGTCCTCATGTCTTGAACGCTTATTATTTCACCATTCGAATTTTACAATGATTAGGGTTATGAATTTATGTTTGTTGTCAACTAATTATTTTGATGGGACTCTAGTCTTGGAGCAGATGTAGATCGATGATATTCTGTTGCTTAAAGAGCACGATTCACTAGTTTCAATAGAGTTACCTGTTTATGCCGGAAGAGATGAATGGATCAGTGTTACTTAAATATTTGACAGTTGTATGCGTATGTACTTAATGCATGTCCTGTGCGCCAGTTTTATGATGTATAGGAGATTAAGGATAGCAAAAGTCCTTGGGCTCTCTATTTGGTTCTTTCCACAAGAATGGCCATAGATTGTTTGGTGAGTGCAGTTCTTACGTGCTATCTAGAGGTCTGTCCCTTGTCTTGAAATGATCAGAAACTGTAGTCCTAAGCTTCTTGGACTGTTTAACAATGGCGCATCTTTTCATCTTTTTGCTCAACAATTGACTGTTCGACATTGGCACATCTTCCCTCATTATTTATTTTATGTCTTAGAAGGACAAGAACAGCATGGTGAGGAAATAGTTAATAAGCTAGTATGATAGTGTCCTTCAAGTTCAGCTTTCTGTACTAGTGTTTTGGCAACCGATGCTCTCCAAGTTTTGCAAGGATCAAATTTTCCTCTGTTATTGATTTCCTTTATCTTTCATCTTCAGCCGAAAGCTCTATCTTGATATCACGAGTTAACTTATTTTTTTCTACACCTAACAATTAAATGCTTTTAATCTGCTAAATAATGCATTTTCAAGGGGTAACTCTAAAATCTTTCAGTTTGAGTGCATAAAGTACATGAGGAACTGACTCAATCAAATAATCTTGTTTAGCTATCTGACTAGAAACCAATTGACTGGAGCAGTCCCTGGTTGGATCCTGGATAAAGCAGATAATGTGTAAGCTTCGCTGCCTGAAGAACATGTCTTGTTTAATCACAAATTTGCTTCTAGCTCTATCTGGCTAATCCTGCACGGTAGTAAGCAACTATGCAGTCACATCTTGCATCTTTTTGATTTGTAGCCTATGGAGTTGATAAGTACCTTTCTGCTTGTTTGGATCTGTTAATTGGATAGTTATATGCAAGACAAGAGGCTGAAATTTATGGTATGCATGAAAGAATATAAAGTGGATTGTCTTGGAAGTGCCAAGTTAGCCCCACTTTCTGCTTTACAAAAAGGCTTTCTCAGCTCTAGATCTTTTTCAGACCTCTTGAAATGATAAAAATAACATGGAAAATTTTTACTTTGTATAATTCCTCTTTGAAAGCTTGTCTAACGCATCTCCTGCAGAATATGATTAGTTGCTTGGGCTATTTCTTGCTGATAATAATATTTATGAGCTTGTGCATTTGAAAATCTCTACAGTCAACATGAGTGTACCTTGGAGAAAGTTGATATTATCTTATGGGTGTAAGAATGAAGCTCTTGTGAGGTAGTTTAAACATTTTAATGGTGGTCTGGATACTTTCTAATAACACGATCTGAGTAGTTGGGATCACAGTTATATTTTTGCCTCTTTGCCTTATACATCATGTCTGTTATACTGTTGCTGGGTAAAAATTTATTTATGCATTCTAACTAGTTCTAAGGTTTCCGTTGACTCCAGTTAGTCTTTCTCCTTCTAAATTTTTAAGATAAGATATCTTGAATAAAGATAAAATATTACTTTCATCATCTTGTGATGTTTTTGCCTTTCAACTTGCTGTACCTGTCCATAATTTGCAACTGATCTGCATTTTTGTACACAATAATCATTTGATGGAATGACTTTGAGTGTACTCTTCAAAATGCTGATATTTTGGAGATGGTTGACTATTTCTCTGTGTAGTGACCTATCATACAACAAGTTCCCTGCTGGAGACTTAGAGTGTCAAGTACGATCTGCTGTGTATGCACTACTTTCCTCGGTCTAAGTTCAGGGCTCCCCTCAAATATGCATTTGTGGGCACAAGATTACCATTTGTCTACTGAATGTTGATTTTGTCTTTTCTCTGCAGCAACTTATTCGCAAGCTATGTTACCAAGAGACTTGGATTTCCAAGGACCTGCTTTTTAATTGTTTATCTACGTAGCATTGAACTTCATTCAAAATGATGATGATCGTAACCTTAAAATATTTATTGACTTTTTCAGAATGTCATATCCTGCCACAAGTGGGCTTGTCTCATGTTTGAAAAGTCAGCATTGTCCAGAAAGTAAGTTGATCTGCTGTATATCCTGTCATTATAACTAGATCCTAATATTGCATCACACTCTCTGTGTATCCCTTTGTCAACTCTCCTCTTGGCTATTGTGTCAATTTTTGATTGTTAATGCATAATTACTCTAGAAATTCAAAAACCGCCCCCATGAAATGATGTGTTGCTCATAAACTTGGGAGCTTATGTGATTTTCCAATAAATGAATGCTAGTTTAATTAGTGTCTGGAAAGTCCTCTCCATATTAAGGAAAAGAAGAAGAAGAAGAAGAAGAAGAAGAAAGCCTGATTTTTCTCTGTGGCTATTTCTTTACTTTATCCAGAGCAGTATAAACTCTTCATAAACTGCGGTGGGAGCACAGTAAAAATGGGGGAGAATACATACAACGAAGATACAGCATTGGCTACTGCTGCTTCAAGTTTCTTCCAGAGTGAAAATTACTGGGGCTACAGTAGCACTGGTCACTTCCTTGATAATGGTGTTCAAAAAGATCCTTACATAGTTGACAAGGTATCCGTACTGTCCGAGGATAATGCCCAGCTTTACAGGAATGCACGACGTTCTGCTATCTCTCACTTATTATGGCTTTTGTCTGATGAATGAGACCTACAATGTAAGCCTTCATTTTGCGGAGATAATGTTCACAGACAACAAAAGTCATCCAAGCCTTGGAAGGCGAGCTTTTAATGTTTATATACAGGTAAATTTTGGGCGTCATGTAGTGCTGGTTCTAATATGCAAAGCATATAGAGCATTTGATATGTTATGGTTGGGTTGTTTTATCTGGATATCTCGTATTTGCAAATCATGATCTGATCACAATCTCTACATTTTATCGATACTGATAGTTTCGCGTTGTTCAGTGTGGAGACACTTAACTTGAATCAGATTAAACATTATTTCAGGGGATATTGGTGTGGGAAGATTTCAACATTGAGATTGAAGCAGATGGAGTTGGAAAACCGGTCATAAGAAATTTTACTGCCAATGTGACCAAGGGCACTCTGGAGATACGCTTATATTGGGCTGGGAAAGGGACCAATGCTATACCTACAAGAGGAGTCTATGGTCCTCTTATATCTGCTATCTCTGTCTATCCTGGTATGCAGACAAACACTTCCATGTTTTACTTGGTGCTTTTCTATTGAGAAAGTTACTCATATTCATATTGGAAAAAAAAAAAAAAAAAGTACCTTTTTGGTCTTGCACCAGAAGTCATCAATATGCTATTCAGTTACTTCATTTGGT
The DNA here is from genome assembly GCA_014182885.2 of Eucalyptus caleyi. NCBI lineage: Eukaryota > Viridiplantae > Streptophyta > Magnoliopsida > Myrtales > Myrtaceae > Eucalyptus > Eucalyptus caleyi. The sequence goes on from CM024471.2 coordinate 15,281,767, forward strand.
CGCAAATGTCCAATATTAAATTCAGGCCTTTGGCATCTGTTACAGTTGATCAGATAAATTTCCATAGGAGCTGACTAGGATATATTATTTATCTCTAAAGAGGCAAAATTTGGCTATGGTTTTCTTTGTTTTCTTTCTATCTGGGCATTTTTCACCATGTGTCTTTAATCCTTCCATTCAGACTATGAAACTATAGCCTCGTTCACTTTCCTTCTACGGATCAACGACCATTGTGCCTGTATTATATAGTACAGCCTTGAGAATGAAGAACATATTGCTTTTTCTTTTTCCCTTTGTATATAGTATTACATGTTCCAAAGATGATATTCTACTGTGCTCATTAATCTGATAGTTTCTGTGGAGGGTTCTGAGCATTTCTCGTTCTCAATTAGTGTGCTGTCCCATCTGTTGGTTTCTGTGTTCACCAAGAAGCTACCAATATTTTTCAGCTTGTATGCCTACTCCATTTACTTGAACAGTTTGGAGTAAACATATGTTGTTCTTTCTTCACTGCAGACTTTGAAATCCCACAAGAGTCGGCCAAAATATCTGCTGGTACAGTGGTCGGGATCGTGGCTGCTATAGTTTTCGTAGTTTTTCTTATCCTAGTTATCCTTTGGTGGAGAGGATGTCTTGGAGGTGAAGGTGAAATGGCACAAGGTAGTTGCTTACCTGGAATCTGTGTCATTTAAATCTATCAAGAAATAGAATGTTATGCATTCTTGTTGGTGTTTGTGCGGAAGCGTGTGTGTGTGTGCAAGTGTTATGTAAAAAAAAATGGAACACAAGGCAAGGGAGAATGGAAAAAAAAGGCTTTTATTATGAAAGGTTTTATTACAAAGGAAGGAAGGAGCGTGTGTGTGTTTTTTCAGCTACAAGGAACAATAAACATCCAACTCCTATTTATAGGCGTGAGCACCGCCTTCCTCCACCGACACTGAGGACTTCTAGCTGCTTCACCATTTTTCTATATTTTTCTATTCTCTCGGCTGCCCACGTATTCTATTCATGGTCAAGCAGCCATTTTTGACTTTCATACAAGATTTCCTATGCACATGCACGTACGAGACTTCTCTAGTTTGTTCTTCTTTGGCTGCTATTCTTGACTTTTCTCCATTTGCTGTCCACGTACCAGAGAACTCTTCAGCATTGTAGAGCCTTCTAGGCTTGTCTTTTGCTGGTTTGTTTTGGCCAGCTTTTTCTCTAGTGTAATCTAGAATTTTCTGAAAAATGGATCACTTTTTTTTCAACACTCCTCCTTGATCCATTTTTGAAATACTCCGAGCATGCTTCTCAATGTCTCGAATTTTGCTGTTGGTAATGCTTTAGTGAATATGTCCGCAATTTGATCTTCAGTCTTACAATACTTTAGCTCGATTTCTCCTTTATTTTGTGCCTCTCATATGAAGTGATATTTAATGTCTATATGTTTGGTTCTTCCATGGAATACTGGATTTTTTGATATAGCGATTGCGGACTTATTGTCGCAAAGTATTGGAGTTGCTTCCATTTGTGCCTCTCCAATGTCTTCTAGAATTCTTCGTAGCCATATTGCATGACTAGTAGTTGTAGCAGCCGCAACATATTCTGCTTCAGCAGTAGACTGTGCCACTGAGTCTTGTTTTTTTGATGCCCATGAGAATATTCCAGAACCTAATGTGAAGGCATAGCCAGTAGTACTTCTCCTATCATCAGCTGAACCTGCCCAGTCGCTATCAGTATAGCCAATGAGTTTGGCATTTGCACTTGGTCGATACCAAATGCCGTAATCTATAGTTCCTCGTAGATATCTGAGAATTCTCTTGGCAGCTCCAAAGTGAATTTGACTTGGGTTCTGCATAAACCGTGATAGTAAACTTGTTGCGTACATAATATCTGGCCGTGTAGCAGTAAGATATAGTAGACTCCCAATTAAACTTCTATAGAGGGAGGCATCGACTTTTTCTGCTCCATCATTTTTCAATAGTTTCTCATTCATCACTAGTGGTGTTGAAACTATTTTGCAATTACTCATCTTGAATTTCTTTAGGAGGTTTTCGGTATATTTCTTTTGCGAGATGAAAATTCCTTCATCTTGATTAACTTCAATACCGAGGAAATAGTTCATCAAGCCCAAGTCCGTCATTTCAAATGTCTTCATCATTTCTTTTTTAAATTCTCGAATCATTGTCTCATTGTTTCCTATATATATAAGATCATCTACATATAGAGAGACAATGAGAGTGTCGGACTTACCTTGGGTCTTGATGTAGAGTGTCGGCTCACTCATACTCCTCCTGAATCCTTGCTTGATGAAGTACTCATCGATTCTACTATACCATGCACGTGGTGCTTGTTTTAACCCGTATAGGGCCTTCTTAAGCTTTAAGACTTTTTCTTCTTGGCCTTTGAGAATAAAGCCTTGTGGTTGTTCTATGTATATTTCTTCTTGAAGATATCCATTTAGGAATGCCGACTTCACATCTAGTTGATAAATCTTCCATTCTTTTTGTGCCGCCAAGGCTATAAGTGCTCGAATAGTATCAAGGCGAGCTACGGGAGCAAAAGTTTCAGTATAGTCGATACCTGGTTGTTGCAAGTATCCTTTTGCCACAAGCCTTGCTTTATGCTTCTGGATTGATCCATCTGCATTGAGCTTTGTCTTGTAAACCCACTTAACGCCAATAATCTCTTTGTCTTCTGGTCGATCAACAAGCTCCCAGGTTTCATTTTTCTCGATCATTTTAATCTCTTCCTCCATAGCTTTTATCCAAACTTCATCTTTGGATGCTTGTTCATAGTTTTCCGGTTCCAAAATAGCAAAATTGCATGTGTCATAAATTCTTCTAAGGGCTTTTACCCTTAGTATTGGAGACTCTGGAGTAGATTCTTCTTGCGTCACCCTTGGAGAGCTTGGTGGAGTTACATCGTGAGTGGTAGAATCCGGTACTTCTCCTTCTTCTTGTGACGTTGACTCCTCTTGAGTAGGTGGTGTGTCTGGCAAGGTGAAGTACTTCTTCTCGATCTTTTCGTCTTCCCAATTCCAGGCAGCATTTTCGTCAAACTCAACGTCTCGACTAATCATTAGTTTTTTAGTTCTTAGGTTGTAAATCCGATAGCCTTTTGATTGGTCACTGTAGCCAAGGAATATTCCTTTTTCTGTCTTTTCATCTAGCTTACTCCTTTTTTGAGCAAGGATGTGGACGTAGCAAATGCATCCAAACACTTTGAGATGCTTTGCTGAAGGCTTCCGTCCACTCCATGCTTCGATTGGAGTTTTATTTTGAACTGCTTTAGTTGGACACCTATTTAATAGGTATATAGCAGTATAAACTGCTTCTGCCCAGAAAGTGTTGGGAAGGCCTTTCTCTTTTAACATAGACCTTGCCATCTCCATGACGGTTCTATTTTTTCTTTCAGCTATTCCATTTTGTTCAGGGGCATAGCCAACAGTTAGTTGATGATGGACTCCTTCATCTTCACAAAATTTATTAAACTCCTTTGAATTGTATTCTGTGCCTCTGTCATTTCTTAGGACTTTGATTCTTTGGCCACTTTGATTCTCGACGTGGTTCTTGAATTTTCTAAAGATAGAGAAAACCTCAGATCTTTCTCGAAGAAAGTATACCCACGTCATTCTTGTGTAATCGTCAATGAATAGGATGAAATATTTATTTTGGCTAGGTGTAGGTGTCCTCATCGGACCGCACACGTCCGTGTGGACAAGTTCTAAAGGCTTCTTAGCTTTCCATGAAACTCCAGATGGGAAGGACTGTCTCTGTTGTTTTCCAAGAAGACAGCCTTCACAAACATCTGAAATTTCTGTGATTGCTGGAAAATCTCTCATCATATTTTTTTGATGGAGAATTTTTAGTCCAGCAAAATTGAAGTGGCCAAATCTTCTATGCCATAGCCATGAATCATCAAGTTGAGCTTTCATGGCTATATCTTTTACCAATTTCCATTGAATAGGAAAATTGTTATTTTTCATCTTAACAGAGGCAATGATATTTTTATATTTATCATAGATAATGCAGGTATCTCTATTAAAATATAGAGAATACCCACTTTGTATCATTTGGCCCACGCTTAAGAGATTTTGTGCAAGACGAGGGACTAGATATACATTACGTATATATTTTGGGCATTTATTCGTTTCCACGGCGATGGTGCCTTTTCCTTTGACATCTACTAATGCACCATTGCCCAACTTTACTTGAGATTTCACCGACTTATCAATATGAGTGAATATAGATTCGTCCCCTGTCATGTGATTGCTACACCCACTATCGATGTACCATGTTTCATTTTTATTGTCATTTGCCGCTTGGCCCGCGTAGAATGTATTTTCTTCACTTTCTTCTTTTTTTTCTACATAGTTTGCTCGATTATTTGTTTTCGAGCGACAATCTTTTCTACGTGGCCATATCTTTTACAAAAGCGGCATTGTTTTTTATTTTTAAACCAACAATCCTTCTCCAAATGATTTGTTTTCTTGCATATACCACAAGGTGGATAATTTTCCTTTTTTATAATTTCTCCTCCTCTTTTGTTTTTCCATGAGGTCCTTCCATCATTTTTAGTTTGATGAGACCGTATATTTACTTTAGACTGAAAGGCACTTTCAACCGAATCTTCATCTTGTGCCATTAGTCTTTTCTCATATGCTTCTAGAGAGCCAATTAATTCACTTATTGATAGGGTCGTCAAGTCTTTAGTTCCTTCTATAGTTGTAACTATAGAGTTGTATTTTTTGGTAAGTGACACCAATATTTTCTCAACAACCCTTTGATCAGTTATCCCATCTCCATAGGCTCTCATTTGATTAACGAGTTCCTTTAATTTTCCACAATATTCTTGTACGGTCTCATAATTTTTCATTTTAGAATTTTCAAAATCCCTTCTTAGAGTTTGAAGGCGAATAATGCGTACCTTTTCCGATCCTTGAAATTCTTCTCGTAGTATATCCCAAGCCTCTTTTGCAGTCCTTGCTCCAATTATTCTCGGAAATACAGTTTCCGAGAGCGCTTGTTGGATAAAATATAACGCCCTTGCATCCTTTTGTAGTTGATCTTTCGAAACACTTGCACCTTCCGGCGGAGCCTCGTAACCTTTTTCCACGATGTCCCATAAGTCTTGGGCCATCAAGAATGTAGTCATTTTTATGCTCCAAAAGTCATAGTTGTTCCCATCAAAAATGGGAATGGGAAATGATGATGAGGTTGGGTTGGCCATGGTTTAGTTAGTGGGTATTTGGAAAGGTTAGTTTTAGGAATTGGTGGGTAGGACAAACGCCTGACACCAACCAAAGACGTGGCTCTGATACCACTGTTGGTGTTTGTGCGGAAGCGTGTGTGTGTGTGCAAGTGTTATGTAAAAAAAAATGGAACACAAGGCAAGGGGAGAATGGAAAAAAAAGGCTTTTATTATGAAAGGTTTTATTACAAAGGAAGGAAGGAGCGTGTGTGTGTTTTTTCAGCTACAAGGAACAATAAACATCCAACTCCTATTTATAGGCGTGAGCACCGCCTTCCTCCACCGACACTGAGGACTTCTAGCTGCTTCACCATTTTTCTATATTTTTCTATTCTCTCGGCTGCCCACGTATTCTATTCATGGTCAAGCAGCCATTTTTGACTTTCATACAAGATTTCCCATGCACATGCACGTACGAGACTTCTCTAGTTTGTTCTTCTTTGGCTGCTATTCTTGACTTTTCTCCATTTGCTGTCCACGTACCAGAGAACTCTTCAGCATTGTAGAGCCTTCTAGGCTTGTCTTTTGCTGGTTTGTTTTGGCCAGCTTTTTCTCTAGTGTAATCTAGAATTTTCTGAAAAATGGATCACTTTTTTTTCAACAATTCTGAATACACTTCCCCTTCCCTATTCCTTTTCTTTTTTTTGGGGGGGTGTTGTTTATCACATTTCATCATTTATATTTCTCACAGTTGTCCAGTCAAACTGTTGGTGCGTGACTCTTCTTCTTCTTCTTATCTTTTCTGGTTGGGGGAAGGGGTAATCGCAATGCACCATCATTACTGCAACTAGGTGACACAGTTCTCCTGTAAAATTTTTGATGCACGACATTTGTGCATTACATTGGAAATTCGATTTGACACAAAAAGAAAATAAATTGTTAAGCCATAGTACAGCTAAAGTGTCATCAATCCATTTGTCACACTCAAGGGATAGATATTTATAGGAAGAGGAAGATAGATTGTTTCTTAGATGTGTGTGTCTGTGTGTATTGGGTCTCCTTTGGGGCACAATCGGCCACATATATAATAAGTCTATGTTTCAAGACATAAAAAACAAATGCTGGAAGTTTGGATATACGAGATGTCAAAACATACAAACCTTGCCTTACATTTCCAAAGTGGGTTTTTTCTGTGATTTTTCTTTTCCCCTACTACTAAATACGTTGAGGACATTCTCATTTCATTTTTCAAAGTACATACTGCCAATTGATGCCAGAGTTTCCTAGAAAATAAATTTCAAGATTTTAAGATATGCTGTCCCAAACTTGCTCAGACCAAATAGTTATAATTAGGTTTTCTGGTACATTGAGAAGGAATTGCTATGTCTTTGTTAGATAGTAGATTACATACTTTAGCCGTTGACTCCTCCAAATTCTTAGAAGTTTCAAAATGTTGTGCAGATTTGAAGGTTCTAGCATTGCAAATTGGTTCATTTACCTTGCGACAGATTAAAGCTGCCACAAACAATTTTGATGCTGCCAATAAGTTTGGAGAAGGTGGTTTTGGTTCTGTATACAAGGTATGCTGGAAAATCGGTCAACTAACTTCCCCCGATTACCAACAGAAAAGAATTGTAGAAAGCAGCATTCAATGTATCTAAATCTTCACAGCATAAATCTTATGCCAAAGTTCAATTGCAGGATCTTCTGTTAGACGGCACCGCTATAGCGGTGAAGCAGCTTTCGTCAAAATCAAAGCAAGGAAATCATGAGTTCGTGACTGAGCTTGGGATGATTTTAGCTCTTCAACATCCACATCCTGTGAAACTCTATGGATGCTGCATTGAAGGAAATCAACTTTTGCTGGTTTACGAGTACATGGAAAATAACAGTCTTGCTCGTGCTTTATTTGGTAATTTGATATCACATTGTGCCTCACTGACTTCAGTTAATGACATGGCACTGAAGCACTTTTGATGTCTGCTGATACAATTGAAGGTCCTGAAGAATTTCAGTTAAAGTTGGATTGGAGGATAAGACACAAGATATGTGTGGGTATTGCCAGGGGGTTGGCATATCTTCATGAAGAGTCAAGGCTAAAGATTGTGCATAGAGACATTAAAGCTACTAATGTTTTACTGGATAAGGATCTCAACTCTAAAATATCAGATTTTGGTTTAGCAAAGCTTGATGAGGAGGACAACACACATATTAGCACCAAGATTGCTGGAACCTAGTAAGTTTCTTTTTTTGTGTTCCTATTAACCTAATGAGGAGTCGGTGACAACATATAAGAATGGAGTAGAAAAATCTCGTCTAATTTAAGAGAAGTGAGTTGAATGGAGCTGTGTGGTTGACTCACATCATCCCAAAGCATCGTGCTCAACAAATGGGGCTTAACTGCAAAGCTCCACGCCTCTCCCACTGCTCTTCATGTCAACTAGAAAAAAAAATGTTAACTATATTACATACTCTACCATTACTATTGACTTATGTAATTGTTTTTCTTTTTGGTAAGTAAGAAGTAATATAAATATAAACGGGGGGCAAAAACACAAAGAACCGGCTTCAAAGACTCGCACTCAAAAGAACAGTCTCAAAAGAGTGGAAGGAAGCCGGGCAAAGGCCAAGTGGCCAAGATACAACAAAAGAAAGACAACACACAATAAGACCATGGACCGGCTACACATCAAACAGTGAAGATAGCAAGGTCCAATTCCCAGGAGCGTTGTAATCTTCTGTTTCTTGGGGAATCCTCCACATTTTTGAAGGTGCATGCTTTGTCTTTGACCACCTTCATGAGATGCATCTTCATAGCAGAAGTAGAAATCTACGCACCCCTGAAGAGAATGTCATTTCTGTTCTTCCACACAATGTGGCATAAAGCACCAAAAGAAAAGCGGGCGATACAATTAAGGAAGTTCTTGCCGGATAGCAAGGCCGAGACCCAGATAATTGTTTCCTCCCACGGATTGTTCCTCCAAGGAATACCACACCTAGCCGCCCAAAAGGAGGCAACTTCCGATGTAACCCGACGGCCAAAAAAAAGGTGATTGACCGAGTCAGGCACATCATTACAAAAGGGGCAGTAGGCAGTTTCGATCCTACCGTAGGACATGAGGAGGGCCTGAGTAGGTAGTCTCCGTTTGGTGATGAGCCATAAATTGAGCTGGTACCGAGGCAGAATGGCATTGTTCCAAATGAAGCCATGCCAAGTGACTCGATCTTTTTTCCGTCTAATAAGCTCCCAGGCCGAGGCAACCGAAAACCTACCGGACGAATCCTCCCTGCAACAAAACCGATCCAAGGCATTAGTCAAGGCAGGAAGCGGCGAACCCCAGCTTTCAATCACTGACCTAATCGCCCGACCATCGTCAGCGAAGAGATTAGCAACCCTTTCCTGCCTAGATAGGCCGGAGTTATAGATGAGTGAATCTGAAAAGAAGAGGTTCAGTGGACCCCTAGGGTGCCAATTATCAAACTAGAGTGACGTGGTGATTCCGTTGCCTATCCTCCAGTGGAAGCGGAGCCGGAATTCTGTCCTTAGTTGTAGGAGCTTCTTCCAGGCCCAAGAACATACAGTTGGCTTCTTCACCACCCAAAAATTTCCTCTCTTTAAGAAGGTTGAGTGGATCCATTTGCACCAGAGTGACTCCTTATCTGAAAATAGAATCCATATATGTTTGAGCATAGCCGCCTTGTTGCAGTCTCGCAGTCTCCTGATACCAAGACCCCCCTCCACTTTAGGCAGGCAGACATCCTCCCAGGATACTTTGGCACCTCCTCTGCCCAATTGAGGTCCTTTCCAAAGAAATTGTCTAAGGATTCGCTCAATCTTTTCCAGCACGGCTGCAGGTAAAATAAAGACATTCGCCCAGTAGGCTTGTATGGCATGAAGGACTGATCTAATCAGTTGAAGACGCCCAGCAACGGAAAGGAACCGATGAGTCCAAGACTCAACCCTGGCAGTGATACGCCTGACAAGAGTAGCACAATCCACCTGTCTCATCCTCGACGTGATGATTGGAACTCCCAAATAACGAATTGGGAGGGATCCCGCTCGGAAGCCAAGTTCCATCAATATTTGTTGTTGTAGATTGGAAGGACCACCAGATAGGAACACCTCGCTCTTCCCCTGGTTTGGAGTAAGGCCACTCCAAGAAGAGAACCGCTGAATTCCTTCTTTGAGAAGCTTAATAGAAGGCAAATGACCTTCGCAGAACAGAAAAACATCGTCAGCAAAGAAAAGGTGCGAAAGGCTGGTAGGCCTACACCTCCAGTAGGATCTAAAGTCCGGCTGATTCGAGCATCTCCCAAGAATCCCAGAGAAGACCTCCATCACCAGCGTGAATAAATAGGGAGACAAAGGATCTCCTTGGCGCAAGCCCTTCCCACTAGGAAAGAATCCATGCAGCTCTCCATTCAACGCAATGGAGAAACGAGGAGTCCTCACACAAGTCATAATGAGGTGAACCAGCCGATGAGGGAATCGAAAAGCAAGAAGGACACTCTCGAGGAAATGCCAATCAACAGTGTCATATGCCTTCCTGAAGTCGACTTTTATAGCACACTTGGGTGTATAAGGCTCTACATGAAAACCAGCAAACAGCTCCTGTGCCAAAGGATGTTATCCCCGATGCGACGTCCTTTAACAAAAGCGCTTTGAGAAGGGCTGACAAGGTCTTGAAGAACACCTGCAACCCTATTTGCAAGCACCTTAGCAATGATCTTATAAACCGTGTTGCAGCAAGCGATAGGTCTGTAATCATTGACAGTAGTTGCATTAGGCACCTTCGGAACCAGCACCAGAATGGTATTATTAATTTCCTTCAGAATTCTCCCTAAAATGAAGAAATCTTGCACAGCATCCGTGACCAGTTGACCCACTGTATCCCAATTCTTCTTGAAGAACTCCACCGTGAAGCCGTCCGGACCGGGCGCCTTTCCTCGCGCCAGGGAGAAGAGGGTGTCTCGAATCTCCAGGTCAGAAATCGGGCGATCAAGGATAGAGGTCTGGTCATCATTTAGTGTAGAGTGGATAACCTCCCTAATATCTGGAACCGCCGGGGACTCCTGCGCCTCTCGAGGCAAAAAAAGACCTTGAAAATAGTCAATGAAGTGCTGCTGGATCAACTGAGGCTCAGAAATTTGGCACCCTGCAGCATCCGTCACAGAGAGGATTCTATTCCTCAATTGCCTCTTAATGACAAAATGGTGAAAGAATTTCGTGTTTCGATCACCTTCTTTTAGCCATCTGACTCTAGCCTTCTGCTTAAAGAATGACTCTTCTTGAGACCGGAGTTCGACTAAGGATCGTCTCTGCTCCTTCTCTAGGTCAGCAAGAATCTCATTGGTGGGATCCTGAAGGAGGCGAACTTGAGTTTGCTTCAACGCTTCCCTCGCTTCAGAGCTTCTAGAAGAAATGTTAGCAAAGGACTCTCTATTTAGCTGCTTGAGACGACCTTTGAGGGCTTTCAGTTTGCTGACAAGCCTAAACATAGGCACCCCTAAACAAGGAGTCTCCCAAACTTGCTTCACTAGTGGTTCAAAGTTTGGGTGATGCATCCAAAAATTAAAGAACTTACAAGGCTTTCTTCGCATAATCGGATTCTCCACCTTGACCACCATAGGAGTATGATCCGAGATCCCAGGCGCAAGGAAAGAGGCCTCAGAATAGGAAAGGGCCTGACTCCAGCAAGCGTTGACCAGGACCCTATCAATCTTCCTCATCTTGCGCAGAGAACCTGAAGAGGTAGACCACGTGTACCGAAACCCAACATATCTTAGGTCATCTAACTCCGCCTGATCGAGGCAATGCCCAAACTCATCAAAACTCGGTAGCCACCCATCTGAGCCACCCAATCCATCCGAGGGGTCCTTGATCGCATTGAAATCGCCCATTACAAGCCAAGGCACATCTTGCAAGGAAGGGCTTCTCACAACAAGATCCTCCCATAATGATCTACGTGCAGTGAACGAGTGCTCAGCATAGACAATAGATATCATACAGGTCATGCCAGAATCCAACCAACGAAGCTCCCCATGAAAGACTTGATCCGAGACAGATATGGCCTCAAACGAAACTGCAGAAGGATCCCAACCAACCCAGATCCTACCCCTCTCAGCGTAGTCCAAATTAGCTTTCCAACACCAGTTGTTCAGCAGCTTACTAGAGATGATATTAAAAAGGTTGTGCGGAACTTTAGTCTCAACAATCCCGATCAAAGATAACCGATTCGCCAAGACAAGGTTCCTCACTTCCGCTTGCTTGAGAGGAGCCATAAGCCCTCTAATATTCCAACAACTTATGTACATATTTACATATTTACAAGAAAGGAAGGAACTTACCTCCTTTTGTAGGTTTTACTTCTAGTAGAAAGTGGGGATGGCTTGGGCACGGGAGGGGGAGATTCCGGCACCAAGTCTAGCATCTTGTCCTGCAATGTCGATGGAGGTGGATCCGGAGCCAGGGCAGGCCTATTCTCCGCCATAACTGCCTTTGGTGAAGGGCAAGGGAGGAGGAGGACATCTTCCGAAGATAAGAGGATGTCCGATCCCCCCGACCCCACAGTTGGGCAACCCGAAGCAGGGTTATCCAAATCTGAAGGGCTAGCCACGTCATCCAAAGGTATAGAATCCTCATCCAGTTGCTCCGAAATATTTGGAAGTTCCCTAAGGGTTTTGTGTGTCGAGGCGCCAATTACTGTTTTTCCAACAGCAGTAGATTTGAGATTCAAGTCCCTGCCTTCAACACTCGCCGCTTGTAGGGACGAGCCTACCTCCATCGAGGAGTGAGGCTTCTTTTTCTTTTTGTTCATTACCTGCACCCAGCCTTGTTCCGAAGTTGCAGGAGCCTCTGGGACCATAGCAGCATCCAAAACGGGGGCCACAGGGGCAGGGGCAGGGGATTTGCCCATCTTGGTCGTGAGAGGCCGAGAGGGCTTGGAGGGCACATCACAATTATGGCCAAATACCCCGCATTTGAGACATTCCACCGGCTTCCATTCATACTCCACAGCTATGGATCTCGCAACACCATCCACATTAACTTCCACCACAGAGATTCTTGGATGGTTAGCTTGAATTTCAACACACACCCTGGTGAAGGAAATCATCCTCTTGCCCTCGGTACGTTGATCCACATGAAGAGGTTTTCCAATAGAGCTAGCAATAGCACTAATCGCCGGTGCGGACCAGAGGTCAAGAGGAAGGTTTTTGAGCCTTATCCATACCGGGATAGAAGATTGCTTGCTCTTCTTTAGCTCCATTAGAGGTCTCCATTGCCACAAGATAAGAGGTATTCTCGCAACAGTGATGTGGCCCTCCTCTAGAATCTTCGTCCTAAACACTGGGTCCGGGACATGGAAAAAATAGAAACCTTGGTCGTCGGCCAAAACATCTACTAGCTTCGATCCCCAAGTACCTTTGAGTGCTTGTTCGGTGAGTTGAAAGGGGAGTCGCTTCCCCACATAGTCCCCCACTAGGAACTCATTCCACTTTGGATCAGCCGCTTGAAGAACCTCAGTGGATAAGTTCACCACAGCTTTATCCCCCACCACAGTCTGAGGGATAAAGGATAGTTCGTAACCCTTTGCGGCCAATCCAGCCACATTGGCCCACGACCTGGTTTGAGGTGGCCTTGAAGAACTCGAAGGCTTGTTAGGGGGTTTGTTGAGAGGGCCCCGAGAGCGGCTTCGGCCCCTAGATTTGTCAACCCGAGGAGGCCTAGCATTTGGCCCATTAGAGGGGGCACTTGCAGCGTGGGCAGCACCCCCCCTAGGGCGGGAGGTCTGAGACGGCTTGCCCGCTGTCCGTTCATCAGAGCTCGGGCCTTTCCCCTTTCCTTCACCTAGGCGTATCTCAGAAGAGGAAGCCGCCATTGAACTCTACAGCCACAGCAGTTCAACCAACCTCTACAGAACAGCCAGCAGAGAAAGCTCCATACCAGTGTCTTGCAAGGGAAGGTTGAGCAACAGAGCCTAGAAGCCGGGGAAGACGACGGAGAGGCCTTCCCCACCACAACGAAACCCAAGCTGAGCTCCCCAGCCCGCACTCTTAGCACCTGCGAACAGGGACTCCAGCAGCGACGAGGCGGGCGAACAGCTGCTCCTAGGGTAAGCGAGATCTTCTCAACGAGGAGGAGAGAGTGCAAACCGTTCGAAGAGGGATGAGGTTAAACAAGAGGAAGAAAAACCTCCAAAAATCGTGGCAAACCAGTGGCTAGAACAGCCGGAACGAACGGAACATCAGAAGCAGTGAACAGCAACTCGATCGCCCCCTTTGAGAGAGAACGTGAACAGTATATCGAGAAGCAACAAATGACCCCCTTGACTTATGTAATTGTTAATTTGGCTATAAGTTGATATTATAGGCAATAGATCTTAGCCTATGTTTCTGTTGCTTATTGTATAAGGAAATTATTTTTTTGCATATAGAAGTCGTATACACTCAGAAAAATATATAATAAGCATGTTCAAATGATTCAAACGTTTGTATTGACATGTGTAGAAAGTCAACCTGTTCATGAAAAGAATGTGATTCATTAGGGAAAAAATAGAACTGTAAGTTCCTTCTACTAACTCTAACAGTAATTGCTTAACGAAAAATAACTATAACATTAAACAATTCCATTATCTTAACAAACTTAAGATGATCTAATACAGTTTCTGGAAAAATTTTATCTGCCTACCTGAGATATTAATCAAAAGATTGATCATATTCTACACGCTTCATTTAATACATTAAGAGTAGTCAAGCAAAACATTTCAGAAGGTAATAGTATGCCCTACCTCATATATTCTCTCACGCAAAAAGCATATAAAAATATTACAATACAATTATGACTCAATACTTTTTAACAACCTATACTGACATGTAATTTAATTGTTTCTATTATGTTTTTCAAATGACAATATACTTGATGTAAAACAATCTAATGAACAAGAACAAATACTATACGTTAAGGATTTCAATGTAAATTATATATATATATATATATACCTCTGCATGAAAAGTGCAATTTTTCGTAAATATATTTTGCATGACATAAACATAGATGGTGCACTTTCAAGTGAATTACAAAAGAATAAAACCAAAATTACATAGCAAGCACATGAATCGCAAAGGTTAGAAAGCTAGTGAGAAAATGTAAGGCTGTTTTTCTATTGCTACAGCAACATTGACAACAACAATATTAAGAAGTTCTCTTGCCCGTGGGCTTGGCTTTAGGAATCCTAGTGCTGCTGCCTATGTATTCAGACCTTGTCTCAGCCTGTTTCCAACTCTTTGTTCAGTTAGTAAGCCTCTTTTCCAAGTTATAAGGATGTACTTGGTTCCCAACTACGAAGCTATGTGTACCCTGAAAGTTATATAAAAACCACAAATGTCTTTTTTCTTTTTTCTTTTTTCTTTTTTTTTGAAATATTCTAAGCAGAATCCTATTAAAAAATTTCTAGAATGCACTTGTTTTTTCCTTGACTCTTGAGACCATGGTGTCATGATTAGGAATATCTCCTTTTGTATTTTAGGAAGATAAGAGGGACAATCTTTGTAAGAAAATATTAAGTAAGTGCTATTTAAGACATTTGCCATGTTGAAAACACCAGCTCTTTTCTTGTTATGCAGTGGATATATGACACCAGAGTATGCAATGCCTCACTGAAAAAGCCGACGTCTATAGTTTTGGCATTGTTGCCTTAGAAGTTGTTAGTGGCCGGAGCAACACCAGTTACCAAAAGGAGAAATGCTTTTATCTACTCGATTAGGTAATTAACTCTAGTGTTCAAAGTTTCTTATTATGATATTTAAATCTCTGCTTGTACTGGTTGAGAGATGGATTAAGTGTAAACATAGTATAGGACTCCTCATATGCACTTTTAATGGTTGCAGAGGAGAGTTACAGTTACCAGCTATTGAAACCTGTTTAATGAATTGTCATGCCGTTAAGTGCAATTTGTCATTTAAAATTAATCCAATTATTCTTGTTATGTTAGTCTATACTGACTTTGAAAGGAGCAAGTAATCCTTGCAGTAGCCGGCCTATGTGTTCGTGGTCAAGATGAGCGACTTGGGGTGGGGGTGGTCACGGATTAGTCTGGTTCTAAGAAACTGAAACTGGAATTTACCTAGTGACACGTTGAAACTCAAAACGATGGGCTGCCTTATGAAAGAAGGAATCATGTAGATTCTTTTTTGGATTGAAGAAAATTCTGTTCATTGAAATTTGGAGTCCTTAAAATTTGGGTTGGTTTGGTTTTAGTCTTTATAGTTTTATCCTTGGCATTCATACTCCCTGTAGTTTCATTAGCGCCAAACAAGTTGGTCGAGTACTTTGCAGTTTGACAATTAGTATTTGGATTTAAAAAGATTTCAAGACTATGCTTGATGCAAATATTGATATACTTTCGATTTAGATTTGACTTTTTCACATCCATGTAATTGAGTCCAAAAATTAGATTTTATTGTGCTTTGAGTAAGCCAATCATTAGCCAAAACAATCATTATTAGTCCCTGTTAAATCTGATTTTCAACTAAGCTGCATAATAAGGTAATTCTTGTTAAACTGGAATTGAGAGTAAAAGGCAATGAATGGTGTAAACCAGTGATGGACGATTCCTGTTTCATGTAATGACAAGCTGACAAATAATTCCTGCCAGTAAAACTCAATACGAGTTGGTAATTTTAAAGCAGTGGTGGTAGTTTTTTGGTGACCGGTGAATGTTAGTAAGTGATTAACAAGTGTTTAAGTTTACTAACTTCTACTTAAAATTGGAAAAGAAATCATGTTTCATCCGAATTGACTTGTTCGATTTTTTCCTTCCGAGTATAACTTATAATGAAAATGAAAAACTAGCAGGTGTTTATCAACTGCATTTGTCATGAAATTATCGAGGGCAGAATATATCTCCTTCTTCCTGTTTTAGTGTTCTGAGCATATTCTACAACTGATCAGTACCTGTAGCTTGAGGGAAATATCTTCCTTTCCATTTCTGTTTCTAGGCACGGGTTTTGAAGGAGAGAGGAAATTTGATGGATCTAGTTGATCAGAGGCTGAGTTCTCATTTTGACGAAAAGGAGGTGCTGGCGATGATAAAGGTAGCTCTGCTGTGTACTAATGCGACTGCAGCACTCAGGCCACCGATGTCATCTGTTATTAGCATGCTTGAAGGCAAGGCTGCTGTTCCAGTGCTGGACTCTGAGGGTGCTATCATAACGGAGGAGACAATTGAGGCCATGAGGAAGCATTTCAAAGGTGACGAAGATCAGGCAGTTGACGAGAATATCACCAAAAGCACGCTCACTGATGGGCCAAGGACTGGAACTGCTTCTTCTACATCTGCTAATGATCTCTATCCGATAAATCTGGATACTGATTACTGGCAGAACAGAAAATAAGAAATGATTTGCTATGTTTCGAGTTAATTTGGTTTGAAAGAACTAGGGCTTTATTTGGTAATCCATCCAAAGGAACTCTTAAATTTCGCTTCTAAGTTTCTCTTTTGTTCACATTTGAAACTGAAGGTATAGATACTATGAAGAATACGATGACTATTATGCAGTGCAGTAATTGTGTATTGTAAACAACTTATTGGGGAAAGCCAAAAGACGATGGCTTGTAGTTTGATGGTTGTATTCGTGTTGTTTCTTTCGATATTGTTAATCATACAAAGACGATGTTGGGACTTCTTCATGCAATGATGATGTGTATTATGGAAGCTTTTCATTGTTTGAATGGCAAAGTTGCGGAGTCTTGCTCTGAATGTGTTTTACTCCCCGAGCTAGGCCTGTTGTACGTTGCTCCTCAAGAATTATTTTAAGGAAGTGCCAGATTTTCTCTCTTTAGTATGGATGATGCTCCGCCTCATCTATCCCATCTATGAGAAATGATAATACAAAATACTACATCCACCAAAAAAAAAAAAATCTTTAAAAACTTGCATGTCTGGTCAGTGTTTCCTACGGATGGTAGATTACTGCCTTGTCAGCACATTGCATTTCTATTAATTGTCTCCCTGTTGTGAGTCCTTGCCTTGGATTCTTGATGACGGTTAAGCATGGAGGCTCACCAAAGGAAGGCAGCAGGGTCTTCACTTCCTGTCCATTTAATTTATAGAGACGTCGGACTCTAGATCACTTCCTGTCCATTTAATTTATAGAGACGTCAGACTCTAGATGCGTTTCTTATTTTTGAGTGTCAATGCCCACATTATCCCGTACCCTCAATTGGTCAGTATCTTTATCGAATTCTGTACCTAACTTTATCTTCATGGTATTCTTAAGTTTAGGGATCTCGATGTGTGGACTAAATCTTAGTTAATATCTTTTAAGGACATATTCTTTAGGTCGCCAAAAAGGTCTTATGTTAATGTCAAGAGAATTAAACAAGTTGGGGCCTCGTTTGCTCTCCTTGAAATCCAAGGGGACTAGCTTGTCGTCCCGCAGCAAATTGGTTGACCCCACCAATTCGAAGTGTCAACATCAAAGGCGATGATTGGCTGCTACTCCCTACAACTACAGCTCAGCCAAGCAAAGCCAAGCCAATTAAAAAGAGAGAGAGAGAGATATATCTGCAGCAACTTCCTAAATCCTATATCATCCCTAGCCCCGCTCCCCACTGAAAATGGAAACCAAATCCTGTATTTTAAGTAGCTAACCAGAAAAAGAATAACAAAGAAGGTACATTAAGGAGAATCCAACAATGCCCTTTATCTCAGTGGACCCATGACCTCAGGTTTTCTCTCACCCCCACGCCCACCTACGTTAAATGTCACCCAGAATCCAAAAACTCTCTCTCTCTCTCTCTCTCTCTCTCTCTCTCTCTCTCTCTCCAAAAAGAGCCTTTTGGGTTGCTATGTTTCAATGAGAGCAAAATGGGTTGGGGTTGGTGGGTACAGAGGCAATGCAGATGGGCTCCTCCTCATCCTTTTCACTGGAAACTGGCTCTTTTGACATTGATGGTATAGGGTGTGGAAGTAGCCCGAGGAAGGTGTGATGGGTGCGTTTAGTTCATTGGAAAAATGCAAAACAGTTTAGCTTATAAGACTTTAGGCAAATGTAAAAACTGTTTAGTAAATTATGTTTTGAGAAGTAAGTTTAAGATAAATACCATTTGGTAGAAAACACATTTAAAAAACTCTTGAAGTGATTAATATTAGTTTTTTTTTTAATTTTATTTGTTTAAAATTGAAAAAAATAATGTATACAACTTTGTAAATATAAATTTTGACAATAATACTAAAAAAATCAAATACATATATTATTATTTTTTAAAAAGACCAAACCCTTCACCCAATTTTTTTTTTTTAATTTGCATTTGCTTAAAATTGAAAAAAAAAAAATTATGTATGCAAATTTTTAAATATAAATTTTCACAATAATACTAAAAAAAAAATCAAATACATATATATAATTTTAAAAAAATCAAATCCTTCATCAAAATTTTTAATTTTAATTTTTAAAATTGAAAAAAAAAATGTATGCAACTTTTTAAATATAAAATTTGACAATAATACTAAAAAAAAATCAAATACACGCGCGCATGCACACACACACACACACACACACACACACATATATTATAAAAAAAGACCAAATCCTTCATCGAAATTTTTCAATTCTTATTTTTAAAATTTGAAAAAAATAATATATGCGACTTTTAAAATATAAATTTGAAAATAATGCTAAGAAATAAAATACATATATATTATTTTTTTCTAAAAAGATCAAACCCTTCGTTGGAATTTTTAAAATTTTTACTTGTTTAAAATTAGAAAAAATAATGTATGCAACTTTTTAAAATATAGTCTTTTGACCATAATGCTAAAAATAAAATATATAAATAATTTTAAAAATATACCAAAATAGATTTAATTTTTTTAGCATTTATATATATTTGATTTTTTAGCATTATTTTGGCATTTAAAAAAATAATAACTATGGCAAAATCAAAAATTTGAAGAAAGAGTGAGAATAATTTTGGAAGAAAAAAATAAGTTTTAGCATTTGACTAAATGCTGAAAGCTTAAAGTTAGTTTTTACTAGCATTGGGCTTTCAGCCTTCCCAATGTTAACTTTCATTTGAAAATCACTTCAAAATGATTGCCAAACAGTCCAGTATTTTCCCCAGTGGCTTTGGAGGCTGAAAATCCATTGGAAATGTTTATCCAAACGCACTTGATGTGTTTCAAGGAGCTGGGCGACAGACCTGTCCTACCCTCTCTACAACTCCTCCGTTTGCCCCTTTATCAAGCGCGAGTTCGCCTACCTCTGGAACGGCCGCCCCGGCGTTGCCTTCACCAAGTATCGGTGGTAGCCCCTCAGCAATTGCTCCTTGTCCAAGTACTACTCTCTCCCTCTCCGCTCGCCTTTTATCACTTCCTTAGGTGCAGAAAAGGTGGAACCCATTATGGCATTGATTTGATTAGTTGACATGCATCTTTATGTTCTGAAATGGTCCCATGGTCCCCATTGCAGTGCGGCTGCACAACTCCCTCGCAACAACTTATTTCGTGACAAAAAAAAGAAAAAAAGAAAAAAAGAATATGTCTTTTCAAGGATTACTGTGCACACAAATGTTCCGCCAACAGTAGACAACAGTAACAATCTATTCATACTAAACTTTCGAGTGATATTGCGCCCCTATCGTAAAAGCCACTCACCTTAAATCTTATAACAAAGTACATATTACTCCAGGTTCGATAGTAAATAGCGGATTTGCATGAGATCTTGACATTTGACCTTCAATAAAATCGCACAATAAATAAAAATTTTGCTTTCTATTTGACAATTTCACCCATCGTAAAATGTCTTATCAATTTGTCAATATAATGTTGTTATATATGTTGCCATTTTGATTATTATCAAACACCATTTTTTTATCGACCAAAAAAAAAAAAAACACCATTTTTGAATTTTTTTTTTTTTTAAAGATAGATTTTTGGTTCATATATAGCATATCCCATAAGCTTTAAGTAAAGAGGAGTTTTCGATTTTGAATATATATTGCTATTTCGATATTAGATTATGCTCAAAATAAAAAAGTTTACTGTCCTTGATTCATTTTTTTTTATGTTACTGTAGTCCATATTTACATTCATTCCTTTTTTTTTTTTATTAACTATTTACGTTCCTTGTTAGACATTATTTTTAAATTAGTAATTAATATTCTTATTTTATTATTCTAGTAACAAAATCTTTTCTTCATTTTTTCAATCGTTCCCATGTCCGCCGGCCCGAGGGATGTCCCGGGAGGCGACAAAGTTAATGATTTCCCACGCCTGCTCTGTTCCACGGAGCAGTGGCGCCGTGTACGTTACGGCAATAGGACGATAGTAACTCCTCGAGCGTTGATTGGGCCGTCTTCAACCACGCGTGGGCAGAGCGCGTGGGAGTAGATAGAGCCAAAAAATGACAAAGATTCGTTTTCCCTGGGAAACACAAAACTCACCGGTGGGTGAGTGCCGTCAAGCTCACGGTTGGTCACCAGCAGCATGTGTTGAATTTGACAATATTTCATTTCAAATTTGTCGTACTTCGCGTGAGATTCACCAAATTCAACAATTAAGTATATTTTAAACAAAAAAAATATTAATATAACATATATAATAATACTTCGATAAGGAAGATTCTTAAACTTTCTAATGACACTCGAATCATGTCAATTGAACACAATTTGATTAATGAATCACTTTTAAACATAATTGACCCATTTTCAGTAAATTAATAAAGTGACATGTTATTAATTCACTTAATTTTGTTTGATTATTTGAGAAACAAGGCCCATTAACCTAAATACATACTCAATTTCATGTAAATGTGTGTACTTGTTGAAGGAATGGCGAGATATGCTGCATGAGTGGGGAAAAAGCAATGAACACTTAGACCCTAATTTAAGGTTAATTGATATCAACCATTGTTTTGTGAAGACAAATGATGACCAATTATCATTAACCACAAATTAACCAATTAAGTGATTTGGGGTGGTTGTTATGTATGCAATACAAAGGCCGATCCAAAGGCCCAATTTGAAATCAACAACTTGTTTGTTCTTGTTTGCTATTGTTTTGAATCAACGACTTGTTTGCTACTATAATTCAATTGGCTCAAGTGTGAAGTTAACGCCATTGAGGCACTATGGAGGAGATGGCCGTAGTTCTTAGCATTGAAACTGATCTCTTTTTGTACCCAATTTGTCACCTAACCATGTTTTAGGTTTTCAATTCAAGTTTGTAATAAATACTCCATAAGTTATAGGTTTTTTATGTTCTTGCACTTCGAATACTTTACTTAATGCACTTTCTTTTTTTCACTTGTTTCCTTTCTTAAATATTGTGAGCGGAAAACGGCTTTCCCTTTTTCCTATTCCAAGCAGAACATACAATTTTACCCTTAATAAGTGAAGTTTCTACTAGTTTATGGTTGACTATTGGTTGCAATTTGCAAAGAAATAGCCCACTTCTTTTTTGGGAAGAGATGGGAAATTGGCTCAATATCATTCGATTGAATAGTTAACTCATTTGAGATGGCTTGGAGGTCCCTTACTGACTTAAAGGGTGTTTTGATCTTTTTCGTCAATATTGATGAATTACGAATCGCGATGTGGCATTTAAGTGTTTGGTGATTGTGGCCTCTGTCATAGAATATATAGTTTCGCACAAAAGTAGATGGACATTTTCTTTTTTTGTTTTCACCTTTCCAGGAATAGAAACCACAATAATTCTTACCTTGGTTGTGGTGCCCATTTTGTCTATTTTACTAACTTCAATGGAGGCTTGTAGTGGTTGATCATCTGGAAATATTTCTGCTAGTGGTTTACATTCTCGAATCTCAGCCCACAATATCTAATTGGGTTTTATGCTTAACCGTCGTATATTTGTCAGCCATTATATTCTTTGTTGGGATAAGTACACTAATGGTGCCATAAGTTGTATACGGTGCTCACTTTAGTGCCAAAAGTTTCTGTCGGATCACTTAAGTGCCAAAAAATTTGAAAAACGTTCACTTTGGTGCCAACGCCGATCTGATCGGCCGGAAATCTGATGTGGCGGTTTTTTTATTAATTTTTTCGGTCGACGTGGCTTGCCGGAGAGCACAATCAGCATCTAAACCACAAAAACGACGTCATTTGGCTTCTTTCTCCCAAATCGAAACCCTAAATCCCCAAATTGAGAGAGAGAGAGAGAGAGAGAGAGAGGAGGCACGTTGTCTTCTTCCTTGAAGAGCGACACCAGCAGCAACAACATTAGCGCACCAGTAGCAGCACCAAGAACAGCACTAGCGGCGGCGGCGGCGGCGCACCGGTTGTGGCACCTTCAACCCCTCTTCTTCCTCCTCCTCCTCTACCTCGCCTCCTATTCTTTCTGCCACTTTTTGTTTGAGCAACGATCTCATTCCCTCCTCGCTCACCTGGTCGAGCATCTACAACGGTGGCCGAGTGTTGGCGGCGAACAACGGTGGCCGAGCGGCGAGGAAGAAACCCTAACCCTAATTTCAACCCATATACGAGCTAAATGGCGTCATTTTTGCAAGGGTGTCCACGTATAAGAGCAAAACGATGTCGTTTCTTGAAGAGGATGGAAAATGACGTTGTTTAAAAGCCGAGCAACTTTTTTTTTTTTTTAAATAAAAATGCCACGTAATCATTTTGGCCGGAATTTCTCGTCGGTGGCACCAAAGTGATCGTTTTTTCTCTGATTTGGCACTTAAGTGATCCGGCGGAAACTTTTAGCACCAAAGTGAGCGCCGTACACAACTTATGGCACCATTAGTGTACTTATCCCATTCTTTGTTTGAATGAAAGCATGGTTTCAAATGCATCTTTACACAAGTCAATTCTTTTTATTCATCTGGTCATCTCTGTAAGATTTTATAAATGCTACATTTAACAGCAGTTTTTTGCCATTCTGTCGTCATCAGCCATCAAGGGTTATTCTTTGTTGACATTTTGAATAACCGAATTTCTGTGGTTCTGTCCAGCTTATCATATACTCCATTTCCTTTTGTTTAGGTTTGACTAGGTTGCAATTTCTCCAATAATAATTGTATTGGACTGCAAAATCATGCCTTCCAATTTTTTGAAATCCTCACTTTTTTTTTTTTTTTTTTTTATTCACTCAAGCCGATATTGTACTTTCTAAGCACTCTGATATTTTGTCGTCATCCCTTTATTGATGAATAAAATGTTAGGAAGGAGATCTTTTCATTAAATTATGATTAGCTTTAGTTTCGTTCCTCTTAGATAAATAGAATCTCTTGATTTGAACTATAATATGTTGCATTCCAAGGAATGCATTCGATTTAGTGCCCAAGTAGCATTTCTAGTTGTATAAATTAAAATTTCCAGGTCGTAAATCTGATTTACGGCAGAATTTTTGCATATTTACAGCGTGTGACCAACTTGATGAACATTGATTTTGTGCGATGAATGCCTCTGGAAATAAAACAAGTTAAAGCCTCAAGGGGCTCATTTACACCTCTGAGATTTGAGAGGCGGGGGCGGGAATTAATAATGACTAACTTGTCATCCCTCGACAGAGGAGCAAGAAAGAGATTCACGATCAGAACACACAGAGCAATTATCCCAAACACAGAGGGTCAAAAAGAAAAACTTAGACGGCCATCAAAAAGGAAAGGGCTGAGTTATTCTCGCTTACTTTCATCTGGTGGCAACAGTTAGGGGTGTGCAACCGGACCGGGTAAATCCGGTTCCCGGACCAACCCACCCAAAAATAGGGTCGGGAACCGGTTCTTGTTGAAACCGGTCCGGGAACCGGTTCCCAAAAGTCAGAACCGGTTTGAACCGGTCCGAAAACGGGTTCCGAGGGATTACCCACCCGGGAATCGGATTGACCGGACGGTTGGGAACCGGTTTGAGAACCGGGTTGTATGCCTTTTTGTTGACCTTGTGGCTTCACTGGTTGCTGGTGTCGCGAGGAGCCAAGCGGTGGTGCTGGTGCAGTGGCGGCTTCACAGGGGCCAAGGCGACGGTGACGGAGCTTCGGGCGGTTAGAGGTGTCGGGTTGTCGCGGCCACAGTAGGGGCGATGAGTGGCGGTGCGAGCTCACGGGTGAGGGGGCTCCGGCGGTGGCGCGATGGTGCGGCGCGGCGACGCAGGTGCAGTGGTCGGTGGCTATGGCGTGCGGAGGGAGCCCGTGAAGAAGATGAACAATGCACTGTTCTGTTTCTTTTTTTTTTTTTTCCCTGCTGGCTTGTCACCTATGTAGCACCGACACGCGACACGACACGACACGTTGACATGTCGACACGTCATTTCTAAAAAATAGAGGATTCCGACACGTTGCGACACGTTGTATATTAAATTAATATTTTTATTTTTAATTAATTTGATTCAAATTCATAAATAATTAATTAATTAAAAAAGAGCCTATAATAAATTTATACTAATAATATTAACAAATCAATTCATTTGAAATTCGAAAGATATATTCGTAATTAATGCGAAACATTTTTTTTTTTTTTTTTAATTTTAACAAATCGTGAAACTAAAAATTAATAAGAAATTAGAATCAATTTATTTAAATAAATCCATAATTTTCTATCATAATCAAAATTTATCATTATTCAAAACTTAATATTTTTATTCTTTGAAATCATTTTTTAATTTCATTTATTTAATTTTCGGGTTAAAAAACAATCTCCAAAATCCACCCCCTTCTTTCGTTCGTCCTTTTCCCTCCACCCCACGTTTATTTTACCTTTTTCCCTCCCCCCACTTGACAGTGACAGGTGAGCTGTCACTTCCCCCTCCCCTGCTCTCTCTCACGCCATCAGACCTCCTTTCTTATTATTTTTTGGATTTCTTTATGAAAAACCCTAGTGAGCCGCTGAGCCCTCCTTTTCCTATCCTCCTTGCTGCACCGCACGACCCCCTTCCCTCCTCTCCTCTTCCTCTCATCGCCGATCCATCGCAACAGTGGCGGCCCTCACCTCTCTCTGGTCGTCTCTCGCCGTCGCGGCGGTCCGTTCGTGGCTTCGTCTCGCCGACGGGAGTTTGCCTTCTCTCTTCTTTCTCTCTGTTCGGCTCTTTCTCTAGCCGTCTCTCGCCATCGCGGTGGTCCGTTCGTGGCTTCGTCTCGCCGGTGCTCGTGGCCTCTGCTCCGTCTCATCGGCGCTCGCGACCTCTGCTCCCTCGCCCTCCCTTGCCTCCACCCTCCATCAGTCTTTTGGACACGCGTCGACACGCGTGTCGATTTCCGACACGCGTTGACCGCGTGTCCGACCGTGTCCGAGTGCGTCAACGTGTCCGACACGCTCCGACACGTGTCGGACACGACACGGAAGCACTGACAACGTGTCTGTGCTTCATAGCTTGTCACGACTCCCTCACATCCCTCTCTACGTTGCCCACGTCTCCTCTGCCTCCTGACATTGACCTAATATCAAGCTTTTCCTCCCTTTTTTTTGTGTTTCTTTTTTCCAAGGAACGAAGAAGGCCCCTGCCGAGCGATCCCAAAAAAAAAACCGGTGGATTCGCCAAACTATCACGACCTAATTTTGGGTGAACCAGTTTGTTTAATACATATGAAATGAGGTAGAAATTTACTTATTAATTGCGCTTAATATTTCAATATGAATTAGAAGAATTATGTTGTTTTCTCGAGTATTAAAATAAAATTTGAAGTCGTATAGATGGGCAGTTGCAAAACATGTTCCAATATAAATAGGGTTAATCCTGGAACCGAACTAGAAAAACAGGGCAGGTCAAGTACGGGGTCCAATGCAAACAGGGTTGGGTACAGGGCAGGTCAAGTACGGGGTCCACTGCAAACAGGGTTGGGTATAGGGTCCAAAAAAGGGGAACCGATTATAACAGGATCAGGTATATGGTCTAGGTCTGGAACCTATCCACCCTAGACCCGATCACCCCTAGCAACAGTTGAGCATCACACGCTTAAGACTGCAAAGTAAATTACGACAAGAACAATGCAGTCAACATCGCTAAAAACTGAACCCAGAGGCACTACTGTCGTTAACTTCCACTTATACTTATGCGTGACACCGACCCAACTACGACCTCGATTCCCTCGCCGGTGGCCAGTGGGAGCAAGCTTCGCAATTGGCCAGCTGCAACCGGCCAGAGGAAGAAGGAAGAAGGAAGAAGGGGAAAAAAGAGAAAGAAAAAAAAGGAAAAAGAAAATAAAATAAATAAATAAATAATTTTGAAAAAAAATAATATATCATTTAAAAGTTGTTCACATCAAAATTAGCCAGACGGCCGATGCTAACCAACCAAAACCGGCTTGATTAATTGAATTAGAACAAATGTGAAAGATTTAGGACTATTTTTGTAATTTTCCCTAAAAAAAGTTGCGGACCTCATCTAGTCGCATTGTCATTTAATGTGTGTCATTAAATGATGACAGGTACATTTAAGATGAAAATAAATTAGAAAAGATCAAGACTAGGAACATGTAAATCGAGCTGGAGTATAATAAAGGAATAGATAATTTAAATACATGTTGGCCATCTCAAAATTTAAGATGAGTCACGTTAGACGTTTTGACTCATATCATTTATATGCTGAAAATCATATTCTACCTACCTAATATGATAATTTTCCTGCATTTGACACGTTCGCCAATTGATGAAGATCTTTGACCCAACCAACACTTACTCTCATTGGCGTCTAAATCAACTCTTAGCTACATTGTATTGATACGTTCATAGTGTAATGTGTGAAGACATTAATGAAACCATCACGCAAATGTGAAAGACCGACATTTCTTGTGAACACAATGAAATGTCCATGTGGAAAGTTTCCTATCACAAGAAAAAAAGAGGGACATGGAAAATTCAAAGAAGCTCAAAGCATAAATTCCACCTTATAGAGTATGAACACAAAAGTAAATTGCCAAATCATGGAGGTCGGGTTCTCAGTATTGCTAGGAACGAATAATTTTCTCCGGAGACTCCAGTTGTCAATGCATGCATGTATGTTTCCCGTCGTAGAACATTACCATCGGTCAATGATGGTCCCCTCGTTGCTTGGTTGACTGGGTAGTTCTTGTTGAGTTCAAAAATCACCATGACAACAGTAATTAAAAGGTTTTCGACCAAAAAATAGTAATTAAAAGGTCAAACATCGAATCACCTTCAAGGAAGCGATGACATAGTGTGGTCTACTAATAGCACTTCAAGTGGTTAGACAAGTAAATTGACTAGGTTCTACTGTGGAGGAGTTTGATTTTTTTCATCCAAGTTGAGAATTATAGTGACTGAAAATGCAATATTCTGTACAACATCAAATAAAGAGTGTATGAGCCTATTCAATAGGCTTAATATAATAACTATCTAAAGTAACAAAATAAGACCAATCAAAGAAAATATACATAAACACATAATAATAAATGGAATCACATAATAATATGCTAAAAATCATATTCTACCTGCCTAATATGATAATTTTCCCACATTAGACACATTCGCCAGTTGAATGAACATCTTCGACACAACCAACACTTACTCTCATTGACATTTAAATCAACTCTCAATTGCATTAATGCATGCACTGATACATTCATAGTGTAATGTGTGAAGACATTAATGGAACCATCGTCCAGATGTGAAAAACTAACATTTCTTGTGAATACGATGAAACAACCGTGTGGAAAGTTTCCTATCACAAGAAAAATATAGGGACATGAAAAATTCAAAGAAGCTTAATAGCATAAATTCTACCTTAAAGAGTACAAACACAAAAGCAAATTGCCAAATCATGAAGGTCGGGTTCTCAGTGTTGCAGGAAAAAATAATTGTCTTCGGAGACTCCAGTCATCATGCATGCATGCATGTTTCTCGTCGTAGAACATTACCATTGATCAAAGCTGATCCCCTTGTTGCATGGTTGACTAGGCAGCCCTTGTCAAGTTCAAAAATCACCGTGCCGACACTAATAAAAGGTGTAATTAAAAGGTTTTCGACCAAAAAATCAGTAATTAAAATGTCAAACATCGAATCACCTTTAAGGAAGCGACATCACTAATAACGTTTCAAGTGGCTAGGCAAGTAAACTGACTAGGTTCTACTTTCGAGGAGTTTGATTTTTTTAAGTCCAAGTTGAGAAGTGACTGAAAAATGCAATATTATGTACAACATCAAATAAAGAGTACATGAGCTTATTTAATAGGCTTAATATAATTGCTATCTATAGTAACATATTAAGACCAATCAAAGAAAATATACATAACCACATAATAATGTACAATCACATAATAATTTAAATATATCTCTAACAATCTAGTTGACTAATTAGGGCTTTTATCTTTAATTAGAAGATAAAAAAAAAGAGGTGATTGAGATTTGACTATTTTCTTAGTTGTCTAATTGAGAGATCTGCTCTGACCACTTTAGAAAACATTATAAAACCGTTATAAATTAATGGCGGGCAAAAATACTTATAAATCAATGATGTAGTCCCTGAATTTTACCATAATGTTTAATATAGTTTATAAATGTAAAATTTGTTCAATGTAATCTCTAAATTTTTATACTTATTCAATTTATTCCCTAAACTATATTAAAATGTTCAATGTTGTTCCTGCACTTGAATTGATGAAAGGACAATATTGAACATTTCCATAGAGTTCATTAGCTAAATTGAAAGACATTACATACTAGACTAAATTTTAGGGATTATATTGAACAAATCAAAAGTAAATAGACTACATTACACATTAAACAAAGATTTAGGAATCATTTATGACATTTCTCCCTAAATAAATATCTATAAGGGGAAGACTTGGGGTCGTCTCTCTCGCTTTCACACATCACTCTCGCTCTCCATGCAAATTTACGAGAGCAAAGAGTCTTTGTTTGCCCTCCCTCTTTTCCTACATAAATGCATAAAGTTGGACCACTCACTTAACAATCATCTCTTTGTCTTGGTTGAGCTTGGGACCAAAATGATATGTAATATAACCCTTGAACTTTTAATTTATTCAGTATAATCCATAAACTTTACCATAACATTTAATATAGTCAATGAACTTATGATTTGTTCAATATAATCTCTAAACTTGAATTGATTGAATAATAATATTGAACATTTCCATAGTTCACGGGCTATACTAAACGGCATTGCATACTGGACTAAATTTTAGGGAGTATATTAAACAAATTAATTAATGTTGGTGATCATTTATGACATTTCTTCCCATATAAATATCTATAAGGGGAAGACTTTGGGTCGTCTCTCTTGCTTTCACATGTCACTCTTGCTTGCTCCTCTTCTATAGACATACAAGAGCGAAAAGTCTTTTTCACCCTTCCTCTTTTCCTACATAAATGCATGAAACTAGGCCACTCACTTAACAATCATATCTCTCTCTATCTCTCTCTCTCTCTCTCGGAATGATGGCGATTCTCTTCTTGGCTCGATCTCTCTTCTCAGTGCTCGTCCTTCTCTGCATTACTAACTTCGTTACCGCCACCACTTGTCTGCCCGACGACGAAGGTGATACCTGCCCATCTTTGTATTGCTTTCCTCGTACCGTTCCTTGTTCCTCCTGTTTTTGGCTGGCGCCTTCACCGAGCTATATTTGCTTGTGCTTCCTTTCTTAACGGATAGAAAGATGTTCATGCATGCATTCTTGCTCAAGTGCATGCAGGCGAATCTGACATCGTTTTGTGTTTGCTACGCATGAAATATTGGGCTGTCTGTTTGGCTTGACGGCCTCTCTTCTCTTCCAATGGCTGCGTTGAATGAAATAGCAAAGACATTAGGGAAAAGCAAGTGGAATTTCGATGTGGATCCGTGTAGTCAAATAGGGGAATGGAGTGACGGATTACCGCCTGATAAAACTACTAACGACGTCGCCTGCGACTGCACTTCCACCTGCAGTGTCGACAACACCACCGTTTGCCATGTCACCAGCATGTATCTCTCTCTCTCTCTCTCTCTCAATAAATTAGAGAGAAGGTTAGCTGGCTGACGTGGCGAACACGGAGCCAATATTTTGGGCACCATTTTAGCATTTCACCGAAAAGATCGGCCTATATATGTAGGTCAAAATGTATTGAATACAAGAAAGAAAGTAGAAATTCATCGGATTGGGGAACCGAAATGAAATTCGGCCTGCGAAAGCTAGTGAATTCAAGGATTGCCGTTGAAACTTACCCGTGAAAGTAATCCACACTTTTGAATAGTTATACTCTTTTTTGAAATTCAAAATCATACGGATGATATGAACTGCGAAGAGAAAGAATATAAGAGACATCGCCACTTGTTTTTTCTATCATGTCCTAGTTATGTGATCAATTTCTCGTCAAACTTTCAATTTTGACAATGAATTACCTCTAAACAAAATAGAGTTAGTTTTATTAAGGGTAATTGGCTAAAAGTGCTTTTTCAACAATAAGGAGATCTTTAAAGTTTTCGATAAAGTAATAAAGTTTCAATTTAAATTAGTGATATTCACAAGTGGCTGCTCGATTTTGTACTAAAACATTAAATGATAGGTAAATGTCATCTTGACAATATATGATCATTTATTCTATTAAAATTATTATTTCCAAAATCATTTTGTCTTTGTGAATACAGAGTTCTCAAGGGGCAGTCTCTTCCCGGTACTCTTCCACCTCGACTGTTCAGATTGCCTTACCTCCAAA
This sequence comes from Eucalyptus caleyi, assembly GCA_014182885.2. Taxonomy (NCBI): domain Eukaryota; kingdom Viridiplantae; phylum Streptophyta; class Magnoliopsida; order Myrtales; family Myrtaceae; genus Eucalyptus; species Eucalyptus caleyi. The sequence continues at coordinate 15,312,565 of CM024471.2, forward strand.
ACTTGTAAGCCTCTCTATTCTCCCTTTCTCCATTATCATCGATCCTCTTCTTGTCCTTTGTGGTCATCGTCGTCTTCATCTCTCTCTGTAAACAGTGATGTCACACGCAACTACCTAAGCGGCACAATTCCTAAAGAATGGGGCTCTACGAAGTTGGTCAACATGTATGTGCTCTCTTTCTCTCTCTCTCTTTCTCTCTCTCTGACGCACACACATGCACACACTACGGCACACAAACATAGAGATGCGAGTGTGTCTTCTCTTGATTGGGGGAACGCGATGATATGGGTGCAGTTCTCTGCTTGGAAACCGGTTGACTGGTCCAATCCCAAAGGAGCTGGGGAATATATCCACACTTTGGAAATTGTAAGTGATCGCTCATCCGGCCGCTCGCGTTTGGCCTCTTCGCTGTGTTAAATTTGATTGATGTTGGAGATATTAACTCTCTCCTGCTCAGAGTTGTCGAGATCAACCAGCTTTCTGGAGCTGTCCCTCCAGAGCTCGGGAACTTGTCCCAGCTACATCAACTGTGAGTCTCTTGATACAAATTTCTGCATCATTAATTGAGTCATTATTCGCTGATGATTTTGTATCTGGGAAGGGAATTCTTTTTCACTGGAGTGATCTATTGAGAGATTAGCATTCATGTTCAATTTAACAATGCGATACCATTGGTATTTTCTTGTTCCAGGCACCTCACGTCAAATAATTTCACCGGGGAGCTACCAAAAACATTTGCTAAATTGACGACATTACAGGAGCTGTTAGTTTCCAGTTTCCACAAACTCTGCTAATATTTAGATACTTCTATTCTTTCTTCTTCATATGAATCTTGTTGTTTAACGCACTGTAGGCGACTTAGTGATAATCAGTTCACTGGAAAGATACCTGATTTTATTCAGAACTTAACAAATCTCTATATGCTGTAAGGCTTAATGCTTCTTCTCCTTTTAAGTCGGTCTACATAGATATACCCCACCGATAATTCAATCTATGAATTGTATCATCAGGGTTATTCAAGGAAGTGGATTGCAAGGGCCAATTCCCTCCGGGATCGCACTTTTGGAGAAATTGTCCGACTTGTCAGTATGGAAGTTTGGCATTTTGATCTGATCTCTCCTTTCTTTAATATGGTTTCAATCTAACAGAGTTCCCTATCCCTATTTGATTTTGCTATGCAGGAGAATAAGTGACCTCAATGGATCCGAGTCCCAAGTTCCACAACTTAGGTGTACAAATATTACGACATTGTGAGAGCACTGCTCCTTCTCAAATAGTTTACTTAATGCAAGAGAGCCAAATCATCTTGGCAATGTGATGATATCAGTGCTTTTTCCTTATAGGATTCTGAGGAGCTGCAATCTCATAGGAGAGCTACCTGGTTATCTAGCAAAAATGATAACCTTAAAAATATTGTGAGTGGAAAATGACTTTTTCCCTTTCCTATTCCAGGCAGAATAGATAATTTTACCCTTAATGAGTGAAATATATACTAGTTTATGGTTGACCATTGATTGCAGTTAAAGAACCCATTTAAGATGGCTTGACGCTCCCTTACTAAATTCAATGGTGTTTTGATCTTTTCTGTTGATAATGCTAAAATGTGAATCGTGATGTGGCATTTAAGTTTCTAGTGATTGTGGCCTCTGCCATAGAATATACAGTTTCGCACATAAGTGTATGGACCTTTTCTCTCTTTGTTTTCATTTCACCGGGAATAGAAACCACAAGAATGGAGTTTTATTTACTTTGGTTTGGGTGCCCATTTCATCTAATTTACTTTTGCTTTGATTTGTTTTCTTAACTTCTTCAGAGCATTGATGCAGAATGGAGGCTTTTAGTGGTTGATTGTCTGGAAACTTTCCTTCTAGTGGTTTACATTCTCAAATGTCAGCCCCACAATATCTAAGTAGAGTATCATGCTTGACCGTCATATAGTTGTCAGCCATAACGTTCTTAGTTCAAAAGAGAGAATGGCTTCAAGTGCGTCTCTATACAAGTCAAGTCTTCTTATTCACCTCTGTAAGATTTTTTAAATGCTACATTTAGAAAAAAAAATTTGCTGTTCTGTCGTCGTCAGCCAGCAGCGCTTATTTTTTGTTTTCTGACATTTTAAATAACCGAATTTCTGTGGTTCTGCTTTGGCTTATCATATAGTCCATTTCCTTTTCTCTAGGTTCAACTAGGTTATACTTTCTCCATCGATTATATTGGACTGCAGACTCACTCTTTCCTTTTTTTTTTCTTTTTTTTTTATCAAATCCTCACTTAATTTTTTATTCACTCGTGATCATATTCTACTTTCCAATCACCCTAGTATTTAGTTGTCATCCATTTATTCATGAATAAAATGTTATGAAGGAAATCTGTTCAGTACATTATGATTTGCTTTAGTTTTGGTCCTATTAGATAAACGAAATCCCCCGATTGAACTATACTAAGTTGCATTCCAAGGGATGCATTCAACTTAGTGCATAAGTAGCATTTCTAGTCACACATATTGAAACTTCCATGTAGCAAATTTGATTTATAGCAGAATTTTTGTATATTAACAGTGTGTGACCAACTCGATGAACATGGATTTTTTGCGATGAATGCCTCTGGAAATGAATGTCTAGTAGAAAGCATAGGCACGGGGCAGTTGACCTATATGTCTAAACTTCTGAATTGGACCTGTAGGTTCATTGATATAGCCTGTGTTTGTACAATCCTCCAAAGTATACTCAAAGAGTGTCCAGTGTGAGTCAGTTAAAACTATCTTCTCATTATATCGCTTCTTTTTCATTCAATTGTTTTGCAGAGACCTCGGCTTCAACAAACTGAGGGGCGAAATCCCTCCTTCCTTTAGCAGCCTCAGGGAAGTTGATTATATGTAAGTATTTTGATGCTGGACCTAAGCTTCTTTTTCGTATTTTGTATAATAATCTAAAATCTCTATTCGTTTCTGTGGCCAAGCTGTAGACATCTCTTGCTGTAAAGTAGTTGAGCTATCAATAGAACTTAGACTGCAATAACGTGTCCAGTTTATAAGCCTTAAAATCCTCGTCTCTGAAGGCTTATTATTTCACCATCCAAATTTTACAATGATTTGGGTTATGAATTTATGATTATTATCAACTAATTATTTTTTGTTGGACTCTAGTCTTCGAGCAGACATAAATTGATGATATTCTGTTGCTTATTGAGCATGATTGACAAGTATCAATTGAGTTACTTGTTTATGCTGGAAGAGGTTAAATGGATCAGTGTTACTTAAGTATTTGGCAGTTAAATGTGTATGTACTTAATGCATGTCCTGTTTGCCTGTTTTATGATGTATGGGAGATTTAACATAGCAAAGTCCTTAGGTTCTCTATTTGGTTCAATCAACATCGATGGCCCTAGATTGTTTGGTGAGTGCAGTTCTTACGTGGTATTTAGGTCTGCAGATAGGACCTTGATGTCTTATCCCTAGTCTTGAAAATGATGAGAAATTGTAGTCCTAAGCTTCTTGGACTGTTGAACAACGGCACAATCTTTTCATCTTTCTGCCCAACAATTGACTGTTTGACATTGGCACGTCTTCCCTCATTATGTCTTGTAAGGAAAAGAACATTATAGTGAGGAAATAGTTAATAACGAGGTTGATAGTATTCTTCATTATGTTCAACTTTGTGTACTAGTATTTTGGTAACCCAGGCACTCCAACTTTTGCAAGGATCAAGTTTTTCCTCTGTCACTGATTTCTTTATCTTTCTTCTCCGGCCAAAAGCTCTATATTGATATCATGACTTAACTGATTTTTTTCTACACTTCTAATAATTAAATGCTTTTTTTTTATTTGGTAAGAATAATTAAATTTTTTTTTTATTTGGTAAGAATAATTAAATGCTTTTAATCTGCTAACTAATGCATTTTTGAGGCTCTATAGTTTTTCAGTTTGAGTGCGTAAAGTACTTGAGGAACTGACTCAGTCAAATAATCCTATTTAGCTATCTGACTGGAAACCACTTGACTGGAGCAGTCCCTGGTTGGATCCTGGATCAAGCAGAATATGTGTAAGCTTTGCTACCTGAAGAAAAATGTCTTGTTTAATTTCGAATTTGCTTCTGGCTCTATCTGGCTAATCTTGCACTGTAGTAACCAATTAGGCATTCCCATCTTGAATCTTTATGGTTTGTAGCCGATGGACTTAAAAGGAAACATCACAAGTACCTTTTTTCCTTGTTGGGATCTGTTAATTGGAATGTTATATGTAAGACAAGAGGCTGAATTGTATGGTATGCATGAAAGAACAGAAAGCAGATTTTCTTGGAAGTGCCAAGTTAGCCCCACTTTTCCCTGTACAAAAGGCCCTTCCCAGTTTAGATCTTTTTCAAGCCTCTGGAATGATAAAAATAACACTCGGAAAATCTTTACTTCCCCTAAATCCTCTTTAAAAGTTTGTCTAACACATTACCCTCACGGTATGATTAATTGCTCAGGCTATTTCTTGCTGATAATAATGTTTATGGGTTTGCGTGTCTGAGAAACTCTCCAAGCAAAATGAGCATGCCATGGAGAAAGTTGTTATTACCTTATGGGCGTAAGAATGAAGCTCTTATGAGGTAGTTTAAACATTTGAATGGTGGTCTGGATATTTTCTAATAAGAAGATCCAACTTTGCGGTCGTTTGAATCACAGTTCTATTTTTGTGTCTTTGCCTTATATATCACATCTGATATACTGTTACTAGGTGAAAATGTATTTATGCACTCCAACTAGTTATAAAGTCTCCATTGACTCCAATTAGTCTTTCTCCTTTTAATTAGTTGAGAAAAGATATCTTTAATAAAGATAAAATATTACTTTCATCTCCTTGTGATGTTTTCGCCTTTCAACTTGCCTTACCTGTCCATATTTTGCAACTGGTCTGCATTTTTGTACACAATAATCATTTGATGGAATGACTTTCTGTGTATTCTTCAAATTGATTATATTTTGGAAACGGTTGACTATTTCTCTGTGTAGTGACCTATCATACAACAACTTCACTGTGGGAGGCTCTGAGTGTCAAGAACGAGATGTGTATGTACTACTTCCTTCAGTCTAAATCAGGGATCCCCTCAAATGTGCAATTATGATTAGCCTATAATACTGCTCGCATACAAGATTTCTATTTATCTACTGAATATTGATTTTGTCTTTTCTCTGCAGCAACTTGTTCGCAAGCTCGGCGGTTGACAATAAGTATGTTTATGATTAAATGTTTCACCAAGAGATTTGAATTTCCAAGGACCTGCATTTTAATTGTTTATGTATGTAGCACGGAACTTCATTCAGAATGATGATGATTGTAACATTAAAATCTTTGTTGACTTGCTCAGAACCTCATATCCTACAACAAGTGAGCTTGCCTCATGTTTGAAAAGTCAGCAATGTCCAGGAAGTAAGTTGATCTTTTGTGTATCCTATCATTATCATCAGATCCTAATATTGCATTGTACTCTGTGTATTTTCTCATCAAAACTCTCCTCTGGGCTATTGGTATCATTATTTGATGACTAATGCATAATTACTCTAGATATTTTAAAAGCCGCCTCCATGAAATATGTCTTTTTTGTAAACTTGGGAGTTTCTATGTGATCTTTTAATAAGGGAATGCTAGATAACAGAAAGAAGACTTGATTTTTCTGTGTGTGGCTGTTTCATTACTCCATCCAGATTGGTATAACCTCTTCATAAATTGCGGTGGGAGTGAAGTAACAGTAGGGGACATCACATACACCGAGGATAAAGAGCCGCCTTCAGCTTCAAAATCCTTCCTGACTGGACATTACTGGGCCTACAGTAGCACTGGCCACTTCCTTGATGACAAAACTGATTCAGATACATATATAGTCAGCAATAAATCTGAACTATCCATGGATAATGCGCAACTTTACATGAATGCACGGCTTTCTCCTATCTCTCTAACTTATTATGGTTTTTGTCTGATGAATGGGACCTACAATGTAAGCCTTCATTTTGCGGAGATAATGTTCACAGGCAACAAAAATTATACAAGCCTTGGAAGGCGAGCTTTTAATGTTTATATACAGGTAAATTTTGGGCATCATGTAGTGCTGATTCGTAGATGTAAAGCATATAAAGCGTTTAACATGTTATGATTGGATTTTTTTATCTAGATATCTCGTATTTGCAAATCATGATCTTTGCACAATTGGTCCAGTCTGTTGAGGCTGAATGTTTCACCTTGTTCCATGTAAAGACACTCAAGTTGAATCAGATTAAATATTATCTCAGGGGAAATTGGTGTGGGAAGATTTCAATATTGAGATTGAAGCAGGTGGAGTTGGAAAGGTGGTCATTAGAAATTTTACTACCATGGTGACTGAGGGCACTTTGGAGATACGCTTCTATTGGGCTGGGAAAGGAACCTATGCTATACCTGTCCAAGGAGTCTATGGTCCTCTTGTATCTGCCATCTCCGTCTATCCTGGTATGCAGATAGACACTTCCATGTTTCACTTGGTGCTTCTCTATTGCGAAAGTTACTCGTATTCATATTAGGAAAACTACCCATATTTTGTCTAGATTCAGTTACTTGATTTGGTTGCAAATGTCCTCTCTTAGATTCAGGCCATCTGTTACAGTTGTTCAGATAAATTTCCAATGTAGCTGGCTAGGATTTATCATTCTTCTCTTAAGAGGCAAAAATTGGCTATGGTTTGTTTTGTTTTCTTTCTGTCTGAGCATATTTTCTGTGTGTATCTTTAATCCTTCTATTCAGACTATGAAACAACAGCCTCGTTCACTTTTCTATTATGGATCAATGACCATTGCGCCTGTATTATATAGTACAGCCTTGAGAATGAAGAATATATTTCTATTTCTTTTTCTTGTTCCCTTTGTATTTAGTATTAAATGTTCCAAAGATGATATCTTCCTGTGCTCATTAATCTGATGGTTTTTGTGGAGTGTTCTGAGAAGTTCTCATGTCCTCCTGATTCTCAATTAGTGCTGTCCCATCTATTGGTTTCTGTGTTCACCAAGAAGCTACTGATATATTTCTGCACGTGTGCTTACCCCATTTACTTGAACAGTTTTGGGTAAACATATGTTGTTCTATCTTCACTGCAGATTTTGAAATCCCACGAGAGTCGGCCATAATATCTGCTGGTACAGTGGTCGGGATTGTGGCTGCTATAGCTTTTGTAGTTTTTCTTATCCTGGGCATCCTTTGGTGGAGAGGATGTCTTGGGCGTGGAGATGAACTGGCAGAAGGTAGTTGCTTACCTAAAGTCTCTGTCATTTAGTTCACATAAACATGTCAAGAAATATGAGAATGTTATGCACTCTGAATACATTGTCCCCCTTCCCTATTCTGGTGGGGGTGGGGGGTGATCACATTTCATCTTTTATATATCAGCTAGATCACACGGTTGTCCTGTCAAACTGTTGGTGCATGACTCTTCTTCTTACCTTTTCTGGTGGGGGAACAAGTAATCTCAATGCATCATTAATACTGCAACTAGGTTACACAGTTCCCCTGTAAAACTGTTGATGCATGACATTTGTGTATTCCATTGGAGATTTGATTTGACGTATAAAGAAAATCAGTTATTATTAAGCCATGATACGGCTGAAGGGTCATAGATCCATTTGGCTCACTAAACTTTTAAATGGAAATCCGAGAAATGAAGGGATAGATAGTTTATAGGAAGAGGACAGTAGATTTCCTAGTGAGTGTGTGTGTGTATGTGGGGTCTTCTTGGGGGCACGATTGACCATATATATACTGAATCTATGTTTCAAGACATTGAAAACAAATGCCCGCTTCGCATATATGAGACATTGAAACATACAACCCTGTGTTGTGTTTCCAAAGTGGGCTTTCTCTATGATTTTTCTTTTCCCCTACTACTAAGTACCCTGAAAACACTTTTTTTTCTTTTTTAAGTACATACTAAACCAATACCAGAGTTTCCTAGAAAATAAATTTCAAGATGCTAAGATATTCTGTGATAATAATGTTTTTTGGTACATCGAGAATGAATTGCTCCGTTTTTGTTAGATGGTAGGTTACATACTATAGCTGTTGACTCTTCCAAATTCTGAGAAGTTCCAAACCATGGTGCAGATTTGAAGGGTCTAGCATTGCAAATTGGTTCATTTACCTTGCGACAGATTAAAGCTGCCACAAACAATTTTGATGTTGCCAATAAGATCGGAGAAGGTGGTTTTGGTTCTGTGTACAAGGTATACAGGAAAACCGGTGAACCCATTTCCCTCAATTCCCAATAGAAAAGCTGTGTAGAAAGCAGCATTCAATGTAACTGAATCTTCATAGCATAAATCTGATGCGAAAGTGCATATGCAGGGTCTTCTGTCAGATGGCACCACTATAGCAGTGAAGCAGCTTTCATCAAAATCAAAGCAAGGAAATCGTGAGTTTGTGACTGAGCTTGGGATGATTTCTGCTCTTCAACATCCACATCTTGTGAAACTATATGGATGCTGCATTGAAGGAAATCAACTTTTGCTGGTTTACAAGTACATGGAAAATAACAGTCTTGCTCGCGCTTTATTTGGTAATTTGATATCACACCGTGCTTCTCTGGCTTTAGTTAATGACATGGGACTAATGTAGCTTTGATGTCTTCTGATACAATTGAAGGTCCCGAAGAATTTCAGTTAAAGTTGGATTGGTGGACAAGACACAAGATATGTGTGGGTATTGCCAGGGGTTTGGCATATCTTCATGAAGAATCCAAGCTGAAGATTGTGCATAGAGACATCAAAGCTACTAATGTTTTACTACATAAGGATCTCAACCCTAAAATATCAGATTTTGGTTTAGCAAAGCTTGATGAAGAGGACAACACACATATTAGCACCAAGATTGCTGGAACTTAGTAAGTTTATTGCTTTATGTTCCTGTTAGCCTAATTAGGAGTTGGTCAGCGACAACATAAAAGAATGGAGTAGAGATATCCCGTCTAATTTAAGAAAAGTAAGTTGAATGGAGCTTTGTGGTTGACTCACTCATCCCAAAGTATGGTGCTCAACAAATGGTGCTTAACCGCAAAGCTTTATGCCCGTCCCACCAATCTTCACGTTAATTACGGAAAAATTGTTAATTATGTCTCGTACTCTACCATTAAGTAATGATACTCTGATATTATGTAAATGTTAATTTGAATACAACTTAGTATTATACGCAATAGAGCTAATTCGCCCATGTTTCTGTTGTCCACACATGGAAAAACGTAAATAAGCATGTTCACGTATTTGAGACGTTTGCATTAACATGTGTGAAAAGTCAACTTGTCTATGAAAAGAATGTGACTAGTTAGGGAAAAGATAAACCTGTATGTTCATTCTACTAACTCTAACAATAATTCAACAAAAAAGAACTATAACATTAACTAATTTCCATTATCTCAACAAACTTAGATAATCTGATACAATTTCTGGAAAGTTCATATCCTCCTACGTGAGTTTTTACTCAAAAAGATTGATAATACCCTATGTGCTCCATTTACTACTTTAAGAACAATTCAAGATAAACATTCATACGGTAATTCAGTGTGCCCTACCTAATGCGTTCACTCGGACAAAAAGGTTGTGAAATTATCATGATACAATTATAATGCAATACATTTTAATAGTCTATATTGATGCGTAATTTAGTTGTTTTTATTATGTTTCCCCATTGACGAGCAACTTAATGCAAAAAAATATAATGAACAACAACTACCATATGTTAAAATTTCACTATAAATTATCTATATGCTCCTTTGTATGAAAAACACAGTTTTAGTAAATATGTCTCACATGACATTGACATAGATGTTGCACTTGCAAGTGAATTTAAAAATCATTTTTTGGTCAGATTGCCTCTTTTCCATGTCATAAAGTCACATATGTAGCCTGATAATTAAATAGAACATTAATGGTCTTTTTTTCTCTGAGATATCCTCGGTAAATTCTATCAGAAAATTTTAGGATGCACTTGTTTTTTTATCTACTCTTGAGACCATAGTGTCACATTTAGGAACGTCTCTTTCTTTTGAATTTTAGAAATATTAAGTATGTTCTATATGAGATAGTTACCTTGTTGCAAACACAAGCGCTTTTCTTATTGTGCAGCGGATATATGGCACCGGAGTACGCAATGCATGGTTACCTCACTGACAAAGCTGACATCTATAGTTTTGGCGTCGTTGCTTTAGAAGTTGCTAGTGGCCAGAGCAACACTAGCTCCCAAAAAACTGAGGAATGCTTTAATCTACTTGATTGGGTAATCAACTCTATCATTTCAATTGTGATCATATCCATATTTAAATCTCTGCTTGTGCTGGTGGAAAATGGATTACGAAGGTGTAAGCGTAGTGTGTAACTCATCACATGCACTTTTAATGGTTGCAAAGGAGTGTTACGGTTACCAGCTATTGAAATCTGCTCAACGAATTATCATGCTGTTATTTACAATTTCTCATTTCAAATTAATCCAGTTCTTCTTATTATGTTGGTCTACACTGAATTTTCATGTAAAATCTTTTTTTGGATTGAAGAAAATTCTACTCCTTGAAATTTGGCGTAGTTCAGTTCTAGTCTTTATGTTTTTACGCTTGACATTCATACTCCCTGAAGTTTCATTAGCACCAAATAAGTCCTTCGACCACTATGGAATTTGGCAATTACTGTCAAATTATAATGTTTTCAGGACCATGTCTTGACTAGAATATTCATATACTTTTAATTGAGGCATAACTTTTTTCACATTCATCTAATTGAGTCCTTCAGTTAGATTTTGTTTTGATTTGATTAAGCAATCATTAGAAAAAATAATCATTGTAAAATAACCTTGAGGAAACCGTTTTCTGAAATTTTCCGGTGGTCATTTCACGGAAAATGAACTAGTCAGAAAAAACATTAAAGTCTTCTAAAATAGGCGAAATTGTTTTCCTATTGAGAAAGAGGAAAATATTTTCCATTTCTTCTTTCACCTCGCTATTTTTCACCAAATACCTTTTTCCTTTTATTTTGCTTTGTGTAAGCAATCATTTTTAGTCCTCATGAAATCTGATTGTCGCCCGGGTTTCATAATCAGGTATTTCTTGCTAAACTAGAATCGAGAGTAGAAGGCAATGGATGGTGTAAAACATTGAAGAACGAGTCTCTCATTTCATGTAATGACCCCGACAAATAATTCGTGCTGATAAAACTCAACAAGAGCTGGGGATTTTCTTTCATTTATACCCTATGACAAAGATGAAAAACTAGCAGGTGCTTATCAATTGCATTTGTCACGTAATAATCAAGGGACATAATATACTTCTTCCTGTTTTAGTATTTAGAGCATATTTTGCAACTGATCAGTACCTGAGGCTTGAGAGGGAAATATCTTCACTTTTTATTTCTGTTTCTAGGCACGCTTTCTGAAGGAGAGAGGAAATTTGATTGAACTAGTTGATTGGAGGCTTGGTTCTCACTTTGACAAAGAGGAGGCGCTGGCATTAATAAAGGTAGCTCTGATGTGTACTAATCCGACTCCAGCACTCAGGCCTCCAATGTCGTCTGTGGTTAGCATGCTTGAAGGCAAGGTTGCTGTTCCAGTGCTGGAATCTGAGGGCACTATCATGACAGAGGAGAAAATTGAGGCCATGAGGAAGCATTTTAGAGGTGGCGAACATCAGGCAGTTATTGAGAATATCACCAAGAGCATGTCCACTGATGGGCCATGGACTGGAACCGCTTCGTCTGCATCTGGTAACGATCTCTATCCAATACTTCTGGATACTGATTACTGGCAGAAGAGAGAGTAATAAATGGTTTGTTGCGTTCTAAGTAAATTAGTTCTTGAAAGAACTAGGGCTTTATTTGGTAATCCTCTCACCGGAACTCCTAAATTTTGCTTCGAAGTTTCTCTTTCGCTCACGTTTGGAACAGAAGGTATAGATACTATAATTAAAACAGTGACTGTTATGCAATGCAGTAATTGTGTATTGTGAATTAATTATTGGGGAAAGGCATAAGACAATTGCTTGTGGTTGGTGGTTTTATTCGTACTGTTTCTTTCGATGTGGTTATTCGAACAGACGATGTTGCTACTTTCTTCAATAGCCGTGTGGACGGTTGTCGCTGTAAGGGTGGGAATCTATTATGGAAGCTTATCTTTGTTCGAATGGCGAGATGTGCAAAGTGGTGCATTCTTGCTCTGTGTGTGTTTTGTTCCCGAGCTCGACCTGTTATATTGGTACCTGAGACCTGAGAACTATTCTAAGAAAATGCGAGTTTTTTTTCTCTTCGGTGTGGATGACGCATCGCCCAGTTCATCTGTCCTATCTTTAAGAAATGATAAAAGGGGCAGGTTCTCTAATGGATACCAACGACCAATTTTGCAATGGAAAAGCATTGAATGGTTTAAGACTTTTTTTTTATTAGGACATAGGATGGAAAGGAACTAATATCAAGAAATTGGCAAACAATAGAAATGGTTTTTCTTGTCCTCATCTCTTCACATCGTCTTTCATCTGCGTTCCTTTCGTTGGATGATATGACATGTGCATTTAATATCAAAATAAAGCTAGAAAATATCGGGATTAGAAACATGTAAATTGGATTGGGATATTATAAAGGAATAGAGAATTCACATTAGCATGGTTATTGTTAGGCCAAAGAAAAGATGGGTTTCAAAATTTAAGATAAGTTATTAGATTCTTTGTCTCTGTTGACATCCAAAATTATCCTTACTAATATATGCTGGTCACAAGGGTATTGACATTAAAAATCGCTCTCCCTCTCGCGTGGGGGTACCTAGCCCGTGGCAGTCATAAAAATGAGGGATGTCCAAGGTTTTCAAGAACCCTTGGGCTGAATTTCGATGGGCCTACAAGTGAATATGCATGATTCAATGATAAAGCAGTTGGTTGCCGCATGTCTAGGTCAAGAGATATTACTGAAGACGTAAAATTCAGATAAAATTGGCATCAAGATTTAAGTAGGAATAGTTGGTGCTCAAGAAGGCATGCAAAATCAAAGGAGTGGCTATTACTTGCTAGACAAGTCATGTGAGCGTTGTCAACAAGTTAGGAAACAACAAGATATGGATAAAATAGTTAAGCAAAGAATGTGGGATAAGTTAGGAGCGACTTTCAAGGAAAGATCAACCAATTGATGATTACTAGATTGTCCTATAAAAACTGTAGACAATCCAACGAAGAGCCCTCGAACAATACATCAAAATCATTTATCTTATCCTTTAGTTATCTTAGCCTAGCCTAGTTTAGTTGTAGTCTCGGATTCTTGTCGTTGATTCAATTCCCACAAGTGTCTATATTCTAGGTAGTGTTGTTAATTAGATTTCAATGTTGTCCTACCATTCAGCATCGTCGATTAAATTCCAATGTTGTGTCCTCATATCCATCTAGAAACAATACCTACTTTGTGTTATTTCCACTGTCTAGCATTGTCGATTAAATTCTAACGTCTCCATCTAGGAGTAGTACCTATCCGGTGTTGTTTCCACCATCCAGTGTCATTGATTAGATTTTGATATTGTATTCTCATATCCATCTAGGAGCAGTACCTACCTGGTGTTGTTTTTACTATTTAGCGTCATCGATTAGATTCCGACGTTATGTCCTCGTATCTATTTAGGAGCAGTACCTATCCGGTGTTGTTTTTATGTCTAGCGTCATCAATTAAATTTCAACTTTGAGTCATCATATCCATCTAGGAGTAGTACCTACCTGATGTTGTTTTTATTATCCAGCGTCGTCGATTAGATTCTACCGTTATGTCATCATATCAATCTAGGAGTAGTACTTACTTGTGTTGTTCCCAACGTCTAGCATCATAGATTAGGTTCCGACATTGTGTCTTCAAACCCATCTAGGAGTAGTGCATTTCCGGTGTTGTTTTCATTGTTGAGTGCTGTCGAACAAGTCTCGATGTTGTATAAACCACTTGATCTTAATGGGCTTTCATTAGCGTATTGAATTGTGTTTGAATTAAGCCGTTGATTAGATTTTGACACTTGTTATAATTGATTCCAAGCTTGTATTGAACGATTCAATTAGATTTTAGACTATGTAATATATTTTTTCTATTAATATTTGACCTTCTCTATTCAATAGTAGCACACAACCTAAGTCCCTTTAAATAAAAATCAAAACATAACACTTGATGAAAAATATTTCACTGTGGGATCCAAAATTGGCGAAACTGGCTCATATTCATATGCTAAAAATCATATCTTTCTCGCCTAATGTGATAATTTTTCCCACGTCTTACTCATTCGATAATTGGATGTAGATGCTTTGGTCAGTCCACACATATTCTCCTCAGTTTGAATAAATTATAAATCATGTTAACGCATGTACTAATATATTTGCGGTCAGAACGAGAAGGACATTCATGAAAGTACAGGCACAAAAGACTAACATCATTTCTCAACACGATGAAACATTTCATCCACGAAGTTTCCTATCAAACAAAAAATAATTTAAAGAAAAAAAGGCGTTTGACCGGGATACTATAGTCTGCTAAAAAGTCATCTAGCCTTTTTCTTTCTCAGGTGGCTAGACCAGGTTTGGCTTTTAACAAGTTGATTTTTCTTCGTTTAACATTGCTTCTCATTAATTCGAACCTCCAAAACATTAAAAAAAAAAGAAGAAGAGGTAATTGAGATTGGCTTGAATCTTGTTCGAGGAGATAAATGAAAGTTAACAAACACACCCTCCATTAACCTAATTCAAAATAAATTCACTTTTCGATTTTGTTGTAAAATGAGAATAACCTGTTAAAGACATATATATATATTGTTGAGTAGGTCACTCCCAATTGGAGAGGCCAATGCAATTATGTATATCTGTAGTAGAATATGTATAGTAGTGAATGTGTAAAAGAAAAAAAAAAGGGAGAAAAAGAAAAAGAAAAAGAAAATATCAAAAGAGATGGGGAGATAAATCAACGTGATTTTCCACATATAGAAAATCAAGGGAGATTGGAAAAGAAATCAAAGTGATATTCTAATATATACAAAATCACGAGAGATTAGGAGATAAATCTACGTGATTTTGTATCGTATAATTCCTATTTGGGATTGTATTTGCTCTTATGAGTATGAGTCCTCATCAGCGGAGAAGAGGTTACACAAAAGCAAGAATATCATAGCAGCATAGCGGAAGAAACAGTTTTCTTCTTCCAAGAAAAAGAGTCATCTTTGAGTGAGTTATCCAATTTGTGAGAGGTTCAGATCCACAAATTGAAGACAGAGAGAGATCCACCTTTGGGTGAAGTTGTATCCCATTATTTATTATAGTGGAAGTTTGAAGTGGACTACGGTCCCATGGTTTTTCCCTTCGCCTTGGAGGGTTTTCCACGTTAAAGTTCTGGTGTTATTTATTATTCATCTTTACTGCTTTCAGTTAGTATTTTATCCTATTTAATTTTCACAGAAATAGTATCGGGAAAAATTTTCTAGGCGTTCTCCACAAATATTTTTCCCAACAAGTGGTATCAGAGCGAGGTTGCTGTATTTATTATTTTTCTGTGCAGAATTAAATGGAGGAAAATTTTGGCAACATGATAAAATTGACTGCATTCAATTATGCAATCTGGAAACCAAAGATGGAGGATCTGCTATACATTAAAGATCTTTGGAGGCCAATTGTGATACCTACGGAGGTACCAGTACCAGCGTCCGAGGAGTCATATCCTGTAGCGGAAGCCAAATTGGCATCATCTTCTGGTGGCAAACCAACGACAATGTCTGTTAGCGAATGGATGGTGCTCAATCGGAAGTGTGCCGCTCAAATCCGACAATGGATTGAAAAGAGTATTTTTCAAAATTTTGCTAATGAACATGATGCTGGTGTTCTTTGGCAAAAATTAGAGAAGATGTACACAAGAACAACGGCGCAAAATAAAGCAAATCACATGCGGCGGCTCGTGAATCTAAAATACAAAGATGGGAGCAGTGTCTCGGAACACATGAGCGAGTTCCAAGGTATAGTAGACCAATTCAATTCTATGAAGATGACATTAGATGATGAATTGCAGGCATTACTGCTACTTAGCTCTTTGCCAAATAGCTGGGACACACTTGTTGTGTCGGTCAGCAACTCGGCTCCTGACGGCAAGCTTACCATGGACATGGTAAAAGATAGAATGTTGAATGAAGAATCCTGGCGAAAAGAGAGTGGAGTCAACCCTGCGTCCGAGGCTCTTGTCATTAATCGACAAGAAAATCAAAGAGAGTGGAGTCAACCCTGCGTCCGAGGCTCTTGTCATTAATCGACAAGAAAATCAAGAATAGAGAGGGAGAAGCAAAAGCCGAAACTTCCAGAATCAGCAACGAGGAAGGTCCCAATCCAACTTCAAACGAGACAAGAAGTGCCATCATTGTGGTAAACCGGGACACTTCATCGAGAATGCAGAAAGCTAAAGGCGGAAAAATTAAAAAGTCATAATGTCAACAAAGCTAACGAGAACCAGACGAATGACACTGCAAATATTGCGGATGAGGTGATCATTATTCAAAGTGATGATTCCATTAATCTTGCATCCTAAGATTCGACATGGGTAGTTGATTCTGGCGCATCCTACCATGTCACGGCTCGTCAAGATCTTTTTACTTCTTACACCACTGGTGATTTTGGACTCGTAAAGATTGGAAACGAAGGTACATCCAAAATTATTGGTATGGGTAATATTTATTTGGAGACTAATGTTGGATGAAGGCTACTACTCAAAGATGTGAGACATGTTCCGGACATACGCCACAATCTTATATCTGCCGGCAAGCTTAATGACGAAGGCTACATCAATTTCTTTAGTGATGGAAAATGGAAGCTCACCAAAGGTAATTTGGTGATAGCCAAAGGAGAAAAGACTAACTCTCTCTATATCACACAATTCAAGCCATGTGGAGGAGAGGTGAATGTAACCGGAAAAGGAGTCACCACCGAGTTATGGCATAAGCGACTCGGACACATGAGTGAGAAAGGACTTTAAGATTCTCACTAGAAAGCAACTTCTACCCTGAATAAAAGGTACACCGTTGAATACCTGTGTCGACTGCATTATGGGAAAACAACATAGAGTAGCATTTCACAATTCCCCACCATCTAGAAAAGCTGAAATTTTAGATCTGATACATACTGATGTATGCACAATGCAAACTAGGACACTTGGAGGTGCACTTTATTTTGTAACATTTATTGATGACCACTCTAGAAAGGTGTGGGCATTTGCCTTGAAAACTAAAGATCAAGTGCAGGAAATCTTCAAGCAATTTCATACGAAGGTTGAAAGAGAAACAAGCAAGCGATTGAAGTGTGTACGCTCTGACAACGGTGGTGAATACCGAGGACTTTTTGAAGATTATTGCAAAAACCTTCGGATCAAACTAGAAAGATCTGTACCAAAAACACCTCAACACAACGGTGTCGCAGAGCGGATAAATAGAACCATATGTGAAAGAATCAGATGTATGCTCTCCAATGCAAAGCTGCCAAACCACTTTTGGGGTGAGGCAATGAGAACGGCGGTTGATTTAATCAACCTATCACCTTCAGCTCCACTTAACAATGATGCACCACAAAGTGTTTGGACTGGTAAGGATATTTCTTATGGCCACTTGAAGGTGTTCGGCTGTAGAGCATTTGTTCACATTCCAAGGGATGAGAGATCAAAGCTTGATGGGAAATCAAAGCAATGTATTTTTTTTGGGTATGCACATGAAGAATTTGGCTACAGACTCTGGGATCCCATTAACTAGAAAATAGTCAGAAGCAGGGATGTGGTATTTCTTGAAGATCAGACAATCGAGGACTTCGAGAAGCACGAGAAATCTCCATCAACAGATGAATACCTAGTTGATCTTGGCCCAGTAGCTCCTCCTATCAACAAGCAAGCTGAATCTAGAATTGAAGGTATGACTACTTCAACTGAACTTGAACCAATTGTTGAACAGGTCCCATCAGAACCTCAATTGAGGAGATCAACTCGTGAACGACAATCTAGTCGTAGATATTCTCCCAATGAGTATGTGATGCTCACTGACGGGGGAGAACCAGAGAACTACCAAGAAGCTATATACCACGAGCATAAAGAGGAGTGGTTAAAAGCTATGCAGGAGGAGATGAAATCCTTAGACGAAAATCATACTTATGATATAGTTAAGTTGCCACAGGGAAGAAAAGCTCTCAAAAACAAGTGGGTGTTCAGATTAAAGACTGAAGAAGGTAACTCACAGCCACGATACAAAGCAAGGTTGGTTGTGAAAGGATTCGCTCAGAAGAAAGATATCGACTTCGATGAGATATTTTCTCCTGTAGTTAAAATGTCATCTATTCGAGTTATCCTTGGCCTGGCAACAAGCTTGAACTTGGAGATCGAGCAACTTGACGTGAAGACCGCGTTTTTACATGGAGATCTAAATGAGGAGATTTACATGGATCAGCCAGAAGGTTTCAAAATCAAAGGCAAAGAAAATCTTGTGTGTAGATTGAGGAAGAGTCTTTATGGGCTCAAGCAGGCACCAAGACAGTGGTACAGAAAATTCGATTCCTTCATGGAAGAAAACAGGTTCAACAAAACCACCGCTGATCACTGCGTTTTCGTCAAGAAATTTACTGATGGTAATTTTCTCATTCTTTTGCTTTACGTTGATGACATGCTAATTGTTGGCTAGGATAAAAGCAAGATCAACAACTTAAAGAAGGAATTGAGCAAGTGCTTTGCGATGAAGGATTTGGGACCCGCAAAACAAATTCTTGGGATGGAAATCTTGCGAGACAGGCAGAATCATAAACTTTGGTTATCTCAAGAACAGTATGTTAATAAAGTTCTTGAAAGATTTAATATGAATAACTCCAAAGCAGTTTGTTCTCCACTTGCAAATCATTTCAAACTCAGTTTAGAGCAGTGCCCAAAAAGTGAGACATAAAAGAAAGAAATGGAAAAAGTCCCTTATGCATCGGCAGTTGGCAGTCTAATGTACGCGATGGTATGTACGAGGCCTAATATCGCCTATGCAGTTGGTGTGGTAAGTAGATTTCTATCTAATCCTGGTAAGGAACATTGGGCAGCGGTCAAATGGATATTCAGGTATCTTCGTGGTACATCTAATAACTGCATATGTTTTGGTGATCGTAAAACTGTGTTAGAAGGTTTTTCAGATTCAGACATGGCAGGGGACGTGGACTCAAGAAAGTCTACATCGGGATATCTAATGACTTTTGCAGGGGGAGCAGTTTCATGGAAATCTCGACTACAAAAATGTGTTGCCCTATCTACTGCTGAAGCGGAGTATATTGCGATAATTGAAGCATGTAAAGAACTCTTGTGGATGAAAAAGTTTCTACAAGAAGTGGGCCACAACCAAGAGGAGTATATCTTGTATTCAGATAGTCAAAATGCAATACACCTCAACAAAATTGCAACTTTCCACTCCAGATCCAAACACATTGACGTCAGATATCATTGGATACGTGATGTGTTGGAAGAAAAAGCCCTACAACTAAAGAAGATACACACTGACAACAACGGCTCAGATATGATGACAAAATATCTATCTACAGTGAAGATGCAAGCTTGTCGAACTTTTGCAGGTTTGAGACCTTATCCAAATTGCTCGTGAGGGGGAGATTTGTTGAGTAGGTCACTCCCAATTGGAGAGGCCAATGCAATTATGTATATCTGTAGTAGAATATGTATAGTAGTGAGTGTGTAAAAGAAAAAGAAAAAGAAAAAAAAATATCAAAAGAGATGGGGAGATAAATCAACGTGATTTTCCACATCTAGAAAATCAAGGGAGATTGTAAAAGAAATCAAAGTGATATTCTAATATATACAAAATCACGAGAGATTAGGAGATAAATCTACGTGATTTTGTATCGTATAATTCCTATTTGGGATTGTATTTACTCTTATGAATAGGAGTCCTCATTAGCGAAGAAGAGGTTACACAAAAGCAAGAATATCATAGCAGCGTAGCAGAAGAAACAGTTTTCTTCGTCCAAGAAAAAGAGTCATCTTTGAGTGAGTTATCCAATTTGTGAGAGGTTCAGATCCACAAATTGAAGACAAAGAGAGATCCACCTTTGGGTGAAGTTGTATCCCATTATTTATTATAGTGGAAGTTTGAAGTGGACTACGGTCCAGTGGTTTTTCCCTTTGCCTTGGAGGGTTTTTCACGTTAAAATTCTGGTGTTATTTATTATTCATCTTTACTGCTTTCAGTTAGTATTTTATCCTATTTAATTTTCACAGAAATAGTATCGGGAAAAATTTTCTAGGCGTTCTCCACAAATATTTTTCCCAACATATATATATATATTTGACTGGATTGTCGATAAACTATTAATTTCGTTATGAAGCAGGGTAACTATCATTTTCTTTTTACAAAATTAGTTCATTTTTAATGGATTCATAAGAAGTTCCTGCTATTTAATTATATATATTTTTAATTTAACCGTATTATAATGATTTATCTTTCATTTTGTATTTTTATTTAACAAACGTGTACTTAAATCAATTTGCTTTATTATTGCTTGATACAATATGAAACTAAATATCTACTACTACTATCAAATGTATTGGATGGTTTTCTATTTTCATTTTCGATTTTTCTTTTCTTTTCTTGAATACATGTTTAATTTGAAAAACCAAAAACATTCAATAAGAATGGGAATTTTGATAACATGTTTGGCATGTCTTTGAAATCCATCCTTTTATATTCCTTTTTCAATCAGTATACTCCATCTTTTTGACATCTGTAAAGACACTAATGCTGGTAAAACGACATTAGTTGGGTAAATAAAATATTTGATCTCAATCAAAATTGTTGATAAACTATTAATTCCTTGCTAAGCAGAAAAACTACAAAATTGTTGACAGCAGTGGGGATTGTGATGAACCTCTTCATCCAAATTGTGCTTTTGTATCAACTAGAAGTTTCGAGTGGTTGGTCTGCAAACCCTTTTGCTGAAAATGTCGATTGATGCCTTTCCAACAGGAACATCTTTGCCTTCCTCTCAGTAGGAGGCAAAGAAGGTGGTGAAAGAGTTGGGGCTTGGATATGAGAAAATCGACACTTGTCCGAGTGGTTGCACTTGATACATAAATGAAAAGAGATATTGGGAGTTTTGTCCACTCTGTGGTTCTTCGTGAGGGAGATCAAACAGGATAATGTCAACGACGCATTTGATGAGGAAAGCGTCCGACCAAAGCAGAGAAAACCCGTGAAAGTGATGAGATATTTTCCTTTGGTGAAGGCCGCACAAAGGATGGAATGTTGAGGCATCCTGCTGATATCAATGGCTTGGAAAGCTTTCGATCAATGAATATGCAGCAGAACTGCCAAACAATATCAGATTAGGTTTAAGAAAGCGACAGCGTCAATGCATTCAGAACCATGAATTCTACTTGTGGTGCCCAGCCAGTTGCCGAGAATCGCGATTAACTACAACATTTAACCGTGGCCTTGCATGAAACAATCTTCAATCATTCCATCGATGGTCCATCCTGGTGAAGAGGAACCAGGAAACAATATTGACGCTTATCTTTGACCATTAATAGAGGAGAATGAAGTTACGGTGAGAGGGGGCTGATTTGTTTGATGACTCCACGAAACGAATTGTCAGACTTCGAGTAACTCTTCTCTGGAAATCAATGATTTTCCCACATATGCAAATTTATCTGGCTGGAGTACGAAGGAATTCACTGCACGTCCTTCTTGACCAACTAAAAATGGTTAAGTCATGGAAGAAAGTTTTCCCCAAAAAAATAAATAATAAAAATTCTTCCCGGATTCTTCACCATTTTGGTTCACTTGATCATTCACTTAATAGATGAAGCAAGCTTGGTGGGTCAATGCAATTTATATTCATGTATCCTATTGAAAGGTAATCCTTCTCTCAATTTAGTAGTCCATATCTTTTCTACATGGATTCTAATTGAAGCTATAGGTTATCGGTTATTGATTGGGTTAAATTCCAATGTTCACGAAAAATATCTTGCAAAGGGATGAGGGTTACATTGTGATAGTGTTTGACCTTTTTCTCAAGACATATTGATCATGAGGATATATTGGGCGATTGACTATAGGAATGACACAATAAATTCACATGTCTTATAATGTTGCATGCACACATCCCATTTGGAAGGTTTGTTGAGTGTTGGGGAGAACTTAGGATAACAACTCATCATGAGCCAAACACAATTTAGGATCAATTTCTCTCCTGAAAGTAAATTGACCAAAATCAGCTTAGCCCCAACAACCGGCCTATATAACTTGGGAATAAGCAATATAACGCCAAATCGATAAGGAAATAAATCCAACAATAACACCAAGGATTTAACGTGGAAACTCAATATAGGAAAAAATGCGAACCGCCCTAAAACTTCAACTAATCACTAAGAATAATAGAATACACAAAGTAGTCTTCTTTAGTCACACACTAAGGATAAACATCAATACTACAAGTTCATTTCCTCACCACAAAAGTGGATAAATATAACGGGGCTAGAAAACCCTAGCCACAAGCAGAGAATTTGGAGGTGGTGCTTGACGAACAAAAACCATCAACTCGTAGTTCTCAGTCTCATGAACAACATACTCAAATTTGAGCCGATTCTATCAATATTTAGCCTTCAAATAGGGACAACAAAAGTTGCAACTATCTTCTTCTTCTTCTTTCTCCCTTGTTTCTTTGGTGCTCTCGGGTGAGGGGGCTCACTTTTGCTCTTTTCTCTCTGGTGGTCTCTTGCACGAAGTAGCCAATGACTTTTTTCTTTTCTTTTGATGTTTCTTCCTTTTTCTCTTTTGTTTCTCTTTTGTTTTGTTTTATGTGAGCTAGGTCCCAAGAGATGGACCCAACCAACAAATCTCTCTGTCCACCTAATGTGGGAAGATCCATCATGCCCATTTTTCTTCTACAAGAGTCAAGCTTTATCCTAAGTAACACCGACATCCATACATGACACGCGGCACAACACAAAACAACATGCCGACATGTCATTTCTAAAAAATACAGAATTTCGATACGTTGGAACACATAGTATAGTAAATTATATTTTTATATATACATAGTAAATTATCATTAAATTAATTTGATTCAAATTCACAAATAAATAAATAAATAATAAAAAAAGCCTAGAATGAATTTATGCTAAAAATATTAGTCCATCATTTATTAACATCATTTATTAATATCATTCGTTGTTTCAATTTGACAAATTCAATTCCATTCTAATAATCTATAAAACCTGGAGAAAAAAGAGCAGTTTACATTTTGAGCTTGCGTGTCAAATGTGCCAGAAGAGAAAAGGAAAAGAAAACTTGGGGGTTGAATTGTGTATCATAGGAAGGAAAGTTAGAATAGAAGAAAAATTAGATTTTTCTTTTTTTCCCAATGTATTATTTTTATTTTTATTTTTATTTTTATTTTTTCATATATATACATTTTAACCCTTCATTTATTGAAAATTTTTAAAATTGACCTCTTATGTTGAAATACGTATTGGAAATTCGCATGTCAAAATTTGGACTCGAGTGTCAAAGAATATTGAGAAAGTTTGACCAAGTATTGGATTTTCCGACATGTGTTGATTGAATGTCCGAGAGTATTCAAGAGTATCGGAGAGTGTCGAACTCCGACATGACACGAAAGTTTCTGGAGAGTGTCAGTGCTGCTTAGGCTTTATCATAGACAACACCTTGGTCATCATATCGAATCTATTGTTGTTGATGTCGATTTTCTCAAATAGGAAGAGCTTCTCTTCTAACTTCTCTCGGATCCAATGATACTTCATGTTAACATGCTTTGATCTTGAATGCAACACCAGATTTTTGCTATGATAGATAGCGCTCATGCTATTGCAATATAGAATAAACTTCTTTTGCTTCAAGTCCAACTCTTGTAAGAATTTTTGTGTCCACAAGAATATTTTACCTTATTTAGTAATAGTAATATACTCCGCTTCAAGTGTAAATAAACCAATACATTTTTGTAATCTTAATTGCTATGAAACAACTCCCCTTGCAAAGATCATCATATAACCCAATGTAAATTTTTGAAAACCATCATCACCTGCATAAATCCACATCCGAGTAGCCACTTAACTCAGGTTTCCACTTCCACAACACAAACAAAATCTAGAAATGCCTGTAAGATACCTCAAAATTCATTTAATAGCGATCCAATATTGCTTACCTAGATTTGAGAGAAACATACTCATGAGCAATATTAGGTCTTGTATTGATCATTGGAATACATTAAACTATCTACAGTTGATGTTTAAGGAATTTTCTTCATTTCTTCCTTCTCTTTCTCACTTGAAAGACACTTATTACTACTCAACTTGAAATGGCTTGCAAGTAGAGTATTCACCGGTTTACATATGCTCATGTTGAATCTTTCAAATACCTTTTCAATGTATCTCTCTTGAGATAGCCAAAATTTCTTCTTCTCCCTATCACGAGTAATTCTCATCCCTAAGATTTGCTTAACTAGGCCTAGGTCCTTCATTGCAAAAGCTTCACTCATTTTTCAAGCTTTTGATTTTCTTAGCATCATGCCCAATAGTCAATAAATCATCCACATAGAGTAGGAGAATAAGAAAATCATTATCCGAGAATCTTTTTATAAAGACACAAGAATCGGAGTTAGTTTTTCCATATCTATGTTCTTTCATAAATAATTAAACTTCATGTGTTATTGCCTTGGCGCTTGCTTGAGACCATATAAGCTTCTCGTTAATCTACATGCAAGGCGCTCATCGCCTTCAACTTCAAAATCCTCCAATTGATCCATATACATTTGTGACACCCCGAACCCTTTCACAGGTCGTCACCAGCGCCGATGTTACACTTTCTTTCCTCTTTCTATCTTGTACTTAAAATAAGTGTCGTTAATCACAGGCATTTTTTTTTTTAACGAATCGGTCCCAACGCGACTCATAGCGGAAGCAATTTAGACATCACCATCTATCCCCCTACCAATCCATGATATAAATACACACCACTAATCATCAGGATTTAAAAGATAAGCCATGCCACTTTTATTTATATATTATCGTGATGGGTTTTTTTCACGGGTCGATACAACAAAAGGAGACCAAGATTTTTAGCCACACTCGGCCTCATCCCAAAAAGATACTACGACCCTTAAAGGAAATCACATGACATCCCCCATCCAACAGTGGCGGCTACTCCCCAAAAAGATGACACCAGCTCTCTACCCTTCACGCAACCATCACACCCATCCAGGTGCATCGGGTGGTGGTGGCGGCAACATTCCCCTAAACACTCTGTCTCGGCGGACATGAACAGACAAAAACTCTTGGATGACTGGGCCCTCAGCCAGGCCCACGTCGTACATGACCAGCATACGCACTCGCACAAATGTCAGTCTAGGGATAGTGACGCAGTCGATCTCCGTACAATCTACTTCAACATCTGACGGGATACCATAGAAGGTGCCTCGCGTGACGGTAGGAAGTGGCATCTTTCTAATCTGAAATGTTATCCCCAAAAGGGGTGAGTACAA
Organism: Eucalyptus caleyi; assembly: GCA_014182885.2. Taxonomy (NCBI): domain Eukaryota; kingdom Viridiplantae; phylum Streptophyta; class Magnoliopsida; order Myrtales; family Myrtaceae; genus Eucalyptus; species Eucalyptus caleyi. The sequence goes on from CM024471.2 coordinate 15,338,091, forward strand.
CTACTCAGCAGATAAGGAAATCCAATAACAACTCAATGCACCATACAATTCATACATGCATTGCAGGCGTTACTTACCTTGTAACCATGCGCATACCATCATGTATCATCAGGCATATCATCATGCATATATCATCCTCATCATGCACATCATCATGCATATCGTCATGCATATCATCATGCATATCATCCTCATCATACACATCATCATGCATATCATCCTCATCATACACATCATCATGCATATCGTCATGCATATCATCATGCATATATCATCCTCATCATGCACATCATCATGCATATCGTCATGCATATCATCATGCATATATCATCCTCATCATGCACATCATCATGCATATCGTCATACATATCATCATGCATATCATCATGCATATATCATCCTCATCATACACGTCATCATGCATATGTCATCATCATGTATTATCATGCATGATTTAATTCCAATTTCATCTTGGACCATCATATTTCTCATTCCCGGGACCAATGTTTGCGTCCCACATGTATCCAAGATACAATTACAGATCATCCGGCTCCCCCACTCTCCGGGCATCTCGTACCCCAACTGGCATCACGAGGACCCTCCGGTATCCAGCCATTTAAGGCCACCGGGCAACCGGCCGCACCCTTCAGGCCAGGCATCTCGCACCCAATCCGGCATCGCGAGGTATCCCTCGACATAATTACCATGCCAAGCTTCCGGCTCCCCCACTCTCCGGGCATCCCGACACCACTCGGTCTCCCGAGGACCCTCCGGCATTCGGCCACTCATGACCACCGGGCAACCGGCCGTACCCTTCTAGCCAGGCATCCCGATACTCCCGGGGCATCGCCGGCTCACCTCCGACGGTCTTCTCAATTCACATTATTATGATTCAATTTATCATAACATATGATGTGATGACAATTCAAGATCATGCTCAACATTGAATACGTACATACATTTCAATTCCATGTCATACACACACACCAAGACTTCATCACATAATAACATGAATTAATTAAATGAAATCTATGGCCAATAAAATAATCCATTATTATTTTTTTATTATTTTTTTTTTATTTTATTATATTTATTTATTTTCATAAATAAATATTTAATATCTATGATTTTCCCAAAATCATAATATTCAAACAATCACTAATAGGGTTACAATTTCATATAAAATTCATGGCCAAATTGAATTTCTCATAAATTTCACAATTTCCATGAAATAGCACCTTATATTCGGGTAATGGCCAAACTTGCACAGTTTCCAAATAAATTCGATTAAAATACTCATATGGCCTTCAAAAATTACGAACTTTTACAGGGTGATAGAAAACATATTTTCGTGCACTTTTCATCCAGAACCCTAAGCCAAATTCCTTTTAGATTAATTTTTACAACCCTACGAAGCTTCTGGAACCACTACCGCGTCGTCCAGAACACACTTCTCCGAAATTTTTAGATCTCACCCATCTATTCTCTTTCGTTTCCTCTGAAATTTGAGTATGCTATGTAAAAAGGTGTCCTTTACAAGTTTCATGAAGAGATTTAGGTCAAATAACCAAGCTATGGTCACCATTTAAGTCCATGAAGTCTCGGGTATCTCGGTATATTTCACCAGAACCATCGTTTCCAAAATCTAACCGATTCACCAAGTTATACTTGATATTTTTGCTTCAAATTTGATTATGTTGTAGCTTAAGGTGTTTCCTACAACTTTCAAGAAGACAACAAAGTGAGATCTTCAACAGAAATCAACATGCAAACAAGAATCTAGCAAGAGGTCAGTGAAAATTTCGCAGATCTAGGGTCTCCGTATAATGGAACATTTGACCCCTCAAATGTCCATCGTTTTCTACGAATTTTTTGGTATGTCATAGTACAAGACGTTAGCTTCAACTTTCGTGAAGACACCGAAGCCAAAATCGAACTCCAAACACCCATGCAAACTCGAACAAGCCACTGACTCCAACAAACCGAACAAGAACAGTCACACGGTTTGCAAATAACCAACTCTTACCTTGATTTTTTGCACAAATCATACCTAAAATCTAACATGCAAACACCACAACAAACATGCAAGAGAAGTTACGGACTCCACTTGCCTTAAAGATGAACAAGCAATGACGAACGGCGACGATCGGACGGCGAACGAACGGCACACCCCTCCGGCTCCGCCTCCTTCCCTCTCGGTTTCTCTCCCTTTCCCTCAAACTCTCTCTCTCGCACACCTCTCTCTTTGGACGAAAAGAAGCAAGAAATCCGGCCCTCTCTCTCTCCTCATCCCTTTTATATCCCCTTAATCCCATGATTAGCAATCATGAGATTGCCTATAATCCCACCAATGCATGCTCTTGTCCCTTGCCACTTGTCATTTTTATTTTTGAATTTGATTGGGCTTGGGCTTAGGCCCATCCGGCCATTCCCCTTGGGCTGGTCGAATTCTCTCCTTGGGCTCTAATGGGCCGACAAGCTTGGCCCACCAAGCTTTAGGCCAATGGGTCCAAGGCCCATTCCAAAATAACCCTCTTTCCCCCTTTTTTTTTTTTTTTGAATTCCTTTCTATAAATATTTCTAAATTAAATTTTTAAATCTTGGCCAAAGTCTTAGGATATTTTTGCTCATTGAAATTTAAATCATATGGCCAAGCATAGATTATTAATCTATTAAATTTAAATACACAAATCATCAAATTAAAAGACAAATTGGCTAAGGCATAAGCCAAAAGAAATTCTATCACCTAATTAGGAATTTCAACACACCTTAAGGCTCGGCTTTGAATTTCTGGGATGCCATATTTCTCCCATCCTTAGAGAATTTCGTCCTCGAAATTCAAGCACTACTCGCGCCTTCTTGAAATAAATAGGGATACTTTTCCTTTATCTGATCCTCACCTTCCCATGTGGCTTCCTCCACGTCATGATGTCGCCATAACACCTTAACCAATGGGATCTTTTTGATCCTAAGAATTTGCTCCTTTCGATCTAGTATCTGCACAGGCTCCTCAATGTACCTTACTTTCTCATCCATTTTGATGGCTTCATGATCGAGTATGTGACCAGGATTCGGCTGGTACTTCCTCAACATCGATACATGAAACACATCGTGCGGATTTCCTAACTTAGGAGGTAATGCTAAACTTTAAGCCACGTCTCCTATTTTCTCAAGTATCTCAAAAGGTCTGACAAATCTAGGGCTTAACTTACCCTTCTTCCCAAATCGAGATATCCCTTTCATTGGAGATACCTTAAGGAATACATGGTCTCCTACACTAAATTCTAAAGGCCTTCTACGTCTATCTGCGTAGTCTTTCTGCCTACTATGAGCTATTCTAAGTCTTTCTCTGATAATATCAACAGCTTCAGTGGTAACTTGTACCATTTCAGGTCCTGTCAGTTTCCTTTCACCTACTTCGCTCCAACAGACAGGAGTCCTACATCTCCTTCCATATAATGCTTCATAAGGAGCCATGCCTATACTCTTCTGAAAACTATTATTATAGGCGAACTCCACCAAATGCAATCTTTCATCACAATTTCCTTTGAAATCGATTGCACAAGCCCTTAACATATCCTCTAATATCTGGATTACTCTTTCTGATTGACCATCTGTCTAAAGATGAAAAGCAGTACTAAACTGAAGCTTAGATCCTAACGAAATTTGAAGACTTTTCCAAAAATTCGAAGTGAACCTCGAATCTCGATCTGAAGTAATGGTCACCGGAACACCATGTAAGCGCACCACTTGACTTACATACATATCCACATACTTATCCATTGGGTAGTCCATGCGAATCGCTAGGAAATGTGCCGATTTAGTCAAACGATCCACTATAACCCAAATAGAGTCATGACCACTTGACGTCCTTGGCAATCCTTGCACAAAGTCCATCATTATATGTTCCCATTTCCATTCAGGAATATCTAATGGTCTCAAGAGTCCTGCGGGTTTTCGATGCTCCGCTTTTACTTGCTGACACGTCAAACATTGAGAAACGTACTTAGCCGTATCTGCCTTCATACCATTCCACCAAAATTGCTGACGCAAATTTCTGTACATCTTTGTACTACCTGGGTGGATACTATAATTACTCTTATGTGCCTCCGACAGAATTTCCTTCCTTAATTCCTCATTGTTGGGAACACAAAGTCGTCCTTGACATCTTACTATTCCATCATCAGAGATCTGAAATTCTGATCTTTTCCCTAAAGATACAGCATCCTTCACTTTCAAAATCTCTGGGTCAGATTCTTGCAGAATTTTAATTCTCTAGATAATCTCTGGCTCAATCCTTAATGCATTAAGCATACCAGTAAGACAATCCACTTCCAATTTAAATTCGGAATTTGCCACAGATTCCAACAATTTCCATCCCGCCATCCTCAAACTAGCTATTTTTGCGGCCGACTTTCGACTAAGAGCATCTGCTACTCTATTCGCTTTTCTTGGATGATATCTTATCTCACAATCATAATCCTTCAATAACTCCATCCACCTCCTTTGTCTCATGTTCAACTCTTTTTGTGAAAACAGATACTTCAAACTCTTATGATCTGTGTAGATCTCAAACTTCTCCCCATACAAATAGTGTCTCAATATCTTCAAGGCAAACACTATAGCTGCTAGTTCTAAATCATGCGTCGGGTAATTCAGCTCATGAAGTTTCAATTGTCTGGATGCATAGGCTACAACCTTGCCATGTTGCATCAAAACACATCCTAATCCTTTGTGAGATGCATCACTATACACCGTAAAACCATCAGGTCCAGTAGGTATAGTCAGAATTGGAGCTGAAGTCAATTTCCTTTTAAGCTCCTGGAAACTCCTTTCACATTCCCCATTCCACTCAAATTTCACATTCTTTCGGGTCAACTTAGTTAAAGGCCCTGCCAGTCGTGAAAATCCTTCGATGAATCTCCTATAATAACCAGCCAGTTCTAAGAAACTTTGTATTTCAGTAGGTGTTGTCGGTCTCGGCCAATTTACTACCATTTCAACTTTTGCCGGGTCTACCGCAATTCCTTTTCCTGACACCACATGTCCTAGAAATACTATCCGATCCAACCAGAATTCACACTTACTGAACTTAGCATACAGCTTATGCTCTCTCAGAGTCTGCAAAACTATTCTCAAATGCTGTTCATGCTCTTTAGGTCCTTTCGAATATACCAGAATATCATCAATAAACACAATTACAAACTGGTCTAAATAAGACTGAAATATTCTATTCATCAAATCCATAAATGCAGCAGGGGCGTTAGTCAATCCAAATGGCATAACAAGGAACTCATAGTGCCCATAACGAGTTCTAAACGCAGTCTTAGGAATGTCCTCTTTCTTAATTCTCAATTGATGATATCCCGACCTCAAATCAATCTTAGAGAAAATTGAACTTCCCTGGAGTTGGTCAAATAAATCATCAATTCTAGGCAAATGATACTTATTCTTAATGGTCACCTGATTCAACTGCCTATAGTCAATACACAAGCGCATCGATCCATCTTTCTTTTTCACAAACAAGATCGGTGCACCCCAAGGTGAAGCACTTGGTCTAATGAATCATTTATCAAGCAATTCTTGCAGTTGCACTTTCAATTCCTTTAATTCAACTAGGGCCATCCTATACGGGGCTTTTGATATTGGTCCTATTCCAGGCATTAATTCAATTTCAAACTCAATCTCTCGCTCTGGCGGTAATCCAGGCAATTCCTCAGGAAATACATCTTGAAATTCATTAACTACTTGAATTTCATCAATCTCAGGCTCTTCCCTAGTATAATCTTTAACCATGGCCAAATATCCTTGACATCCTTTGTCAAGTAACGCATAGGCTTCTATTGCCGAAATAAGTGCTACAGGTAAATGGGTCTGACCTCCAAGAAATTCACAACTAGACTGATCAGGTAAGGTAAATTGGATCACTTTCCTATAACAATCCATCTGAGCCCGATATTTATGAAGCCAATCCATTCCTATGATAACATCAAAATCATACATGGCCATTACAACTAAGTCTATTTCCATATCTTTTCCTCCCATTGTTATCTTACAATTTCCACACACCAATGTAGACAATAACATATCCTTTAGAGGCGTAGAAACACAAAGAGGCATCTCAAGAGGCATAGTTTTTATCTTACTCAACATCTATATCTTTCGGACACAAACGAATGCGTAGCACCCGTATCAAACAATGCATATGCCTTTTTATCATTTATAAGGATCGTACTGAGATAACATTTTGGAAGCTTCCGCTTCCTCTTGGGTAATCGCATACACTCTTCCCTTGTGCTGGTGGCCTCTAGGGATTCCTTGGTAAGTTTGGCTTAACAGCACGTGCGCAACGGTTGCTGCACCGAGCCCATACTCGTGTGCGATCTCTCCGAGGCGTTTCTCTTAATATGGCCTATCTCGTCCACAACCATAGCACTTTGGTTGTCCAATGCAAGGTCCCGGGCTATGTCGCCTATTACACATTCGACACTCCGCATTCTGATAAGGTGTCCTTCCCAAACTCAGGCTACCCTTGCCTCTTCCATAATTCCCAAAATTACTTTTCTTTTTAGATCCCCAGGTCTGACCTTGACCTGTATAGGGTCTCTTACCCCTTCTCACATCACTAAAAGACAATGGTTTCTTATCCTCTGAATGTTCCCTCATAAACTCCTGTTCCACCAACCGTGCCCTTTCATATATCTCATTATAATCTCTTATGTTCAAAGGCACTAGTTGTCTCCTGATATCAGTCCTCAGCCCTTTTAGAAATCTCTTAGCTTTCTCTTCCTGATCCTCAACTAGCCTAGGAGCATACCTAGACAATTTAGAAAATCTAGCCTCATACTGATCTACCGTCAGCTCCTTTTGTTCTAACTGAACAAATTCAGTAATTTTCCTATCCTTAGCACAGTTAGAAAAAGGCTTTCTATTAAAAGCTCTTACAAACTCTTCCCAGTTAACCTCAGTACCTGGTGGGAAGATCGTATCCCTCGATGCTCTCCACCAAAACTTCGCATTTCCCTCCAATTGATACTCTGCTAAGACTATTTTCTCAATAGCAGTGCAGTCCAGCAACCTGAAAATTTGCTCCATTCCATCAATCCAATGCTCCGCCTCCTCAGGACTTTCCATTCCACTGAACTTAGGTGGCTTCAGCTTCAAAAACTGTTCCACCAGTCCTTGAGTACGGCGTTCTGCTCCAGGCTGTTGCTGCGCCTGCCTCTTCATCAAATTTCCAATATTGGCTAATGCCTGCAGGATATCTTCCATTCGGGGTTCAGCCCTTGCAGCAGAGGCTTCAGCCCTCGATGGATGAGCACTTCCAGCTCGCACCATAACTTTCCTGCAATTTCCAAGCATTGCCTCAGGAAAAATTTGAGACTCACTGCCTCCACTCAAAGCAATTTCTATCACTACATAAGTAACATATACATGTTATTGGCACCTAAAGGCAATCCTAAATAAACTACTAGGGATCTACGAGTGAATTTTCATCACCCGTTATTCGATTATTTCATTTTACATCCTATGGTGTGCATTGTCATCATGTTTCCTCAATTCCAAATGAGGCTCCTTATCACTCCACCTATAACCTGGCTCTGATACCAAAAAGGGCGGCTGTGACACCCCGAACCCTTCACAGGTCGTCACCAGCGCCGATGTTACACTTTCTTTCCTCTTTCTATCTTGTACTTAAAATAAGTGTCGTTAATCACAGGCATTTTTTTTTTTTAAGCACTCGGTCCCAACGCGACTCATTAGCGGAAGCAAATTAAACATCACCATCTATCCCCTTACCAATCCATGATACCAATACACACCACTAATCATCAGGATTTAAAAGATAAGCCATGCCACTTTTATTTACATATTATCGTGATGGGTTTTTTTCACGGGTCGATACAACAAAAGGAGACCAAGATTTTTAGCCACACTCAGCCTCATCTCAAAAAGATACTACGACCCTTAAAGGAAATCACGTGACATCCCCCAACCAACAGTGGCGGCTACTCCCCAAAAAGATGACACCAGCTCTCTACCCTTCACGCAACCATTACACCCATCCAGGTGCATCGGGTGGTGGTGGCGGCAACATTCCCCTAAACACTCTGTCTCGGCGGACATGAACAGACAAAAACTCCTGGATGACCGGGCCCTCGGCCAGCCCACGTCGTACATGACCAGCACACGCACACTCGCACAAATGTCAGTCCGGGGATAGTGACGTAGTCGATCTCCGTACAATCTACTTCAACATCGATGGGATACCATAGAAGGTGCCTCACGTGACGGTAGGAAGCGGCATCTTTCTAATCTGAAATGTTATCCCCAAAAGGGGTGAGTACAACTACTCAGCAGAAGAGGAAATCCAATAACAACTCAATGCACCATACAATTCATACATGCATTGCAGGCGTTACTTACCTTGTAACCATGCGTATACCATCATGTATCATCATGCATATCATCATGCATATCATCATTATCATCATGCATATCATCATGTCATGCATATCATCATGCATATCATCCTCATCATGCACATCATCATGCATATCGTCATGCATATCATCATGCATATATCATCCTCATCATGCACATCATCATGCATATCGTCATGCATATCATCATGCATATATCATCCTCATCATGCACATCATCATGCATATCGTCATGCATATCATCATGCACATATCATCCTCATCATGCACATCATCATGCATATCGTCATGCATATCATCATGCATATATCATCCTCATCATACACGTCATCATGCATATGTCATCATCATGTATTATCATGCATGATTTAATTCCAATTTCATCTTGGACCATCATATTTCTCATTCCCGGGACCAATGTTTGCGTCCCACATGTATCCAAGATACAATTACAGATCATCCGGCTCCCCCACTCTTCGGGCATCTCGTACCCCAACTGGCATCACGAGGACCCTCCGGTATCCAGCCATTTAAGGCCACCGGGCAACCGGCCGCACCCTTCAGGCCAGGCATCTCGCACCCAATCCGGCATCGCGAGGTATCCCTCGACATAATTACCATGCCGAGCTTCCGGCTCCCCCACTCTCCGGGCATCCCGACACCACTCGGTCTCCCGAGGACCCTCCGGCATTCGGCCACTCATGACCACCGGGCAACTGGCCGTACCCTTCTAGCCAGGCATCCCGATACTCCGGGGCATCGTCGGCTCACCTCCGACGGTCTTCTCAATTCACATTATTATGATTCAATTTATCATGACATATGATGTGATGACAATTCAAGATCATGCTCAACATTAAATACGTACATACATTTCAATTCCATGTCATACACACACACCAAGACTTCATCACATAATAACATGAATTAATTAAATGGAATCTATGGCCAATAAAATAATCCATTATTATTTTTTTATTATTTTATTATATTATCATATTTATTTATTTTCATAAATAAATATTTAATATCTATGATTTTCCCAAAATCATAATATTCAAACAATCACTAATAGGGTTACAATTTCATATAAAATTCATGGCCAAATTGAATTTCTCATAAATTTCACAATTTCCATGAAATAGCACCTTATATTCGGATAATGGCCAGACTTGCACAGTTTCCAAATAAATTCGATTAAAATACTCATATGGCCTTCAAAAATTACGAAATTTTACAGGGCGATAGACAACATATTTTCGTGCACTTTTCATCCAGAACCCTAAGCCAAATTATTTTTAGATTAATTTTTACAACCCTACGAAGCTTCTGGAACCACAACCGCGTCGTCCAGAACACACTTCTCCGAAATTTTTAGATCTCACCCATTTATTCTCTTTCGTTTCCTCTGAAATTTGAGTATGTTATGTAACAAGGTGTCCTTTACAAGTTTCATGAAGAGATTTAGGTCAAATAACCAAGCTATGGTCACCATTTAAGTCCATGAAGTCTCGGGTATCTCGGTATATTTCACCAGAACCATCGTTTCCAAAATCTAACCGATTCACCAAGTTATAATTGTTATTTTTGCTTCAAATTTGAGTATGTTGTAGCTTAAGGTATTTCCTACAACTTTCAAGAAGACAACAAAGTGAGATCTTCAACAGAAATCAACATGCAAACAAGAATCTAGCAAGAGGTCAGTGAAAATTTCGCAGATCTAGGGTCTCCGTATAATGGAACTTTTGACCCCTCAAATGTCCATCGTTTTCTACGAATTTTTTAGTATGTCATAGTACAAGACGTTAGCTTCAACTTTCGTGAAGACACCGAAGCCAAAATCGAACTCCAAAGACCCATACAAACTCGAACAAGCCACTGACTCCAACAAACCGAACAAGAACAGTCACACGGTTTGCAAATAACCAACTCTTACCTTGATTTTTTGCACAAATCATACCTAAAATCTAACATGCAAACACCACAACAAACATGCAAGAGAAGTTACGGACTCCACTTGCCTTAAAGATGAACAAGCAATGACGAACGGCGACGATCGGACGGCGAACGAACGGGACACCCCTCCGGCTCCGCCTCCTTCCCTCTCAGTTTCTCTCCCTTTCCCTCAAACTCTCTCTCTCTCGTACACCTCTCTCTTTGGACGAAATGAAGCAAGAAATCCGGCCACTCTCTCTCCTCATCCCTTTTATATCCCCTTAATCCCATGATTAGCAATCATGAGATTGCCTATAATTCCACCAATGCATGCTCTTGTCCCTTGCCACTTGTCATTTTTATTTTTGAATTTGAATGGGCTTGGGCTTAGGCCCATCCGGCCACTCCCTTGGGCTGGTCGAATTCCTCCTCTTGGGCTCTAATGGGCCGACAAGCTTGGCCCACCAAGCTTTAGGCCAATGGGTCCAAGGCCCATTCCAAAAATAACCCTCTTTTCCCCTTTTTTTTTTTTTTTGAATTCCTTTCTATAAATATTTCTAAATTAAATTTTTAAATCTTGGCCAAAGTCTTAGGATATTTTTGCTCATTGAAATTTAAATCATATGGCCAAGCCTAGATTATTAATCTATTAAATTTAAATACACAAATCATCAAATTAAAAGACAAATGGCTAAGGCATAAGCCAAAGAAATTCTATCACCTAATTAAGAATTTAACACACCTTAAGGCTTGGCTTTGAATTTCTGGGATGCCACAACATTTCTTTAGTCAATGCCCTTATTTTGACGAAAGCCCTTCATAACAAGTCTAGTCTTGTATCATGGTTGCAAACTATTTTCTTTCGCCTTCAACTTGTACACTCACTTATTTGTGAGTGGTCTTTTACCCTTAGGTAATTTCATTAATTTAAATGCGCGGTTCTCATGCAAGGATTTAAGCTCATCTTGCATAATTTCATGCCACTCATTCTTTGTCCACATGAATTAAATCTTTTCATAAATTTCCGGTACTCTTGCATTAGTGAGTAACACATACTCATGCAGCAAATATTTTTGGGAATATTTACACTCTCTTTTAGATCTTCCAACTTGAGCTAGGATAGGTTATTCTTGCTCAATTGGCTCAACTGGCTCAACAAGCTGCTCTTGCTCAGTTATTTCACCTATCTCAATTGAAGAATCAACCTTATATGAAGATTCACCATCTTCATGATTTTCGTGCACTTCTCTCCCATGATTTCCACCCACGCTAAGAAGATTTTGACTGAAACTAACCAAACACTTAGCTATGCTTTTTTGGTATCTTTAGCTTCTCGATGTCTTCAATAATTTGATGCTCAAAGAACATCACATCTTGACTTCTAATGACTTTCTTTACAACTGAATCTCATAACCTGCGGCCAGACTCTTTATGTCCATAACCCAAAAAGATATACTGCTTAGACTTGTCATCAAATTTGGACCTTTCATCTCTTGGAACATGCACAAATGCTCCGCAATCGAACACTTTTAAATGATTATAGGAAACATCTTTCCCATTTGAAAACTCTTTAAGGAACATCCCCCTTAAGAGGAATCGATTGAAAAAGACTTATCATTTCCACTACTATTCTTATCGTTTCACCCTAAAATAGTTTAGGCAACTTCGCATGAGAGAGCATACACCGAATCTGATTATTTATTGTTCGGATCATTGTCTCCACTACTCTATTTTTGCTATGGTGTCTTCGAAACAATCTTCTCAAGCTTAATAACACATTCCTTGCAATAATGTTCAAATGGGCATCTATATTCACCACCATTGTCAACTTGAAAACATTTAAGGTTCTTACTGGTTTCTCTTTTTATGTTTGAGATGAAATTGCTTGAAAGCCGCAAACACCTGATTTTTAGATTTCAAAACAACAGCCCACACTTTTCAAGAGCAGTCATATATGAATGTCACTAAGTATAATGCACCACTAAGGGTTTTAACATCCATACAATAAACATCAGTATGAACTAAATCAAGTATATTTGATTTCACGTGTGGAGAGGAACTATGGAATGAGAATCCATGTCGCTTATCCGTAAGGCAATGATTACATTCCTTCAAATTTCTCTCATTCAATGGTAGTAGATTCTTCCTAGTAAGAGTGTCAAACTCTTTCTCACTAAGATGACCAAGCCTCATATGCCATAAATCAACTAAGGAATCCTCTACTGCATTTACCTATTCTTTAATCAAATTAGCTCACATGGTATGGAGAGAGTTTGTCTTCTTATCATTTTCCACTACCATGAAACCTTTAGTCAACTTTTATTTGCCATCGAATAAAGAATTGTGATAACCATCATCAATTAAGGCACCCTTGGAGATTAAGTGAAATCGAATATCCGGAACATGTCTCACATTTTTCAAAACCAAATTACATTCGACATTGGTTTCCAAATAAACAATGCCAATAAATTTGGAAATACCACTATTTCCCATCCTAACACAATCAAAATCACCATTGTGATGAGAAACAAACTAGTTACTCTGTGGAGTGACATGAAACGAAGTTGTGAAATTAACAATCAAAGAAGAGTCTTAGCATGTAAAGTTCACACATCTGTCGTCACATACTAACACAATATCGCCATCGAATGCAATCGCTATTGTAGCATGTTTTTCTTCTTTCTTTTGATCTCCATTTTTATCATGGGATTTATCTCTCTTTGACAACCAACATTCTTTTACATAATGTTCCATCTTACCATAATTGTAACACTTCACATTCCTCTTGATTTAGACCTTTCTCTTGACTTGCCCTAATTATCATTATTATGAAACTTTCTTGATTGAATTCTTACCTTGTTTTCTATGACAAGAACCTCCGATTTAGAAACATAATTCAAGCATTTTCTTTTTGTTTATTCATTGAAAAAGCTTTCTTTAACCATACTCATAGAAAGCACATGAAAAGAAGCCGAGTTGTTTAACGCCACAACCAAGGTGTCCCAACTATCGGGAAGAGTACTAAGTAATAAACATGATTACAATTCATCACCAAGGTCAATCTCAAGATTTATCAATTGATTTATAACATCTTGAAATTCACTCAAGTTTTCCAATATGCACTCCCTTCCTTATATCTCAAATTCACCAATCGTTTAATTAGAAGAAATTTATTTTGTGGAGTTCTCATCTCGTAGAGATCTTGTAATTTCTTCCACAAAGTGTCTACCTTTGTTTCTTAAGGAATGTAATGAAACATACTATCAGCAATCCATTGTCAGATAAATCCAACCATTTTCTAATTCATTTGCTCACACTCTGTTTTCTTTATCTCCTTTAGCTTCATCACCCTCAATTAAATTAAACAAATTTTTGCAATATAACTTATCATCCATCTAAGGCTTCCAAATAGAGTAACTCAAGGCATTTACTTTAACATTATGCCGCTAATTTCCTCTATGAATAACTAGAATATCAACTCTAGCTTTGATACCACTTTGTTAGGGAGAACTCAAGACAACAATTCACCATGAATCAAATACAATCCAAGATCAATTTCTCTCCTAAAGCTAAACTGACCAAAATCAACTTAACCCCAACAACAACTAGCTAATATAAGCTCCAAATAAGCAATATAGCGCCAAATCGACAAGGAAATAAAGTCAACAATAACACCAAAGATTTAAAATGGAAACCCAATGTGGGAAAAATCACAAACCGTTCAAAAATTTCTACTAATCAATAAGAATAATAGAATACACAAAGTACTATTTTCTAGTCACATACTAGAGGATAAACATCAATAATACAAGTTCATTTCCTCATCACAAAGTAGATAAACATAAACGAGATTAGAAAACCCTAATCACAATAGGAGAATTTGAATGTGGTTCTCGACAAACAAAAACCATCAACTCATAATTCTCGGTCTCACGAATAATATACTAAAATTTGAGTCAATTCCATCCATGTTTAACCTTCGAATGGGGACAAGAAAGTTGCAGCCCTCTTCTTCTTCTTTCTCCCCTCTTCCTATGGTGCTCTTGGGTGAGTGGGGCTCACTTTTGCTCCTCTCTCCTCTGGTCTCTTGCACGAAGCAGCCACTCACTATTTCTTTTTTTTTTTGTATTTGACTTTTCTCTTTTGTTTTGCTTTTATTTTGTTTTATGTTAGCAGGGCCTCACAAGAGGTGGACCCAGCCAAAGGAATACCGGGACAATGTAAACCCCGACACACACGGCACATTTAACAAATTGCCCCTAGTTACTCTGGGACGATTATTAGACATCCCAAATAGGCTTGAAAATTGTCCCAATCTACATGGTTTTCTCGTAGTCTAGAAAAGACTCCAAGTAAGCGGCAAGATAATATCCTGAGAATTCATCGTTTAAAGTTAATTTGGAATTTTCAAAGCTCTCCTAAATTGTGTTCTTGAAAAGATTAAAACACCGCTGATAACTTGACATTAATCTGATTAGACAAGCCTGGAAAACGACGTTTGGCTTAAGTCTTGTGCATCACGTAGTCCGTGCAACCATTATTATTTGGTCAAAGTCAGAACTTTATTTCACGTACCGTGGTTTTTTCTGCGGTTGGTTTTGCATTTATTACGTGGAATGGAGACAAAAGACGCCACGTTAGGCCAAGGCAAAGAGTAGTATCTGCGGTGAAAGTACAAAACCCACCTCGCGCTGGTTCCAAATTCGACCAAATCTAGAACATGCTCCATCGACGACTCCATGACTCGTAATGTGATTGGAAAATTTCAGCCTTTTTCGACAATGGCTAGTAAACAGTTGAAAGTTTCTTTACGTCTCTAGTTACGCGCATAATTTGGCATTTTATAAATAAAAAATTATAAGCACTTGACATTTGCCCCTACTTTCTATAATTTTTGAAATATTTGAGTTTAAAAATTATTAGACTTTTTAGAAGCCAAAGCAAGAAAGTCGTGCATGGACACATGCATCTCCACACGTGTCTGATCTAAATATATTAATTGTTCTGATATTAATTAAGTGTTGTTATATCTGGACCAAGTTAAAGAGCTTGTAGAAGCAACTCAAGAATGAACGTTGCATGGTTGACTTGGACAAATCTATTTTGAATAATTTCATGTTGAATGGGTGAAACATTTGTCAACATCGATAGAGACTTAGATATGCTAATGTACAAGCACCCTTTAATGAATGGAATAGACTATGATGCTAAATATTTCAATTTCCACGATTGTACAATTTAGTTATTGTCCTAAAAAAATCCTAAGATATTATTATTCCGTTGTTGACATATAAATTTAAAGAATCCGGTCATTCATTTATTTCATACAAAATTAGGGATTAATTTTTAATCCCTAAACAAAAATAATAGAATTAAATTGTATAGCATATAATTTTAGGAGCATATATTTAATTAGTTTATTGCCTTCGCATTGAACCGGCAACTGAAAAATTTGAGTGAATGGCTCTAAAATTAATTGCATGCTATGCATGTGGATTGTTCTGAAATTGGAAAGATCATGAGCAGTAGGATTATTATTCCATTAAAATCTCATATATATGGAGAATTGGTGTCGTGGCCTCGATGTAGGAAAGGATCTTCTCTAAAGATGAGAAAGACTAGTCATCTACGCGGACAATATTTGCAAGAGATTTTTTTCTGTTAGATTGGAAAAATCAATAGAGAGAGAAAGAATCACGGCCTGGCCATGGACGAAATCAAGCCAAATATACTGGGACGTCCTCAAGATGAAATAAAATCTCGCCCCTTTTCTTCGGTGCTAAAATTGTTACGTCTATATAAGCAGAAAAAAAAAGACAAAAAACGGGGGTTGGCTAATTTTTTCTCGGAGCTCATAATATAGAGACACACAGAGATTAACATTCTGCCAGAAGAGAGAGAAGGGAGACGATGGGTTTTTCTTCTTAGGTGGTCCCATTGTGAGTTAGAGGGAAAATCGTGGAGTTCCTCTGGCAATCGCACGTGGTCTTCACATCATGGCATTGTGCACCTTTTGCCATCAAGCTCACTTATTCCGAAGACCCAGCCCTGACGACCAATTAAGCACCAGCACCCACCAATTTCCCAACATGTCAGAGATTGTCCTTGCCATGTCATTACTTTAGCCCCACCTGAAGCCAATCTCGACACTGCATTTAAAGTTTGTTCAGCAACTTCAAATGTGAACCGCCCACCTTCCGACAATAACTCGTTCCTGCACCTCAACTGTGAACCGCCCACCTTCCAACAATAACTGATGTTCTTGTTCGTATCCGAACCGAGTCAATTCTACGAAGTTCTTATTTTTGCAGGTTTGTTGACCGTGAGCCTATCCTTTACCAAGGAGTACCACCATGCCGAGCTTCACCCATGGGCCATTACCAGTCATCCATTGAGCTGATTCCATTAAGTTCAAATTTAGGAATATTACTTGTGAAATTAGGTAATTATCTTATCTAAATTTGATTTAGATAATATATGTCTATTAATATCTCACATATTTATGAGTGATAGACATATCTCCCAATCAAGATTTATTTCCGATTCGCAACTGCATATAATCTTTGAAAAAAAAAAAAATTGATTCTAATATTTATATTGATATTTTGATCTTTAAGGATTAAGATCAACTAATCGATTTTATTCACGAAATTTCAAGTTGGTTGGATATTATTTCCTTATTCGCATTGATTGGATGATATATGATCTTGAGTGATTTGGTGCTTATCTTACTTTAATTGTTTTATTTATCCCAAAAATACAAAAAATATTACATTTGCATATCATGTAAATTAGAATCGATTTCCTAGATAGAATTGCATGATAGAATAGTTAGATACATTTCCTATTATATTAGAATTAGGGGTGAGCATGGTCCAGATTGGGCCGGTCCACCCCTAACCCTAGAACTAACTCACACAGTGATGGTCCTCAATTTTTGGGACCGAGGATCAACCCTATTGAGCTTGGGACCGAGGACCAGATTGACTTAATGGGTTCGGTTCAGTTCCAAGGTCAACCTGGGACTAATTGATAATTTTTCATTTCATTTTTTGTACTCCTTAAAAAAAGCAATTGAGGATTGGACTGACCCAATGGATTCGGTCCAGTTTCAAGGTTAACTCAATACTAACCAATAATTTTTATTTCGTTTTTTGTACTGCTTGAAAGAGCAACCGAGAACCGTACTAACCCAATGGGTTCGATGATAAGTAAGGTCAACTAAGAAAGGCAAGCGGTGAGGGTCAACTGGGGGTGAGCATTGAACAAAATGAGCATCGAATGTCGGGCGGGGAGCAATAAGCCAAGCAAGCATCAAGCGGCGAAAGGCACGAGTGACCCAAAGCGAGCGAGGCGAGTGTCGAGTAGCAATCGAAGAAGTTGTTTTTTTTTCAATTTTAGCAAATTGAAGATTAAGAAGACAAATAAGATAGAAAAAATGAATACTAGATGAGGATGCCATAAGGTGCCTTTTTGGACGCCGTGAGGACTCCTCACAAAAACATTTTCCTCCTTTGTAAATTATGACTATTGATGCCATAAAAGACATTAAAAACCTAAGTTATAAAAGAATAATATAAAATTACTTGAATTACTCACTAAAGAGCTATTTAATGTTGTTAACGCTTTAAAGTTTTCTCTATATAAAAAAATTATAAATAATATTATATATATATAGTCGAGTTGGTCCGAGTTGGACTGACCCGAAAAAAAAAAATATATATATATATATAGTCGAGTTGGTCCGGGTTGGACTGACCCGAAACTCTTAGGACTGAGGACCAACTTGCAAAGTGCTAGTTCAGGAATTCTAGGACCAAGGATTGACCCACTCTCCCTAGGAATCGGATTAGGACCGGTAGGGTTGGGCCAATCCGGGGTCGGTCTGTGGTCCGGGGTTGACCCCGACCGATGCTCACCCCTAATTAGAATGCATGTTTATATGATATATAGGTTAAATAATATCTTGGAATTAAACTGCATGTCGAGATAAATTTCTAAGTTAAGATATGATTCAGATTAGTTTATTTCCTATATTAAAATAGATAATATCTCACTTTAGTTAGATTTTTATTATTAATAATTTTTATTACGAATTTTTATTTAAAAAAACACAAAAATAGCATGTGCATGTAATATATAATTAGGTTAATGAAATGCATGTCATTTAGTAATTGTTGCTAGGTCAATTTAATTAGAAATTGCCAATTATTAGAATTAGGCCATTTAGTTAAATTGCATGACATATAGCTTAGATTTCATTAAATAAGAGAAAATCCTCAAAAAATTGAGTGACTGCGTGTTAATTAGAAATCATATATAGAGTTGTTGATGTGAATTCTAACATAATATTGCAGATGCTTTCTTACAAGGCAAGTCCCGTAACTTATGTATTGCTTTCTTTCTTGAGTGTTAAATTAGTGGTTTGTGCATCCGCATAATCACCTCACATGTTAGGAAGGCAAATTAAAATCAATTTAAGCTGCCTGCAAAATATTTTTTCGAGATAAAAAAGAAAAGGTACATTTTAGAAAAATTTAGTGTAATCAAGTCCCTAAACTCACAATCTCTAGTTCACAGGAGTAAAGTAAATCTCCTGTTACTTTACTTGGGTTTTTAATCGACCCACCATAGAATAGATTCATGGCAACTCTTAGATAATTATCTTTTGCATGCTAAATACTTGAAGCTAAGACGCGAATTGGTATAAACTTAGAAGAGCCCGACCTAAGTTTAGACTTAGTAATCCATTAGCCAAACCCTAGGTGGTTTATCGGAGGTTAGGTCATGACATCCATTCATAGACGTTTGATTCCAAACTCGACATCTATGATATATATTGTAACACTTTGATAAGACAACATTTTCTATTATTTATATTCAATATGAATTAGGGTCAAAGAATTAGACTTAATCGATTTGTATGATTTGCAAAGTGTTTCATCGGCCTCAATAATTAGGTCTACACGGTGATACCCCTGAAAAACAATAATTTGTTACAATTGAAGTAAAAAGAAAGAGGAGATAAAAGATTTATCCGACGAAAGTGAATCTACGTAATTTCCAAACTACTTAAAGAGCTAATGAAGTTTCTAAGAATAGCGGAATTTGGACTCTACCATCGATAAACTGTATAATAACCTAAATCTGAGACGTGGTCATAGCAAACTCAGAGCAATGGAAAAGACAATTGTAAGTGGAAGAACAAAATTATGCAAGAAGAGTTGGACAGAGCTTTACTACTCCATTCTAGATGGAATATCCCTACATTTATCTCTTGCTTTCCCACATCACTCTCCTGCTCTCCCCTGTAGAAGTACAAGAGCGAAAAGTCTTTGTCCGCTCTCCCGACTTTCGCACATAAATACATGAAGCTAAGAGCACTCGCTTAACAATCATCTCTCTCTCTCTCTCTCTCTCTCTCTCTCTCTCTCTCTCTCTCTCTCTCTCTCTCTCTGGGTTGAGCTCGAGATTGAATGATGACGATTCTCTTCTCGGCTCAATCTCTCTTCTCTGTGCTCGTCCTTTTTAGCGCTACTTACTTAGCTGCTGCCACCGCCACTCTTCTGCCTAACGACGAAGGTGAGGGGAAAAAAAGAAAAGAAAAGAAACCCACCGATCTTGTATTGCTTTCATCGTAATGTTCTTTTTCCTTCTTTTGTTTTTGGCTGGCACGTACACCAAGTTGTATTTGTTTGTGCTTCCTTTCACAGTAAAAGAAAGATGCTATACATATATTCAGCCTCAAGTACATGCGAATTTGACATCGCTTGTGCTTTTTCTACATGAGATATGGTTGTTCCTTTGACTCGTCGGCTTTCTCTTTCAGTGGATGCGTTGAAAGAAATAGCAGCAGCCCTAGGGAAAACGGACTGGAATTTCAATGTGGATCCATGCAGTAAAGAGGGTCAATGGAGTGACAACTTACCGCTCAAAGACACTCTTAGCCACGTCGATTGCGGCTACAATTTCACCGACGCCAATAACAAGACAGTTAGCCATGTCACCTAGATGTAACTCTCTCTCTCTCTCTCTCTCTCTCTCTCTCTCTCTCTCTCTCTCTCAAATAAATAAGCAACTTAAAGTGTTTTTTTTTTTTTTTTTTGGTTGAACAAGTTCATGTATCAACTAACGTGGTGAACTGTTTTATTATTATACAAAAAAAAAAAAAAAGGTTGATATCCTGAAAAACCTCAAATTTGTACACTTGTGACAAATTTACCCTCTGTTAATTTTCGTTAAATTTTACTATCAAATTATTAAGTTAAATGACACGTGACAGTTAACTGGTATATCAATTTAGGATTTTATGCTCTGTTTGTCATAGTTTATAATTTTTGTGATTTTTTTGTGATATTAATTCAATTTAGTGGATGGCATATTTGTCACAAAAATACCAGTTTGGGATTTTTTGCGGTTGAATAAATTAGTTTGGGGGTAAATTTGTCATAAATGTACAAGTTTATGATATTTTATGGTCAGTCAAGATAAATTTATCACAAATGTACCAGTTTAGGTTTTTTTCATGATCAAAAAAATAGTTTACGGTAAATTTGTTACAAGTGTATCAATTTGGGATTTTTCAGGGTATTAATAAAAAAAAAAAAATATGGCCACTTTTTTAAGAGAAAATTATCTAAAAAGTTCTAAACTTATTGCAATTTTTTTGAATTAGTCCTAAACCCATTTTTTTTTTTTGTCAATTCAGTCTTAAACCTTTCATAATTGCGTCAATTCAATCCATTCGATTAATTTTGATTGGTCGATACCGACATGGACGCCGACCGACTAACACCGACGTGGCTATGAATAATATTTTATTCTTTCGAATTTTTTATTTCTTTTTCAATTTTCTTTTCTTTTATTTTCTTCCTACTTTTCTTAGGCCCCGTTTGGTTCGGCATTTGGAAGGCCCTTTTGGGCTCTATGGGTTTGGCCAAATACAAACACGCTTGGTTCAATTTTTTGATGACTTTGGCAAGATGTAATTGCATCTCTAAATGGCTCTAAGGGCCTTTAGCTCAAAGTAGCTCCGGAGGTATTTTGGGAAGTTGCATCTTTGGAATGCAAATCCCACGATACTGTTCATCTTCTTCAGAGAAACAAACAGATACTGTTCATCTTCTTCAGAGAAACAAACAGAGGCCGACGATTGCCGGCCAAGAAGTTGTCTACACCAGCGATTGTCACCTGAGGCGTCACCCGACTGCGGAGACCGTTGCCTGGGGGTTGCGGCTACCTGACAACCGCCATCTGAGGTCATGCGACCTCAGGCATTGCTTGGGTTGCATGACCCAATCATTGCCTGAGGTCCAGCCACCTTAGGTGGTGGTCACCTAGGTTCACACGACCCAGGCAATGGTGGCTTGAGGTTGCCAGACCTCAGGCAACACCTGGGTTTGCGTGACCCAAGCGATGGCTGCACGACCCAAGCAACGATGCCTGGGGTTCGCGACCAGGCGACCGTCGCCTGGGTCACACGTCACCACTTGAGGTTCGCGACCTAGGCGTCACCTGAGGTTTGGCGGCAACAGGCGATTGTCACCTAGGTCGCGCAAACCCAGGGACCACCGCTTGAGGTTGCCAACCCAAACGGCCACTTGGGTCGCGAGCCCAGGTGTCGCTTGAGGTCTAGTGACCTCAAGCAAGGCTATCCGGTCGATGGATTAAAAATAATAATAAAACTTCTAAATTACAATTTACCAAATGCTATTTGCATTTTCACAAAACCCTTTAGCTCAAAGGTTTTTTGCATTTTCCCAATAACATTTGCCCAAAGCCGAACCAAATGGGGCCTTATTCTCTTTCCTCATAGTAGCCAATGAGGCTCTGGTGAGGCTCACCGATGACTAGCAACCCTCGCTTGGCCTCGCCAAATTTGGAAGAGGCATGGGAGCCGTGAGCAAGGTGGCTTCACCCAAATTTGGGCAAGGCCACGTTTGCCCACAGCGAGGTTAGGCGAAGGCCACTAATTGTCGGTGAGGGCTTCACGGCCCTCACCTAGTGGCTGGTGGGGACTAGTAAGCCACTGTGGGGGGAGAGAAGAAGAAAACGAAAAAGAAAAAAAAAGAAAAAAAATTGAAAAAAAAAAATTGAAAAAAAAAAAAATTAATAGTAAATTGCCACATCAACGTTGGCCAACTAGCTAGCGTTGAGATGTTAGTGCGACTTGCCAAAAAATTGGTCGGATGAACTAAATTTATACAATTGCAAAAGGTTTAAAATCGAATTGCAACAATATTATATATATATATATATATATATATATATATATATATATAAAAAATATATTTATGATTTATTTGAAAAAAATTGCAATAGGTCTAATACTTTTTTTGATAATTTTCTTGATTTTTGGGTCAAAGTGTATTGAGCACAAAAAAATGGAAATTCATTGGATGAGGGCATGGAAATCAAAATTTGGCTTTTCGATTGCAAAAACTATTGAAATTCAAGGATCATGAGTGTAATTAATCCATATGAGCAAGCCACGCAAGCAAATACCATTTTCCGTTTCGCATGCAGAAACATAACAAAGGAAGGGGAAGAAAAGGAGTAAAAGATCTGTCGTTTTATGTGATCGACTTCTTGTCAAACTTTCGATTCAACAATGATTTACCTGTAAAGAAAACGGTGGTAGTTTTGTTAGGCTAATTCCCTGCTTGAGTTTCGTCAAACTTGAAAATGGTCACCGAGTTTTCACTCTCTTTGTTTTACCGTGATTAAGGCCTTCTTCACCGCTTATGCAGCATATTATCATCCTTAAGAAGTTATCAACCTATGCAACTCTGTTTCAACCATATACTAAAAGAAATCTTATTAAACAAATGAAATTCGTGACACATCCGGTTTCATTTCTTCGAACCGATCGAGAGGCCATGGCCAAGCTTGTTGAAGAAGATGGACAATAAACATAATCCCATTCAAGTGATGTAAGCTTGATGAAGAAGATGAACAATAAAATTTTCTTCTCTCTCTCTCTCTCTCTTCTTTTTTTTTCTTTTTAAAATTATACCCACTTTTGCTTTTTTAATATAAAAACTCAATTTATTTTCATAGTGTAGTGCTTGATGGGCACCACATTGGTGCTATGTGTCTCAAGAAAGTAATAAAAAAAGCACGTAAGCTTTTTCTTTAGCCAAATTGGACTATAAAGTAGGAACTTGATTTCCTTATTTTGATTAATTTTAATACTTGTGATACCCTTATTCCAATTTCACATTCGTCATTTTTCACTAAAATTGAATTTGTTATGGGCTATCATTTGTCCATAAATTGACACGATTGTTCGGTTATTTTCTTTTAAGCAAACATAATCACTTATGTAATGTTAACTCTAATCTTGTATTTTGCCTCATGTTGTGTTAAATGAGATCGAAGTAATTTTACTCTTTGCATTATAGTATCGATTCATGTTAATAATTTATAGATTAATTCTAAATCACTTAACATATTGTGCATAGTATGGTCAACTCTATTTTTAAACAATTTCGATATATTGTTTCGCATCAATCTATTTTGCATGTTATTGAAAGGGAAAGAGTCAATTTTTCTCTTTACAATATACATATATGTGTTTATGATTTTCTCTCTCCACTACATAATATATGTCGGGCATGATAGAGTCGATATTTTTTTTTTAATTTACTACTTATTACTTGAGATATTATTTGATAGTGTAGTATTTATAACCTTGTTAATTTTTTTCTCTTAAATTTTCGTTGAAAAATAAGAGACTTCTCTATTAATTACCATTTGCATTGAACTCATTAAGTAACTATTAACTTTACCAATGGTTGTACAGATAAAAGTATAAAATCATCACAGACAAATATTTCTAATAGAGATTCAGTCTACAACATGGTTATTTGCATCGAATTCACTACATGTATAAAGAATTTATAATGCATTAAGTATATGCATTTAAATTAACATTCAAGAGATCTTCGTCAAAATTTACTTTCTTGAAAAAAAAAAAAGCATAGACTTTTGTTTGGAAAAGAATCCTCTCATGTAAATTTAACGCAGCTAGCTTTTATTATAAAACAAATAGATTCTTCGTCGATGCCCAAATTTGTTGAGGGCTACAAGTATCATATACACTCAATTATCTATCTAGAAAAGAAAATATAAACGAAAAAAATATAATCGTTAGTTACTTTCTTTTCTTGACAATTGGATGATGTTGAAAAATGTGATTTGAGAAACTTAAATGTAAGATAAAGTAATACAATTCTTTCCTATTGCTTTTTTAATCAAACTACCAATCATTTCTTTTTCATTTTTAGATATTCAACAAATCATGAAAAATGTTTAAGATCAGCATACGACCTAAGGACCTCTAGACTTACAATCTCAATGCCCAAACCTTGGCCCATGGGAGGGGAGCACAATACCCTAAGGGTCAAGCACTTGGGTTGCAAATCCTACTCTTCTGGTCCTTGGCTTGAGAACTTGGGTCTCGACTGCGGGCATTGAGGTCCTGAGTTCAACCTCCAAACATAGGTTCGGGCTTCTAGGCCTAGATCTAGCATGCTTTTTTTTTTTTTCTTCTTTAAAAGAAGAAGAAGAAGAAGTCCTATTTATGATAGAGAGAGAGCACGCGATCGTGATAATGGTATAATGATTTAATTCACTTTTTAGTTAGAATTTCGTCCATCTTTATATTATATAAATCTAATGGATGAAACACCGATGTAGATGTTGACTAACGTTATAATCTACACTAAGGAGAAGAGAAACTCTAATGTGGGACAAAAATCTCACATTTGAAGAAGTTAACCGAGTAGTCAAGTATTTAATCAGGATGTAAAAGATATTATATTTAAATCACAATTAATCCTTTGCAGAGTAACTTTGGAGCCCAATTGGTCACTCTATGGTTTATATGACACTTAGTTGAGCAAAATATTTGAAACATTCCATATGAAAAAAAAAAAAAAAGATAAGAATTTAATGCCAAAGCCCCCAATGACGAAGGCCAACCTATTTCATGAGTTAAGCTTCAATAAATGTGGTCCTTTCGAGAGAAAAAATGGTTTAGTATATTGCTTTACGGTCGTAGATTGAGCTTATGGCAACGAACTCAATTCCGTTGCCTTGGCTTTAATTTTGCTACAAAGTATTGTGCCGTCTCTATAATTTCATCCCCAGAAAGCTATTTTGTCGTACCATTGTAATAGCTCTCTCAATTTTATTTATGAAATACTTGTATCTATTACCTCGATTTAGATTAAAAGTTTGAAATCAAGGAAAACTGATAATGTTGAAAACGGATATTATATCGAACCACAAAAACGAAAACTATTCAAGGAGTACCTATCGCTTTTTTTTTTTTAAAGAATAACTTTTTTTTGGGGGGTGGGGGCTGAATGGATGTTTAAAAGGAAAACATCATTAGACAAATCTCAAGCAATAAGATTACCCAATTATGTGTGTATTCAATTAATAAAATCTCATCGTCTTTCTTATACATGTATTCAAATAATACATTTAGGTTATGCAATAAGGAAGAATATAAATAAATTTTAAGAATGAGGAAAAAAATGTAGTTGGCTAATAAATCCTCAAGTAATCACGTTTCTGTTCACAATCCACTTTCTTATTATTATTACTTCAATCATACTGTTTATCGTGTAATAGATTATATTTGTTTTGATAATAAATCACATTAATGCTTAAATCTAAATCATACTTTTGACCAAAAAAATCTAAATCATACTCATAAGTTAAATTTTGAATAATAGATAAAAATGTATATATTGATTGTAATATCTTGAATATATATGGGGTATATTACATTTTATGATTGGATGCTAAAGTTATAATTACTATAAAATTATATTTATCTTAATAAATTATATATCTAGTGATTGGTATGAGTGTTAAACTCATGGACTATGATTGAGTATTAAAGTAATAATTAATTATTTTCTTTAACTCTGGTTTTAGGGGTATTTCTAAAATTCCATTTCCCCTGATTACAAATGTCTTTCATGAAAGTAAATAGCGTGATGGTATTATAGTTATTTAAACAAAAATTTCAATTTCAATGACATTACAATCTTATTTCATTTTACAACCAAATGAGCGATATTATAATTGTCATGCATGAAATCACACTGTATAAGTCATGCTTTTTTTTTTTTTCCGTTAGCTATATTTCCTTTTTGGGGGGCAATTCTACAATTTTTTTTTTCATTTTGAATTAATTGGTATGTAGATGTATAATGTATGTAGCCATTCTCCAAAATCATTTTTGTCATGTGAAAACAGAGTACTCAAATCTCAGTCGCTTCCCGGCACTCTCCCACCGCGACTATTCAGATTGCCTTACCTCGAAAAGTTGTAAGCCTCTTTATTCTTCTTTCTCCGCTGTCCATTCTTCTTCTTCTTCTTCACAAGCATCTGTCTCTGTAAACAGTGATGTCACCCGCAACTACCTGAGCGGCACAATTCCGATAGAATGGGGCTCTACGAACCTGGTCTACATGTATGTGCTCTCTCTTTCTCTTTCTCTCTCTCTCTCTCTGACACGCACATTGCGGCATAGAGATGCGAGTGTCTCTTCTATTGATTAGGGGAAACGGGATGATGTGGGTGCAGTTCTCTACTCGGAAACCGATTGACTGGTCCAATCCCGAAGCAACTAGGAAACATATCCACACTTCAGGAATTGTAAGTGATCACTCATCCCGCCTCTCGCATTTGGCTTCTTCGCTGTGTTAAAGTTGACTGATGCTGAAGATATCAACTCTCTTCTGCTCAGAAACGTCGAGATCAATTGGCTTTTGGACCTCTACCTCCAGAGCTGGGGTACCTGTCCCAGTTAAATAAATTGTGAGTCTCTTGATTCAAATTCCTGTGTTAGGCATCGAGTTTTTATTCGCTGATGATTTTGTATCTGGCGTGGGAATTATATCCATTGGTTTGTTGAGAGATTAGCATTCAAGTTCAATTAACCAATGTGATACCATCGGTTTTTTCTTGTTTCAGGTACCTTACGTCAAATAATTTCACCGGGGAGCTGCCCAAAACATTTGTTAAATTGATGGCATTGCAGGACCTGTTAGTTTCCACTTTCCACAAACTCTACTGATATTTACACATTTCTATCCTTTCTTCTTCATATCAATCTTGTAGTTTAATGCACTGTAGGCGACTCAGTGATAATCAGTTCATGGGAAAGATACCTGATTTTATTCAAAACTTGACAAATCTCGAAAAACTGTAAGGCTTAACGCTTCTTCACCTCTTAAGTCGGTCAATATAGATATACTCCTAAGATAATATAAGCTGTGAATTGTATCTTCAGGGTCATTCAAGGAAGTGGATTGCAAGGGCCAATTCCCTCTGGGATTGAACTTTTGAAGAAATTGTCTGACTTGTCAGTATGGAGCTTTGGCAGTTCGAATTGATCTCTCTTTCTTTAAGATGGTATTGATCAAATAAAGTTCCCTATTTGATTTTGATATGCAGGAGAATAAGTGACCTCGATGGACCCGAGTCCCAAGTTCCACAACTTAACAGTGCAAATATCAAGACATTGTGAGACCGATGTTCCTTCACAGATAGTTTACTTTATGCAAAAGAGCCAAACTGTCTTAGCAATGTGACAATATCAGTGCCATTTTCTTATAGGATTATGAGGAACTGCAATCTCACAGGAGAGCTACCTGGTTATCTAGCAGCAATGACAAATCTACAAGTATTGTGAGTGGAAAACGGCTTTCTCCTGTTCCTGTTCCTATTCCTAGGAGAATAGATAATTTTACCCTTAATGAGTGATTTTCTACTAGTTTATAATTGACTATAGGTTGCAGTTATATTTAAGATGGCTTGAAGGTCCCTTACCGACTTCAATGGAGTTTTGATCTTTTCTATTGATATTGCTGAATTTGTGAATTGTGAATTGTGATGTGGCATTTAACTCTCTGGTGATTGTGGTCTCTGCTGTAGAATATAAAGTTTCACTCAGAAGTATATGGACCTTTTCTCTCTTTGTTTTCACTTTTCCAGGAAGAGAAACCGCAAGAATTCTTACCTCAGCTATGGTGCCCATCTCGTCTAATTCACTTTTCCTTTGATTTGTTATCTTATCTTCTTAAGATCATTAATGCAAAATGGAGACTTCTAGTGGTTGATTGTCTGGACTCTTTCCTTCTAGTGGTTTACATTCTCGAATCTCAGCCTTAACTGGAGTTTCATGCTCGACTGCCGTATATTTGTCAGCCATGACGTTCTTATTTCAAACAAGAGTATGGCTTCATGTGCATCTCTATATAAGCCAATTCTTCTCTTTCATCTGGTCATCTCTGTAAGATTTTATAAATGCTACATTAAACAACACTTTTTTGCCATTCTGTCATCATCAGCAAGCAGCGGTTATTCTTTGCTTTTTTGCCATTTTGGATAACCGGATTTCTGTGGTTCTGCAGTGGTTTATCATATACTCCATTTCCTTTTCTCTAGGTTCGACTGGGTTTTAATTTCTCCATTGATATTTATATCGAATTGCAGAATCATGCTTTCCTGTTTTTGGAAATCCTCACTTTATTTTTATTTTTTATTTTTTATTCACTCAAGCTGATATTGTACTTTCTAAGCACCCTAATATTTAGTCGTCATCCCTTTATTCATGAATAAATTGTTATGAAGGAGATCTGCTCAGTAGATTATGATTTTCTTTAGTTTTGGTCCTATTAGATAAATCTCCCAATTTAAACTATAATATGTTATATTCCTCGGGATGCATTCAATTTAGCGCTCAAGTAGCTTTTATAGTTATATGAATTGACATTTCCAATTTGTAAATTTGATTTACGTCAGAAAATTTACAGCAGAAGTTTTGTATGGCTACGGAATGTGACAACTTGAAACTTGGATTTTAGTGATGAATGCCTCTGGAAATGAAATGTCCAGTAGAAAGCGTAGGCACCAGGCAGTTGACCTGTATGTCTAATCATCTGAACTGGACATGTATGTTCATTGATGGAGTCTGTGTTTGTATAATCCTCTGAAGTATGCACAAAGAGTGTCCAGCAGGAGTCGGTTAAAACTATCTTCTCATTATAATTGTCTCCTTCACATTAAATTGCTTTGCAGAGACCTCAGCTTCAATAAACTGAGTGGCATAATCCCTAGCTCCTTCAGCAGTCTGGAAGTGGTGGATTATATGTAAGTACTTCGATGCAGAACTGAGGCTTCTTTTCCGTATTTTGTAGAAGAATCTAAAATCCCAAATTGTTCTAGTGGCCAAGCTATAGGCAGCTTTTTACCATAAAGTAGTCGAGCTATCAGTAGAACTCAGACCATGATAATAAATCCAGTTTACAACTCTCAAAGTCCTCGTGTTGCGAATACTTATCATTGCACCATCTTAAGTTTACAATAAATTGGGTTATGAAGTTATGATTATTGTCAAGTAATTATTTTGGTGGGACTCTAGTCTTGGAGCAGGCATAGATCAATGTTATTATGTTGCTTAAAGGGCATGATTCACAAGTTTCAATAGAGTTACTTGTTTAGGCTGGAAAAGATTAAATGGATCAGTGTTACTTAAGTATTTGACAGATTGAATGTGTATGTACTTAATGCTTGTGCAGTGCACCTGTTTTATGATGAATAGGAGATTTAACATAGCAAAAGTCCTTAGGCTCTCTCTTTGGTTCTTTCCATAACAATGGCCCTAGATTGTTTGGTGAGTGCAATTCTCACGTGGTGATTAGAACGTCTGCAGCTAGGAGCTTGATGTCTTGTCCCTATTCTTGAAAATGACTGTTTTGACATTGGCACATCTTCCCTCATTATTTATTTTATGTCTTAGAAGGACAAGAACATTATCGCGAGGAAATATTTAATAAGCTAGTATGAGTGTATCCTTCATTATGTTTAGCTTTCTGTACTAGTGTTATGGTAATTCTTTCCCATGCACTCCAAGTTTTGCTAGGATCTAGTGTTTCCTCTGTCATTGATTTCCTTTATCTTTCATCTCTAGCTGAAAGCTCTATATTGATATTACTAGTTAATTGATTTTTTTTTCTACACCACTAATAATTAAATGCTTTTAATCTGCTAAATAATGCGTTTTCAAGGTATAACTCTATAAGTTTTCAGTTTGAGTGCATAGAGTACATGAGGAACTGACTCAATCAAATAATCTTGTTTAGCTATCTGACTGGAAACCAATTGACTGGAGCAGTCCCTGATTGGATCCTGAAGAGTGAAAAAAATGTGTAAGCTTCGCTGTTTGAAAAATTGTCTTGTTTAATCCCGCACTTGCTTCTAGCTCTTTCTTGCTAATCTTGCACTGTAGTAAGCAATTGTGCATTCCCATCTTGCATCTTTATAGTTTGTAGCCTAAGGAGTTTAACAGAAACATCATAAGTACCTTTCTCCTTGTTGGGATCTGTTTTTTGAAATGCTACAGGCAAGACAAGAGGCTGAATTGTATGGTAAGCATGACAGAAAATAAAGTGGATTTTCTTGGAAGTGCCAAGTTGGCCCCACTTTCCCCCTCTACAAAAAACCCCTCCCAGCTCTAGATTTTTTCAAACCTCTTGGAATGATAAAACTAACATTTGGAAAACCTTTGCTTCCCATAAATTCTCTTTGAAAATTTGCACAACGCATCACCTGCACAGTATGATTACTTGCTTGAGCTATTTCTTTATGATAACAATGATTATGGGTTTGTGTATTTGAGGAACTCTACAACCAAAATAAGTGTGCCTAGGAGAAAGTTGATATTATCTTATGGGCGCCAGAATGAAGCTCTTATGAGGAAGTTTAAACTTTTAAAGGGTGGTCTGCATATTCCTTAATAAGAAGATTCGACTTTGTAGTCGTTGGAATCATAATTCTATTTTTGCCTCTTTTCCTTATACATCATGTCCGTTCTACTATTACTATGTAAACATGCATTTGTGCACTCCGACTAGATCTAAAGTCTCTGTTCACTCCAATTAGTCTTTCTCTGTTACTGTGTAACAATCTTTGGACTATTGTTAAAATAAGAGTATATTGTGAGTTCAAATTCTTAAATAAGTGAACCCCACAACTTTCTAATTATTTGTTATTTATATTTTTTTGCTCAAAACAGATTGTTATTCTCATAGTAAATTAAAAATATTCACATAAGCAGTTCTCGAAATAAAATATCTTGAATAAAGATGGACTATTGCTTTCATCATCTTGTGATGCTTTCGCCTTTCAAATTGCCTTACCTGTCCATATTTTGCAACTGGTCTGCATTTTTGTACATAATAATCATTTGATAAAATGTCTTTTAGTGTATTTTCAAAAACGGCTGACTATTTCTCTGTGTAGTGATCTATCATACAACAACTTTGAAGCTACAGACTCAGGATGTGAAGAAGGATCTGTGTATGTACTATTTCCTTCAGTTTAAGTCTGGGCTCCCCTCAAATGTGCAGTTACGAGTGACTTATAATCCTGCAAGTGCACAAAATTTTCATTTCTCTACTGAACGTTGATTTTGTCTTTTCTCTACAGCAACTTGTTCGCAAGCTTGGCGGTTGACAATATGTATGTTTGAGATTAATTTTTTCACCAAGAGACTTGGATTTCGAAGGACCTGCATTTTAGTTGTTTATGTACATAGCATGGAACTTCATTCAGAATGATGATGATGGTAACATTAAAATCTTTGTTGACTTGCTCAGAACCTCATATCCTGTCACAAGTGGGCTTGCCGCATGTTCGAAAGGTCAACATTGTTTAAAATGTAAGTTGATCTGCTGTATATCCTATCATTATCATCAAACCTTGATACTGCATCGTACTCTTTATTTTCTTATCAAATTGATTTCCTTATCAACTCTCCTCTGGGCTATTGTGTCAATATTTGATGATTAATGCATCATTACTCTAGATATTTTAAAAGCCGCCTCCATGAAATAATGTCTTGCTAAAAAACCTGGGGGTTTCTATGTGATCTTTTGATAAGGGAATGCTAGTTTACCTAGCGTGTCTGGAAAGTCCACTCCGTATTAAGAAAAAGAAAAAACTTGATTTTTCTCTTTGTGGCTGTACTCCTTCCAGATTTGCATAATCTCTTCATAAATTGTGGTGGGAGAGAAGTAACAATAGGGAACAACACGTACAGTGCTGATCGAGGGCCTCTTGCAGCTGCTTTCAGTTCCTTCCCAAGTGGACGTTACTGGGGCTACAGTGGCACTGGCCACTTCCTTGATGACAAAATTGAATCAGAGATATATATAGCTGACAATGTATCCGTACTGTCCACAAACAATGCCCAGCTTTACATAAATGCACGGCTTTCTCCAATATCTCTAACTTATTATGCTTTTTGTCTGATGAACGGGACCTACAATGTAAGCCTTCATTTTGCCGAGATAATGTTCACCGGCAGTAAAAGTTATACAAGCCTTGGAAGGCGAGCTTTTAATGTTTATATACAGGTAAATTTGGGCATTATGTACAGCTGATTCTAATATGTAAAGCATATAAAGCGTTCAATGTGTTACGGTTGGGTTGTTTTATCTAAATACCTTGTATTTGCAAATCATGATCTTTTCACAACTTGTACGTTCTATTGAAACCGAAAGTTTACCTTGTTCAGTGTGGAGACACTCAACAAATCTATTAAACATTATTTCAGGGAAAATTGGTGTGGAAAGATTTCAACATTGCGATTGAAGCAGGTGGAGTTGGAAAGGAGGTCATAAGAAATTTCACTGCCAACGTGAACAAGAGCACTCTGGAGATACGCTTATATTGGGCTGGGAAAGGAACCAACGCTATACTTAGGAAAGTCGTCTATGGTCCTCTTATAGCTGCTATCTCTGTCTATCCTGGTATGCAGATAGACAATTCCATGTTTCACTTGGTGCTTCTCTATTGAGAAAGTTACTCGCATTCATATTGGAAACAAATACGTGTGTTTTGTCTTGCACCAGAAGTCATCAATAGGCTATTCAGCTACTTGGTTTGGTTGCAAATGTCCACTGTTGGATTCAGGCCATTGGCATCTGTTACAATTGATCAGATAAATTTCTACAGTAGCTGACCAGGATCTATTATTGTTCTCTTAAGAGTCAAAAATTGGCTATGGTTTGCTTTGTTTTCTTTCTCTCTGAGAATGTTTGCTCTGTGTATCTTTAATCCTTCTATTCAGACTATGAAACAATAGCCTTGTTCACTTTTCTGCTATGGATCAGTGACCATTGCACCTGCATTATTATATAGTACAGCTTTGAGAATGAAGAGTAGATTTTTTTTCTTTTCTTTTTGTCCCTTTGTATTTAGTATTATGTTCCAAAGGAGATATCTTCCTTTGCTCATTAATCTGATAGTTTCACTGCAGACTTTGAACCCTCACAAGAATTGCCCAATTCACCAGATTCAACCAGCATATCTGCGGGCACAGTGGTCGGGATTGTGGCTACTATAGTTTTTGTAGTTTTTCTTATCCGGGTTATCCTTTGGTGGAGAGGACGTCTTGGACGTAAAGATGGAATGACACAAGGTAGTTGCTTCCCTGGAGTCTTTGATATTTAGTTCACATATATCTGTCAAGATATACAAGAATGTTATGCACTGTGAATACATTGTCCCTGTTCCCTATTCTGGTGGGGGAGGGGGGTAGTCACGTTGCACCTTTTATATATCAGCTAGATCACACAGTTGTCCTATCAAACTGTTGGCGCGTCACTCCTCCTCTTCTTCTTCTTCTTCTGCACACAGTTGTCCTGTTAAACTGTTGGTGCACCACTGTTCTTCTTACCTTTTGTGGTGGGGAAGGGTAATCACAATGCGTCATTAATACTGCAACAAGGTTACATGGATCCCCAGTAAAACTGTTGTTGCATGACATTTTGCATGCCTCCTCCCTCCTCCATGAATCCCAGTATACCTTCCTCCTTACCTTATTTTTCTAGTCATAGGGGGAAGGGTAATCATGATGCATCATTATGTACTAAACTACGTTTCAAGACTCAAAAGTAAATTAGAATTAACATGAAACATCAAACCCAGTAAATATTGATTTTTCCTTTCCCCACACTAAATACCCGAAGACATTTGCCAACCAATGCCAAAGTATATAAAAAATGCATTCCATTAAAAATTTGACTTGACACAAATAGTCAAGAAAACAAATTATTATTCCATGAATCCCCAGGATACAGCTAAAGAGTCCTTGATCCATTTGGTTCACTAAACTCTTATTTGGAAATCCAAAAAATGAAGGGATAGATAGTCATAGGAAGGGATACCTTGTGTGTGTGTGTGTGTGTGTGTGTGTGTGTGTTGGGTATACTTGGGGGTGGCAATCGACCATATATGTACTAAATCTACGTTTCAAGACATCAAAAATAAATATCAGAACTTTTTATATACAAGACATCGAAACATACAAACCTTGCCTTACTTATCCAAATTGGGCTTTTTCTATGATTTTTCTTTTCCCCCACTACTAAATACCCTGAAGACATTCTTTCTTTTTTTTTTCAAAGTACATACTGCCAACCAATGCCAAAGTATATAAAAAATAAATTTCAAGATGCTAAAATATTCAGTACTGAACTTGCTCAGACCAAATAGTCATTATGAGGTTTTCTGGTACATTGAGAATGAATTGCTACGTCTTTGTTAGATGGTAGATTACATACTTTAGCTGTTGACTCCAAATTCTTAAAAGATCCAAAACCTTGTGCAGATTTGAAGGTTCTAGCATTGCAAATTGGTTCATTTACCTTGCGACAGATTAAAGCTGCCACAAACAATTTTGATGCTGCCAATAAGATTGGAGAAGGTGGTTTTGGTTATGTGTACAAGGTATATAGGAATATCGCTGAACCAACTTCCTCAAATTGCTCTCGGAAAAGATTTGAAGAAGGCAGCCTTCAATGTAACCGAATCTTGACAGCATGGATCTGATGCCAAAGTTCAATTGCAGGGTCTTCTGTCAGATGGCACGACTGTAGCAGTGAAGCAGCTTTCATCGAAATCCAAGCAAGGAAATCGTGAGTTTGTGACTGAGATTGGGATGATTTCTGCTCTTCAACATCCGCATCTTGTGAAACTCTATGGATGCTGCATTGAAGGAAATCAACTTTTGTTGGTTTATGAGTACATGGAAAATAACAGTCTTGCTCGTGCTTTATTTGGTAATTTGATATCACACTTTCTTCATTGACTTCAGCTGATGAGACAGGATTAAAGTAGCTTTGATGTCTTTTGATACAAATGAAGGTCCTGAAGAATTTCAGTTAAAATTGGATTGGTGGACAAGGCACAAGATATGTGTGGGTATTGCCAGGGGCTTGGCATATCTTCATGAAGAATCAAGGCTAAAGATTGTGCATAGAGACATCAAAGCTACCAATGTTTTACTGGATAAGGATCTCAACCCTAAAATATCAGATTTTGGTTTAGCAAAGCTTGATGAGGAGGACAACACACATATTAGCACCAAGATTGCTGGAACTTAGTAAGTTTCTTGCCTTTTGTTCCTGTTAACCTAAGTAGGAGCTAGTGACAACATAGAAGCATGGAATAGAAACATTTAGTCTGATTTGAGAAAAGTGAATTGAA
This sequence comes from Eucalyptus caleyi, assembly GCA_014182885.2. NCBI lineage: Eukaryota > Viridiplantae > Streptophyta > Magnoliopsida > Myrtales > Myrtaceae > Eucalyptus > Eucalyptus caleyi. The sequence continues at coordinate 15,374,048 of CM024471.2, forward strand.
TGGAGCTTTGTGGTGCATTCACATCATCCCAAAGCATGGTGCTCAACAAATTTGGCTTAACCACAAAGCTTTATGTGTGTCCCACCACTCTTCACGTTAATTAAGGAAAAAATATAAGTTATTTCACATACTCTACCATTAAGTAATGACACTCTGATAATGACTTATGTAAATGTTACTTTGAATATAACTTAGTATTATAGGTAATAGAGCTAATTCACCCATGTTTCTATTGTGTACACACGAAAAAACATAAATAATGTTCACATGTTTCAAACGTTTGCGTTAACACATGTGAAAAGTCAACTTGTTTGTGAAAAGAATGTGATTAATTAGGGAAAAGATAATTGTAAGTTCATTCTACTAACTCTAACATTAATTCAACAAAAAAGAACTATAACATTAACTAATTTCCATTATCTCAACAAACTCATATAATCTAATGCAATTTCCGGAAAGTTCATATCCTCCTAAAGATTGATAATATCCCATGTGCTCCATTTACTGCAATAAGAACAATTCAAGATAAACATTTCGTATGGTAATTCAATGTGCCCTACTTAATGCGTTCACTCGGACAAAAAGCTTGTGAAATTATTATGAGACAATTATGATGTAGTACATTTTAACAGTCTATATTGATGCATAATTTAATTGTTTTTATTATGTTTCCCATTGACAAACAACTTAATGCAAAACAATTTAATGAACAACAACTACCGTAAGTTAAAAATTTCAATATAAATTATCTGTATATCCTCCTATGTATGAAAAACACAATTTTAGTAAATATGTCTCACATGACATTAACATAGATGATGCACTTTCAAGTGAATTTCAAAATCATTTTTCGGTCAGAATACCTCTTTTCCAAGTTATAAAGTCATCTATGTAGCCTGATAACCATATAGAACAACAATGGTCTTTTTTTTTTTCTTGAAATATTCTCAGTATATTCTATCAGAAAATTTTAGGATGCGCTTGTTTTTTTCCTCTATAGCGTCAAATTTAGGAATGTCTCTTTCTTTTGAATTTTAGGAATATTAAGTATGTGCTATTTAAGGCAGTTACCTCGTTACAAACACAAGCTCTTTTCTTGTTGTGCAGTGGATATATGGCACCTGAGTATGCAATGCATGGTTACCTCACTGACAAAGCTGACATCTACAGTTTTGGCATCGTTGCCTTAGAAGTTGTTAGTGGCCAGAGCAACACCGGTTCCCAAAAAAATGAGGAATGCTTTTATATACTTGATTGGGTAATCAACTCTATCATTTCAATTATGATCGTATCCATATCTATATCTGCTTGTGCCGGTGGAAAATGGATTATGGAAGCGTGAGCGTAGTATAAAAGTCCTCACATGCACTTTTAATGGTTGCAAAGGAGTTTACAATTACCAGCTATTGAAACCTGCTTAAGAATTGTTATGCTGTTAAGTGCAATTTGTCATTTCAAATTAATCCAATTCTTCTTATTATGTTGATCTACACTGAATTTTCGTGTAGAATCTTTTTTTGGATCCTTGAAATTTGGGGTCCTTTAAATTTGGGGTAGTTCAGTCTTAGTTTTTATATTTTTATGCTTGACATTCATGCTCCCTGTAGTTTCATTAGCGTCAAACAAGTCCTTCGACTACTATTGAATTTTGGCAATTACGGGTAAATTAAAAAGTTTTCAAGACCATGTCTTGACCAGAATATCCATATACTTTCGATTGAGGTATAACTTTTTTCACATTCATATAATTGAGTCCTTAAGTTAGATTTTGTATTGCTTTGAGTAAACAATCATTAGAAAAAACAATCATTGTAAGTCATCGTTAAATCTGATTGCCGCCTGAGTTGCATAATCAGGTATTCTTGTTAAACTAGAATTGAGAGTAGAAGGCAATGGATGGTGTAAAACATTGAAGGGCTTGTCTACCATTTCATGTAACGACACTGGAAAATAATTCGTGCCGATAAAACTCAATAAGAGCTGGCGAATTTAAAGCAATGTTGGTAATTTTTTGGCAACCTGTTATCCATTACTAAGTGATGTTGGAGTTACTAACTTCTTTTTTTTTTTTTTTAATCAGTAAAGAAATTATGTTCGATCCGCATTGACTCATTCAATTCTTTTTATCCATTTATACCCTATAACGAAGATGAAAAACTAGCAGGTGCTCCTTACCAAAAATAAAAAACTAGCAGGTGCTTATCAACTGCATTTGTCGTGTAATAATCAAGGGACATAATATATTTCCTTCTTCGTGTTTTATTATTTAGAACATATTTTGCAACTGGTCATTACTTGAAGTCTGGAAAGGGAAATATCTTCACTTTTCATTTATTTTTCTAGGCATGCTTTTTGAAGGAGAGAGGAAATTTGATTGATCTAGTTGATCGGAGGCTCGGTTCTCACTTTGACAAAGAGGAGGCGCTGGCATTGATAAAGGTAGCTCTGATGTGCACTAATGCGACTCCAGCACTTAGGCCGCTAATGTCGTCTGTGGTTAGCATGCTTGAAGGCAAGGTTGCTATTCCGGTGCTGGACTCGGAGGGCGCTATCATGACTGAGGAGAAAATTGACGCCATGAGGAAGCATTTTAGAGGTGACGAACATCAGGCACTTGGTGAGAATATCACCAAGAGTATGTCCCCCGATGGGCTATGGACTGGAACCGCTTCGTCTGCATCCGCTAATGATCTCTATCCAATACTTCTGGATACTGATTGGCAGAAGAGAGAGTAAGAAATGGTTTGTTGTGTTCTAAGTAAATTAGTTCTCGAAAGAACTGGGGCTTTAGCTCTTAAATTTCTCTTCGAAGTTTCTGGTTCGCTTACGTTTGAAACTGAAGGTATATATAATATAAAGAAAACAAGTAGTCTATGCAGCACAGTAATTGTGCATTGTGAACTTATTAATGGGGAAAGCCTAAAGATAGTGGCTTGTGGTTTGGTGGTTTTATTCGTGCTGTTTCTTTCCATATTGTTGTTCGAACAGAGATGATGTTGCGACTTTTTCCTCTTTACACAATAACAATGGGGATGGTTGCCACTGCAAGGGAGGGAATCTATTATGGAAGTTCTTCATTCGTTTTGAATGGCGAATGTGCAAAGTGGCACATTCTTGCTCTGGACGTGTTTTGTTCGCGAGCTCGACCTGTTATATGTTGTTACTCAAGAATTTTTCTTAGCAACACGAATTTTTTCTGTCTTTAGTGTGGATGATGGTTGGCCAACTTCACCTTTCCCATCTTTGAGAAATGATGAAAGAGAAACTTGATACTTGCATGTCTACCCACATCAGCAGACTTCTTCCATTCCATCAGTGGATCTGAATCATGAGTCAATGCCCTAAACGATCCTACGTTAAATGTCAAAAGAATCAAACAAGTTGAAACCGAAACCTCAATGGGTTCATCTGCTCACCCTAAGATCTGAGAGGTGGGGGCCGAGTAAATATTGATAAAGTTGACGTCCCACGACGAAAATTGAAGTGTTCCGCATCAAAGGCGGGTGATTCGCTGCTGCTACTACAACTACAACCCGGCAAAGCAAAACAGCAGATCTGCTGCAACTTCGTAAATCCTCATTTCTAAACCAGCAGACTTCCACCGAAAACGAAAACCAAATTCTGTATCCCAAGTAACTAACTGAAAAAGAACAAAGAAGGTGTGCATTAAGTAGAATTCGACAAGCGCCTACCATAACCACTGGGAGTTATTATTATTTGTTTTAACTTTCTTATCGACTTAATAAATAGAGTCAATTCGTTTCGGGTTCATATTACGGAAAACTCAAAATTGGTATAATTGTGACAAATCTACTATTAGTTAGTTTACACTACATTTTACTGTCGAATTGTTAAGTTAAATAACACGTGACAGTTGATGAGTGCACCAATTTGGGGTTCTACTTTCCAATTGCAGTTTGGAGCTTTTTGTAGTAGTAACCCAATTTAATGAAAACTGATGGAGGGTAAGTTCATTACAAACATACTGGTTTATGGTTTTTAGTGGTAAAAAAAATTAGTTTTTGGCAAATTTGTCAAAATTGTACCAGTTTTGAGTTTTTAGTAATTAAAAAATTATTTTTTGATAAATTTTTCACATGTGATCCAATTTGAAGTTTTTTGCAATATTAACTCTTTTTTTTTTTTAACTCTCTGTTAGTAAAAATTAATTCGTGTTAATGCAATACAAAGCATTGGATTATGGGAAATAAGTGAAGTCAACGCCACTATGGAGCCTGCAGGTCACATCAACGGTTGGTTTTTGGTTTTAACTTTTATTTATTTACTGTCAATCCTAGCAAGTTTTATATTTACAAACCTCTACAAAAACCAATAGAAGTTTAGGGTTAATTTAAAATTTCTCTAACGAAAGGCCAACCCCGTGTCTCCAGAGGGACCCAAATTGAACATGAAGGTTCTCCATACTACGTATTTGGAAATAATAAATAACAATAGGGTAAGATATAAATCTCAGCAAGTCAACCTTCTAAACTTCGATTAAGACGGTAATTCGCCTGGAAGGCAACCTAAGCATGCAAGAACATAGAATCTTACCTCGCCTCGGCATACTTCTACATATTAATACATCACATATGCTAATATCAATGTATCAAGCATAGCCAATAATCAAAATACACAACTCTCATGCACCAAGTGGACACATGGGTCCTCGATTATAAGGTAAAACCTGTTTTGACCCATCCCATATTGTACCTTACAGTTTTATCGCATAATAGGTGCAATGCAATACAATCATTTACACGTGTTCGATTATTATGACCCATCGGGTTATGGCCAATACAAGAGTTGGCGATCTTCTGGCATGACTGGACATCTTCTTGCCCTATCGGGCACGGCATCGTCTAGAACCCCTACCTAGATAGTATATCATAAAGGAGTATTGGTCTAACCTCAATTGCGACTCGGCATCAAATAAACAATGGGCATCATCTCCAAACTCCCGTTGGTTGACAAGTTCAATTAGGTGACTACTCAAGCACGTCAACATTCAAGCCAATTTTATTTGCCGTCAACTGGCCCAATGCAAAAGAATTTGTGCTCAAATAACAAATCTCAGAATATCTTTACATTTAAAATTCCGATGAAATAATTGCACATGGTGACGTACTTAAAATCAACTCACCAAACTTTGCATGCTTTCATTTTAAAACCCCATCATTCCATTTACCGTAGAACACAATAACCATTCCAAAATTTCATTTTCTTGCCAATAAAACCTTCTTTGAAAATAGTACTTAAAACATGATTTGGCCAATCATCCATATGGCATTACAAGCTTAGACAATCAGAATCATGCATAATCTCATCTAATAAATCAAGCATAAAATTGTACTTTTATGACCAATTCGTCATTAATTATTGCTAATCACGATTAATTAAGCTAACAACAATTAATTACACTAACTGAGATTAATTAAGACTAATTAAAACATCGTCGTTAATTAGTCTAACTACGATTAATGAAAATAACATTGCAATTAATTAAGCTAACCATGATCAACTAAGCTAATCGTCCTTAACTAATACTAATTACAATTAGCCTGAATCTAATCCATCCTTAATCATAGTTAGGGCTAAACCATCATTATAGGCCACTAACTACCATTAGCCCTAAACTAAACTTAACTCTAAACACAATTAACTCCCTAATCAAGGATCAAGAGTTAACTCATGGTTTATTGGTGGTGGCGAGTTCACAACAATGGTGTCAAGACGGAGACAAGAACTCGGGTCTTATGGCATCAATGGCGGTGGTGGCATGGTGAGCTTTGAGACTCACGACCACCTTGCTTAAGGGTTTGGTGGTGGCGATGAACTGACAGAACAATGGCAACAGTGGATGACGTGTGAGACATGGGCAAGCGACGGCGGCGAAGGATGGTGCAGTGGTGGCGGTCGAATGGCGATATAGGGGGCGGTTATGGAGATGGCGTGGTGATAGTGCCGAGCAGCTTGAGGTCACAAGCAGCGGCAAACAAGGCGCGGACAGGAGGCAAAACATGGTGGCCTAAGTGGCGGTGAAAAAGGGGGGGATGGCAGTGGTGAATGGCGATGGTAATGAAGATGGGGAGAAGAAGAAGATGAAGAAGATGAAAAGTGAAAAAGAAGGTGGAGGGGGAGTGCTCGACTGAAAGGGGAAGGCGTGAGGGGGAGAGGGGAAGAGGAAGAGGGAAGAGGGAAGAGGGAAGAGGGGGGGGGGGGGGGAGAGAGAGATAGATCTTTTTAAGATTTTTTCCAAAATCCATCATTAGCAAATCCAACATAATTTCTCAAATTCCTCTCCTCCCATTGCAAAGGCATTTTGCACATTTCACACATTTTTTCCCAAACATTCCAATTCTTTCCTTGGGCTCGTTTGCTTGAATTGGGCTTGAAATGGGCTTGGTGGCTCATTTCGCCCTCACTTGGGTCTCCTTGGCCGATCCACATGGGCGTGAGGCCCAACAGCCTTTGCTTGGCTCGGCTTCTTTTTCTGTTATCAAATTCTCATCCAATTAACCCTTTTTCAAAAAATTTTAACTTGTTGATAAATTTGACAAACAATGGGGCAATGTCCAATGGGTTAGTCTCGAAATTCTAGAAAGTTTGATACCCAAAATTGAATTAAATTTCATAGTTAAAGTCATTAATATGGCCTAAATTATTGGATGACTTTTAGGAGTTTTCACGTGGTTGACCTGTGATCGATAATATTTCTATCCACGTTTGTGCCTTTTCAAATCATAGACGACCTTCAATTGTCATTTAATTGTAAGGGTTTAATTATGCATCCTGAGTACAAGGTCAATAGGGAATCGGTTTATCATCGTTCAACGTGAATATCGTAATAATGTAGAACCACTCGCAAATTGACGATGTTCTTCTGTTAAATCGATTTATATCTATTCGTTAATTGACTTATAACAGCGTAGAATTGACCCTTGTTGATCCTTTAAGTCAAGCGATCGATCCCTAATTAAATTCTCTAATCTTTCGCATTTTAACCCTTTACAACATCACCCAATGGATTAATTAACTTATGAGTGATCAATTCCAAGTAAATTAATCATCGGCACATTGATGAAATAACTATTTCATATATTTTGAAATGGATCAAATTTCAGGATGTTACAACTTTTTCTCTTTTGCAAAAATTTCGTCCTTGAAATTTAAACTAGAGTTAATACCCTCGAAAACCCCAAACCTGGTACGCTTGTGACAAATTTACCATAAACTATTTTTTTAACCATTAAAAACCCCAAACTGGTATACCTTTGACAAATTTACCCTAAACCAGTACACTTGTGACAAATTTACCCTTTGTTAGTTTTCGTTAAATTTTATTATCAAATTATTAAGTTAAATGACACGTGACAGTTGACCATATACCAATTTAGGATTTTACGCTCCGTTTGTCACAGTTTACAATTTTTATGATTTTTTTGGTGGTATTAATCCAATTTAGCATAGGGTATATTTGTCACAAATTTACTAGTTTGGGGTTTTTTTACAGTCGAATAAATTAATTTAGGGTAAATTTGTCATAAATGTATCAGTTTAGGGTTTTTTATAGTCAATCGGGATAAATTTGTCACAGGTATACAAGTTTGGGGTTTTTCATGGTCAAAAAAATAGTTTGGGATAAATTTGTCACAAGTGTACCAGTTTTGGGTTTTTCAGAGTATTAACCCTTTAAACTATTACAACACTTCCTCAAATAGGTGGGGATGTTGACGCCTCATCATCTCTTCGCTTTCCCCTATGGCTCCATCCATCCCATGGTGTTGTTGTTTAAATGAATCGTCTTATTCCGTAACACTTGCTCGATTTACTATCCACATTGTCGTCCACGTCTATTTTCTCAAAATTCAGCACGTGGGTCGAATCAAGTTCATACTTCCTTGGCATTGACACGTGAAAGACATCATGTACTTTAGTAAGTCTCGGTGGCAACGCGAGACGATAGGCCAAAGTTCCAATTCACTATAAAATCTTGAAGGGGCCAACATACCTCAGATTTAGCTTCCCATTCTTGCCAAATCTTGAAGTGCCTTGCATTAGTAATACCTCCAGGAATACGTGTTCACCCACTTGGAATTCCAAAGGCTTGTGCCATTTATTTGCATAACTTTAGGTGGGAAAGAGCTTGACTCTTTGATTGCATAAGGAAAATCCATGTAGCACGAATATAATCATCTATAATGGTAAGAAAGAATCAAAATTCATCATGATGTGGGGTGTGATAGGGACCCCATATATCTGCATGAATTAAAGAAAAAATATCCGTAGCTCGAGATTTTCTTATGGTAAAATAAGCATGTGATTATTTAGCAAGAGGACAAATTTTGCATTGGGGATGCTGAAAAGAAGTGCTATGGCCCAAACGTTGACAGGAAAGAATAATTTTATCATTGGTAGTAACATTACACAATGATTCTTTATTCATGGAAAATTGCGATAAATCAAAATTTTTGGGAAAACTAGTCTAAAAATACAATCCTTGTGAAAGACTATCCAAACCCATCAGTTTGCCAATCGAAATGGCTTGAAAGAGACAAGTGTCGGAATTAAAAAGAATACGACAAGGATTGTCCTCACAAGCTTTTGATACTAAGATAAGATTGAATTGAAACTAAAAACATAAATGACATTTCAAAGGGTAATCAAAGGACTAAGATTTACCGTCCTTATTTTAGTGACATTTATGGTATTTCCGTTTGGAAGCTTCACAGTTATAGGAAATGATTTTTATGGGTATGAGCAAAAAGACTTTCATCACAGATAATGTGGTCACTAGCACCTGAATCAATAATTCATACATCATGAGAAATAGAGTTGAGGCAATATGAAGTACCTAAAAAGCTTGCCCTTTATCAGAAATTTCCAACTGTCTCAATGCTCTCATGATTTTGATACTTATTTTAGGTAATTGACTGATCGTGCCTAGTGACTTGATTAGCTAATGATTCCTTCTTTCTTTTCTTCCTAGGTTTGCCATGTAATTTCCAATAGGTTTCCACCGTATGTAGCTGCTTGCAATAATTGCAATATAATTTCCCTTTTCCTTTAATATTTCCTTCTAAGGATGATGTGGCATTGCGAGGGTCGTGCAATGCTTTAAAATTAGGTGCCATCATGGCTTGTTGAGAGCCATTGGATTCAACTAAAGCCATGGCTAAATAATAGCCATTGGATCTTTGGAGTCCATAATAGTCCATCCCAAAAGAATTAGGGCTTCCGTCTCCTCCTTGAGTTGCAGCAACAAAACGACAGCCCCATTCTCCATGGAGACCAAGATGCTTCTCGGCTGAACCTAAGATAGGAGGAAGGCCGCCAATCGGTGGTTGCCCAGATCCGAAATCGGCAAAGCCCCGGTGAGAAGAGGCCAATTGAAGATGGTCTAAACTCGAGAACAACAAGGGCGATCCCTTCTCTAGTTCGTGCATGCTCAATCGCAATTGCCTTTGGCTCTCTTCTTGGACCACCAATTGGTAGATCCGCCCGAGTGGAGGCGCCGGCTCCATCGCAACAATTTGGGACTTGAAATGTGAGTAGCTTTCATTTAATATTAGTATAAAATAGGTTGATTTCTCATTTTCTCGTATCGCTCGATATTGTCAAAGCATTTCCTCTAGCCCCTTGAGCTGCTCTTCGGCGGCCTCAAGTTCATTCCACAAGGCTGAGAGTCAATTGAAGCACGTCGTCATGAACTGATTTCCTTGCTTCAACTTCGAGATGGCTAGGGTGAGGGAGAAGATTTTGGTCTAGGCGAGCTTTCCATACATCTCACGGATGTTATCCCAAATTGTCTTTGAGTCTTCAGTTGGTGGAAGCCCGGTGTCCACCTTAGGAGCCAAGCAATTACCAATCCGTCCACATGAGCTAGTTATATCTTCACCAATGTTGCCATGAGCATTCATCCGCCAAAAAAGGCACAGTTCCGTCAAGGAACCTATCTTTATCTTTCGTGACCAATGCCCATCGGAGATCTTGAGCCCAGATACTGTGGTTTTTGGGTCCACTGAGCTGTAAGGAGATGAGTTTCAATTCGGGGCCATTCCCCAGAGACGTATAGAGTGGGTTGCCAGGCTCTAGTCGACCACCATTAACCGAAATAGGATACGGCACAAAGTTGGGTGCCACAATCAGGTAAGGATTCACTCCTCGTCCTTGTAGAATGGGTTCAGGGCCTGGACCAATCCACCCCATCCCGACACTAGCATTTCCTTCGTCTCCAGATGCACCATATGAGGCACATGTCTGGTTTGACCCAATAGTCCATGGACCTTGAACAGGAAACCACTGTATAGAAGCCCATTCGGTTGGGTCGGAAACATGAACTAGAGAAAGAGTGGTTTGGTAGAATGTTGAGCTGCAGAATGTTGGTCTTTGGTGGGATCAATTTGATCCGATTCTTTGTTCTGTGGTGAGTTCGGATTTCCCTCCATTGAAGAGTTTCCTCTGTCAATTGTGTTCTTATTATTGGCCATGATGTGAGAAACAAATTCCAACCGATTTGTTTTGCATAGCTTAATTTGCGATAACATATAAAAAAAATTGGAGGCAATTTGAGTGATTTGCGGAAGCTAGGTCAGAAAATATGGCTTTGATACCATGTTAGAGCTTGAGGAATAGGCCAAGAAGATGGAAACGACTAGTTTTTGTATATTTAGTCGTATGTTTTACATTGTACAAGCTTCCTATATGTAGTAGAACGAATGTCTAGCTGTGGCAAAAATAAATGAAGATACATTAAATCAAATCCAATTTCGGATTAATATAACCTGTCAATTATAACCGCTCATAATCTTGGATTGATACCAATCACAATCTTCTCGATCCGATCACAATCTCAGGTTCGATCCTCGTATATCTCCAACAGTTCAAGCATTCCGTCGAGCAGGTGGTGGGCATGGAGTGAGGAGAAGGTAGACATATCCGAAACTCAAGCTCAGACCATGGGGACGACTCATTTACGCACAGTACAAACGTGAAAATCAGCAAGTCTCAGCCATCAACAAAGAACACGAACGAGCATCTAACGTAGGCCATTCATCAAGCAGGTGGCGTGCACAGTCTGAGTAACAAGCGAAAGCTCAAACGGGACCCAGACAAACCGCAAGGGACAAACCAGGGCCTAACAGCAACAAAGCATAACATAGTCGGGATCGGAACTCGCACGAACCGGACAACGGTAGCCCGGTCCGGCAAGCCCAAACCAGGGCACAAAAACAGAACGACGAGGAAAAAAAAGGGGCCGTCGGTGGTGCTCCCTAACCGGCTAGGGGGCGGCGAATGAGAGCGAGCTCGATAGATCGGACAATGTCCGGTCGCCTCGCACGCCTCCGAGCCAGAATCCTCGGGAACTCGACGCACCCGAAAGGAGAACAAACAAGATTCGAACCAAGACCTACCGTAGGTTCGGCTCGGGAAGGGGGCTGACGTCCGTAAGTTGTCGGCCGGGTTTCGAGTGTGTCTGTCGCCGGAGGACACTCGCTCGTTCTCAGTTTCTCGCTCGATTTCTCACCGCGGACCTTTTTTTTCTTCACTTTTCTCTCCTGTCCTGAACCCCTGCGAACTCCCCGGTCAGCGTCCAAAGGCCTCCTTTTATAGGCTCTCGACCTGCGGAAGAGTCCAATCGTTGCTTGCCACTTCACCACCTGCTCTTATCTTTTAACCGGCGGTCCCTTCCGGCGTCGCCGGTCCCTCGCACGAACGGCGGTCCCTCGTATGCTCTGTCTCCCGCGGGTGAGCGGGGGGAGAAGGAGGGAATAAGGAGGGGCCTGGGCCGGGGAAAAAAATAAAGAGAATGGGCCCGGCCCGGGCTGCAAGGAAGGAGAAGAGAGGGGAATAGGCCGGCCTGACCCGTCTTCCTTTCTATATCAAATTCTTTTCAAATTTTTAAATTTTTATTTAATAATTTAATAAAATTCTTTTTATAAATTAGTAAAATTTAGCACTATTAATGCAAATGATCTTAATGCCTACCTGATGTGTAATTTAATGAAAATTTCTTTGTTTATAGTTTAAAAATTAATCCTTAATTTTTTATTCCACTTAAATTTAAGTCAATAGCTAAAATCTAAGTGTCAATAGAAATTAGAGAAATGGAAAAGACTATTGTCATTGAAGAACAATATGAAAAGAGGGAAAAATAAATTAAAAGACTTTTATTGGATAAATCGGCAACATGAAAAAGTTTATTACGCAAGACAACTCCATTCTAGATGAATATCCCTACAATTAAGACAAACGAGGAAGACTTGGGGTCGTCTCTCTCTCACTTTCACACACCACTCTCTCACTCTCACATCAAGATGTACAAGAGCAAAGAGTCTTTGTCCGTTCTTCCTCTTTTGTGAAGACCACACACACACACACACACTCTCTCTCTCTCTCTCTCTCTCTCTCTCTGGAAAATTTGTAGTCCAAGAAAGTTATTGTGCAAGAAAAGTCGAGCCAAAGCTCACTCAATTCCGGATGAATATAAATACATAGAAGACTTGGACAAAAGCTTAACAATTCCATTCTAGATGAATATCCATACATTTGAATTCGAGGAAGACTTGGGGTCATCTCTCTCTTACTTTCAAACATCACTCTCTCACTCTCACATGCAAACATACAAGAGCAAAGAGTCTTTGTCCGTTCTCCCTCTTTCATGAAGTTAAGACCACTCACTTAACAATCACATCTCTCTCTCTCTCTCTCTCTCTCTCTCACTTTCAAACATCACTCTCTCACTATCACATGCAGACGTACAAGAGTAAAGAGCCTCTGTCCATTCTTCTTTCATGAAGCTAAGACCACTCACTTAACAATCACATCTCTCTCTCTCTCTCTCTCTCTCTCTCTCTCTCTCTCTCTCGGGGTTGAAGGAAAATTTGTGGTCAAAGAATGTTATTACGCAAGAAAAGTTGAACCAAAGGTCACTCATACATAGAAGAGTTGGACAAAAACTTAACAATTCCATTCTAGATGAATATCCCTACATTCGAGGAAGACTTGGGGTCATCTCTCTCTCTCTCTCTCTCTCTCTCTCTCTCTCTCTCTCTCTCTCAGACATCACTCTCTCACTATCACATACAGACGTACAAGAGTAAAGAGCCTTTGTCCATTCTCCTTCTTTCATGAAGCTAAGACCACTCACTTAACAATCACATCTCTCTCTCTCTCTCTCTCTCTCTCTCTCTCTCTCTCTTTGCATCAAGCTTGAGAGTGAAATGATGATTATTCTCTTCTCGGCTCGATGCATCAAGCTTTAGAGTGAAATGATGATGATTCTCTTCTCGGCTCGATATCTCTTCTCTGTGCTCATCATTCTCAATTGAATTTTGGCAATTTCTCTTCTCAACTCACTCTCACATTCATACTCCTTGTAGTTTCATTAGGGTCAAACAATTACTTCCACTACAATTGAATCTTTTCAATTTTTGTTAAATTAAAAAGTTTTCGAGACCATATCTTGACCTGAATATCTGTATACTTTCAGTTGAGGTATAACTTTTTTTTACATTCATATAGTTGAGTCCTTAAGTTAGGTTTTGTTTTGCTTTAAGTAAGCCAGTCATTAGCAAAAACAATCATTATTAGTCCTCGTTAAATCTTATTGTCACCTGAGTTGCATAATCAAGAACATTGAAGGACGAGTTTACCGTTTCATGTAATGATACCCACAAATAATTCGTGCTGATAAAACTCAATAAGAACTGGCAATTTTAAAGTGGTGTTTGTAATTTTTTTGGCAACCGGTTAACCATTAGTATTACTAACTTTTATTTAAAATCGGTAAAGAAATCATGTTTGATATGTATTTGAGTCATTCGATTATTTTATCCATTTATAATACCCTGTAACGAAGATGAAAAACTAGCAGGTGCTTATCAGCTGCATTTGTCTTGTAATAATCAAGGGACATAATATACTTCTTGTTTTAGTATTTAGACCATATTTTGCAGTTGATTAGTACCTGAAGCTTGAGAAGGAAATATTTTCGCTTTTCATTTCTGTTTCTAGGCACACTTTTTGAAGGAGAGAGGAAATTTGATAGATCTAGTTGATAAAGGTAGCTCCGAGGTGTACTAATGCGACTCAAGCACTCTTGCCGCTGATGTCATATGTGGTTAGCATGCTTGAAGGCAAGGTTGCTACTCTAGTGCTGGACTCTGAGGGTGTTATCATGACTGAGGAGAAAATTGAGGCCATGTGGAAGCATTTTAAAGGTGATGAAGATCATTCAGTTGGTGAGAATATCACCAAGAGTATGTCCATTGATGGGCTATGGATTGGAACCCCTTCGTCTACATCTGCTAATGATCTCTATCCAATACTTATCGATACTGATTACTGGCAGAACTGAGAGTAAGAAATGGTTTGTTGTGTTCTAAGTATATTAGTTCTTGAATGAACTAGGGCTTTATTTGGTAATCCTTGCGACGGAACACTTAAATTTTGCTTTGAAGTTTCTCTTTCGCTTACGTTTGAAACTGAAGGTATAGATAATATAAAGAAAACAAGTGTTATGCAGTGCATTAACTGTGTATTGTGAACTAATTAGTGGGGAAAGCCTAAAGACAATGGCCTGTGGTTTGGTGTATTTATTCGTGCTGTCTCTTTCCATATTGTTATTCAAAGAGAGACGATGTTGCAAGTTTTTCCTCTTCACACAATAACGATGTGGATGGTGGCCACTGCAAGGAAGGGAATCTATTATGGAAGCTTTTAATTTTTTTTTAAAGGAGAGACGTGCGAAGTGGCACGTTCTTGCTCTGGACGTGTTTTGTTCACGAGCTCAACTTGTTACATGTTGCTACTCAAGAATTTCTCTTACCAAATGCAAATTTTTCTGTGTTTAGTGTGGATGATTGTCGGCCAATTTCATCTTTCCCATCTTTAAGAAATGATGGCAGAGAAACTTGTATATCTACCCACAACAAATTTATCTAGAGAAACTTGCTTGTCCAATCGCTGTTTCTTGCAAATGGTGGATTACTACCTCATCAGCGGACTACTTCCATTCCATCGATGGTTCTATATTATGAGTCAATGCCCAAAACGATCTTAGGTTAATGTCAAAAGAATCATACAAGTTGAAACCGAAACTAAAAGCTTAATGGTTTCATCTACTCCGCTTGAGATCTAAGAGGTGGGCATTGAGCGAAGGAAAAGTGTTTAAAAAGTCATGAACCTTTTACATTTGTACTAATTTAATGTTAAACCTTTTTTTTTACTAATTTAGTCATAAATCAATTCAGTCATTTCGGCTAATTTTGGCTAGATTTTTTGTGACGCCGGTCAACTAACGTGGAATGATCAAGATTGATGTGAATAACTTTTAATAATATTTTTTAATTTTTCCTTTCTTTTTTTTTTTTTTTTTTTTTTCCTTCTCCTCCTCCCTCCAGCTTGTCGCCGAACCTCGAGGACCAGCTAGAGGCGATGGCTAGTGAGCTCCCTGGCCACTAGTGAGGTGAGTGGCCACGAGGGCAGCCTCGCGTGGGGCGGTAAGGCTCACCCATGGCTAGCGAGGCTTGACTCTTGCCAGATCTGACAAGGGCAAGCCTCATCACCTCGCAAGAGGCTACCCTCACGGCCACGGACAAGGCTTGCCAGCCATTGCCTCTGGCCGGTCGCCGAGGTCTGGTGACCGGCTGAAAGAAGGAGGAGAAGAAAGAAAAAAGAAAAAAAGAAAAAAAAAGAAAAAATATATTAAAATATTATCAAAAGTTGTACACGTCAACATTGATTGTGCCAAGTCAACCGAACGGTGTACAGTCAGCAAAATCCAATCAAAATTAGCTGGAAATGATTGAATTGGCACAAAGTAAAAAAGTTTAGGATTAAATTGACACCAAAAAAAGGGTTTATGACTAAATTGGTATAAATGTAAAAGGTTTATGACTTTTTTAACACTTTTCCCGCCAAGTGAATATTGATCAAGTCGACACTTAACATCCCACAACAAAAATTGAAGTGTCCACATCAAAGGCGGGTGATTCGCCGCTGCTACTACAACTACAACCCAGCAAAGCAAAATAGTAGATCTGCTGCAACTTCGTTAATCATGATTCCTTAACTGCCAGACCTCCACCGAAACTGGAAACCAAATCCTGTCTCCTAAGTAACTAATTGAAAAAGAACAAAAAAGAATGGGTGCATTAAGTGGAATCTGACAAGCACTTGTATGTCGGTGGACCATTACCTCTAGTAGTTACTTTTTCACTTCCTTATCAAATTAATAAATAGAATCTGACAGTTCAATGCCATGCCATTCCTCCCTTCTCTCTCTCTTAACTCTGTATTAAAAATTTAGTAAAAATGGTTTGTTTTTGTGCAATGCAAAGCAATGAATTTTGGGAACTAAGTGAAGTCAATACCACTGTGGAGTTGACATTGACCGCCGCTATTTGATTTTAACTTTTGCAACTTGGGTGGGTCAGAGAATGCAAGTCGGACTGCGTTCAATGAGCAGGCCATCACTATAAGGTAAGATGACTTATTTTTCCATCTATCTATATTTCTTAAATCACTTAGGTTCAGGTTTGATTTATGACTATAGGTGCAATCGTTAGTGAAATTTTTGGGAATTTTTTTTTGTCAATTTTATAACTATCATCAATTTAATAATTGCGTGTCACTATGAAAAAAATGAACTTAAATTTTAGTTTAAGATAAAATTGGTGGCAAGCTATAGAGGTAATTTTTCCATGACTCATGAAAGGGTAGGTTTTCAAATGAATACTAATGACCGATATCACTAGAAAAGCATTAATGGTTTAGATATTTTTTATAGGACATAGGAAGGTTTAGAGATTGGAAATGAGTTAATGTCAAGAAATTGGCAAAGCATAAAAATGGTTTTTTTTCAAAATAAGTGGCGGATCTCATCTATTCACATTGTCTTTTAATCTATGTTCCTCTCATTAGATGATGGCATGTGCATTTAAAATCAAAATAAAGTTAGAAAATATCAAGATTAGAAACATGTAAATCAAATTGGAAAACAAAGGAATAGAGAAATTAAATACGTGTGGGTCATGGGTTTCTATGATTAGACTTAAGGGAGAAGTGGGTCTCAAAATTTAAGATTGGTCACATTAGAGGCTTCGACTGATATTATTTATATGCTGAAAATTATATTTTGCCTACCTAATATGATAATTTTCCCAAATTTGACACATTCACCAGTTAAATGAAGATCTTCAACCTAGCCCACACTTACTCTCATTGGCGTCCGAATCAACTTTCAGCTACATTAATGCATGTACTGATACATTCACATTACGATCTGTAAACACATTCATGGAAGCATCATGTAGATTTGAAAGATTGACATTTCTTGTGAACACGATGAAACGTTCGCATGGAAAGTTTCCTATCACAAAAAGAAAAAAGGTACATAAAAAATTCAAAGTAGCTCATTAGCATAAATTTCACATTCTAGAGTATGAACGCAAAAGCAAATTGCCAAATCATGGAGGTTGGGTTCTTATTGTTGGCAGGAACGAATAATTGTCTCTGGAGACTCCTGTTGCCAATGCATATGTCACAGTCCGTGATTCTCTAGTACTCGTAAGCCCTTAGGAGGGAAGCTTGGGATTATCGAGTGAAGAGTGAGGACGCAGAGATGATGAACACAACTTGTTCGTGGGAGTAGTGTCAAGATGATTGGTGCTATGAGTTTTACAATAAAAAATTATATTATTTAGGAGCTCTGAAGGTGGAGTTGGCCTCCATGCACAAACTGGTCAGTAGCTGATGTTGCTCTTCTAATGAGACCATGGCAAGTCGAAATTAATTGTTGAGCTTAAAGAGATTTGCTATCTCACTCGATGGATTAAACATGAAAGCGGAGCTGGGCGCGGTACGGTCCTATATAAAAGAGATACTCATCGTATTGTTCACTGGAACAACTATAGAAGGAAGGTTAGCCTGACGAATTCCGCTCGCCAAGTGCCGCATGGGTTATTCGGCAACCAAGAAACTACCGACCCATGACAAATGGTATTAGAGCAAGGATCCCTCCAGTGGGTGGGTGATTCAGGGAAAAGCTTGTGGTCTTCCCTATCTTGTGAGGGCGAAAAGTGATCACCGGGGCCAGAAAGGACTCAGACAACATGTGGCTCTTGTCTAGCTTATGTGATGGCAATGAGGGTATAGAAATTAACTGAATTACTCGCTAAATGGGAATAACATTCCTGGATCAATGTGCGAATCTCAAGAAGAGGTTTGCGATCATGTTTCCACCAAAGGAGACCCTTTGTTGGCTTGTAGAGATCAGGAGAAGCTTAGTAGATGAAAGGTGCTACCACAGGGGTGCAGTTGGCTAGGGGTGCCACACTTGTCGAGGAGCACAAGTGATTGGAGATTCACAAATAACTTTGATCGGGGGAAGCAAGCAATGGAGTGAAGTGACTTGTTATATTGGGTGAGCGTTGTCATCTATGTAAGTTCTAGGGAGTGGCATTGATGTTTAGAGAAATGCAAGGAAGTGATAGAACAGCCTACAATGAAGGCGTTGTAGAATTGAGTGGGGGAGTTTGTCACAATCCGCGATTCTCCCATAATTGTAAACCCTTGGGACAAGCTTGGGATTATCGAATAAAGAGTGAGGGCGCAGAGATGATGAACACAATTGGCCCGTGGGAATAGCGTCAGGACGGTTGATGCTAGGAGTTCTAGAATAGAAAGATTACATTACTTAAGAGCTCTAAAGGTGGGGTTAGCCTCCCGTGCACAAACTGGTCGGGAGCTTATGCCGATCTTTTGATGAGGTCATGTCAGGCTAAAACCAGTTGTTGAGCCTAAAGAAATCTATTGTCTCACTTGATGGATTAGACGCCTAAGAGGAGCTAGGCGTGGTACAATCTTATATAAAAGAGTTATTTGCCATATTGTTCACTGGAACAACTATAGAAAGAAGGTTGGCCTAGCAAATTTCGCTCGCCAAGCGCCACATGGGTTATTCCACGGCCAAGAAACTACCAACCCATGACACATGCATGCATGTTTCTTGTCGTAGAACTTTACCATCCGTCAATGATTGTCCCCTCGTTGCATGGTTGACTGGGCAATTCTTGTTGAGTTCAAAAAT
The DNA here is from genome assembly GCA_014182885.2 of Eucalyptus caleyi. Classification (NCBI taxonomy): domain Eukaryota; kingdom Viridiplantae; phylum Streptophyta; class Magnoliopsida; order Myrtales; family Myrtaceae; genus Eucalyptus; species Eucalyptus caleyi. Next base: position 15,393,141 of record CM024471.2, read on the forward strand.
CACCGTGTCAACAATAATAAAAAGGTGTAATTAAAAGGTTTTCGGCCCAAAAAAAAAAAGTAATTAAAAGGTCAAACATTGAATCACCTTTAAAGAAGAGAAACATCATAGTGTAGTCTACTAATAATGCTTTAGGCGACTAGGCAAGTAAACTCACTATGTTCTACTGTGAAGGAGTTTCATTTTTTTTCAATCTAAGTTGAGAATTATAGTGACTGAAAATGTAATATTTTGTACTATCACACCCCGAATCTCGAGCGAGCGCACATCCCTTTGTGGTCGATAAAATTGCGACGTCTCAGGACACGTCGCCGACCCGTTCATTTTATTGCACATGCAGAAGCAAATAAACAAATCCCCAAACAACACAGATATGAGATAGAAAAGTAGGACCACAATTTCAACAAAATCCACATTTTCATAAACAAACGAGTTTGTTTACAAAAAGATTGGTTTTCAAAAAGAGCTGTCTTACGACCTATTAGTTGGACACATTCACCGATCCTTTGGACTCCACCTCCACAGTTTTCGGGGCTTCGGGTCCTCCACAACCCCATTAGGAGGATCGGCTGCACCATCGCCTAGAGCGGTGTTGACCGCGACGACGAGGATATCAAAACCCTTAAAGAGACATTCCCTATACCCATTGAGCCCATGGTGAAACCACGCCTTGAATCAATGAGGTACCCTCTGAGGTAAGCCCTCATCGACCCAAATAGTGGTCATAACCAGCTCATGGATCCAGTGACTCCCGGGGAAAGGGACATCTATACTCCACTCAGTAACCCCTCGAGGCTGTCCAAAATGAATTGAGGGATTGCCATCTAAGGACCTAAAAAGATTGAGCCTACGACGGCGGAGACAATGTCTCAGTAAGTTCATCCCCTAAAACCCGACTAGGAAGGGAATACGTCTACAATTAGTCTAATCACACATCACAGATGACTCACCTCACCTCATTTCCTTCCATGCATGTTAGTATAGTTCATATCATATATGCATATAATAAATGCACACATCAATTGGAACGTCTCACTCAATCTCAATCAATCACAAGAGTCCCGATTATAGGGCCAAATCATTATAACACGTCCATTCCGTGCCACACAATTTTGTTCCATAATCCAATGTATCTATTTCAATCAATCAATGTTCCAATTGATTACAGCCCTCGAGGCACGACCTACTCTACGTTCGGCGGTCTTCTAGCATAACTAGGCATCGTCTCATCCCATTGAGCATGGCAACGTCTACACGAGACGGCAATCCCGAAGAAGCATCGATCCAACCTCTACTATGACCGGCATCCATTGTCCAAGGGCATTCCTATAGGGACAATGTCCACCCGACGCAAATCGAGAATGGGTTCTCATAACCATCACACGATCATTCAATTTTAGCTAAGGATACCGTGCATTGCACTCAAATGTCTCAATTAAGATAATGCACTTGGTCTATTTTCTTTGTATTAAAAACACCTAGTGAAAATAATCGTATGTGGATACACGGTCAGATCGAACTTTAAAAATTGATATCATTCCTTTTTAAATTCCACTATTTGATATAGTATTTAAAAATATTTTCGGTGTCAAAACCTAACACATGGTATTTTCAAATTAAATACAAAATTTCCTAATTTTGAAATAAATACTAAAAATCACAATCACCACTCAATTTGCACAAATTAACATTCAATTGCATAAACTAAGCACACCACTGCAATCAGCACAAAATTTTGGTTACCAGCCTATCCCGGTATAATTTTCAGAAAATATTAAATAATTAAATAAATTAAATAAATGCAAATTAAAATAAATGCAAACCTATGCCGAAAATGATAATCTAACCACCTAAATGGGCCTAGAAAAATAATGCACCTATCTAATTAAATACTACACTCTATCTAGCCCTTAATTAATCTAATCTAACCACCTAACAATCTTAATTAAGCAATTAAATCACTAATTACAACTAACTAACCACATAAGCCATACTTAGCCTAATCTAATTACCTACTAAACGTCATTAACTCCCTAAATAGAGTTTAGCAAGTAAACTCACCGAATTAATGGGCTGGTGAGTCCACGACGCAACGCAACGGCGAAGCAACACACAAGCTTGGAGCAACACCAAAGGAGGTCCGAATGGGCCTAGAAAAGCCCATGAAGCCACAACTAGGTTATGAGCTTCGATTTCCATCCAAGGCTGAACCGAAGGGCTTCACAGCTGAAATAGCGAGGAGACGGGTGGCAATGGTTGCAGCAGCTCCAAGCGGGCGACGTGGTGGCTTTGACGGCTGGATGGATGGCTTGGACAATGGAGGCAGCTCGGGATGGCTGCAATGTGAGCTTGGCTTCCTTGAACGTGGGCTCGGGATGGTGAAGACGGGCGCAGGAACGTGCGGGCTGGTGCACAGGAGCTCAGGTGGCGCAATGGTGCTCGAACGGCGGGCGGAGGAGCGATCAACGGTGCAGGGGCTTTCGGCTGGCTTCCTCTAGTTTTCTTAAGCTCTCAACTAGCACAACAATGGATAAAGCAAGCCTAAGGAAGAAGAAGAAGACAGCAGCTAAAGGGGGACCACCAAAATGCCTCAAAGTCTTTTCAAAATATCCCAAATACTCATTTGCTTGGTCTCCCACTTGTGGCTGCCTCAATCCTTCAGCCATTTGCACACCAAAGCTTCCCCAACAAGCCATTCAAATGGTCTAAAATATTGCTCCCCTCCATGGCTACGAATTTTGTACATTCCCCCTCCAATTTCATTTAATTCCAACTCAAATCAACCCACATTGGTGCTCATAAATTTAGCCAAGGTGTTAACATCCATCCCATGATTTTTCCTCATCAATTGAACCAACTTGACGGCCAAAAGTACGCTAAAAATGGCCCTCTAATTTTCCCGGTCCAAAATAGCCAAACTTTGGATTTTTGCCAAAAACTCGAGTTTGCAAAAACATCTTCGAATGATGAGTCGACATTCCTAAAATAAATTGTGACATGATAGAACTTTCAATTTCTGAAATCGGGTTCAATTTTGCGGTTAATTTCAACCGGGCGCGATTTTAGCGTAACCTAGTCTACTGGGTAGCTTTTAAGAATTTTTAGCGCATTTAACCCATGGTTGATTATTTTTGAAACACATTGTACATCTTCTACTCATTGGTGACTTTCAGCTGTCATGAAAATCTCGAGATTTCAAATACGAGCATAGGATACAAAAATGACAAAAAAATTAATTTAGTACCATTCGACGAAAATTTGCAATTATGTGAAACCACCCACACTTTTATCACATGCCTCTGTCGAATCGACCTATCTTCGACCTCTGATTGATTTTGATGATGACATAATGACCATTGCAGATTAGCAAGGTCAAGTAGTCGATTTTCGATCGAATGTTCACTTTCCCATGTTGCTCTTTCTGTCCTATAGTGTTGCCAGACCACTTTAACTAACGAGATTGTCTTGATGCGTAGAACATGTTCCTTGCAGTCCATAATCTGAACCGGTCTCTCCGCGTATAACACTCTAATTCTTCAAAATTCAGCACGTGGGTAGAGTCAGGCTCATACTTTCTCAATATCGACACGTGGAAGACGTCATGCACTTGCACCAGTCTCAACGGCAACACAAGATGATACGCTAAAGTCCCTATTCTTTCTAGAATCTCAAAGGGATCAACGTACCTCAAACTTAGCTTCCCTTTCTTGCCAAAGCGCGAAGTACCCCTTATCGGTGACACCTTCAGAAAGACGTGCTCACCAACTTGAAATTCCAATGATCTTCAACACTTATTTGCATGACTTTTCTAGCGACTCAGAGCGGTTTTTAATTTGTCCATGATAATTGCAACTGCATCCATTAACTGCCAAACCAACTCTAGGTCTATGATCTTTTGTTCCTCGACTTCATCCCAACAAACTGGAGTCCTACACACTCTACCATAGAACGCTTCAAATGGTGCCATCTGAATACTCTACCGGTAGCTATTGTTGTAGGCAAACTTGATGAAATGAAACTATTTCTCCCAGCTTCCTTTAAAGTCAAGCACACACGCTCTCACCATGTTCTCGAGAGTCTAAATTGTCCTCTCAAACTAGCCATCTGTCTGCGGATGGTAAGCCATACTGAATTGCAGCTTCGTTCCCAAGGCGATCTGCAAGCTTTTCCGAAAGGCAGCTGTAAATCTCGGGTCTCTATCAGATGTGATTGTCACCGGCACTCAATGTAGACGAATAATCCAACGCACATACAATTTTGCATATATGTTCAATGCAAGGTCCTTTCGTATGGTGATAAAGTGGGCCGACTTCGTCAATCTGTCAACCACAACCCAAATGGAATCATTACCCCTCTAACTCCTCGGTAAGCCCATCACAAAATCCATCATGATGTGTTCCCATATCCACTCGAGAATCTTGAGAGGTTGCAGAAGTCCTCTCGGCTTATAGTGTTATGCCTTCACTTGCTGACACATCAAATATTTGGCGACATGCTTAGCGATATTTGTCTTTATATCAGTCCACCAATAATGTTGATGTAGATTCCGATACATCTTTGTACTACTAGGATGAATGTTGTAATTGCTACAATGAGCTTCTGACAAAATCTCCTCCTTAAGCGCTGCATCGTCAGGTACACACAATCGTCCTTAGAACATTAGTGTTCCGTCTTCAGAAATTTGAAAGTCAGCCTTTCTCTTTTTAGTGTTCTTTTGTAGGATCTTCTAAATCTCTAGGTCTGTTAACTGAAGTATCTTGATCCTTATCTATACTTCCAATTCAATTCTGAGAGTGGCCATAAGATTTAAAAGGTGGCCTACCTCAAATTTGAAATAAAATCTCAAGCTCCTTTGAGTAAGACCCACTCTTTAATCACCATCTGCACAACTAAAGACTTTCGACTCAATGCATCTATGACCTTATTAGCCTTTCCAGGGTGATACATGATATTGCAATCATAATTTTTGAGAAGTTTCATCTAGCGATATGTCTCATATTCAACTCCTTCTGAGAGAATAAGTACTTGAGATTTTGATGATCTGTAAAGATCTTGAATCTTTTTCCACACAAATAATGTCTCCAAATCTTGAGAGCAAAGATAGTCGATGTGATAACTAAGTCATGCATTGGGTAATTTAGCTCATGAGGTCTCAACTGACGAGACGCATATACAACAACTCTACCATGCTGCATTAACACGTAACCCAATCCTCTAAACAACGCATCATTGTAGATCTCGTATTGTAGATCTCGTACTCTCCAGAATCATATGGTATTGTCAACACTAGTGTGGTAGTCAGCTTCTGATTAAGCTCTTGGAAATTATACTCGCACTTACTCGCACTTACTCGCACTTATCTGTCCCCATAAACTTCTCTTCCTTCTTCAACAGTTGAGTCAATGGCGAAGCTAAAGCTGAAAATCTTTTCACGAACCTTTTGTAGTAACCTACCAAACCCAAAAAGCTTTTGATCTCTATCATTGTCGTTGGCCTTAGCCAGTTGATAACTACTTCGATCTTGGTCAAGTCCACGGAGATTCCTTCACCTAAAATCACGTGACCTAGGAATGCCACACGAGTCGACCAAAACTTGTATTTGCTGAACTTAGCATATAGTTCATGATTCCTTAGTGTCTGAAGCACCATCCTCAAATGCCTTTCGTGCTCCCCAAGAATTTTTGAGTACACCAAGATATCATCGATGAACACGATCACAAACTGATCCAGGTACTCTTTGAACACTCGGTTCATCAAATCCATGAAAGCAGCTGGGACGTTTGTCAAACCAAATGGCATTACCGTGAACTCATAATGGCCGTATCGCATGCGAAACGCTGACTTCGGTATGTCCTCCTTTATGATCCTCAGCTGATGATACCCTGTCCTCAGATCGATCTTAAAGAATATCGACGCTCCTTGATGCTGGTCGAACAAGTCATCAATCCTCGCAAGTGGATACTTGTTCTTGATTGTCACTTGATTGAGCTGACGGTAGTCGATGCAAAGGCACAACGAACCATCTTTCTTCTTCACGAATAGTAATGGTGCTCCCCAAGGTGACGCACCAGGACGTATGAATCCCTATCCAACAACTCTTGCATTTACGCCTTTAGATTTTTCAACTTAGACAACGCCATGTGGTAAGGAGACTTAAAGATTGGCTCTGTCCTGGGGGCTAACTTAATCACGAACTCAATCTTTCTTTCTAGAGGCAGACCTGGTAATTCCTTCGGAAACACATCTGGAAACTCTTGAACCATTGCAATATTTTCAATCTTCAGCTCCTCAATTGTCATATCCACGGCAATTGCCATGTAACCTTGACAACCCCCATCTAACAAACGGTTTTGCCTCAAGCGACGAGATTAAGGTAATCGAGGGTCCTCATCAACTCCCAGTAAACTCGAAACTTTCACCTGCTAATAGGTTAAATTGAATCGTTTTACGATAGCAATCCATCTTAACTTGTTGCTTGGTGAGTCAATCCATGCCAATTATCACATCAAAATCATACATGGCTAAGACTATCGAATCTATTCTCCCCTCTCACTCACCAATCAGTAACTTGCAACCAGGACAGCCCACTGTAGACAATACCTTATCCTTTAATGGTATAGATATACTAACCACTGACTCCAACATTTCAAGATTCAATCCTCCCAGCTTAACAAATTGCTCAGCTATAAATGAATGAGTTGCACCAGGGTCAAATAAAGCATAAGCAGCATGGTCATTCAACAAGACCGTACTTGTGATCACATCAGGCAAGTCGTCAGCTTGTCTCCTGCTGACGATGTACACTCTTTCTTGTGTTGGAGGTCTGTTTAGTCCACCTAGTGGTGCGTTTTGTGGCGCAAATCCCCTATTCTAACCCATTGGTGGCGACGGCGGCAACTGCTGTCCCATCAATCTTCTGGGACAACTCCTGACCAAGTGACCCTACTGGCCACACTTAAAGCAAGCACCCGGCCTACAATGGCACCAGACTGATCCATGTCGCCTTTCGTAGAAGCGACATACTCCATCGAAGCTTGACACTGACTTACCTACCCCCACCTTTCTTGTTAGGTTGGATAGGATACTTTCCTTTGGTTATGGGCTTTTTCTCAAACCGGTTGCCATCTCTAATCGAGCCAAATCGTGACCCAGATGTGGTAGCTTGCTCACTCAAATTCCTTTCTATCAACTAGGCCAATCTATAAAGTTCATCATAATCTTTTAGATCAAGTGGCACCAATGGATTCTTCAGCTCTAGTTTAAGGCCATTCCTGAACCTCCTCGCTTTGTCCTCCAAATCTTCCACTAGTCTGGGAGCGTACTGCAATAGCTCTACAAATTTGGCCTCATATTGGTCCACTGTCAGCATCCCTTAACGAAGGCTCTGAAATTCCTCCATCTTCTACTCCCTTGTGCTACCAGAGAAATATTTGCCATTAAAGGCTCCAAGGAAGGCATTCCATACCGGAACCACGCCTTTAGGACTACTCTGCCTCTAGTGGCCCTCCACCAGGTACTTGCGTTACCCTGCAATTGATATATTGTAAGGACAACATTCTCTTCCTTAGTGCATATCAGCAATGCAAAGGCTTTTTCCAAGTCTTAGATCTAGAGTGTTGTAGTCTCGGGGTCTCCTGCATCGATGAACCTCGGCGGATTCAGCTTTAGAAATTGCTCGACGAGCTTGAGCATCGACCTCTCAGCAACTACGTTCCCAGGTGGAACTTTGGCAGGTGTGACAGCAGCAGCAACGGCAATAGTAGTAGCGGTTATAGCGACGACAGTAGTGGCAGTGGCTTGATTCTGGGTATGCTGCCCTATCAAAGCTCCAAGCATCTTAAGCACATATACGATCCCATCGATTCTAGGATTGCCAAGAGCTGCTACCCCAACATTGACTAGAGGTGGTGTTACTCTACTTGTGCTGGCTTGAGTCGGCACTCTACCATGACCACCTCGAGTATCGACCCTTGTCAGCGTCTTACCCCAAGTCACTAGTCCTATGGTCCTCTTTATAGGCGTCATTTGCTCTTGATCACTCATTATATAGACTTTTACATAACTTGTTCCCAATTCCATATAGAATTAAAACTGAGTGATCCCTATAAAACCATCTACCAAATAGCTATCAGTCACATGCATTAGGATAAAATAAAGGTTGTTCCTACTAACTATCCCATAGCCCATCGCACCTTATCATTCCAACCACTAACCAGCTCTGATACCACTCCGAGCGAGAATGTTACACCCGGAATCTCGAGCACATATGCATCCCTATGTGGTTAATAAAATTGCGATGTCCTAGTACGCATCGCCGACCCATTCATTTTATTACATATGCGGAAGTAAATAAACAAATCCTTAAACAAAACAAATATGTGATAGAAAAGTAGGACCACAATTTCATGAAAAATCACATTTTCATAAACAAACTAGTCCGTCTACAAAAAGATCGGCTTTAAAAAAGAAACTGTTCTACGACTTACTAGTCGAACACATTCACTGATTCTTCAGACTCCACCTCTATAAGCTTCGGGGGCTTTGGGTCCTTCACAACCCCATTAGGAGGGTTAGCTGCACCCTCACTTGGAGCGGCATTAACCGCAACGACAAAGATATCAAAATCCTAAAGGGGACCTTCCCTATACCCATTGAGCCCATGGCGAAACCACGCCCTAAATCGATGAGGTACCCTTTGAGGTAGGCCCTCATCGACCCAGATAGTGGTCACAACCAGCTCATGGATCTAGTGACTCCCGGAGACAAGTGTGACAACCAAATTTTCTTATTCTGTTTTCAATAGAATAAGTTGGGTTTTTCATCGACGAGCCTATAATTCTTTTCCCTAAGCTGATCACTCACGGGATAACTAGTCTATCGGGTGAAGCCGTGAAGGAATCTAAACGCAATAGATTTGAGAATTTGACTAGGAATCGACTGTCAAATCGTACTAATCTGCAAGGGTCAATACGACACGGTCAAAGTCGGTTAGAGACTGGCGATAGATCGGTTTGATAGAGATATGTGATTAAAGTGTAGGTGATTCCATCTTATTGCGAAATTTCTGTCGAACAGCACTAAATCGACTTTTTTGTCATTTATGTACCCTATGCTGTATTTGAAAACCTGAGATTTTCACGACAATCGAAAGTCTTCAATGTGTCAAAAATGTACCATGTGGCTAAAAAATAATCGACCATGGGTCAAATGCGCTAAAACTTCCTAAAAGCTACCCGGTAGGTTAGGTCATACTAAAATTGTGTTCGGTTGAAATTAACGACGAAATCGAACCCGATTTCAGAAATTGAAAATTCTAGCGTGTCACGATTTATTTTAGAAACGTTGACTCATCCTCTGAAGGTTTTTTTGGCAAATCAAGATTTTTGGTGAAAATTGAAGTTGGGATATTTTGATCGAGAAAATTATATGACTATTTTTTAGTGTTCCTTTGGTAGTCAAGTTGGTTCATTTGGCAAGGGAAAATGTGAAATTGAATGTGGGCATCATCCTTGACATTTTAGCCTTTGAACTAAGTCCAATTGGAGAAGAATTGAGTTGGAATTGGAGGGGGAATGTTCAAAATTCGTAGGTCCATGTGGGGTACAACATTTCAGCAACTTGGGAGGCTTGTTGGGGAAGTTTTGTGAAGGAAAATGGGCAAAGGATAGGGCTGAGGATGGTGGGGGCAAGTGATGAGTGTTTGGAATATTTTAAGGAGACTTTGAGGCATTTGGGTCCCCCCTTCAACTAAACTCTTCTCCTTCCTCCCAGCTGTTGCTTTCTCCATTGTTATAGTGTTTTGAAGCTAGAAAAACCAGAGAGAGCCAGCCAAGAACCAGCCAACCTCACCAAGCCCCCTTGCCGTTGATGCACGCACTTGTCTAAGCCAGCAAATCACCGTCCGTCGCGCCTCTCGCCAGCGACTTTAGCAGCTCGTCCAATGTCTCGCATCTCCTCCATCAAACGTCCAAACCACCCATTGCAACTGCAACCCCATCCGACCAGGCTGTCGTCCACCGTTGCCGTCCTCGAGCCGCCAACCGCCTCCATCTGCCCACCCAATCCTACCTGGCCTGTTTCTAGCCAAGCCAAGCCTCTAGTTAGCCCTTTCCAGCCCAGCATAGAAGCCAAACTCACAGCCTAAGCTGTGAGCTTCGTGGCCATTTTTAGGCTCGCCCAGACCCCATTGGACGTCGCCGTAGACCCGAGTGTCGCTCGCTTTCGTGTCGCTGTAGTCGTGAACTCACCGGCCCATTAATCCTATGAGTTTACTTGCTAAACTATGCTTATGGAGTTAATTATGCTTAGTGGGTGATTAGATTAGGCTAAATATGGCTTAGGTGGTTAGTTTAGATGGATTAGTAATTTAGTTGGTTAATTAAGATTATTAGGTGATTAGATTAGATTAATTAAGGATTAGATAGAATGTACTATTTATGTGGATAGGTGCATTGTTTTTCTAGACTCGTTTAGGTGGTTAAATTAGCATTTTCGGCCTAAGTATGCATTTATTAGATTAATTTGCATTTATTTAATTAATTTTGGAATTTATTTAATTATTTAATATTTTCCAAAAAGTATACCGGGATAGCCTGTAGTTGGAATTTCATCGATTGCAGTTGTGTGATTAGTTTATGCAATTAAATGATAATTTGTGTAATTGAGTTGTGATTGTTGATTTTAATTATTATTTCAAAATTATGAAATTTTGGTATTTAATTAGAAAATAATTTTTTTTAAAATGCAAAGATGGTCGTTTGCGATGAGAAAAAAGGACAGGGCAATGACACTGATACTTATCTTCAACCATCGATAGAGGACAATGAAGTTATTGTGGGAGGTTGATCCGTTTGATGCCTCCATGAAACAAAGTTTTAGACTACAAGCGACTTTTCATCGGATGGTCAATGTTTTTCCTGCTTATGCTAATTTATTTGGTTGGAATACAAAGGGATGCACTATGTATCCTTCTTGTGCTGATTTGATAGACTCAAAATGGTTTAGTGATGGAAGGAAGTTTTCTTATATGAGACATAGGTGAGGATTGAATCTGAATCATCCTTTCTGATTTGACAAGCAAGCATGGTTCTTAGTCATATAAGAAAAAGATTTTCCTCTCGAATTCTTCACTATCATCACGATTCACTTGATTGATGAAGCAAGCCTGGTGCACTAGGGGAATTAGATACATGTATCCTATTGAAGGCAATGATTCCCTCAATTTAGTGGTATGTTCATATCCTTTATACACAGTACCATATGTGTAATGGGTTGTTAATGAGGTTCAAGTCCAATATTCGCAATTGTTTGAATATTTAAATAATAAATCACGCATTCATCTAATAATTTAAACTCTTAGAACAGTTAATAGTAGCCCCGCCAAATCTCATATAGTATTAGAACTAGAGGTCTGTGCCTTCGTTGATGGACTCTTACATGTTTCCTAACGTCCCATGCACACCCCCCATATTTGGGACGATTTTGGAGCGTCTTATTCCATTGGGATGGCGTATATCCCTATCGTGCTCGAGACATTTCCTAAACTGTTTGAAATAGGCTTGAAAATTGGACACCCAGAACTCTAGAGTATCAAAACTTAGTATGGAGGGACACTTAAATGCTAAAAGTTAGGAAATATACATTTAAGTGCCAAAATTGGAGCAAAATAGATCAGTTAAGTACTAATGGTGAGAAAATTCGGCTAAAATGCTAACATGGCGAGACAAATGCAAAACAACGTCGTTTTGCACGTTGACATAACTAGAAAAGTCAAAATGACATCGTTTTGCATGCGACGTGATTTAATAAGCAAAAAACGACATCATCTCGTCTCGGTTTGAATTTTAATATAACTTCAAAATATTATTAAAAAAGTATCACAACGCTAGTCGTCCACGTTAATAATTTCTTGCCAAAATTGGTCGATGGTTTAATTGACAAAAAGTGAAAAGGTTTAGGACTCAACTAGTAAAATTAAAAGGTTTATGACTGAATTAGCAAATATATAATAAATTTAGGACTTTTTAGATAATTTCCCTATGCAAAAGCAAATTGCCAAATCGTGGATGTCGAGATCTTTGTGTTAGTAGGAACGAATAATTATCTCTGGAGACTCTCATAGTCAATGCATGCATGCGTGTTTCTCATTGTAGAAGATTGTCCCCTCATTGCATTGTTGACTGGGCATTCCTTGTTGAGTTAAAAAATCACCATGCCGACAGTAACTAAAAGGTGAAACATCGGGTCATCTTTAAGAAAGTAACACCATAGTGTAGTCTGCTAATGATGTTCCAGTTGGCTAGATAAGTGAACTGACTAGATCCTCTTGGACGAATTGATTTTTCTTCATCCATTGAGAATTATAATAACAGAAAAATGTAATATTCTGTACAACATCAAATGAAGAGTACATGCGCTTATTTATAGGTACATGATAAGTATCTAAATTAACAAATCAAGATCAATAAAAAATATATATACAAAACCACAGAATAATATATAGAATTATACAATATCTTAATTGAGAGATCTGCTCCAATCCCAATTAGTGAGGTTGAGGTTAGTTGAGAGCTTGTCGAACACATATGGCAAGGCAAAGGTTTAAGGGTTGTGATGGCACCCTAATGCAAGATCTTCTCCCTCTAATTTAAGAGAACTCGTGTCGCAACAAGTGTTGATAGTGCTTTGTGAGTTATCGACACTCTCTAGAGATCCATGTTTCAAGATGCTCGATCCCTAGTAGCTTGGTTAATTCTAAGATCGTGTTGCATTACTTCTTAGTCATATGGAAAAGATCTTTCCTCCCTGATTCTTAAATATAATGGTTCACCTGATCATTCGCTTAGGAGATGAAGCAAGCTTGGTGGATCAACACAATCTGGATTCATGTATCCTATTAAAAGATAATCCTTCCCTCAATTTAGTCTCTTCATTTCCTTTTCACATGCACACCATTCTAAGCTATATGTAATAGATTGTTAACGGGTTCAGGTTTGATGTTCACAATATATGTTATGCGGAAGATCAATTGTCTAGGGATACATTGTGAGAGAGTGTTTGACCTTTTGTTTTAGATATATTGATCTCGAAGATACATTAGTCGATTAATCCTAAAGGAACGGTGCGATGAATTTACATGTTTTGTAACGTCCCATACACACGTACCATCAATGGGATGTTTGTAGAGAAGCATGCCAGGATTCCACTAGGACAGCGTAA